>JACSVZ010000001.1:22754844-23354844 GCA_014706295.1 Lycocorax pyrrhopterus obiensis | reverse complement strand
TCTGGTATGTAGGGTGGTATTCATGCAGGTGGTATTTCTGCTTTCAATAGATTTCCACAAAGATTTACCTTCAACTATTTGTGCAAAAAGTCCTCTATGTGCATGTAAGCAATTAGTGAATGGCAGGTTTGGCAAACTTTTGGCAATCTGAGTGACATCATAGAATCTGTTCAGCTGCAGTTCTGTTAGTTACCCAAATTAAGTTACTAAAGTCTTCTGATTCTTTTAAAATGTGCAAAACTTGGTTATTTTCCGTTCTTATCCCAGTGGTGTTTGGGGACTGATTGAAGATTCTACAATAACTTGAGCACATCCTTCTGAAGGGGGCTCATGAGGAAAGGAATAACTTCCCTGATTATTCTGCTTTGAAGTCTTTTTCTTCTTTAGTGATATTTCCTGACAATAAAACTGAGGTAATCTCTGATATTTTCTTAGGTATGGGGAATTGGGTGCACACTTGGGAATGCTGCCTTTCCTGATTGTTTCTCAGCAAAGGAGATGTTTCTGAATATGATTCAATAGAGAATTAAGTTTCACCAAAGCAGAAGAATTATTTTAATTAAACATTACCAGCTGTGTTATCTACACTGTAGTTTAGGAATTTTAAACTGCGGACAAAGGCTTGATGAGTGAATTAACAAACAGAATATGTATTGTGCTGGCTCTCTATTTTTGTGCAGTGCTTAGGCTTTAATGTGCTGTCTTAACATATAATTTAAGACAAGTTTTTGTTGTCTTTCGTCCACTACTGTCTATTCCAGAGTAGCCAGATGTGGGATAATGAACCTAAGTACAGTTATACATACTAACTGGATTTTGTTTCTCACTTAATGAGAATTCTACAGTAGCTGGGTATATCCTGTAGATTTGCAACATTGACAGACTTCCACTTTTTATGAAGAATAGGTGTGGAAACTCTCTGTAGGTAAAAAATGCTAATTCAACTTAGCAATCTCCTAGTGAGGCACTCATATTTCATATTCTGTAGTCATAGAAAGTACAGAGCACTACATCTCTTCAGTTTGACTGAGACTCTTAGGGTCTCTGTTTCCCATATGGCCAAGAAACAGTTTACATGTGCTCAGGTTAATGGTGATATTATACAGCCCTTCACTTCAAAACAGATTTATGTTCACTCACTTCTGACCATATATAAAACTGTATTGCTGTTCTGTCTTATTCCTCCTGCCCCCTATTTCCTCTAGTATTTAGTTAGTCTGCACTCTAGGTTCTCTGCTGCCTACTGTTTGAAACCACATAATTTTATTTGTCCTTAATCACTACTTAAGGCAAGCTGAACTTAGGTAAGAAGCTGAAAAAGACTGGAAAATTCCTTTTTGTTTAGAATTAATGAAATTGGAAGAGCTCTCCAGTCAGTTTACCCCCTAGAAGGAGCACTCCTCACTAAATATTTGTGTAATGGTGCTAATAAGCAATAGCATTTTATTTCTAACCTTAAAAAAAGTAGGAGAAATCCATTAAAGTGATTTTTGATTTGCTATTTTTTCCCTGATAATCCTAGACATGCATACATTACTAAAATTAGGTGGAATATTCAAAAGTCAAAGCACGAACTTGATAAAATGACAGTTTTGAAATTACTTCTGGTCTGTTGTCACAGTTCAGTGATATAGAGAAAGCTATAATACCGTAAAATAATATATTCCAAGATTTATATAGATTTGATATTAAATATTGACTAGTGTAAAACATACCTGGAAATACATTAAATTCTAGGGTCATTTAAAAAAAACCAAAACAACACTTTTAGGAAAGTTTAATTGAAAATTTGAACAAATTAAGAACTCTTTAAAAGATTGATCAACTTCTTTTAAGCCTACGAATTAGTCATATTATTCACAGATTACGAGAGCGTCAAGCAAAATCTGTCTGCAATTCACATAACCACCCACAGCAGTATTCATAATCATAACATAAAAGCAGAATTGCTTTTTAAGGAAAGGCTCTGTGACACTGGTGTTATGAGACGATCTGCAGAAAGCCAGTCACTCATAATTGTGTATGTTTCTGTGCAATCATCTCAGAAGTAAATTTCCATCCAAATATGAGATGTGCTGTTTGTTTTTAAACCCAACTCTACAGCTGCTGGATTTAATTCTGAAAAGTCTATCAGCAAATTATAAGGGTTTTAAACTTCACTCTGTGTGCATAAATGAACATTTTTAAAACCCTTTGCAGTTTAAAACAAAACATACTAATGTGAGGTGCTTTTGGCTTGTTTATTGGTTGGGTTTTTTCCCATTTGAATGATCCTACATGTAGAATACAAAGCCAATTTCAACTTATTTGAGGACACCAAAGACAAAAAACCAACCAACCAACCAAAAAACCACAAACAAAACACTTTAGAAAACAGGAAAAAAAAATCAAGAGAAATCCTGAAAAGAAAAATGTAGAATTTTAGTTTGTATCTTGCTCTAGTTTAACAATTATAAATGCAACTTGTCAGTACCAAATTGAGTTTTTGAAAATGGCTTCTTTTTAATTTCTTAGTCTAAAAATTCTTGTTAGGTAAAATTTTTTAAAACTATGATTTCCTGAGTCTTAGAAATGTATGCTTGTTACATAAAAAACTAAATTTTATATCAGGCTAGCCGTTTTCAGCCTTAGATCATTCCAAATCTATTTTACTAGGCAGACATACTTCCTAGGGAATTTTTTTTTTTGCATATTGAGGGCTTTATGATAAATATCTGTTGAGAGAAAATAGATAGAACTGGAAATCTTAATAAATGAAAAAGAAAACATTACTAAGGTTCTGAGAATAACTAATTTTCTTGCTAATTATATTTTTAGGATTTTTAAAGAAATGTTAGCAGTTCAACACTAATCAACAAACTTACTATAAGGAGCCACCTAACACACAAAAATGTGAGGTCAAACTGCCTTCAGCTCTCTTAGTGTTTTGGTTTAGATTAGGATTGTGTTTTTGCAGCAAATCTGATTCTGTCTGCTAACTGAATTTGGTTTAATCATCTAAAAGCTTAAAGTGTGCAAAATTGATTGCTTTCAGGTGAAACTGAACCAGAAGATGTACTCAAAGAATTAATGTGGTCTTAATGGGTTTTCGGTCCACAGGACCACATTTCAGCCAGCCTGAAACACAGATGGTGCGGCCATCAGGTCATTGTCACCTGCTGTTTCGCTCTGTGGAACTGCTTTGATTGTCCTTCAATATTTACTAATCTAGAGACAGCTCATGATCTATGTCATGATTATACTTTCAGACTGAGCTTTTATATATACAGACATTCACAAAATAACGCAAAATGATGAATAGTAGGAATGGATAATTTAAGAAGCTGTATATCAAGAATTGGGTGTTTTGGTAAGGAAATATGGACTCCCCCACTTGAAGCTTAGCAGAAGCTTTCAACTTGCTGGCATAAAATTTAGTGAATTTTATGAGAGGATTTGGTGGCCCCAATGAACATGTTGTATTCAGCTGTATTCAATGAACATATTGTATTCAATAAAGAGATTGCAAGAAACTTTGGTACTGACCGATGTGTTGAGGAACAGAAAAAGTAAAAGGCTGAATAAGAATGGAAAGTGAGATTGTATTTATCATCAAAGACAAACATCAATCTAGGAATATAGTGGAAAAACAAAGCCCTTGTTTATGTTGCCCTTATCTTTTTTCCTGTCTTTGAGTGAGCATGGACACTGTTGAAATTTCAGGAAGCTGCAACCCAGCTACAACGCATTTTAATTTCTTTCTTTGTCTCAGACAGAAGAATTCATAGAGAATATCACCGGTTAAGGCAAGACATTGAGTGAAAAGAAATGTGGCATAAAGGGTCAAGTGTTGACAAGAGGAATGAATGATGAATGACTATAGGAAGAAAAAAATAAAGAAATAAAAAAAAGTGTGGTTTTTTTTATGTAGTTAGATTATTTACTGATATATTAAACCTGTTCTACATTAACAGCTTCTCATGCCAGACAGGTGACAATTCAAAGGAAAAAACACCAGTAACACTATTTAAACCTAAATAAATATTAAAATAAATAGCTTTGGGAGCTAGGTGGTTTTGGTATTTACATGTATTTACATATGCTATTGTGTATCATTTTACACTGCTGGTTGCAGTTGGTTCCAGATGTTGCATTGCACCATGTCCTCAAAAGCCTCCTCAGATCATGTTTACGAATAATTGACCATTTGCTTGACATTTAGCAAGGAGCTTGCCTTGCTTGTCCACATTTGATAGAGGTTTTATGGCTTCAGAGAATATTGGCATCAAGAGAAATTCATATTACCTTTTATTCATGGACAATCACTTTTCATTGAAGAGGTATTGCTCTTAATACTACATGGAAGTATGCACAGCTTTTTAAAGTCCATATTTATTTACCCACTGTAGCTTTAAATGTTAAGCACTTCATGTTTAAGTCTGGTTTCCTACAGGGAATTTGAAAGGCGCAGTCTTTTGCAACAGAGAAATCTGCTGGACCGGAACTTCCACATTACCGACACTGAACTCATATTTCAGCTTCAGTGGCATTACTACTGTAAACAAGGCTAGTGAAATCCAGTTATAAGCTGAAAAAGATAAGACATTTTTATGTTCCTTCAATCATCCTTTTCTGTGAAGTTGCAAGCAGATGTGAAAATCACAGCCTTCTTCCCATAACAGTAAGTGAGCCAGTATTTCTGGCAAGATCCTGTGTAGAGGAGAAATTCTCTACACAGTACATAGGAAAGAATCAGAAACATGATTTTCTATTACTCCAAAGAATAAAATACTAGGACTTTTTTATTTTTGCATTTTCTATACAGCAAGACCACAGAAGAATATTGCCGAATACATTCTGAGAAGTAAATTTGGGTGATGAGCTATGCAGTGCCTTTATGAGCCTTCTGGACCTTATCTGAACAGCTCTTATAGAATTTATTACTTCTCCAGCTCTTTTTCATTAAGTACAACCTCCCTCAAGAGAGATGACTCTGTTTACAGTTCTAACTGCAGTTGAAAGACATTGGGGAAAAGTTAAAAAAGAAAGAAAAGTATTAATTGTACAGCAAATAAATAGGTAAAGTACAGAAAGTTTCCACAATTCTATAATATTTTGTAGAAGATAGAGCAGCAAATAACATTCAATTTTATTTCTTTTAACCATCAAATGAATGATGTATGATCTAGCCTTATATAGCCAAACAGAATTCTGTATTAATTTTTATGTTAATAAATCCAAATTGTAATATATATATACCTGTAAATTTATAATTTCATGGTTATGAAACATTCTTGAGTTTTCTGCACTGGTAAGTTAGGCAAATGCATTGCTCTATATTTTGTCTGATTTCCCCACTTTTAATAACAACACATAAGCATAAAAAACAGTCAAGAAATACATTAGACTCCCAGGCTTGGGAATGGCCTTCTAAAACATTTCCTTCATGGAGGTGCTATGGAGAGGTGTGAGACACAACAGTGTCGGGCTCCTTCCCCAGTGGATCACAGTGCAAGTGTGAGCTGGGGTAATGGAGGTTGAGATTCAAATCCAGCTTCTGCTTGACGCACTTTTCACCTTCCCATGGAGTGTTTTAGCTTTCAGACCATTCTGCTGTCTGAGCTGTTAGAGATAACTGCAAAGATTCAAAGCAGGACCCTCTAGTCACTAGGGTTGCACCTAAGTTAATTACACTGACCAGCACAATTAAGTGTACTGAGGGTTTTTTCAGAGATGCATGGGAATTCCTAACAGGGCTTTGCACAAGGAACCATGAACATACTCTAAACCTTTTTTTAAGATGCCTTAACTTTCTGGGGGAATAGTCTGTCATTAATAGCAGCAGAAGGATGTCACTTTCTGTTCTTCCCTGTGGCTAACAAAAGAAATCATGGTGTTGTGCTTATATGAGTTTGCTATTCTGCCCACTGAATTTTTTAATTCTTCCTTGTGGACTTTCCCTGTTAAATGCCATGGTCCAAAATGACTTGCAGTAAAACTTCCTTCTCAACAAAATGGCCTCAGGGTGTTTCAGGTAGGAAGGATTCAAATCTGATTTACCACACTTCAATTCAGAAATTTTACTCAAAACCCTACAGGTCTGAAAGGATCACTTTTTCCTGTTCTGTGACCTGAGAAGGAAAGAATTGACCAAACTGACCTTATTAATAAGATATTTCATGCCTCAACCCTCTGACACCCTGGGGCCCTTTAGGATGTGTCTAGATGATTCAGTACAGCACAGAGCACAGAGAAATATACTACCACATGTAGAAGTAGCAGTGTAGTT
This sequence comes from Lycocorax pyrrhopterus obiensis, assembly GCA_014706295.1. Lineage (NCBI taxonomy): Eukaryota > Metazoa > Chordata > Aves > Passeriformes > Paradisaeidae > Lycocorax > Lycocorax pyrrhopterus. The sequence goes on along the minus strand of JACSVZ010000001.1, from coordinate 23,348,576 downwards.
CTGTTGATGTTTCTGACAAAGCTATTTCAATACACCAGCCTCAAAGAAGAAAATTTTAAACATAATGTTATTCCTGTTTATATTAAGGTATCAAAGAAAAAAAATTTATCCAAGATAACATAAGCGATTACTGACCTTCTTGTCTTTGAGGAGATCAGTTTCCAGGTAATATGAATTCAGAAAATAGTCCCATAGTCCAGGTTTGTCTTAAAAAAACTTGAATACTCACCCTGACCAATAATGTTCTCTTCTGAGGATGGCATAAGACCCACTGGTTAACATACATACAGATACAGACCACCTCACGAGTAACTCTGGTGCAAATATCCCATATTCCATTGTGTGTTCTTCTGTCCCTGCTCTATTTCTGAAATATCTTGAAATTATAGGTTCAGTTCCCATTACAGATGTTTCCAGTAAGTTCATTATTGTGGGCTGGCTGGTTGCAGTGCTGATGGATACAGAGCTTGTTGGCTCTGGTACAGAACAAGGGGAGTGTTGTTAGCTGAAACCATTCTCCTGACTGTGACGTGTTGTTTCCAGGTAGAAACACTGGTTGGGAGATTATTTTGAATAGTTTTATTGTAATTGTACCTTTCACAAGGAATTAATTATATGCAGGTAGAGCAGTGGTGATATGCGACAGTCATGGGTGCTGCTATGCTGCTCCATTGCATCTTGTTTGCAGCAATGAATGTGAATTGTGTTTGTGCCAGTTCTTCTGACAGACATGAAACTCTGGCTCTGGCAATGGCGACAGTCTACATTTTTTTTAAAATTCGACAGTTTTGAACACACAGAAGTTTCAAAGTTTTCATGTGTGAGGAGAGCAGAAATGAAAGGTTTTCTTATTGATAGCTACAGGAAACCTCTGCTGAGCCAGGGTACACTGAGACAGCAGATAAGACACAGATGTTTACAGAATGTGACTCATCCTAAGGAAGACAAATGGACATATTCGGAACTGGACATCTGGCTCAGATTTAAGAGACCTGGGTTCAGTGCTGCCATGGATTTTCTTGAGCAAATTGTTTAATCTCTGCACTTTGGTACCTCATCTGTTAAACAAGGTAGAACAATCCTTTTGCCTGACGCAGCTAATAGCTATTTAGGACTGAGATTGATCCTTGTTCTGTGTTCCTACAGCAAGAAGCACAATAATACCCTGGTCCCTGTGGGGCCCGTCGGGTTCTGCTGCAATGCAAACGAGCGCTAATTTTAAAGCTATGCAGAATATAGTGATAATTAAATTATATCTTTTTTTAAAAAATATTTATTTTACACAAATAATTAGCAGAACATACTGCACTTTAGAAGAGGGAAATCTGTGTCTGTGAGTAATTTATTAGAGGAGATAAAGGGAAAAAGACTAGTTAAAAAGATGGAGATGGAGTATGCAGTCTTTTATGCTGAAGCTGTTGAAGAACTGAAATTCAGAAGCTTTTTAATGGTGCAGTAATAATAGCTGAAATTTGGAGTTGGCTAAAGCCCTAGCCTTGGATTTCTGTGCAATGGCATACAGAGCCAGCTGTGACACAGAAAGAGGCAGGAAAGCTGTGTAGAAGAGTCGTGTATTGCACACTGTTATCACTGCTGGATAGACCATGGGCCTGCTGGCAGACTCAATTGAGAAACTGTTAAAAACAAACTAAAACCACAGCACTCAAGAGCAGGGAAACTGTTTGTCTTAAAGGGTAAGCTTTGATGCAGTATTTACCAAGAGAGGTCGGAGGCTTGGAAGAATCCAGTGGCATAATTTTCTGCTTTTCTGGCCTTTTTCTTTGGACTGTTTCTAAGAACCATTTATAAAGTGCCACAAAAAAATCATTTGGATACAGTTTCAGAGGACTTTATTGAAATGAAAAAGTCAACACAGAATAAGAAAATTTTCTTAAAAGCATATTCATTTAAAATTTTTATGGATTAAATTTCAGAAAGTCTAATTGTCATTTACCAGTAATGAAAACATTGAGGGGGGAAAAAGAAAAGTCTGCAGGACCACTTCTATATGTAATAGAAATCAATGCTGAACCATTAGAAGTGGGGAAAGCATTATTGGCTTTATGAGAGCTTATGATGGAATCTGAAGTGAAAAAAGGGCGTCTGCATTTGCACTTTTTTTGTGCTCTTAGAGCAGATTCAGGCAATGCAGACTAGAAGGATGTGGTAACCACCAGTAAAACTAAAGGAGCAAACTGGTTTGTTACAGTCATGATTATGCAGGACATTTGTAATAAGGTTTTGTCTCCGTAACTTTCCAACTTTCAACTAGAACACTGAAACCATAAATAATTCTATAAGAAAATATTGATACAGTACAAATCAAGGGTGGATCCACTTTGCTACATTTTACTTTGCCTTGTGTAATATTAGCTGCCAGCTTTTGTTTGGTAAGAAAGAAGAATCAAGATTTTAAAAATTTATTAATTTGCTTCTTCTTGATCTTTATACTTCTATTTAATTGCCCATGTATTGAGCAGAAGCAATAAAGGAAGAGTATTTGTTTAACAGGAAAGGAAAAGGTGCATTTTTCCCCCAGATATTTCCATACAAAAAGAAAGATTTCTTCATTTATTGAAAAAGGAACAGGAGTGTAGGGCAGAAGGCTTGGGATTGGTTTGTTTTAAAATTTGAATAAGTTTTTACTACTTTTAATTTTAAATATCTCAGTAACATGAGAACTCCATCTGCTACTTTGGAATCACAAAGTAAAAGGGAGCAAAGTTAAAAAGGAATCTTTAAAGCCAAAGCATGCTGTAAAAGGCATTACTGACTTTCTTTGTAACAACTACAAAAGTTAAGATTTAAAGTTGTTCAGGAAGTTTATGCTGATAAAAACCGCTTTCACATATGATAGTGGAGAAAAGAGGAGGGCATGGATGATCTCAGCACAGTAAATCACTTAGGCCAGTATATTTAAAAAGCTGTTTGCCGACACCAAAAATTTGGAACATGTAAACAGCTACAAAAAGAAAATATGTATACCCAATACACGTGTAACATTATACCTCAGGGGAACTTTTTATTCTAAGTCTGTATTTTAGCTAATGTAGGTAACATGAGTATATAGTTGGAGGGATATAATAACTAGTTTGGTTTAAATGCCGGTCCCGTGCCCAAACATACCTTGTTACTCTGCTAGCTAAACAGTATGCAGTATTTCATTAAAAAGTTTTCAGAGTACAGCTGACCCTGAAGGGCCATATTATTACTAATGCACAGTAAATCCCTCTCTTTATCTCTTTTGTCATTCTAGTGAGAAATACTGTCACTTCTCTAAAACCTTCATGGTGTAAGTCTCGGTTTCTCTTCCCGCCTATGTTTAGAGTGAGAAAGCCTGAGCAGGTTTTCAGGTGACAGACATAGCAAGTGCAGGTAGGTAATGCTGCCTGCCCATGGGGCTAAATGCAACCCCGGGAAACAGGTCTTAGCTGGGAATTTGGGCTCTTGGTTCAAGATTCAGACAATAATCAAGAGCATCTACTTCTAACACTGCCTAGGTCTCCAGTTTCTTGAAGCAGAAATTGACTGAGTGCTTAAACACGGATTTAGCTGCCCTGTTGAGAAGATAATGTTCTCCTTCCAGCTGAGTTCTCTTGCTATATGACTTTAGACAGATAGTTGCCCAATTCTGTTTAAATCTCTCAAGAAGCCTACAAAGCAGGTCATTGTGCTGGTCCTCACAGACAGCTGCATCAGACAGTGGGTGGTAGAAAGCAGCAGAACAAAGCGACTTTTACAAATATTTCACTGCCAATTTTCCCCAACAGATCCATCTTGTTCTGAAATAATTTGACTCCCATGCACCCTTAAACAAACTTCAGCATCAGGATTGTGGGATATCAGAGACATATAAACTCTTAACTCTTGGCTTGAATTATGCTATCATACACTGAAGAAAGATTCCCAGTAAGGAGGGATAGCCAAAGAGATGCGGACGTAAAACACAACCAGGCATGAGGTCTGGAGCTGAGTTCTTCTCTCTTCCAGGAGAAAAGCAAGTCATCCTTGTTCTCTCGCCTTCTTTCCCCACGACTCCTGAATTCCCAGCTGCAATTTTCGTCAGATGCAATCAGAGAAATGAAGAGTCTTCCCAATATTTTTCCTGCATATGTTACAGCTCTGTACTAAAGGCATTCAGGACATGTAAGGTCAAATCGTCTCTTGGGTGAGAAAAGCCCATGATTTAATTCTCCCTTAACATTTTTTCAGTATAGCAGTGGATTAAATATAGGAAGAGATCTCATTTGGAGGCCATGACAATGCTTAATGGCTGAGTTAACCATACTTACTTCAAACAAGTCCAGAGAAAATTTTTAAACTTTCGGGTTTAAAAGAAAAGAAAAAAACGGTGTTGCAATGACACGCAAAAGGAACTGTCCTTAATAAAATGCTTATGAAACCTTCTGAGAAAAAGTACCTTACTGATCTATCATAAGAGCAGAGCAATATGGCATTTATTTCCTCTCTCTAAAGTGTCAGGGACAGAGCATCAGCTGTGAACATCAAAATCAGTGGAAGTGTATGAGTTTAAAATTGATCTAAGACTTTGTCCCTTTATTAGAATGTTATTAGAGCTCTCTTATTTGCAGTAATATTTTAGAAAATCTGGCAACTTGGGGTTAACATTCTGTCAAAAACCTATCATTCTCCCGCTTCCACCATCCTCCTTTGCAGAAGCAGCCTGACTTACTGTACAAATGTCATTAGTTCCACAGGGAGCTTCAGACCTTTGAATGTCGCAGAACAGTCTATTATTTAGTACTGCTATAAGATAATCTTTTCAACTGCTGTTTTCTAGTGAGAAATATCAAAGATGAAACTATAAAGAACAGATGCCAATTTCCGTCACTCAGGAATTCTGTCAGTTAAGTGACTTTTACCTTTTTCCACTGGGACTTTGATTTTTAGACACAGATATCAAGCTAAAAAAACTCATGCTATCACTGACAAGTTTCATAAAGGTTTGTTTCTTTTTTCTTTTCTTCCAAATTTTACAATTCTAAAAACACCTTGTAAGTTCATCTGTCTGTAATTTCTGGGATGAGTGTTACCAAGAACAGTTATAAATACATTCTTAACACAGAGCTGTAAGTAATGAAAAATGTAAGCTGAAACAGAAGGATTTCAAAATATAGTCATACTTCCTTTTCTCCTTAAGTAATGCATCTATATGTGAGAATTTAAAGATTAATTTTGTCTGCAGCAAATGTTCTTCTTGTACGATGTGTTATAATAACTTGTTGAGTTGAAGTTGCCTTTTTCAGACAATAAACTGGACATATCCATGCATGTGCTGTTTTTCTCAGACAAGTTCCCCAAAAGGGCCATCAAAGAGAAAAAAAGTGAATAATATTACTTAGGCATGGTTTGTAAGGCTCTCTCAGATGTAACTGGTTTGGGTGCAAAAGAAGCTAGAAGCGGTGTGGAACATGACAGCTCAGACATATTTTTCCTCATGATGGGCAAAACAAAGAATATTGTCTCTCCAATCACAATCCAGAATAAACCAAAATGTTACTGTTTACGTGAGAGTTTAGAGCAGGTCAAGGTGCACGTTGCCTCAGCTCTCCAGCTGCCACAGTTCAGAGTTGCTGCTGCCCTCGCTCTGTCAGTGTCCTGTGTTTTCAGTAGAGTCAAGGAGGCAGCAGGGAAACCCAGAGCATGAGCAGACAGTGCACTGCGTCCTCACCACTTCTCAGACCCTCATGACTTCTCATAGCAATACAGATATTTACAGGAGTTAGCCATTAAAAAATACCATACATTTAACCTCTATTGAGGCCCAGGAAATATGTTTTCTTCCGTGATTTTTTTTTTTTTTTTAATTTCAAATGTGAGTTTAATAAATTTTCAAGCAAAGAAAGTAAAGAGAATGCTACATATTGTTGTGATCAGTGTTTTCAATAGGATGCAGTCTCTCTTAAAATGACTCGTATTTTTTTTCTATCTTAATTTTGTCATACAGGAAGTTACAATTCTTATTTAAGAGACTGTATCCTATGCAGCAAGATCATCTACAGAAAATTATGATTTCAAATAGCGAGGCCAAGTTATCATCTGGCCTACTGGTTTTGTTATTCTTTATCTCCATACATTTTGTTATTATAAGTGGGAAAGCATCTTATTTCAAAATCTTTACTGCATTTGGGAAAAATAAAAGTCAGTGTTTAATGCAATTCATAAATCAAAAATCTAGCAATATATTCTCTTTTAAATCTAAATAGTGACAAGTCTTTCTACTGCTTTAAAAATAGATGAAACAGATTGCACTAATATTTCAATAATCTAATAATGAAAGTTAAAAATCAATGTACACTGATTTATTTTTATTATTTTTCTTAAGGAACTTAAGACAATTATGGAAATTATTCTGGTCAAATACAGGAACTATTGATTTTGTTTGTTTGTTTTACTATGGTAAAATAATTTTTCCAGATTAATTTCTGTAGTATATTTCCAGGAAAAAGAAATATTTGTACATTCTACTTTGAGATCTCAATGGCACTCTGCTTGACTTGGAAGTAGCTTTTCTGATGTTATGTTGAATATGTCAAATGAACAAATACTAAACCACCACACCATAACTTGACAAAACTACTAAACTCGCTTTAAGTAAATTTATTTTCATACAAAGATAGACTTCTTCACTTGAGATATCAGGATGTATATTATTATATGAATCTCTGCCTCTTCACTTTGCAAATCACTGGGTTCCTACTTCTTTATATAGTGGCAATCAAAAACCAATGCTGTCTGAAATGCAAAACTTTATTTAATCTAATTTAGTGAAATATTTATCTTGCTTGGCCAAAATACATTTATTAGAGTCAGCAGGTTGCACAAGGGACATGCTTGCAATAATATGTGAAGATTGAATAAGCCCCTTTATATCTAGGCCCCAGTAATTTTGATGTATTCACTGAGCAGTGCAAACAGGGAAAGAATTGTACCATCAGACCAGATTCTCTAGTAGGTGTACAGTGTCCTGGAAAGGTATATATTTTTTATGGTGAAGAAAACCCCCAGAAAACTAAAGAAGCAACAAAAAAACCAACAAAAAACAGGAAGAAGGAATTCTCTTCCTTATAGCTACCAAAAAAAAGTGCCTTAACCACTTTTCTGGGCATTTTTTATTACACATCTTATACCCAGATACATTTCATATGTTCAATTGAAGATTGTTTCATTAGAGGTAATAGATTGTGTTTAACTGCATGAAAAATCAGAAAAACTAGGAGGCAATGTGTGACAGTTCACAGCCTTGTCATCTTAATATGAATTATTTTGGTGCTTTCTGCAGGCTTGAAAGACTACTTACATTTTACTCAACATGAAACAACGATCAATTTGAATGACAGTGAAAACCCAGTGAAAAATTGTTCCTACTCATAAAGTGTCAGTTTGATTTTAAATTGATTCTATATGCTCTTAAAGAGCTCAATAACTATCAGTTTCATATGATCTTGATTGTGTTTTGTTTTGTTTGTTTTGTTTTTTCTAAGAGTGAGCCATTGTCAGCTTTATTCACTTTTGAGACTCACTAAACAGTTTTTACTGAGTGATAGAATAACAGGGAAGACAACCTCTAAACATTCTTTTTAGATTTACTAATGAGCATATTTTGCCATTTTATGCCCTTCTAATTGTGGAGTTGCTGAAGACCATATTTGCTTCTGCATTGATTGCTTTGTATGTCGCATTTTTCATTACCCTTCATTATTCCATTGTAATCTCTTATTTGTACTCCCTTGTTTGTAATTTAGCTTTCTTAAAGACTGCACTTTGATTTTCTCATCACTAAGAGATAATATGTTCAGTTGATATTCTTATATTTTAAAAAAATGTATTCCTAAATTATTCTGCCTCAGATTACTTTTCACAGATGTCTGTAGAACTAATTATGTCATACAAAAAGAGGCTTAGTTCATCAGACTGGTTCTGTTTGAGTTATACCGTTAAGTTCATCCAACTATCTACATGTTTTTTAAATTTTGAGGTGTACAAAAATTGCTACATTATAAAGAATAAATATATTTTACAAATAAGATGAAACTTGAAAAAATTTAGTATTTCCTAAATACTTATAAATATATAAAGCAAATTTCTGTGTCACAGTCATCCTTCATTTTGTTAAATTTTCTATTTGGAGCGAGCTAGGTATGTTTATCTTATAAAGTATTCTGTTTGTTTTGTTTGATTTATAATAGATTTGCTATAATTTACTGTTGTACATGGAACCAGGAGGAGGTAGATGATGTGCTCCAAATACAGAAACAAAAAATTTTTCTCTAAAGAAGGAATAGCAAAGTCATTTGAAAAAATCAAAACTCTTGTGTCTAATACTCTTGAGAGAGGGACTGCATGCTTCAGTCTTGTCTTGTGTTCTTGGATGCAGAAATTTTCCAAAAATCATTGCCTTCCACTTTAAAGGTTTTCTTTCCCAAGAGAAATATTTTGTAATGAGCATTTGGCAATGGTTTTTAAGACAACTTTATTTTCCTGTCTTAACCTCTCCTGGTGCAACCTGAGCCCATTTCCCCTCATCCTATCACTTGCTATTTGAGAAAAGTGTATAACAGTTCCTCTAGAACTCTGGTGCGAGCAAAACCAGTTGTCTTCTGACCTTCTTACAGATGCCCTTTTCTCTTTTCTCTATTTGGCTGTATGATCCATCTTTCGTGGTGGTAACTCAGGAAAAGCTTTTTAGACCTTGGTGGGCATGCTGGCACAGTTACAAAACGGTATGAAAGGAAAACTTGCAAACTTAAAGCAGAAATGTAAATCAAGGTATCAATAAAGAGATGACAAAGTAAAAATTATGAGGTGCCAGCGCACAGAATATTGATTAAAGATTGGTGTGTTTCAAGGCAGCTATGGCAGAAATGAAAAGGTCAAGGGAAAGGCAATTAAAATGATTAAAAATATCTCACTTTCAAAGGGATGCCAGCCTACAAGACTGTGATGCTTGTAATACTCTCAGGCTTGCTTGGGGCTAGAGATCACAGAAATTAATCTGTAAAAGAACTGACGAATGACTGGCAACTAGCTAGCATTAATTTTTACAACATCACAAGCAATCTTCAGTCAGGAGCTGATCCAGTTTCATTCCTCTTATATAAGACCCCTGAACCTGGAGTTTCATGTCCCCAGAGTAACCACAGACTTCTGTACATACACATGAAGAAAAATATGTGTTTCAGATGTCTGCAGTTGGAAACTTTCAGTTCTAACAAATAGGGTTATTATTTTTATGAACAAAGAGCACTAAGAAATCACAGAGATTAAATTATACAAGTAACAATTTATTCTGTCCAAACAAGTAGTGTTACATGTGGGAAATATTCATAAATCAATATTGATTACACTTCTGCTTCTGACTAATTAGATCTACACACTTTCTGTTAAAATGTCATGAGTGTAACAGATACAAGTGCCCTGCAGGAGTTCAGGAATTTACTTTATTATGTTGCCTGTCCGATGAAAATTTCTTTCTTTGGAGAAGAAAACTATACTGCCTCAGGTGATAAGGCAACATTACTATACTCCATTTTGTAGCATTATGCAGATCATTATTCAAATGGAATTATTGGATGGAGAAAACCCGTCATCATTAAACATTAAAATACTACTGAGGCTCCCAGGTGTGAAAAGGAGAATAATGGCAAAAAGAAGGAAAAGCAGAAAGCTTTTATTCATGGAGAGCTGTGCCTGACTCAGCATGCCTTTGATTAGGGAGGGAACTTGATGTAAGATATCTAGATGATTGAAACATTTCTCTTTCTATTTGTTGAGAGGTAAGTCTTAAGTGTTTTAGTGTCTTTACTGTCCAAACTGTGATTTGTTAACTCATTTCATTGATTCCGACTGCTTTAGACTAGTTTTTCTAATTACCATTTGAACTTGAACATTTGTTTTCATGTAAAAAAATATGTAATTATTGATGTATTTGAGGCATAATTTTTAGAATCCCATAAGCTTTTTTTGTTTGTTTGTTTTTGGTTTTGTTTTGGGGTTTTTTTGTTTGTTTTTGGTTTTGTTTTGGGGTTTTTTTGTTTGTTTGGTTGGGTTGGTTTTTTGGTTTGTTTTTTTTTTGTTTGGTTTTTTGTTTGTTTGTTTGTTTATGTTTTGTTTTTTTTTTTAATAGGGATAAGGAACTTGCCACTACAACAAAAAGAAAAGGAAAAAGGAATGCATCACTGTTACCAAAACGGAAAAAAATACAAGCTGGAAGAAAGATAGAGGTTAAACTACCAAGGCATAGGACTGGGAAAGAAAGATAAGAGAAAGAAGAGGGAATATGCAGAAGATTCATTAAATGATAGAGAATAAAAAGTGACTGTTCAGATGGTAGCTAACAGAAGTAATTATTCGACGAAGCTGAGTAGGCTGCAAAACATTGTGTAGTTTGAAACTCTTTTGTAGCAAAGTGATTATCTTTCATTTAATGAGCTGAATATTCTAAACTTAGATTGTGTTTTCCCTTCCTGGATGCCAGATGACCACCAAAGTTGCTCTATAGCTTTCCTCGTCAACTGGATAGGAGGGAGGAAATATAATGAAAGACATGTAAATTGAGATAAGGGCAGGCAGAGATCACTCAGCAGTTACTGTCATAGGCAAAACAACCTTAGCTTGGGGAAATTAATTTAATTCATTACTAATCAAATAATGAGAAGTAAAACAAATGTTAAAAACACCTTACCCCTACCCCTCCCTCCTTCCCAGTCTTAACTTTATTCCCAATTCTCTATCTCCTCTGCCCAAGTGGCACAGGAAAATGGGGAACGGGTATTATGATCACACATTTTCTCTGATGCTTCTTCTTCCACAGGGGGAGAACTCCTCACACTCTTCCCCTGCTGGGCCCTTCCTGTGGGCGACTGTCTTCCATGAACTTCTCCAGTGTGAGTCTTTCCCACGGGTTGCAGTTCCTCACAAACTGCTTCAGCGTGGGTCCCTTCCATGGGATGCTGCCTTTCAGGATTGAACTGCTCCAGCCTGGCGTTGTGACCCACCTCTGAGGCATGGCAACCAGGTTCATTGTTACAGGACCCCTGCAGGTGGATTAAAACAAAACGGTGTTAAATAACCAATATAACAACGAATATTATTACAACAAATGCTACTCAGTGTTATTCGATGGATTCTAAAAATAATTCAACTGAGAGCTTTTAGAGAGACAGGTTACTGTTTTTGTGATCCAAATGAGATAATTGATCTAGATTGCCTATTTTTAATATCAAAACAAGAGTAAAAGAAAATTATTGGTTTTAAACATTAAAATAATAGTCACTGTATGGCATATAGGAAAAGATTTGGACCATCTTCATAGTTACCAGGTGTGATCACTTTGTGTGGTGTCATGGCAAAACCATCTGACATTACATATGGATTTAGTGATGCAAAATCATGAAGTCAGAGCTGCCTGTAACCTTTGAGTGTCAGATAACGTGAGGCCAATGTTAGCAAGCACAAGTAGGCATATATCACACAATATTAACAAAAATTGACTTCAATAAATGAAGCACTTTATCAAATGGTGAAGGAAAGCCCACTCCCCCCTTCCCTCCCATTTTTGAAGTTATTAAATTGTGAAATTGTGTATCTCTGAATACACCATTTATTTCAGGTGCAGTTCTTAGGCCACATACAGGAATTACTGGGTGAATTTTATGCCTTGTGACAGAATCAGTCACACAGACATATATTCAATAACTGTTCATATGGCCAATTCACTGAATATACTTTTTTGCAGTTGTGAAATAATATTTCAATTTAACATGAGGTGCTTAGAGTGGTAATTTAAAACTATTTGATCGAAGTGCTGTAGTTTTCACAAACTCTGAAATCTAAGGAAAGCCAGCTGTTCCCTGAGACTTCATTTTCCCAGTCTCTTGTGAAAAGAGTCTTTCAGACAAGTAATTCAGAAGAATTACAATGTTTCATAATTCTGAACTATGTAAAATAACACAAGTGGTTAACAACTAGTGCTTAGCAACCGGGAGACAGGATGCAATTTTTCTTTGTACTTATTGTTTATTTATATTGCAGCATTACATAGTATTGCTTAAAGCATAGAACATTATTAAAGATAATGCTGCTTTCTTCATCTTCACCTTTGATAAGATTTGTTTTAAAGATGTAATGCATCTACTTATAATCTCTGTAGACCAAATCTGTATTCGTATAGGGAAAATGCATAAGGTTTTTCTTAGTTCTAGCTCAGTTTAAAGGATTTGGTATGTCACGAGCCATATTGTCAACTCCAACAGCATGTTCCTGATCACCGATTTGTTATCTGGATCACTGAATAAACCAGGTTACTTATACACAGAGATATTTAGTCATAAATTATTATTTATTTTCCTAATTAATTTTCTTTTTTAGTAGAGTACCCAAACAGAAGTTCTGTGCTTCATAATTTTATCAATATAGACTGAAAAAAAAAACCAGCTGAAAGACATTTTTTGGTTACTTTCAGTGGTTGTTACGGGAAGTTTTTAATTCTTTAAAAAAAAAAAAGAGCTATTATTTTCATTTTTTCTTGTGTATTTTATTTTGCTACTCTTACATTATAGGAGAAGCATTCAATATTTCGTATTACACACTCTTGAGAAATGGTAGGTTGAATTTTTTAAGAGAGTGAACATTAAAAACAACCTTATGTTGTTTTTATTTTACTTTGAAATGATTAGTCCAGTTAAGCAATTTTTAATAATACTGTTCAAATTCATGAGAAGGAAATCTCTAATCACTTAGGAAGATAAAACGTTTTTTCCTATCTTGTCTCTTTCATTGATAGCCACTGGATCATGTCTTGAAATTTTGAAAATTATAGTTTCTCATCAGCTAATATTTTCAGAACAATTGCATTTCATATTTTAGTAGACATGGTCTCTCTGGAATCCTGCCACAATGAGAATAATGCACCATTAAAAAGAATAACACTTTTTTTCCTCAATAAAACCATCCATTTTCAAATCCTGTTTAATTTTCTCTGCTCACAAATTTTAATACATGAGAATAACAGTTAACAGTATTGACTAATTTTTTTTCTAAGTTTTTTTGTTTTCTTCAGAATCCATATACCATTACAGTACAATATTGATCTCTGCCCAAAGCAAAATCAAGCAAATTGATTTCACAAGCCACAAAATCAATCATGATGTTAATATATTACTGATTGAAGAAGTGGTTAAACAAGTGAACTTCACAGTAAACTCAAGAGCTCAATACACTTAAAACCCAAAAGTCTGGTAAAAGAAATTGCACCAGCAAATTTAGTTTTAATACAGGGACTGCATTGTCCACATATGAGCTAGGTCAGTGTAAAGAACACAGTATTGTCTCAATGTCATAGATGCTCTCCCTCAAAGTGAGTGTAAATATGTGGAGAATAACATCCCTAAACTTTGACCAGAAACCTCTGGAAACTTAAGCAACAGTGAATATAAAATCCTACCACCTTCTCAGATTACATGTAGAGATGCAACCTTTCTTTCCCCTCCTCTCAAAGATGAGCTGTGTAGCTCATCTTTGTCACCAGGTCGTGGTAATGAACATTAAACAACAATTGACACAGAGTGATGGCCTTGTAGATGTTTTTCCTCATTCTAATCCAATAAATTCCATAGAAAATTTCTTCTGAAGATCCCCACGATTTCTGTTTTGCTACATGCCAATACTTTAACTTATCTAATGCTTAAAATTATTGACAAGATATGAGAACCTGAGGAGGTTCACACAGCTGCTCTAACATAAAAATAGGTAAACATGTAAAGCCTGTGGTGCAGGAGGAGTAACTTGTGTGTCTTTCCGGGCCTCCTTGTCTGCATGGTAATTCCATCACTTGGACAAAACATCAGAAAGTTTGTTTTTAAAGATCCTGTAACCTTCATTGTTGCCTTGAGCAGCGGTGAAGAAGTTGACAGATTGCTGGTTCCTATTTGTAGTCAGCAAAACTCCTTTTATATCTCATTCTCTGCCAGAAAAGAAAAGGAAGCTACTCAGTCAAGAAGATATAGTACAGCATTCAGGAAAGCAGAAAAAGAAGTGGGAGACAAAGGGAGCTGATTGCTGGAGTTCGTTACTCCCAAGGAATTGAGTACAGGCAGAAGTAAGTTAGAGGTCAGAATAGTCAAGGCATGTGAAGGAGAATCACAAAAAGCACTACTTACATTGATAAAAACCCTCCGCAATTCATGTCAATTTCTCTTGCTGCAAAAGTGAATCTATTTTTGTCTTCTAAATACTGTGTGATTTTTAAAATCAAACTCTCATTTCAATTTTTAAATTTCTTTCTCTTTTTTTTTTCCCCATGGTTTTTTAAAATAAATCTTGTAGCATCACTTTCATGCCTTCCTGACTTTTTGCGTTTCTTTCCTTTTTGCACCCTGAAAGTTTTCAAATATATTTTTTAACTTCAGAAACATTAGCCACTGTCAAAATTACCATTCTTCACTAGATTCTTTGTCACAGAAATAAAATAGGGAACTTCAGTCCTTGTTTAATAAAACCTCAGCTTCTATTCAGGATGAAAATCATCAAAGAGCAGTTTTCACAAGCTAAGGAATCTTAGACATATGTAGATAGGTTTCCTCTAAATTTAGGAGGTGACAAAAAATTTATTTGTAGAACTAAAAAGACCAAAAGAGACATCAGCAAAGGGAGGTTAAAGGAATTTATGCACTTCTATATGTGGACAACCACTTGTATTAGGAAAAAATTTCTTTACCAAAACTGTTGTCAAGCATTTCAACAGGCTTCCAAGGAAAATGGTTGAGTCCCTATCCCTGGATGTATTTAAAAGACACGCAGATGGGGCACTTTGGAACATGGTTTAGTAGTGGACTTGCTGGTGCTGAATTTACAGATGGATGCATTGATTTTAAAGGTCTTTTCCAACCTAAATGATTCTATGATTCTATTCCCCATCTCCTTGTGTGCACTGCTTGCGTCACTGAGACCTTGCCAATTAAAAGACCTTCATTGACCTAGCCAATTAAAAGGTGTAAGACTTCTCTAACTGGATAAGACAATACATGATAGCACTTTTTGCCTCTTCAGCTCTTGCTTTACTTAATTACTTTAGCCTCCTTGAGACAGGTTGTCATAGCCAGGTAACACAAATTGATTTATTTGTTATTTTCTTCTTTCTTTCGTCCTCCCCCACTCATAGGCCTCAAACTTTATTTGATGCACCTTCAATGTTACATAAGTTCTTGAGTATAAGACACATGTTATCACTTTGACTGAATTTCATGAAATGTATGTAATTTCAACAGAAAAGAAGCCAAGTCTAAAACATTGTAGATTAATACTGTTATCAATATAATTTGTGCTATAATCTATCATATATAGATACATGTTATTTTTCTTTATTTGTATGCTATATAGATGCTTATAATATAAAATAATATGAAATAAATATTTCAAACAATTGAACTATTTACATTAAAATGGAGGAAAATTCAGAAGAGATATACAAAAAATTTCAAACTAATAAAAGGATTTTTAAGGAGGGAATGTCTGTTCAATGAAACTGTGGAAGACAGAACAAACACTAAGCTGCTTTTATTGCATTAAATAAGATTTAGTTTAGATATCAGAAAACCTTTTAGTAATTTCAAGATTAGGGAAGCAATGGGGTTGCCTGGGGAAGTTGTGAAATCTTACATGGGTCTTCATAAATTCCACCCTGAGCATCTGTTAAAAATCACATAGATATTGTTGTTCATTCCTAGAGGCATAACTTGCACTAGCGACCTCCTTAAGTCCCTTCTACTTCTGTGTTATGCAAGTCCTATTTGGGGAAGTGCAGTGCAGAGGAGAGGGGAGGAGAGGAGGGCTACAGGAGTGGCTTCTTTGAGAAGCTTTCTCCATGTCCAACAGAACCAATTCCAGGTGGATCCAAGACGGACCCGCCGCAAGGCCGAGCACATCAGTGATCGTGGCAGCATCTCAGGGACAACTTATTGAAGAAAGGATAAAAATGTTCCACAACAGCATCCTGAAGAGAGGACTGAGAGACAGCCCTAGGACCCCTGCTGGAGCTGGTGGATGCCCAAAGGAAGTTGTGACCCCATGGGAAGCAGGCTCCTGGCAGGACTTGTGGCCCTGTGGGGCACCCACACTGGAGCAGTTCATTCCTGAAGGACTGCACTCCATGGAAGGGACTCATGCCTCCAGCCCATGGGAAGGTTCCATGTTGGAGAAATTTACAGAGGAACACCTACAAAAATTATTTTGTCTCTTTTTTTTTTTGTCTTCAATTGTGATTAAGGCCATTCTTTTCAATTTCTTCACTTTTTGATTGATATTATCTGACAATGTACCTTTCTGCAAAGCATTAAAGATATTCTCTTCAGCATTTCTTAGCTGTTGTTTTATTCAGTTGTTTCTTTTATGATGATGTTCTGCATGGCTTATCCAGAATTTAAATGTAAGTTAAACACAAAAGATGGCTTTTAACCATCTGTTAGCTAAACTGCTACCCTCCGACAGTTGATCTGTTTTATTTTGCTTAATAACTGACTTCTATTTAGATATCTTTATTGGTTTTAATAATTATAATTTCACTGTGAAGTATACAGTTCACTTCAGAACAATTGGCATCATATTACACTTTTGGTACTAATTTTCACAATCACCTCTTCTGATTTTTCATCCTAGGTATGAGTTTCACAATCGTAGATGAGCTTAAACTGTTAGACAGTACTTCCACTTACTCTATACTTCCATAAAACAAAGATAGGAAGATGCCGGATGTTATTTGAGGATTTAGAAGGAGCTGGAATAAGTGGCTCTATATAAAGGAACAAATTAAAGGAAGCTTTTACTCAAACATCTGTCAAGCTGAAAGACATTAAGCCATGACAAAGTGAAAGGAAATTTTCTGCAGGAAAGTTATAGAAGCATGTTCTCCACTGAAAATTGTACACAATTAACTAGTTTTCAGCATTTTTCTGCTACTACAGGATAAATAAAATCTACTTGGCATGCCATGGAGAAGAGTAATTTGGGGTTGGGGAAGAGATTTGCAAACTTGGAGGTTTTGCCAGATTGATATAACCCCCAAAACTGGCTAATGCTTCTCATTTTATTCATATTCAAATATGCTCAGAGTGATGAATTAGTCATCACAGAAGACAATCAAAATCCCGATTTTTCTCTTCCGTGGCACCAACACGAATGTCAGGGCTGCTTAGTTAGCCACGAGGAATAAACATTTATGAATGAAATCTATCGGCTAGAAACAAGGCAGTATAGACATTCCTTGTGAACGAACTGAATTGTATCCAAGGAATATATAGCTCTTTTGGCATGAGTTTCTGTTTCCAGCAGAAACAACCCTGCAAGCTCATAGTAACATTCTTAACTAATTGCTTAGTTTTCTAATTATCAATATTAGCTAATTGCTTTGGCCTGCAGCCAATACTAGCTGTTTTTATCATTCTTCACAGTCTGTGAATTGAGTTGTACTCTTTCAAAACTGCCTACCATATCAAAATCCCGTAAGAAAAGCTATGCAATGGTTTCCGTTCTCCTGCTCAGCTTCACTTCAGAAACAAATATATTTTGTCTGTGTGCTTATAACAGCATAAGAGTGTATATCTATAAAATTTTGTCAAAGCTGTACACATGGAAATATTTTGCTACTTTCAGTAGAAGTCCATGACACAAATTACTCGTCTCTACTTTTTCCATTGACTACATGCCTCTTCTAGGCCACCCAAACAGTAAATACCTGAACAAACTTATCAATTCTTCTCATAAATCCAGTGTGCTGCATTGCTGCAGGAATTCCAAATAAATTTGAGTTTCAAAATGAGATCTTCTTCCAACTTTGCAAGGAAGATAATATTCATATCTGAGTGTAATTGCTCACACAATTGAATAGTTGAATGCATCTCTTCTTGTTTTACTGTCAGCTAAAGTATCCAATTATCCTAATGCATCCAAAGCATTCTACTAACCTTCTGTAGTAGATTTAGTATATTGTAATATTAAATTTAATGCAAATAATTTTAGAAAGCTTAATGCTCTTTAATTTAGAAATTATTTTCTACTGTTTTGAGGTTTTGGGGGACAGCGCAATTGTGATCTTTTTTCTTGCTATATGTTGGTTAAATTTTTTGGTGATTTTTTCTTATATGTATACACCTGGTTATGTAAACCCTATCATGGAGAAATCATAAGAAAGTTTAGCATTAAAAGATTTATGACATATCTGCTTAAGCCATTTTTTATTTTCCCCACATATGAGTCTCTCGTATATATTTATTTAACATATGTTGTCTGCAAATATTTTTACTTAGATTTATTTTAAGCTGACATTCTTTCTTTTTCCAGTGCTCTTTCACACTCCATATAGTCATTATTTTTAATATTGCTGGATAAATATCAGCAGAGTATAAGTAAAAATAAATCAGACAGTTGCTTATTATCACAAAGAACTGTTGGTCCTGATGACATACTACCTGGAAATACTAGTCCATAAAATTCTTCAATGACAAAAATATATAGAGTTTTCTGAATTTTTATTTAACAAATGATTTGATAAGTGCTGGCCACTTAGAGTTTTCATTACTTTATATATATATACAATATATATGTATCATGTTTTATATATATGTGTGTGCGTGTATATATATATATATATATATATATATATATATATATATAAAATCTGAATAAGTATATAAAGGGACAATAACACATATAGAAAGTTTTTCCCACTTTACTGGTTTCCTTCCAGTACCTGAACTAGACCTGTGGTGAACTTCTGCATTGCTTCTTCAGTGAAGGTTTGAAATGTTCAGAGGAATTTTTCCTTTCCAGGCTTTCCTCTGAGCATTTAAAGTAGGATTCATTTCATGTAGTATTAGATGTTTAATATACAGATGTGTACTTCCAAGTAAATCAGTCTGAATTCATTTACAGTCAAAGACACAATTAAGTTGTCTTAGTTAATGTTTCCTCTTATCTGCTGTAAGCATCTTCAATAAGGTGAGACAAAATACACTCTACCAGTGTTCATCTGTCTAAACTCTCTAGACAGACCTCTGCTTCAATGATTAGACGAATCCTTCCTCTAAGCTCCCTTTTTGGTCTTTCTAAGCGTGTGAATTCTTGCCTAAAAAGTACGACAAACACCCTGAAACAGAGTTCCACACGCATTTTTTATCATCTGTAAAGATGATCCAAATTCTATCAACGATTCAAGTTCTTGCACTTGACTATTATTAGTTCTTTAAATATTTTGTACAAATGTAAATGATTGTGATTTTTTAGCAAGCTCACAGAAACAAGGCCTTGCTTTAAACAGGTAGCTAATAAAACACTGCTCCACACAGGAACCTAGAAATCTAGGGGAAAATAAACTAAGTGTTAAATTCCATTTAATGAACTAATTTTTTTTCCATGCAAAAAAACCAACGAGTTGATGTAGCCACATTTTATTTAAAGTGAAAAACCAGAAAATCTGACCAAATAGATGTAGCAGTCAGTACCAAACACGTGCCTCCCTAGTGAAGTAATTGCTGGCAAACTGCTGCTTCCTCACCTTGCAGTGATACCCACCCAGACAGGGACTGTACAGTCTTTCAAGGCCACAACACCTGATCTAGACTGACAGCACTGCTGAGATCGGAGCTGCTGCCCCCCTGCTTCCCCCGTGTGCCTCCCCTCTGCTCCCTGCACCAGACCTCCCGTGACCTGATCCTCGTCCCAGTCTGTGCTCCCCTTCTCTATCTGCTCAGCACTTGCTGCATGGCCACCAGCAGCTGTAGCCAACTCCTGCAATATTCCTGAACATCTTTCTTGTGCTTTTTCTCAGGTTACAATAAATTTACTAATTATGACTAGCAGTTTATTGAAACAGGGAAATATTGGCAGACTTGACTGTCTAGTAGTTCAAAGGAAACTCAATACCAATCCCTCTTCAGAGCTCAAGCTGCCCTCTAAAAAAGTCTCTGATCTGTTTTCTTTCTGCTCCAGACTCTCACTTCTTTGTTCCTCAGAAACTCTTGATTTCCATAGGAAGGCATATGAATACCTGCACAGACTTTCATACATTAAGACAATTACAATTTTTTTAAATACTTTCTGATATACTTTCTTTTCTAATAGAAGTGCCTTCAAATGTAATGAAAGAACACATGGAAAGCAATATTTCACCCCCACCCATTGATTTCTTTCTGTTTACTTGCCTTCTCTCCAATGGATATCACCAGAGCAGAATTTCTCGGACATAATGAAAGGGTAGAGAAGGAGCATATGGTCAACATGCTTTGTTGTCTGCGTTTTAATCATAGGACTTAAATTTGCTCACTACTTTAGTCAAAGAAAAATTCCTAGAAGAATCTCTAGATAGACAGTAGCCATTTCAAGCAAAATTTATGGATCAGCAAATTTTATTTCTTTTTTTCCTTCCTTTTTTTTTTTTTTTTTTGGCACTGCTGCTATCGAACAATGTCAGGAAATAACCTTCCCATTCAGCACAGATTAATATTTTCACTGATCCTTGAAAAACAGCTGCTGCTTGGCTAAGACTGGGTGTATTCCTAAAACTACCAATGTGCAAACAGCTATTAACCTTTTAAAATTATGCTCCACACACAATGGCATTTCTATTTGAATCAGATTATATCTTTAGAGGCTCAAGTTAGAATGTAAAAAAGTAAACCAAACCAAACATGAAAAACAGAGCCATTATGGACCAAACTTTAAAAAAAAACCAAATAAACAAACACACAATTCAGTTTAGAGGATATAGCAGGTGCTTGTTCTTGTATCTTTTTAACGTGATTTAACCACTGGAGAAGATGCCAAAATTATAGTAACCATGGGTTATACTTAATCTATATTGAGAATGTATTTGGTAATGTTTTAAAGAGCAGCAGAGGCCGATGGCACATAGCCCCTATGATCAGCCTTGTCTTTAATGACATCTACATGATAGAACTGAGAAACTTTGTAGAATCCATCAGTGCTGTGCTTTCAGGTGGGTTGAGATTGTTTGCCCAGAAGATGAATTCCGCCTGAAGAAAATAAAACTTTTTATGCATGTATAGTGAAAAACATTTTGAGCTATATTTTCTTTCCTAATGTAGCACTCCATAAATGCACAGCAATGAACATGGAAATAAAAACATGAAGTAATAATCAGAAGGCATATCTTTGGTGTATGTTTTTCATGTGCTACCAAGCCGTGGAAGGTAAGACTTTCCTTTAGGACCTCTAAGTGCAGTGAGTAAAACCTTACATTCAAAAGCATTTGAAATTAACAAAACTATTTTGACTGCCCTGTATTTTTCTTCAGGTTAATGCTATTATTCTTCAACAGCATAGCAGTCAGCATTGCATCGAAACAGTACAAGTGTAGGAAACCCAGTCACATCTGGGTTCTAAAATAGCCAGATCAGACATGATTGGTATATTGAATTATGTGAAGATTGCTGTGGTTGAAAAGAGAATAGTTTATCTTGTCATAGAAAAAGAAAGCTTCATTTCCTCATATCTTGGGGATCCTATGCTAAGGAGAGAGTTGCTGGCTACTTTGTGGTAGGAAAAAATATTCAGTGTTCAAGGACAGTTTTCTTTCACCAGACAGGAGCTGGCAGAATGACTCACAAATTACGGTCATGATGATGTTTGCTGCCAACAAATTTGACACTGCAGAGGACGTGACAGTGATGCTTTGAGAAAGATATGTCATGCAAGTGAATTTTCCCAAAGTAAAGGTACTTATAAACATTTATATTTATGCATCTATGCCTGTGTAGGTTGGGGTTTTTTTGTTTTTTTTGTTTTTTTTTTAATATATTATTCCTTCTTGGAAGGCAGAGATCAATAAGGCTAAAATAGAAAAGGAATAATTGCTCCACCCTCCCCCCCTCCAATCCTAGGCATTTTGCTTAGCCCTTGAAAGCATCCTTGGTCATTTCAGAGGTCATGCTGAACCTTGAAAAATACAAAATTTTTGTTTAAGTACTGTTTATTACAGCTAATTACAGCCAAGCAGTCATCTTTCAGAACAGTCTTCCTACTGATGGTGGATTTCTAAAATATTTTCTAGTAGCTTTGAAAAATGACTGCACATCACAGCTACTTTTCCCAGAAACCCATTGAGAAAAATCTAGCCTCCGAAGAATTAATATAAGCTTTATTTTTTAATTGACTTTCAGTCGACAAACATAGATCTAGAAATACAAGTAGGACACAACCCACTTTAACCCTTCCTCCAGTAGGTAAACAATTTTTCCTGTTTGTGAGACACTGGCTGAACTGTGTTAAACTAGTCTGCTCCACGGCACAAAATGCTGAGGATTTACATTATGTTCTTCCAAAACAGAATGAAAATTAATGTCAATTTCAATTCTTTACTTCATATTAAATTCTATATCTTAAAAGTGTTTGAGAACATATATCAGCCCCCCACTTTTTCCTTCCCTTAAAAAGAAAAAGCTATGCATGATGCCAGAAGCCATTCAAGGTATACCCTGAAGGGTTTTCTTTGGATCCCAGTTTCTGAGGTGAAAAAACTTGCACATTATCTTGCTGGAAAAGCAGGTAAGGTGAAAAACACATGACAAATATACATACTGCTGCTGCAAAAAGCGTGATCCTACAATGCACTTTATCACAATTAGCATAAACTAATAAGCGTAATTACATTAAAAAAGGAAAAATAATGATCAGTTCTGACACTGAGAGTGTTTGGTTGAAATCAGCCTTTTGTACTAATTGAGACAGAAGGTGATTTTTGAACAGAGTACCTTTCAAAGCTTAGTAAATATAACAGCCTCCTGTTTCTTCTCTTGTTCTTCCCTCTGCCTCTTCCTTTATTTTGTCACTGATTAGCCTAAATTTGGAAAAAAACCTCACCATTTTAATGTTTTCTTGGATTTAGTTATTTTTGGGCACTGATTGTTTTTTGCTTGTTTTTTTTTTTAATTTTTATTTGCTCTTTCTCTATTTTTAACCAGGATATTTCTTGACCTAAATGACTTGTTTTATCAAATCTGCTTAATCAGCACCACCTTTTGTAATGAAACAATGCATTTGGCCAGATATGTTCCAGCAAGGTGGTTTTAACAACATGACATTTAAAGACTGTTCACAAAAGAAACCCCTACCAAATGGAAAAAGAACATCATTATGTTCTTGCTCACTCACCCCTTTTCTGCCTTCGGTCATGTCATGATTGCTATCACTGCATTGCTCTCTGATTCTGGTCTGAGTGGCTCACACTCTGTAACTTGGTATCAGTCCATCCTGTTTGCAGACTGGGAGCTGTTTACAAAAAAGAATTAAATCAAATGTCTGTCAGCAGTCTGGAAACCCATGCTCTAGCCGTAATGATTCACCTACATGGTGAATCACGGTATATGAGACTCTGAAAAAAATCTTATGCCAAGGCTATGACAAACTACTGCAGTGGACCATGGTTCAGTTTCTAAACCAAAAAAGAAGTTAGGCTCCAAAATGCAATTGACTTCAGAATAATGAATGTGTGGGAAAGTAATTGGTGTTCAAGTCGAATATGGAGGAATTGTTTCTTTTGGTGAATGTTCAGGTCAATCTTCATTGCTTATTCCACCCTTGGGTCTCCTGAGATGAAACTTCTTTCAGAGCTGCCAAATAAATCGAAAATGACTTGCAATTTATTTAGAAGGCAAGTACCCCTGACTTGGGTTGAATTTGAAATGGAGTAGAGACACAGAAAATAAATACCACGATGTTCTAATAACAGCAATTTCCTGAAAAAAACGTACTCACACTTACTAAACGTATACATTTATCAATTTGTTCCTCGGACTGCAGAATAAGCTTATGTATATTTCTGGAATTTGTGAAGCAAATTGTAATGCATAATATCCATATCTCAGCAAAATATTAAGCTGAGTTTTTTTGCAGCAGAACTACCTATTGTGTGCTCATTAGTGTCTGCTATAATAAAATTAATCCCACTGAATGAAACCTGGTCCTAACTGATGTCTGTTTTTCTAAACAGTTTGAAGGTGGTGTTTTCAAGTCTATTAACTGCAAACCCTGTGTTTTAGCACGTGATTATCCCTCAGAAAAAAAGCAAAAGCAAAGCAAATCAAGCTTCTCTTTTTTCCAATTGTCGCGTTCCACTGTGGGGAACTGCGGAGAGTTCTTTTTAAAAATGGATGGTCGGGAGCGAAATGAAGCCAAACGAGGAAAACATTGTATCTGAGAACTGTTTATTGACAACAAAAGGAGAAGGAAAAGGAGTTGCCCGAGCGAAAGACGGCTAGAGGAGACAGAAGAGAAGAAAGGAAAATGGAAAAAGTGTGGGGGAGAGGAGAAAGAGGGAACAGAGAGAAGAAGAGGGCGTTACGACCAGCGGGTCCGGGCAGCGCTGTCGGTGTCCAGGCGGCGGGAGGTGCGCACGCTGCCTGCCTGTGGGAGGGGCGCGGCTCCCGCGGCGACGGCACCGGGCACGCGGTGAGTGGGCGCTCGGACGGGAGGAGCAGGACCATGGACAGGGTCTCGGCGAGCGGCTGGGTCGGGGCGGCAGGGCGGGCAGTGACGGCTGGGTCGGGGCGGCAGGGCGGGCAGTGACGGCTGGGTCGGGGCGGCAGGGAAGGAAGCTGGCAGTCCAGGCAAGGACGTGGGACGAAGCGGCAAAGCGGCGGTCAGGGGCACAGGGAGGCGGGACAGGTGCGAGGGCAGGAGAGCCAGAAGGCAGGCTGGGGCCAGGGCAAAGGACGGAGCGAGCAGGAGCAGCAAACAGTAGCAAGCCCCTCCAGCGGGCAGCAAAGCAGCCGGTTTTTATACCCCCCCTGCCCCTCCCAAAGTCCGCCCGAGGACAGGGAACCATTGTCCCAGTGCAACCTTTCTTTCCCGTCCATTGGTGGAGACGTCTTCGCGACCTGGTTGGAGAATCTCCCCCACAGTGTCTCCTGCTGCCTGCGTCGTGTGCGGTGTTGCCAGGCGAAGTCCTCCTGGAGACAAGGCTGCTTCTAGCTGCCTCCTGCATGTGGCATGTCTGCACCTCTCCTCCACATGCCTCTGACAACCATTGTTGAGGCATAACAAAACTGGACTGGCTCCTCACACCCAGGAATCCACCAATATCCATGCCTTCCAAATCTATATCTTCCCTTACTGGAAGAATGTAATACAAAGGAGAATTGACAAGCAGCTCCCTCTTTTGACTGAGCAACTCAGTGAGCAGATCTCTAGGCATACTGATTGGAAAACATATCTATACCCTTTATCCTGTGTTGGTTCTGCATGGACAGGTTCCACTTCTGCTGGAATTTTTTTGCTCTCTAGGTTTTTAGAGATGATGGGCTCAGACAATGCCTGTGAATCTGCTGTCAGAGCTGTAATTGCAGGATTGGGGCTTTTATTGCTCTTTCACCCTCTGTATTTACAGGTACATAAACCTGCTTGAAAGACTTGTTAAGCAGAAAGCTTTTCTGCTGCGCTTTGGCAGTACAACACAGACATTATTACAAGAGGGAAGTTGCGAAATTGGTTGGAATACCTTGGAAAACACTTAAGTTGGTACGAAATGGAAACACCTGGGATTCCATGTCCATATAATTAGTCATGTCTGAGATAGGTAGGTAGGTAGGTAGATAGACAGATAGATATAAATAAATATATATATATATATATTCCTGAAAGTAACATTTCATGTTTTAATAAATGAACATATGGAAATTCCAAAAATCTTTAAAGAACTAATGGTACATTCCAGGGTAATGACAGTGCACTGAAAGCTCATTTTGAGTTTTAATGCTCAGTGAGTTGCTCTCTAACAGATTTCCATTTAAAGATGTCTTTAAAAAGCTGATTGTTTTAAATATATGATAGATAATATTCTCTATCTAAATAATTATTTTACAGATTATTTCCTCCCAAATAATTTTCATAAGGGAGATTACACACCTATCTTTTCACAGGGGAAAGAAATAGATATGGATTTACAAATGACAAGAAAAAAAAATTCTTGGCTATGCTTGTAATGATTTAGTTTCAATTTCATTAAAAACTTAATAGAAATACTTTCAGTAGTGGAATTAGAGATCAGAGAATCATTGCTTTAGGTCACCTGTCTGGTTCCAGCCAGAGCTCAGGAACTCCACCGTTTTTAAAACTTTCACTGGTGTTTTTGTCCATGCTTTGAAAAGATTCAGGCCACTGTAAAGACATATCTCTTACCCCATTCCATCTTTGCTTTCAGCATTTTACTTAATTCCAGAATATATCCAGAGAAAGGTTGCAATAAATTAATAAGGAAAAAAAAAAGAAAGTGTTTTTTTGAATTACTTTTATGATTACACAAACACTAGTGTTCATAGCATGAAGCTGAGTCAGGGGAGGTTTAGGCTTGATAGTAAGAGAAGGTTTTTCGCGCAGAGGGTGGTTGAGCACTAGAGGTCCTCAGGGAAGTGGTCACAGTACCGAGCCTGTCAGGCATGTGTTGTGATTCTTGGGATGTCCTGTGCATGGCCAGGAGCTGGACTTGATGATCCTGATGGGTGTCTTCCAACTCAGCATATTCTGTGATTTCATAGTAGTCTAGAATGGCTTTTGTACATTTACGGTTTTTGCCCTCAGTCAGTGAGTCCAAAAATGAATTTTAGCAGCCAAAAACTAGTGAAAAACAAGGAAACTAGAATTACAACCTATTCTATGTGTACCTCTTCAATGCCAAAAAGATATGGGAAGGCAAATACATTGCTGTGGCAGCTCTCCATTATCAGAGAATCCCCCCTGTACTGAACTAATCCTATAGTGCCTGTTAAAATGGCTTTATGGCTTTAATATACTGGAAAGTTAAGACCAATGTGAGTCTGGAGATTTGGAGCAGTAAAACCTTTCCAGATGGAAAAGCTTCTATGATATATCGAGTTCTCTCAAGCAACACACACAACTTTTTCACAAGAGAAAAAAGAAACCTCCACAAAAATTAAAAAAAAAAAAAAAAGTGAGGGAAAAGAAAGCAAAAGAGGAAAAGAAGACATTTTGTATTTTGATTTTTCATTTAAATCTTCATTTCACATTTTCATTTGGGATATGTGATTTAAAACTTCAGTTGAGTAAAAGAGGTCAGTAGGGAGAAGGGATTTTCTCAGAGACACTCAGAATGGTTTGATCATCATTCAAATACTGATGAACTAAGAGTGTTTACTTGCCCACAAAGAGAATATTTTGGCATTCACCCGGCTCTTAAAGAAACCCCTAAAAATAGAGTCCTTTGAACATAGGAATGAGTGCAGCAAGGATAGCAAACAAGATGCTAGTTTGCATTGCTAGAAATAGCTAATTTAGATGGAATACATCTTTGAACTCTTTTGAGTAGATTGAAATTTGAATTTTGAATTTAAAACTTGAAATTTCTTTCTATTTCTTCCATGGCATGAGCCTACATTTCTCTTATGAGCACAATACTTAAATGTACCCACTAACATCCAAAGTTGTTACAAACAAAATATAACACGAGTCAGTCCTGCGTGAATCACACAAGTTACAGCAAACATGCATGCATTTGTGTGTGGGTCTGTGTTGTGGTTTCACCCCAGCCATCAGCCAAGCCCCACGCAGCTGCTTGCCCACTCCCCCGCCAGGGGGACTGGGGAGAGAATCAGAAGGGTAAAAGATAGAAGACTCGTGGGTTGAGATAAAGACAGTTTAATAGGGAAAGCAAAAGCCACTCATGCAAACTGAGCAAAACAAGGAATTAATTCAGTGCTTCCCATAGGCAGGCAGGTGTTCAGTCATCTCCAGGAGAGCAGGGACCCATCACGCATAATGGCGATTTGGGAAGACAAACACCATCACTTCAAATGTCACCCTCCGTCTTCCTTCTTCCCCCAGGTTTATAGACTGTGCATTATTTTATAAGGTATGGGAATATTCCTTAGTTCATTTTGGCTCAGCTGCCCTGTCTGAGCCTCCTCCCAACTTCTCATGCATCCCCCATCTCCTCGCCAGCATTGTATATGAAAAGCAGAAAAGACTTCGGCTCTGTGCAAGCACTGCTCAGTAATAACAAAAACACCTCTATTATCAACCCTGTGTTCAGCACAAACCCAAGCCACAACCTCATAACAGCCACTGTGAAGAAAATTAACTTTAGCCCAAAAAAACCAGCACAGTTGGTAAAATCTTATATTTCTGTTTTGCACTGGGACTGTTGTGAATCAATGCATATTAAAGACTTTTCTTTCGACTGATGTCTTTGACAAGTGTTGAATTCAACTCATCTAATAGACCAAAGTTCAAGATATTGTTCTGTACACAAAGAAGGAAATCCACCATGTATTCCTCTTTATTATGTAGTAGGGATGTTCAAACTTCTTGGACTTAAAACACGTATGGAATAATTTTAACAGATTTAAGTACCACCATGATTTGTATAACCTAAAGTACATTTTAGGGAAAGTACACTAGTAACCAAAAAAATGGAAAGAAAGGAAGCCCCTCCCATATTATTCGTTGTGAGCAAATCATCATATGGGTGAGTTGTTGCTCATCTTCCCTACTACTTCAGTAAAGCTTCATTTTATAAAGTGTTGTTAGATTCCGTCACTGTTTGGACAACACACCAGTGAAAACAGTGATTGAAAATATACATACATATTAAAGACTTTCTTTTTTCAGTCTGTACTTACATTTTAAATGGAATCAAATGCTGGTAGAGTGCAATTTTCAAACCTAACTCCCATATTCTCCTTGTAAGGAATGTTATTTTACCTTGCTATGGTAAAACAAGCATTTCTGGGTAATCAGCTGGCAATGTGTATCTAGCTTCATATCTTTGCATGCATGTTTAGACCACTGATACAGTTACAGCTCTAAGATGATTATAATGAAAGGATAGTTTAGACATACCTGTGATAGCTGTTGTGGCTGAACCCTAGTCAGCAACTAAGTGCCCTGCATCTGCTTGCTCACTCTCCGCACTCCCTGGTGGGATGGAGAGAAGAATCAGAAAAAAATAACACCCATGAATTGGGATAAGAATGGCTGAATAGTTGAAATAAATTAAAATAAACTAGAAATATTAAATACTAATGTTAATAATACTAATTGCAATGAACAGGAGAGAGAGAAATAGAAATCAAGACAGACAAGTGATGCCCAACACAGTTTCTCACTACCCACTGACCAATGCCCAGCCTGTCCTGTAGCAGCTGTTGGCCCTTTCTGGCTCAGTCTCCCCAGTTTATATACTGAGCATGAAGTTGTATAGTATGGAATATCCCTTTGGCCAGTTCAAGTCAGCTGTCATGGCAATGCTTCCTCTCATCTTCTTCTTCAGATCTGCACTGGCAGAGCATGAGACACTGAAAAGTCGTTGACTTAGGATAGGCATTGTGCAGAAACAACTAAAACATCAGTGTGTTATCAACATTATTCTCATACTAAATCTAAAACACAGCACTTTACCAGCTACTCAGAAGAAAATTAACTCTATTTCAGCCAAAACCAGGGCAATAACTTTGCACTAAAAGCTCACTAAACACTCAGATAACAAATGTGTGGTCACTTTGAAATCACTGAAACTAGAATAGATGGTTTAACATTAGCTTGAGTACATCGACATAATGCTTCAGACACTGTGGTGTAGGAACGTGCTTTATACATAGTTTATGATCGTGACCACTCCTATTGATCTGATGAACATGAGCTGAAAGCCTTGGGAAGAAGAAGCTAAATGATTCCAAATGAAATATTACCCCATTAAAAAGATGTGGATCAAAAGTGTTACTTTTAAAGGGCCTTTGCATATTTCTTTCTGGAGAAGGTGCATACAGAAACAGTACAAAAAATCAGAGAAATTAGTAATGTGACCTAGGTTATTAAAAAGGTGCTAGCAAGAGTCATACAATATAAAAATATGCTGCCCATCTTACCAAAGCACTGAAATGAGCTATAAAAAATGACTATAGCTATTCTTGTTTCTCTCCGCTAGTGATAACAAATACAGATTGATGCATTCTATTTCTTGTGATAAAAGTAACAATATTGGCTGTAATGGTCAATCGTTAAAGGTACCATTCATCAGGTTTGAATTCCAAGGGCCAGCTGCCTTTGTAGCTGACAGAGCAATTCTGCAGCGCTGGGAGAGAAAGGAGGCTGCGGTCAGCAGGAGGAGCCGCAGCATCAGAGGGGAGATGGTACCCATGGAAATAAAACACTACAGCTTGAATACTGTCTAGAAAGAGCAGTTGCTGTTACACCGGAGGCAGGTGAGAGGGAGACATAAGCTGTAGTGGCTGCAAAAAGCCTGAGCTGTGGAGGGTCTGGCATGCATTTTGTTTTCAGGTTCATTGTTGTTCAAGAGAGAGAGAGAAAAAAGGGCTAAAAGTGACACGAAATTTAAAGTATCTCTCTTCCAGGAAATTTGGACTTTGTAATATTTGTTTTCCTTGCATTTGAGTATTACCAGAGGGAAAGAAAATTACAGAAGAAAAAGAACAGAAACCCGAGTATTACTGGCATCACCCATTCCTTTATGGTGAACAGGTGTCAATGAAGAAATGCAATCCTTGCTGTGGAGCAGAGGAATTTCACTGTGATTATAGACCAGGCAAAATGTAGTTAAAAACTATGCCAGATGGAGCTTCATCTGCTGGGGATTCACTTCAGAAATGGAGAAATTATTGGTAAATATGGGCTCTGTCTTTTTAAATTTAAGACCTTGGGAAATACTGACATCCAGTTTTGATGTTGAGCCAGAAGAAACAGTTATCTTGAGGGATAAGGTGATAGGAATGTTAATTTGAGCAGAGACATCAAAAGCTATTTGCATGCTAATCAAGTCAGCATTAGCAAAGCCTCCAAATTCAGTGTACATCAGCTGAAGTTCTCACATAAACAGGTTTCTGCCTCATGAATGCTTGAGTACAAAGCCATACAAAACTGAATAATTTGAAACATAATCTTGCACTTTGGCATTGAAGAACAAGAGGGAGATAAGTTATTGAGTAAAAGATGGATCCTATCCTTAAATATGATAGTGTTTCTGGGAGCAGGAATATTTTCAAAAAAACCTCAGTGCAAAATAAACTATGGATAAATTACTGAAATCAGCTTTTCTTGACAATACAGTTTAGCATTAGATATTAGTGCGTTGACAGATAAAGGCACCCGAAGAAGGGAAAAAACCACAAAATTGTTAAATGCCAATAGGGTTGGATTGTTTTCTAGTATCAGACTCAGTCCCAAGAGTCATAAATCTACAACTGGCTTTCACTCAAAGGGCCCAGGAGGAGCAGGGGAGGTTAGATTGAGTATTAGGAAAAATTTCTTCACCAAGAGAGTTGTCGAGCATTGGAACAGGTTGCCCAGGGCAATAGCTGAGTCACCATCCCTGAAGCTATTTAAATGACATGTGGATGTGATGCTTGGGACATGGTTAGTGCTGGACTTGGCAGTGCTGGATAATGATTGGACTTGTTGATTTTTAAGGTCTTTTCCAGTCTAAATGATCCTAACTGTGTTGGTGTAATAGAACCAGTGAGTACTGCAAATACTGTTGTAAGAGTAGGCCTACAGCATTAGATTGGCTGGAACCCTTGTATCCTTGCTGTTGTCAGCACTGTACCATCGTCCCTCTGTCCCCAGGTTCTGGAAACACAACTCAGTGCAGCTCTGGGGATGGCGCATTCCTGTGATGCCACAAGCAATTGCTGCAACCACCTCGTGCATTGACATAGGACCTGAAATTTGCTTGACATGACAGGTATATTGGGTGGGTAGTGAGTCCTGATCTAAAACCCACAAATGTATGCCCAAATCAGAGCCCAGACACACCAGTTCCAACTGCAGCAAGGTGGACCCAGGTGAACAGGGCACTCCTGCAACTTACAGACATGTCATATCTGCAGCTGACAGCTTGCCCATTACATACAGTGTCTGGTGCTTGGACAGTAGCTTTTACAAAGCACTCAAAATTACATTTGGTATCTGTTACACCCCGAGCTCACTTGACACATGTTTTAAAGAGGCTTAGGTACTTCAGTTCCCTTGGCAGTGAATGGGAGAAAACAACAAACTTCTCAGGACATTGAACGGCAAATTTTACTTGCAAACTTTAGAGAATAAGGTACTTGGCAAATTTTAAAGCATCATTCAATTGCAGTAAGGCACTTTACAAAGCACTGACTTCACAAACTTCAACAGATCCAACTGTAAGTTACCCAGATTTCAAGAAGAGGAAGTTAGGAGAAGATAAGAGAGAAAGGAAAGATCAACAGTCACAGCTCTGGATCCAGTATGGCCTCAGCTGCTGTGAGGTCTGAGGCAGTGGGGTATGTCAGACCAATGTCATGGCCTTTATCTGCTCTGGTCTCCCCCCAGCTGGGATTTTAGTTGTGTCTGTGGCTTGGTAGAAACTTTGGGGCTGGACCAGAGGCTCCAGTGGGTGGGATGTGAAGCAGTGGTCTTCCCCACCTATGCAGAACTTGCCCTGCCCTCATCCCACATATTAGTTGTTTTGAGCCAACAATCATTTCTCCTGGCTCCTACAGTATCCTTACTGGAGGGGTTATTAGTTCAACTCTTCACTGTTTTCTTTATTAAGTTTTCAGAACAAGTCACATGTATTCATTAATCACAAAGCCTCAAGTCAGTCAGATTTACTATGGTTTTCATCATCTTCTGTCAAAAATGCTCCAAAAAAGAAAGTATTATTTTTGTTATTTAGTTTATTATATTAGTCTGAGCAGCCTGAGATGCACAGATGTAGTCAGATAGCACTTGGCTGGGTGCTGCCCAAAGGCAGGCTATGGCCACTGACAAACGACCACTAAGAAGAATTAGCAGCAAGTACTGCTTTCCCATCTAACCACCTCTGTCTCTCAGCAGGCCTGTACCTTCAAATAGCCACAAGCAGCTTCATTCTACACCCCAGAGCATGCAAAGTAGACTCTCGTTTTGTGTCATATGCAATATGCTAGTTGTGGTCTTCAGCTAAGCTTCATATTACTTCAGAAAAGTGTCAGAAAAGTGCGTGTAAAAGCAGTAATTTTGTCATAAAGTCACAGGGGTTATCACACAGGGCAATGATACACAGTGTGGATGCAGTAACATGAAACACAAACCCCTTTCTACCTCTAGACCTAGACTCCATGTGGTAGATAAGGGATTTGCCACTTGCAAACATCAATATTAAATAAAAAAAGTTATTTTTCCATGCAGAATAATCCCACTAATTTTCCATCATTTGCTTTAGCAGATCGCCGTTTCGTTTTTATTGAACTCTGCAAAAAGGGAGATCGCTTGGTGGTGCCTAAACTTTGATATACTTAGCAATTTAGCAGTTTAGCTAAAAACTGAAATCCCCCTAGGTGTAGTTCTAGATGTAAACATGAGGAAATGGTCTTTCTTCATGGTCATAATGAACTAGCTGTTTTTGTTGCAAATGAAAGCTGAAAGGACAGATTAATGTAGAGGAAATAAAGTAAAATAGGAGAACAGCTAGTGAAAAGACAAAAAGCATTAAAAAATGAGAAAAGAAAAGCACCCTATACCTAGGTAATGTTTATTGAGAGGTGCTATTTGTAGTGCAAGAGCAAATTGTTCATCCATGATTCTTTTTTTCTGATGTGCATATTGGAACATGGAATCTTTGAAAAAAGGAAGAGTAGAATTTACTTAGTGTTTTATAGAAAAGGAATTGATATCCTCTGACTGCATCTGTCACACCATCTATAAGTGATATCCTGAGCAGACATTGTATTTTCTGATTTGAAATTAGTCATATTATTGGAATTTTTTAATCATCATTTTACTCCATATTTATTCAATTGCTCCTCTCTCTTTCCACATGAATATGTATCCCTATCTATGTCTGTATCTATAGCTGTACATAAAAAAAGGAATATCTGGAAGGAGAGTTTTTTCAAAATAAAAACAATAACTAAAACCAGGCCTGTAATGTCATTTTTTATACATTTTTTAAGTACTGTTATTTTCCTATGAATGATCTTGGGAATTAGAGTTGAAAGATACTGCCAGTAGTATGAGACATCTACATGACTTCCCTGGCTGTAAAAACTGAGGAAGATATTAACACTCTTCCTTTTACTAAGACAAGTAACTAAGTTTTTCATAAATACAAAAAAATAACCCAAGAGAAATGAGAATTTGTGCAAGTTGGTTCATTAGTCATTAAGTTTTTCAGGCACATTAAAGCTTCAATACTTTGCACAGTCAATATGCAGAACTTAATAAGATTTTTTTGCATAGTTTAAGAGATTTTTTATTAGTTATTGATGTATATGGGTGAGAGTCTAAAAGGAATATAGAATGCATCAAAACATGCCAACTCTGTCTCACTATTATAAAGTTTAGTCCTTTAGAAAATATATGAATATAATTCGACTAAAGCATATTCAAGTACAAATGTTCCCACATGTAAAGAAGAGATAATGATAGCTATAAGTCAGTATTCAGAAAACAAAATTCTTTTTGAGACAAATACATGTAATAGTAAGTAAAAATGGGTTCTTATTGACTAATATAAATGATTCATGTTCCTGTATCTTTCTTCATTTCTTTTTAATAGTTTCTGTATCTTTTTTAAATATCCCAAGCTTGTTGAAGAGGGAGCCAAGAGAATTGGTGATGCATATATCTGCAGGGAAGCATAATAAGGGTCTATTCTGGGGTACTGAGAGAAGTAGATGTAGGTGCCTTAGGGAAAAATGTATCAAGTAGTTACAAATCTGAATGCTGCTAGTTTGTAGATTTAGGATGTTTTTAGTAAAAAAACCCTATAAAGTAATTTTTCCTTAAAGAAAAAAGGACTCTAGATAGCACTGAGATTTTGGCCAGAGTGGGACATAAACTGAGGTGCCAAGTATATTACCAAGCCTAGGCCATATGCCAAATTTAACTTTTTTTACTTATTGACAAAAAAGTAGAAAGTGCTTCTTCTCGGGCATTTCTTAATTCTCAGTGCTCTATCTAAAATGGCTTGTCAATATCTCCCACTATCTCCCACAGTGTACCTTGGGTCATAGGTATGAGTCACTGAGATCTCAGGGTTTTGCATGTTCCCAGCCTCTCGCCAATGTTGTCAAAAGACACATCTGCATATAAAAAAGAAATATCTTCAATTCATTGTCTTCTTTTGTTGCCCACTCACAATACATATTTTAATTTTTTATTTTATGTCTCTTGAAATAACACAGAATATAAACAAGAAACTTGAAAGACTAAGTCGGAAACCAGGAAGGATGAAATGCATGTGAGGCACTTTTGTGTGAACAGATGGATTAGTGCATAGTGACATAGATGGCAGCTGATGTAAGGCTGTGGTGTGGTGTTTTATATCCTCACCCCAGATACTTCCCAATTGACCACAGAAACATACCACTTACATTGACTACCTGTCTTATCAGGGTTAGACAAATGGTACTAAAAGCTGCTTTCTGGGCTTTTTGAGGGTTTGCAGGGGGTAAGACACCTCCATTGTGTATTTTGTGAGCAGTGAATACACCAAAGTGCATGAAACTGTTACATTTCAAGAAGCATGTGTATCATATCTGCCCACCCCCTCACATCACAGAAAGAAAATGTAAAGGAAGGGCTTATATTCAAAGATACAGAGAATAAAAAAGAGCTTATTCACACCTTTAAATTTTCTACCTGTAATAAGATACAAAGATAAGGTCTATAAAGTCGTTATACATATTTTATGTGAATCAGGCTAGGACAAAAGGTTCACAGGTGTGAGATGATTTTCTCCTTTTCTCATTCCAATTTCTAATTTCTGATCCTAATTTTTTAACTCTCTTTTTTTTTATGGGCCGCCTTTTATACCTGCATGTCAGGAATGCCTGCATGTCTAAGAGCTAATTTATATTTTCAGCATGTGAAAAGCCTTGAAAAAGGGAAAATATTTTAGCCGGTATTTCTGAGCATATAGTACTGCTGATTCCCTCTTCAGATCAGGCATTCACATAAACAAGTCTTGTATCTTTTTTCCAAAGTACTATGTACTGCGTTCTTAAAATATAATGCCTAGGGAATATATGTTTGCTGATCTCATAGCAGTAGCATTCCGTTCATTGGTTAAAAGGAATGGAAGTATTTGACAGAGAAAACAGTAGAAAAAATAAATGAGAAACTACATTTTATGAATAATCACTTTTATAAAACACCCAATTTTCTCCTTTTTTCTTCATTCCCAGTCTTTGGAATTTGGTACTTTTAAACAACCTTGGAATAGTTTAAAAATGGAGAGATAATCCCAAACTACTTGGGCATTCAACCTTGTTAATATGTGTTAACCTTACATGTGCAATAGTGCAAGTCTGGAGCCTAACTATATTGCAGAAACTCTATGTTTCCCAAAAATATAGGTATAACAAAGAAGGCACAAAAGTAAAAATCTAGTGTATATAAACCTACCGTATATAAACCTTTTCAGTCTAGTGTAATTCCTAGTGTATATAAACCTTTTCAAAACATGCAAAGGAATTCTGAGTGAAATCTCATATGCATGCATATAATGACAGAAAAGAAATTGTGAAATCTTTACAAACTAAAGTGGAAAATTGGGGTGCACTGTTTATTTCTTATTGTACTGTGCTATTATGTGGTGGTTTATTGAGAGTAAAATAAAAAAAAATATACTCCAAGCGAAGCCTAAATAGTCCATTCCATTCTGCAGAGCCAGACTGATTGCTGGTGAACCCTTTAGGTGGGTAAGTCATCACAGCCAGTCTTCAGGAGTCAGGGAGGGAGAACCTAGGTTTCTCTTCTTTTTAGTATGACCATTTTTGGATGAAAAAGAGACCGATGGCTGACCATTTTATCTGTTTGTGAGTTTCACGTCGGTGTTAGCCATGCCTTCTGAATGTGAATTGCCACAGGCGAGAAAACATCTTTTGAGTCCGCACTGAGAGCAGCAGTGTGCCACTGTGCTCGGGCACCTGCTGCCCCAGCACAGGCTCCCCTGCTGGAGAGCCAGACGCTGGCAGTAAGACACGGCCCATCTAGCTCAGCCTTTCACCACTTCATAAGTCCTTTTGAGCCTTATGAGCATTAAAGTAGGTCTCATACTGATAACAAAGGTTAAGGCAATAATCTCTTTCCCTTTGCAGATAAGGAGTTGCAAACTGCCTTTGCAGTCGCTCTCTTCTGTGCCGCACAGGGACATTTCTGCAGCCTGCGATTTCTCTTGGTTTAAGCAGTATTTATCAAATGAAAGCATATGTATGTAGTAGGTGAGTAAATATTTGCCACACTTTGAAGAGGAGCTTGCTTCCCTTTTGTTTTGCTGCTGTTTTTCCTTAGCAGAAGTATTCTTAAAATATACATAGGAACAGAAACATGATAAAAGAGCTTAATCATTTCAACTCCCCTTGAACCGTAAAACAAATGAATTCTTAATCATATTGCTTTATGCTTACTTGTAGTCCCTACTGAGAGAAGGATGGAACAGCCTGAATTTAGACAATGCTGTATTGTTCCTAACTGCTGTTTATATGTACTGAGATTTTAAAACATCTTTGGGAATAACTTAAAAAAATTTAGGAAAATCTGGCAAATTTTCAAAGCAGAGTGAACTAGACCCCCAACTAAACTGGGAGTATTTAACTTACACTTTGCAAATCGCTCGTGCTTGTAAAAACGTTTTGGGGTGGTTTTCTGTGTGTGTTTTTGGGCTTTTGTTTCTTTGTTTGGTTTGGTTTGGCTTGCTTTTTGTTTGTTTTGTTGGTTTGATTTGTTAGCTTTTTTTTAATGTGTGTATAACTATTCAAGAGCTTTTCCCACAATTTGTGGTAGCACTTGCGAGACTATGCTTTTATTCTTCTGTGACTTTCCCTCCAACATATTGGTCTTTTTATTTCCACTCTTGAACTGTGGGTTATTTTTAGAACTTCATCACAATTACCAAGTGCTAAGATACAAGGAATACAACATTCATATATCAAACATAAATAATTTCACCTACATTAACCATAAATATGAAGGACCAGATCCTCAGATGCCATTTTTTCAACAGAATAAGCTCCACTGAAATGAACTATGGTGTTTCAAAAGGATATCATATGTATGACTTAACAAGTGCAATCACTGTTCCATTATTCACCTCAAATAATGGTCCAATGCTACTTTTTAAATCTTGCAAATTTATCAGCAGCTATTGCTTTTTTGACACTTCATCTCTAATCCGTCTTGCTCAAAATTTTATTCTTTTCTGAAAGCTTTGGGAAATCCTACCCTGTGCAGTTAGATAGAAAATCAAGAGTAATTTGAAGGTACAGGCAAGAGTCAGACTAATTTATTTAAGATGATGTAGTTTTTTTCCCAGCATGCCCATTTTAGTACATTTCTATGTACTAAAATCAAAGGAGTCCTAACTAACATTCTGCTTAAGATGGACTGCGGGAAATTAGTATTCCTCTTGTGGAATTTATTTATGCATTGTGTTAAGGTGGAAAGGAACATCTAACTTTCTCTGGTACATTTTAGAAATCAGGTAATAGTCACATCTACTTAGTACCATTTTTGAGCTTGTCAGTCAGTTTTAATTTAGTCAAAGGTATAATTGGGTTTGCATTTACTTAAGACTGCAGGTAGGGGTATGGAACTGAATACAGAGAAGTTGCACAAAATTTTACAGCTTTCTCCACTTACATCAAACTTTATAGCTAGTGACAAGTCTACTCTTACATTACTCTGATTCTGAATTATGATAAAAACAGAGACCGAACCTGATTAAAACCTATACAGTGAATAGAATTCTCTTCTATAAATCTAACCACACTCAGACAAAAAAAGAAAAAAAGGAAAAAAAACAGGAGACAATTGAACAATTTTTGAATTTTAATTGGCATTCAGAAAATTGATTTAAACTGCATCAATGAAATAACTCTTTCTCATTATATTCTCAGACTCCATGATAAAGAGGTACTACTGCTATATTGATAGAGGTTCTTAAATGGAGAAAAGCTAATATGAAAACCAATGAAGTACCTTGACATTTTCATTACTTTGTACACACATGCATGCAAAATTTGCAAACCATTCTTAATTTGTTTGCCAAGATGATTTTGGTAACAGCAGAGTGAGTCAGGCAGGACATAAACTTTAGGAATCTATTTTTTAAAGGAAAGTCTAACAGACAAAGGCATATTGTTCTAGGTATATATTGTCATGTTTCTGAAACAGACATTGGAATAAAAGCACAAATTATTTCAGAATCTCACCATGTACATTTGAGATGTAACTTTCTATTTCAGATTTCGTATCTATTCTGAGGTCTTTTTGACTGTTTCTGTTTCTTGATTTTTTAGTTTCCAGTGAGTTGAGTCTTTAGTCAGAGGATTCTTCAAGCCAGTATTCTGTACTGTCTGAAACATTAAGGCAAATGTTATTTAGCTTCTGAAATAGCCATTTATTCCTTCCTGATTGTACCAGCCTTTTTAATGGCAATGCTCTTCCAATTTTGCCACAGAGCTCCTTCTAATTCTCCAGTGTTTTCTCAGGAATTTGATGTCACAGTTCTTGCAATAAACAAAAAAAACCCTGTGAAAGTTTGCTATATTTTGGCATTGTGTGGGTGGAGGTTTTTTGTTTGTTTGGTTTGGGATTTTTTTGTTTCTTTTATTTTTTTTTTTTAACTGTGAGAGTGGTCAAACACTAGAACAGGTCACCCAGGCCATTATGGAGTCTTTATGCTTGGAATTAATAAACACTTGAGTGGATGTAGCCTTGAGCAAACTGCTCAAGCAGACCCTGCTCTCAGCAGGTGGTGGCTCAAGACAAACTGCAGAGGTGCCTTCCAGCCTAGGCCATCTCCAGATTCTGTGCTTCTGTATGTGAATAAGGTAACTATAGGCCACCCATCCTGAACCCCAGCTCTAGCCAAAATAATGGAAATATCAATTGATTCAAGAAAGTCTTAAAAGATGAGCTTGTAATCGGTGCAAGTGTAGCTTTCTGTCAGCAAATAAGTGGCAGAAACAGAGAATATATTTTAACTTAAAGGCATGAGACCCTACCAATGGACTGAGAAAATTAAATAAAACTTTCTCATGATAAGTTAACTAAACTTTTATGCCTCCCAATTATTATTTGAAAGTTTACTTTCCAAAGAATATTTTCTATAAAGCGGCAGAAGAACGCTGTACATAGGTGTAAGACTAGCTGATATCCGACTCTCAGAGTATAACCTCATCTATAACAACGTACAGTGTCTTCCACTGGAATGACACGTTGAAGCTGACTAGCTGTTTCCCCCCCTCCCACAGAGACCTCCATTCACTGTTGCCAAATTGTTTGTTATTAAGCAGGGAGGCATGCTATTTACTGAACTGGCCTGCTGTTCTGACTTGTTGCCCGATTCCCAGATTCTCATTTCCTTAACTTACCTCAGGGCACCTGCAGTTGTGTCTCACTCTGCTCCTTATGTTGTTAACCCATCCTATTCCCACCCCTTGGATTGTGTCATCTTACAGTAAGTTTTTTACTTTAGCTTATGAAAAGTAGCATAGAGAACTAATGCAACCACTTTAGTCACAGGAAACTTAACTGAATTCCTTTCTCACTCAAATCATATAAGACAGAATGATAAAGGTGCCTGTCCTGATGTGCGTACAGTTTTCCCCTTGCGTAAGCAGAAATTTGATGGTAATTTGGCTTCCCCTGAAAGATTTCAAAGCTAACCTTCTTTTCCTCCTGCTCATTATACCATCAGTGCCATCTGGTTTTAAGATAAACCTGCAGTCTAGAAACCCCAAAAGAACAGCAATATCCACAGTTCTGTGCAAACCAGAAATTAATAGGTCTATTGGATATATATATCAATAGTCCCAGCTAATAACAAACTGCATCCTCGTAGGTATAGTGGGTAAGTCTTACATATTTAGAGGAGTGACAAATAAGTGAGTGCCACAAAGGAATTCAGTGCTGGAGTCTGCCCCTAGTCTATCTTGTGGTAGTTTCATGCAGATGTTACCACTCCAAGATTTAAGACTCTCTCAGAGACTGACACTGCCTCTCAAAATGGTGCTTTTGTCCCCAGCATGCTTCTTGCTGAGAATGCTTAAAATTGAACCCAACAGTCCTGCTGTACACACTTCCAGCACTATCCAGGGTTTTGCGTTCTCAGCCTCAACAGGAGTGCATGTGTCCTTTACAATGTCCATCAACACATCTCCCCCGCCCCAATTTTTAGCAAACTCTGCCTGTGTTTCCTAATATTCCTGACACATGAGTTTACCGTGTATTTTAATTAGATAAGCAATCGTTTTTATTTGCTTATTTCCCATTTGTTCAGCACTGATTTACCTTTCTACATGGAAGCACAAGAAGAATGGAAATAGAGAATTAGGCCATTACCCCATTTGAGAAAAAACCTGCAGTGAAAAGTGCTAAAAATGGTTCAAATTCTTGCTTCTGGCTAGTCTTCACAAAATTTAAAAAAAAAAAAAAAAAAGCAATTCCTGAAGCAGAGATCCTATAAGAAGAATTGACTGTGTAAAGGAAGGCACCTTGCCAGTGGAGACTTGACTTGTATATATGCCTCAGAAAGAAATATAGAACACAGATTGACACATTCATAAAGTTTTAGATACATAATAATGGAAAATAATTATGGAAAATAATGGAAAAAATTTGAAGGTAAGATAGTTTAACAGCTCTAACACAGTCAGGATTGTAAAAGTATCACAAACCCAATGTATTTTGGGTTATGAAATGCATCTACTTGTGGGTATTAAAAAAGCAAAACAACAAAACAAAAAAACCCCAAACAAAATAAAGCAAAACCAATGAAATAAAATAAAACCAACCAAACAAAAAAGGAGCGGAGAGCTGCTTACAATTCTACTAGCTAGGTGTCTGTGCTCATACTTTTTTCTTGGGCATATAATTTATTATTCTGTTGTCCGGGACAGTGAATAAGCCTGTAAATGCACTCTTTTCAGCCAGATACACTGCTGTATCCACTTCTGTTCTCTGAACATTACTTCTACTTCAGTGAAGTGAGTTATTGAAAGCAGCATGCTATGACTCTTTGATAAGGAAAGCTGAATACACAGGGAATAGGAATAAAATGTCCATTTTAAATAGCTTCTCAGCACCAGGGGTCATGTGAGAGTAATCTGATGATTCTGTTTTCACATGGCATACCACTAATAAAATGTCCTAATATGTGAGCTTCCTAGGGCAAAAGATTACTGTTATTATTATCATCATTATCATTACTATTTACTGTGTTATACTTAACTTCACTCTGGTTTTAACATATGTTTGGAAAATCTTATTCCCTAACCATGGTATTCAATTAGTCTTTATAGAATGAAATTGCGTAAACTTTCTTAACAATACAAAATTTTATTAACTTTCTGAAGACACATATAATTTACATTGTGGACATCATAGGCATAATTAAGCAAATATGCTTAAAGGACCCCAGCTCATTGCAAGGAGGAGAAGGATATCCCCTGTCCTTAAGATAAGGACTCTTGTTTCTTGATATCTTAAATCCAACCATGAAGACTAAAGGGTGCTCCTAGGATGCTATATCAGCATCCTAATCTCTCCAACATATCTGTGAAACCCTCCATGGACATCTTATTCAACAATATGGACAGTGGGACTGAATGCACGTTTAGCAAATTTGTCAGCGACATCAAACTGTCTGGTGGCAGCAACATGCTGGAGGGAAAGGATGTCATCCAGAGGGGTTTACCCAAAAAAAGCCCCATTTTGTATGGTTACTTTAAAATCCAGATTGAATCAAGACAAAACCAAACAACTAACCACACAAAACAAACCAAACAAATAAAAAAAAAAGAGAGAAAACCTTGCAGGTTTCAAATGCTATTTCAAAGCATTAAGAACACCTTGCTGAATGAATTTCTATGCATAAGCAGCATGTTCATTTTTCATATCTCTGTATTTAATTACACTGTGATAATGGTGCAAACAATGGGAGATAATAGCAGTACTTTCTGCAAGACAAAGACACCATTTTTCATTAAAAACAAAGTGCCCGTTCTGCACAGGAAAATGCTTTTTGTTTAACATACAGATTTAATTGAAACACCACTAGTAATTTTTAACACTGATCATAAATGGGTCTAAAGTTGGTTTATGGAATCACTCATCAAAGTGAGCAAGGTGCACCATGCACCTGCAAATCTGTTCATTTAAGTTTTTTGACATATCTCCCTTTTCCTGTTGCTTATTTAATTTTTAGCAGAACTGATCATGATATTTTATCAGATTTGCAAGTGGCACTAAGAGTAGGAGTGGAATCCAAACATCCTCACCTTCCTATTTCTGCACCAAATACACATCTTTACCTTACATTAGATCTTCAATAACAATATTATTACATCTGTTTCATGTTCAGTTCTTGCCCGCTTACCTTTCTTCAGTTGAAAGTTTTTTGGGTTTTTTTTTCATTTTGCATCTTTAATTTTCTATCCCGTCATTTTCATGTCTGCAAGTATTTTTTTTCTTTAGCATTTTTCACTGATTAGTATTATGGTGTTTTGTGTTTTACTTCTTTTTATCATTTGGATTGCATGCTTTGGAACCTCTGAACTTACCTCTATGGTAATGGCAACCTACTGTGTTTGCAGCATTGGCTATTTAAAATACACTGACTGTTGCCTGGTATTTATCTGAAGACTTTCCCTATTTTGGAGCAGGTTGTAAGATCAACTTTATAGCAACAATAAAATATGTTTATTTTTCTTTTAATTACAATATATTTTCTTCTCTCTGAACAGAATTGTTGAATATAATTAAAATAAAGAGCAAACTCAAATCCAGCTGAAAGCTCTTTTCTACTTTAGTGTTATTGGCTCTTTCTTTGAAGGAAGTGGCAGAAGAAAAAAAGAAGCAAGGCAGTTAGAAGAGGGAGTGAGAAGAATAACTGACTAAG
Organism: Lycocorax pyrrhopterus obiensis; assembly: GCA_014706295.1. Lineage (NCBI taxonomy): Eukaryota > Metazoa > Chordata > Aves > Passeriformes > Paradisaeidae > Lycocorax > Lycocorax pyrrhopterus. The sequence goes on along the minus strand of JACSVZ010000001.1, from coordinate 23,304,664 downwards.
ATATAAAAAACAATGTAGACGTTTTTAAAAACAAATCACCCACTTATCAACCTACTTGGTCTATTTCTCCAGTTCTTTCTATTTAAAAAGAAAAAAAAAAAACAAACCAACCAACCAACCAACCAGAAAACCACAACAGACTGATTCTATCAGACCTGGGTACAAAAAAAACAAAAGCTACTGGATCAGACAATTTGTATTAAAATATAAGCCATAAAATGTTTATATCAGAGGTCTTATGTTTTTGACAAGGTCAGAAGACATTTGCGGTGTTGACCTCAGAAAATGAGAAGGCTGTGGACTGTCAGCTCCTCCCAGAGAAGAACTGAAAAGGCTGCAGGGACAAGATTTCTCTTAAGGCATGTTGTAATTTGTGGTTCAGGAAATGGATTTCTCCAACCAGGTTGAATGAACTGTCAACTGTTCAAAACACTCTGCTCAGATAACCTTTCTTTATGCAACTTATCTTTTACGGCAATTGGCAGAAACAGCTACTTTAGTGAAGCTCTTCATTCAGCATAAGGAGACAAGGACTGCTTGATGACCCTTATCAGTACATAATTGAAATCTGAAATTTTTAGATAACACGGGGGGAAAAGGCAACTGTATTACTTCATTAACTTGGCAGGGATTTGTCCATTGACTGCAAAGAATACAGCTGTCTTGCCAAATCTCTGAAGGAGCTTGAAGAAGGGTACATGGTAAGGCACTTTTTCACCAACTATGACCAGTGCTTGTAAAAGTGCAGTTTATTTTCTGTTTAAAAGGTTCACAGGCCTCTAGGACATCATTAAGGACATATACATTTGCTATAAGGGGTTACTGCAATTGAGGAATGAAATTTAGTTAAAAACACATTGCTTCCCTCATTTTAAAGCTTTCAGCATAATACAAAATATCAGACTTCCATAACTGAATCCTACTTAAACTAGGACTTCTCTTTTATATTAAAAAAAAAAAAAAATCACCCTCTATTTGAAGGGAAAAAAAAAACATCGAGTAAAACTGCCATAATATTTTGTATTTAATTCCAGTGATTACTTACTGTGATCCTAAAAAATTGCGAATAAATTTTAAACGTAGTCAAACTTTGTCTGACAGTAAAACTTAGTACATTACATTATCTGTTTAACTACTAATATAAATATCCTCCATTGTCCAAATTTTATTTTCTGCACATGTACTTCTGGATAAGTATCAGGTTACCCGTTGTCTTTCTTCTGGCTAATGTTACCTGTATATATTGGTGTTTCTGCCTGATATTAATAGGAAAGTAAAAGTTTAAACTGTAGAGAAATTGTAAAGCCCCAAGAAAAGAGGACTCAACTTTATGGGGAAAAAGTCCTTTAAATGTAGGATTGGATAAGAAACCTTAGCAAGTTTCAGTCTTGAATGTTATTGACACCAGACACCATCCTGAGTAGGCAAAATAACTTGTTACTTCTCACATGCACTGTTTAATAAAGAACTTATTTATATGAAATAAAAATAGATAATTTCAACCAGAATTATGGAAGAAAAGCTACTTAATGAGAAAGAGCTCATGAAGACTTATTTGGGAAATTAGGGTAGGCAATAGAATACCCTGAATTTATTATACAGCAGCTCATACCCTGCATTCATTGGGCAAATCAGCCCCACACAGTTGCTTGCTCACTTCCTCTCCCAGTGGGGGAGGGAATAAAACGGGCAAAAATTAGAAAACTCTTGGATTGAGATAAAGACAGTTTGATAAGTGAAGCAAAAGCCATGCACATAAGCAAAGCAAATCCAAGGAATTAATTCACCACTTCTCATTGTCAGGCAGATGTTCAGACATCTTCAGTAAATTTGGGCTCTGTAACATGTAACAGAAGGTTGGGAGGCCAAATGACATTACTCTGAATCTCCCCCACTTCTTCCCTCCGTGCTATATGCTGATCATGTTGCTGTATGGTGTGGAGTATCCCTCTGGTCAGTTGGGATCAGCCATCCCAGCTGTATCCCCTCCCAACTCCTTGTGCAACCCCAGCCCTCTTACTGGTTAAAAATTTAACAAGGGGCAAGGAGAGAGGCAGAAAATTCCTTGCAGCTGTGCAAGTGTTGCTCAGCAGTAATTCTAGTCCTAGTCACCATGGGGCTCCCACTGAGCTCGTTTGCCTGTGTGTCCTTGCTGTGTTGGGGTGCCCAAAGCTGTAGGCAGAATCTAGGCTTGCTGAGTGAGGAACACTGCATTTCATTTAATGCATCCTGGGATATTGTTGGTCACCTTCCCTGACAAAGCTCACTGATGGCTCACGTTCAGCCTGACATATGCTAGGAACCCCATGCACTTTTCAGCAAATCTGTGTCCCAGCTTGTCCATCATGCATATGTATCATATGTAGTTATAATTTATGAGTCTATAAATTGGTTATTGTGAGATAAAAAGATGTTAAAGAATAAAATTTTTTGATTGCTTCCCAAGGTGACATTGCATCTTGTTAGCTTTTTTCCGGTTTCTGATGTGGCTATTTTGAACGGGGAACCTGTCCTTGTGAGAACTAATCTGCAGTGCTTTTAATAGAGAGCTATAATTCATCATTTGTTCAATTCTATTCAAAAGAAGTCTGCATAATAGACTTTTTTTTTTTGATCAAAAAAATCAAAATTAAAGGCAAACCAAATTCCACTAAACATAGAAAATAATGAGTTAGACAGAAGCGTGTTTTGATCTAAGCCAAAATCCTTACTACATTGTCTTTCCTAGAAAATATTTTCCCCATGACTTACTGGTTCCTTTAAGTGAATTTGAGAATTGAGAATTGTGAGTAAGGATGTTTTAATACACATTTGTTATATTTACTGAGACTTTTTTTTAGTTATTTAGCAGTTGAATTCCATGACCAAATGCATTTGCTTTTGGTTTACAAGTTTTAGGCAGTTTCCTCTTGTACTGTGCTTCCACTGTTAATGATCTGCTTTTCTTGTTTTGCTGCTTTCTGAGATTTGAGTTCTTTTCTTATGCTAAGTAATGAAATTTTTAACCTCACATCATTCCTGAGATAGTCTTCTTCATCTGCAATACAACACAGTTGTGGTTTTGGCAGGGGTTTTCCTCGTATTACTGAATATAAATTTCCCTATTCTCTCCTCTAACTTCCTCTATTGTGTCTTTCCAGAATATACAATTCATTTGTTAGTGGGTCTTTTTTGTTTTTGAAGAATTTGCAGTGAAAGCATTTGTCCCTTTATTGATTGTCATATCACTGCCAAGTACTGCAACAACCCAGGCTTTAATCCACTGAAATAAGGGGAAATGTATTTGCCATGTACTAGAAACACAGCAGTAGAGCACAAAGCCTTCGGAAAGTGCAGATGTTGCAAAGGAATGCATGTTAATTGACTGTATTTCTTTGAATCACAAACTGCATCACAAATTCTTGCAAACTCATAATGACCAGAAACAGCTGGCTGAACTATGGGAGAAGGACTACATATTTTAAGCTTACCCCCAAAGCTATTGCATTTTCATCAAATGAAGAAGTTGATACTTTTTTTTTAACATGATTTGTCTAACCTATGTGAAAGTTAAAAAATGTTATGCCACTCTGCAGAGGACAGCAGGGTGCCTGAGGTTACCTCACTGAAACAAGCCCTCCTCTCATTCCAAAAATTTACCAATGCCAAAAGTTCACCCACAGGGGAGTCATCTGATTTGCCATCTCCAATACAGCATGTTGAAACTGAGGTAAGTCGTTATGTGGGATGCTTCTTCCCCACAGTTACTCACCCAGTACTTGCAATAGACCAAGCTCAATAGTGAGAGGCACTGCATTCTGCTGCAGATGCCGATATTTTAGACATACTCGGCACATTTCAACCTACTTTAGCATTCACAGCCAATCACTGCTATAATGTGATCTTTACATGATGCTTGTAGCACTCATATAGCTTGTTAAGGTGCTATTTACAATCTAGGCACTCTTGTCAGATGACACTAGCATTTCCTAGATGATAGACAAAGACCCATCACATCTGTAGGCTTAACATCCTTCCTTTTCCTCATTCCTTTAATCTTAAAAGACATTTCCTCATCATGGAATAATTTGTCTGATTGCAGTACTTAGAGGATGAGTCCTATTCATCAGCTTCATTCCTCTTTAACAGAATTGTTAAGCCTCCAGTTGCATTTATAACTGGTATCCAGATTGAAGATGTTCAAGCTAAAGTGCAGAGTCTATGAAGAAAAATTATCTGATAGCCATACAAGTGGTACTTGTTAAAAACCTTGTCCCAGTTTTCATGTTGTTGTTGATACTGATGCTTTGATTGACTTGCTTCATTTGACAGTTCGTCAGCATTTGCTGAGCTCTTACTCTGCTGTTTTACACTAAGGCCTTTAAAAGCCCACTGTAAAGATACTGAAAAAAAAAGTTACACCCAAATATCAGCCATTGATAATATATGTGGAATTTCAAGCAAGGATTTGTCTGGGCCCCCTGGAAATTCTGGGTATATTAGCTTATTTGTTAACAACTCTACTCACAAAAAGGAAAAGGAAGAACTACTCCTGAGTGTCTTGATGAAGTACTTTACTTCCTTTTCCACACTGAAGAGTCATTAGCATAATAAAATTTATGGTTCTCTTCCCCTTAAGAATCAGAAATTAAGAGCCCTTGCTGCAGAAGTACTATCAACATGAGAAAGGGAGTTTACTACTCTCTTAGCTCTTTGATCCTAGCAGTTGCTCAAATAATCTGAACCAGACAACTATTACTGCAGAGAATAAGGGAGCTCTAGTGAATAATTGTGCACAGTGATGCCATCAACGAAATAAGCTTTGCAATGTTCCACAGAAGCTTACATTCCCTAAGCACTAGTGGTCTCCTAGAGAACTGTACCGATCTATCACACCTACATCTCTGCAAGGGCAGTGTTGAATTTTCTCTCTCACAGTCACTTTGAATTTATGTCCCTGCTACTGAGATTCTACAACAGCTCCAAAACCACACCGTATAAAATTCTGACAGAAGAAATGCCGCTGGCTTCAGGTACTTAGCATGTGTCCAGGGTTCATGCAGGATGCTTACAGAGAGCCACTAAGGAGAGGAGTATGAAAGGCAGAGACATGAGTGTGAGTTGTGCTGGGGCAAACAGTGAGATGACAGAAAGAAGCAAGCAGTGTCATGGTGCTGCTGTGTACAAAAGGCCAGTGGTGTTTGTAAGAAAGGGGGGCCCCCTGTGTCATTGTGGGTGTTCAGGGTAAGAAAGCAAGAAAGGGAGGCATCAAGACAATTTGAAGACCAAGAAGTGAAACAGAGCAGCATAGAAAAAGAGGATGAAAGGGGCTATTGGGGTGTGAGCAGGGGCCTGTCAGCCCATATGTCAGTAGTGTCTGCAGCAGACAACACAGCATCTCCTGCCTTACCATTAAGCTCCATTTTAAATGTTTTTCCTACACGAAGGTTCCCTGAGGAGTGGGGGGGGGGGGGAGGGGGGTGGGCTGAGCACTTGCCCAGTTGTGGGGCTAGGGCTGTGGGGCAGGGGGCAGCACCAGAGAGACCCAGAGTGTGCAGGGTGTGGGTGCATGTGTGGGAGTGTACTTTTGTGTGTGCATGTAGAGATGGGCTGTTCCAGCACATGGAGTGGGACTGCAGCTAAAGGAGTTTGTAGATGTAGGTACTAATGGATAACCTAAGGTGTAGATGGTCTTAAGTCCAGTTCCTTGAGAGATCTGTATTGTATATATGTTTATGCATGTATTTATTTTCTACTAACAGACCTTCATCCTGATCAGTCAGCAAGGGGAACAGGAAGACAGCTTTGGTGTGTTCATGTCTGCATGAGCATCCCTGCACACATTTCTCTGTGTGTTTTGCCAGCAGTGAGACCCTGGGTGCTGGCAATACACATGCAGCCCCACTGAGGTGGGACCCATGAGCAGAGAGCTGTGAAGCCTCACCTCTGTCCTGCTACTTGATCTGGCTACTTGTAACAAACATTGTTTAAGAATCTTTTTTTGTCACTAATTTCACAGTTTAACTAAAAGGAAAAACAGGCAGTTCACAGTGATTACTGAAAATTGAACCAAGTCCCATCTATGTGTGTTACAGCCATGCTTAAGATGCTTGATCTATATATGGGTTTAGACCCTATGGTTGAGTGATTTTCACTCCTTCATGCAAGGAATGATTTTTTTTCTTTGTTCAACTGGCTGAAGGTGCTTGCACAAGTATAGCTCTGCTTTCCTGCGTACTGAGTACATATTTTAGTTGTTTACCCAGGGAATTTCTGAATATTTCTTTTATTTCCATTGTTAAATGAATCAAACAAAAATGAAATTGCTGAAATGCACAAGCCCTAGCCATAGATGTAAAGGAGGACAAGCTAAAGAAAATGAAAAATCTGCAAGGGTCACCAAAATAAATAGGATTCAAGTATAATTCAGCAAAAATACAGCTAATAGTGAAGGGTTTTTTCCGGTATGCCACTCTGTAAATGTTGGGCAATAAAGCTGGTGAAGGGTCTAGAGAGTAAGTCCTATGAGGAGCAGCTGAGGGGCAGTGGTTGTTGAGCCTGGAGAAAAGGAGGCTTAGGAGAGAACTTATCACTCCCTAGAGTTATCTGAAAGGAGGCTGTGGCTGGGTGGGGGTCAACCAGTGACAGGACAAGAGAACATAGCCTCAGCCTGTGCCAGAGGAAGTTCAGGTTGGACATCAGGAAGAATTTTTTCACTGAAAGGGTGGTCAGGCACTGGAATGATCTGCCCGAGGAAGTGGTTGAAGTCACCATCCCTGAAGGTATTCAAGAAATGATTGGACATGCTACTTAGTGCTATGGTTTAGTTCACGTGATGGTGTTTGGTCAAAGGTAGGACTCGATGATCTTGAAGATCTTTTCCAACCTCAATGATTCTATGATTCTATGGCTCTAAATGTGGCCAGAACATCAAACCTGTAAAATAGAAGTGTACAGGTGGTCAAATATAAAAAATAATGTAATTGTGGTAAAATGAGAGTTGTGTCACTATGAAAGCATGGTGAAACAACTCTCATTCAAACACCAGTACTTTATTTTTGGATGTTAAACGGTGCTATTGAGAATTAAAACTCAACATCATTGTCTCACTGGAACCTCTGCACTGGTTACAGGAACAGCAGTTTAAATGGCATGGGAAGGAGAGCCACACAAATGCTCTAAATTACTGGTTTAGCCCACTTAAAGAATCCCTGACAAAGGTATTGGCAAAAGTAGGTTTAATACAAAAATGAAAGTATGACAACATTTGTTGGCAATGTTCATTCTACTACTTACTAGATGGTTAAAGCACACAGAAAAAAACCCTAAAATCGTAAATCAATCAATCTAAAACTAAAATCAACACAAAAAATTATCTACATGGAGGCTGGGGTGAGTGGTGACCGGGAACAGGGTAAGGATAGGAAAGGATAAGGATATAAAGAAATAAGGGAGACCTTCCCATTGAGGCATAAGGTTCGCTGTTAGGCCTAAGTTTCTAACACTACTTAATCAATAACTTAATTTAAAAAATGTAACAAAAAATCTTAAAGCATTTACTATATGATAACAGTAACTCACTGATAGGTTTAACTTGCTTACAAATCTAACATACATAAGAATCTAAGAGAGCACAATTTGTAGTACGTTTGCTATAGCACATCCACACTCACATGCACACAGACCTAAATGAGTATGGAAAAATTATACCTGTGAAAAATTTCCCCCAAATTCAGTGAAGTACTCCTGTTGGATGCCTTTGCATCTTCTCAATGGGTGAAGGGTTGAACCTGTAGGAGTGGGGGTACCAGCCCAGGCTCTCTGTTAGCATTCAGCAGTGGTCCTCCAAGTATAGCAAACTTGAGAGTTTTCTGGCTCTGAGAAACATCCCACTCAGAGGGAGATTGCTAGTTGCATCCTGCTTCATTCCAGGAGAGCTCAAAGGATCTCACTTAGAATCACATTTATAGAGTCATTAAATAGGTCATTAAAGTTGACTTTAGTCATAATAATTTTTCGTCCTGGATGCAATTTGGGTCAGTAATTTTCTTTTAAAGTTCAATAGCAAATTATTCCACTTGGGTTGTTACTCAGGCAAGAAAAATAAGTTTCCAAGGCTGTTCATTAAAAAATAGGAGCTCATTAGACAGCATAAGTTCCTAGGAGCATATAGTGTTTCTGATAAACTCAAGAGGAGCTTAGGCTGGGTGTCATTGATCAAGGCTGAGGCCTAATGAGCATTTCTGAGATCACAGAGCATCCCAAGGAGGAAAGGAGGAACACTTTCTAATGATCATCAAACATTTTGCATTTCTGACTGGTCCAAACCACACTATGTAGCGTAGCACCCACAGAGACATGCAGTTTTTGACATGAAATAAAAGATGGAGAAGAGTGAACTGGTACTTTCAGTTGTTACATTCACACACAGATGGGCCTGAAAACTAATGTTTTATAGTGATTCCAGTTACTGCATTCAAGAAAAGGTATACTGGATTTGACAACTGCACAATTTCACCCAAACATCTGGAAGCACTTGAAGCATGTGATATTCAGCTGTCCCATGTTCAGCTCACCATAGGATTGCTTTCCATCACCTTCACTTGAATATTTTCATTGCAATTGAATGCTTACTTTGTTTTCAGATTGTACTCGGAAATGCAGTTTGCTTGTACAATTCATATCAACACAGGATGCTCATGAGCACATTTCTTGTGAGTAAATTCTATACATTTATTCTTTTGTTGCAGTGTATTTGTGGCATTACTAAATGGAAGAAACATGTCGGTGAAAAATTTAAAAGCTTCTGGGACTGTACTCAAAATAAATACTAGATCAGCTGGTAAAACGAGGAATTGCGTAAACTTCAAACAGAAACTAAAAATCCATACAAGCAGGTATATTGTTAGAAACTCTCATGAAAGAACCACATGAAAATGAAGCACTTAATTTAAAGACTTGGAAAGAGACAAAATAATTTAAACATCTCCTCATATCTTTGAAGGTAATAGCTGAGGAATGTAAAAAGACCTGGTAAAAATGCTCCTTAGGTAAAATAAAAATAATATTTGGGTGTATTGGTTTTGCTCGGCCTGGTTTTTGGTAGTGAGGGGCCACAGAGGTGGCTTCTGTGAGAACCTCCTGGAAGTTTCCACCTTGTCCAGTAGAGCCAATCTCTGATGGCTCTGAAGATGGACATGCTGCTGGCCAAAACTGGGCCAATGAGAGAGGTTGGTAACACCCCTGTGATGACATATTTAAGAAGAAAATCAAAACAAAGTCACAAGGTTTTGGGATTCTAGTCAGAGAAGAGGAGGAGGTGAGAACATGTAAGGGAAAACAACATGGCAACACCAACATCAGTGAAGGAGGAGGGGGAGGTGCTCCAGGTGCCAGAGCCGAGGTTCCTCTGCAGGCCATGGTGCAGACCATGGTGAAGCAGGTTGTCCCCCTGCAACCCATGGGGATCCACAGGGGATGCAGAGATCCACCCGCAGCCCGTGGGGGAGGTGCCCATGCCAGAGTGGGTGGATGCCTGGAGGAGGCTGTGATCCAGTGGGAGACCCGGTGGAGAGAGAGAGCCCTGCTTCCAGGCTGGAGCAGCCTGTCCTTGGAGGACTGCACCCCATGGAAACAGAGACCCACGCCGCAGCAGTTTTGGGAGGGCTGTGTGCCCGTGGGAGGGGCTCACACTGCAGCAGATGCAGTGTGGCTGCTGCTCGTGAGAGCGGATCCACGTCAGGGAAGTTCATGGAGAACTGTCTCCCGTGAGAGGGACCCCACAGCCTCTCAGGGGAAGGACTCCACACCCGGAGCAGCAGAAGAAAATCGTGGTGATGGACTGACCAAATCCCCATGCCCTGTCTCCCTGCGCTGTTGGTGGGAAGGAGGGAGGGGCTGGGGGGAAAAGGTGTTTTAAGGACTTATTTTACTTCTCATTATCCTCCTCTGATTCTGTTAGCAATAAATTCACTTTGTAACTTTAAGCTGAGCCTGTTTTGCCCTTGAAGTGTTTTCTCCTGGTCTTCATCTCAACTAAAGAAGCCTTTGTTAATTTTTTTCCCTCTCTCCTGTGCCCAGCTGTGGCAGGGATGGTGAGCAAGCGACTCTCATGGGTGCCTGGCGTCGGGAAAGTAAGTAATATTCATATACAGATTACATCAGCTGAGTTTAGAAAGGAAATGTGATACTATACTGATGAGATAGATCTTCAGTGGAAGGAATCTAGGAAGAGACTTTCCAAAGGCTTTCTGTCTTGGACTTCTGTCTTGAAAAGTAAATGTTCAAAGGTATGCCTGAATTTTTCTGCAAGTAAACTATCAAATTTAAAGAAAAATTCCTCTTGGGCTCTCAGAGATAGGAAGAATGACAGAATGCTGTCAAAATTATTGTGTGGATCCACTGATGGAAATCCCTAAAGAAGTAATTTCTACTTTTAAGTGTAGGTTCTCTCCCTCAGTATTCTGAAGTAAGGTGATAACATTTCTTTTGCAGTGGACTGTTGAGCAAGCTACAACTGCAGACATTGTGGAAAAGGCTTTTTTCTCTCTAGATAGTCCCAGTGAAGATTGAATCTGACAGCTGCTCTGAGAATATTCAAAGATGTGAGGAGTTCAACAACAACAAAAAAAATACATTTCTTATGAACTCAGACACCTGGCATAGTAGAACAAATGAAACAGATTATTAAACCAACACTAAAACAACGCTGATAAAATAACCAGATGAAAAAGGAAAATTGGGATTTGATAATTCCCTTAGTTCCAACGGCTCCTCAAACCTCCCTTGCTACTACTAGAAACTTCCTTTGAGGATTTTGAGGCTGAAGTATTCACAAGACAGAGCATCTGATGTGATACAAGTGCTCTCAGATACAAGGGTTAAATCATTACGTGAACATTATGTTAATTTCGGAATCAGGTACATTTGTAAGTAGCTACTAAATTACAGAAATCCAGGACTAGAGCAAAAGCTTGTTTTAACAAATTTCAGAGGGAGAATACCTGGGAGGGTGGAGATCTGGGGATGCAATTAGCCTATGCAAATCCTGAACATAGGCTATGTCACAAATGCAATGGGCTGTAACCACGCTACAGGCAAGGTCAACCCTTTTGCAAATTAAAGTTACTGGAGAGAAGAAAGCAATAGATAAATTTTACCATTCATGTCAGCTGAAATTGTGCAAGCAAGGAAATTTTTCATGACTGTGGAGACCCATCTCTGGTGTATTCATGCGAAGATGGGATTTGGAAGAAAGGTTAATTTTTACTTCTTTCTTTCTGAGTGGTTTTTAGAGAGCTGATTTTTGTGTCCATAGCAGTTCTTGTAGAAATGGAGAGTAAAATTTAGAATTACTGAAATGATCACCATAAGAATAAAATCAGAATTTTTTAAGCCATGATGATACTATTTTAGGAGTGCATTCTTTAATTAAATTTATAGTTTTAAAAGATTAATTCCTGTTTAAAGTGGTTTAAAGTAAGAAACCGATGTTGACCCCAAGATATGAGCTGAGAACAAAAGGCCAAATCCTTGATTCAATGAAATCAAAGTATTAGCAGAGAATTGACTTTAAAATTACTCTACTGAAAATAGTAGTAATAGAATTCTAGGAATTATTCAGAGTGATGTAACTGAAAAAATTACAGAAGTAATATAGCCTTGTAAACATAATAGAAACAAGAGCCTGAAGAATTACACTCTCTTAAGTTTTCAGATGCTAAGAAATATTTGTAAGTGGCTGACCTCTTAGGTCCTCAAGGTTTATCTCTGTGCCAGAACATTTTTCCAGGGAAATAGCTCATCTCTTACTCTGTAATTGTTAGCAAAACCTTTAATTAATAGCTGTACTTAAGTTATCACATGTTTCTGGACAGCCCAGACCTAACCCTTATACTGAGTTAAAGTTTTTGTGGTTACCTAAGACACTCTGATCTTCTGTGGTCAGTTCTCACTATCATTTTTTCTGCTGTTCTCTTGCCTACAACCTGACCCCTGGGTGATCACAATTATCCTAAAAGTCTTGAAATGAGATAAGGGCTTAGACTTTCTGTTCATGGGACAGTAGCACAAAGTCAGCAATAAGTAACCTTAATTTTTCCTCAGTAGTGTCTCCTGTTTACATGAGCGGAGTTATCCATCTCGGACCCCAAAGCCCTGTTCAGAGACACTGCTTCCCAGATGATTGTCTCCAAGTTCTAAGCACATTTGAGTCTTTGACTGAAGATATAGGACTTTTTTTTTCCTATATTAGATCAAATAGTATTTGCTTTTAACCAACTTAGCAAGCGAGCCGTGTCCTTCCTTGAGAGGAGTTTGACCTGCTACACTCATTTGAAACCTTCTTTCTGCAAAATGAGTTGCATTTAATCATGATGCCAACAAGCAGTAGGAAACTGATAACGCACTTCTTTTCCTAGGCTCTTTTGCATCTGGATATAAATTCAGTCCAAGACAACAAGCCCTGGATAAACAGAATGAGAAAGTCTTCATTTAAATGAACCCTGTTTCATATTTAATTGTCTTTTTGGTCTTTGTGGACTCCTGAGCCTGAAGAATAATTCTGTAAGCCTGTGTGCACTTAGTGCTTTTACCACTCGAGAACTATAGGCATGTTCTTCACATACTTCCCTTAACTTTCCCACAATTACAGAAATGATTGTCAGTCAGCTCCTGATTAGAGCTGTTTGAAGAAGGAAAAAACGTGCCTAAGAGTTAAAATGTTTAATTTCAGAGATAAATGAACTTTTTTTTTTCAGAGACTAGAGAAGCCTTTGACTGCAGTCTAATTTGTTTATTCAGTTAATCCAGCATTGTTATGTGAGCATATTTGATGAAATATAACTACAGCAGCTCCCTGTCTTAAGTCTGTGTATTTTAGCAGTCCATGCACCTCTCCTTCTTCCTGACGGACTTGCAGTGTCTGCCTAGATGAAGTGGGTGCTCATTGTTCCTTGTTCCTCTCTTCTTTTTGGCAGAGAGCTCCTTCTTGAAGCCTCTGTGTTCTTGTGGGTGGGTTTTGTTGTTTTGTTTATTTTGTTGTTTTGGTTTTTTCTATAGTTCTTAAGTCCTGGAAACATGTTTAAATAAATGGGTTTCTTCTTCTGATGTGGTAAGAAAGGACTAACCCAAGTTCGATATATTAGAGTGACATCTTTGTTCTTGGACAGCATAGGAGCACAGTCTATTTCTTTGTCACAGAAGCAACCAGCTAGATAAGGTGAATTTGACACAGTACTGTTCCCATTCCATCTCGGCCAGAGAAAATTCCTGCTACTTCTCTTATTGTAGTGGTCAAAGGGAGCCTTATGTATATGTAACATCAAATAATCCAGTAGGAAATCAAACTCCATTATCTTAATAAAAGCAAAAAAAGGAAGCTCAAAAATATGAGATACCAGAAAACAGCTTGTCTGTGCAGTGAGCACTCATCTGTCTTTATTTCATGTCTGTTTTATTAGCATGGTCACATTTACCTGGGACCTGCCCCGTGTGGTGCCTGGAAAGGGTAGTTCTCACTGTTCAGCAGCTGTTCAAATTTCATTTTCTTCCTGGTTGTTCCACGTGTTTTCTCAATTCCTACAGATTGCCATGGGAAAAAATAAAAAAAAAAATAGCCCTTGGCACTTTGCTTAAGGCCTCTTTCTTGCAGTGCCCAGAACTAGTATCTTTCATTGTTTCACAGAATCAGTTTTTATTCTATAAAATGATAAAACAATATGTAATGTGTTCTGTATTCAAATCATTAATTGATTTAATTGCCTTTATTTGAACACTCACTTTTTGCCTTAGTAGAGCTAGGTATTCAAGCTGAGATAGGGCACATGTCAAAGACTTATGATAGGTTCCATTTAACACATTCCAGAGTACTTTGATTGGTCTTCAGCTGCTCTTTCAGAGTCAGAGCAAGCCTCACATAGGTCCTATGTCCTGTCTGTTGGACCACTGTGTATTTCTTGTACACCTAATGGCACCTCCGATGCCATAGACACCAATATTTAAGCAAATTATGTCAATCACCTTATCAATATATTCACTTCAGTCTCAAAACTATTCAGTGTACCACATCTTGACACTGGCACAAATATCTTCCTTTCAGAAAAAAACCCATAATTTTATACCTAACCTATATAGTACACTAGAGAATCTCTATCAATTACTTAAATTCAGTGCTGGGCTCAACCAGACATGTTACGTCATCAAGTGATACAGCTGATGAAAAATTCCATATGCCTTTTAGCCCCATAGATGATTTCTTCTGCTCCTTCCAGTCTATGTGGGTTCAACTTCAGTATCTCCTCTTTTAAAGCTTGTTACCTCATTATCATCATACAAGTAGTTTTGAGTTCCTTTTCTTGCACTTTTTTTTACCTCAGTTGTTGGCTCTTTGCCCCTGCTGTACTAGTGTTCTATAACTGACCAATCTCTGAAGTCATTCCCATTTTCTAAGTTCTCTTCCCATTCAAATCCATTATTTCCCTCCTGGTATCCACCTGACCTTACCTCCAAATATCTTTTTTATTTTTTTCACTGCCTTCTATACTTAGTCTAATATTTAGATTCCTCTTTAATCTCTTCATCTTTCCTTAGATTTTCAAGTCTTTTTTTTTTTAAATCCTCTCCTCAGTTATTGCCAGTTGTGCTGTCATATTTTCTTTTTATGCATCATCATCATCATCTCTAACTCTATTCTCTTTCAATTCACTTTTGCTTTTATCTTCCCTAATTCTCAGTGTTTTCAGTCTTTCTGAATTTCTTCCCGGTATCTATCTTCTTTCCTCAAGAAACTTATTAGCAACTTGCCTCCATTCAGCTTTATGTTCTTTGTCCAGCTATTGTCAGCATTTAAGAATCATATTTTATATTTTCATGCCGAGTACTCTGTCCACTTTTGTATTAGGTTATTTGCTTTCTGACCTGCATCTTTTCATCTTGTTATTCAAGTCAATAGCCTCTTCTTCCTCCTATGCTGATGAAAGAATGATGGCTGCTCTCAAAACATGGTAGGAACATTGGTTTTAGTTCGTTTGTCTGCCATTTGATTCCAGATCTTGAAGACCAGATCAAAAAATGTTGTGCTTGGACAAACAGTGAAACCCACAAATGTGAATGACCTTTTTCTAATGTATGAATGCTTTTAAGCAAACATTAATTAAGCAAAGGAAATTTTGATTTTCAAGACTTTGTAAATTTGCTAGGTTTGTGTAGATTTCCATAGATTTTCAGTATCATAAATTAACTTGTCTGCCAAAAGTCAAGCTTTTTTTCTAAAGACAAGGAATATGAGGACAGTAGTTTTCTGCAAAATATGATTTCTGAGTAGCATAATTTGAGAAATTAAAGGACTCCAGATTTGTGTAAAAGAAATTCTGTCAGAAAAACTCAGACAATTGTGTGCAAATCTGAAAATTTTCTACACCTGAGACTTTGCACAATACAGTAAGTCTGATTCAGGATGCAGATTACTAATACCATTCCGAATACTGAATAATCTTTCAGACTCTCATTAAACACGATGGCCCAGCACCATTTCTGCTATAACCTATTTTCTATGCTACAGGCACAATGGAAAATTTAAATGTGGTCACAGTTCAGATGGTAGAACATCAAGGAGAATCAGTTGGAAGAGTTGTAGTGACTAGACTGATCAAAATTGTATTTGTATGCTCTTATCCAAAGTTCACTGACTTTTTTTAAGAGTCTATTGACTTCTGTGCCCTGTAAAAAGGGTTTAAGTGCCTCTTTCTGAGAGATTACTGCAGGATATTTTGCTCCCCCGTGGTAAACTGTTCGATTTTTCATTGAACAGACTATTGCAACTGGAAGTAAAAATCTCAAGCACCTAAGATAGAACAGCATTACTTTAAAGCAAAAGCATTATTCAGAATAATTCATTAATGCAAAAGCTAAATTTGAAATTATGCATGGGCATTTGGAAAAAAACTCAGTCAATGTTAGTATCTGTCAATTTCAAGTAAAGAAATAATTTCTGAATTTCATATTTTCATCTGGGAGCTTTTTAATGGTTTTATGATTACACGTGAGAGGCCATTTCAAGATGAACTGATTACATTTTTACTCATCTGTTATATTCAAGACTCTATAGACATGGCTCAGCTAGTTGAAATAAATTTGTATGCATAAGGCTATATAAAAATTCTAGATAAACTTTCTGGATAAATGGATTTGTATATTGTCAAGCAGAAGAGAAATACAGTTGAGCTAATATGATCAGTTGCCACAGCTCTCACTGGCCTGCGGACATTAAGATACAGCTGAGTTCAGGGCCCATGGCTACTGCCACCCCTCTTCATCTATAGCCCTTACATCAGCAAAGTAAATACATACAGTCAAAGTGCTACTGAACCACTGACTGGATATGAAGTATTCTTTTTGTGGTTCTGTGTGATAGATTAAAACCTCATTCATCATGAAAAAAGGGTTTAAACACACACACAAAAGGCCACAATCTATAAATATAGTTGTTTAATGACCGTATAAAACATTTTTGTAAATAAAATTCAAACCACCTATTTCCTCTGACTTTGTCTTTGCACTTTTGCTAGGCAAGTCAGTGAAGAGCTAATCCTAATGACAGGGTAACATGCACTAAAATAAACAATTTTTCAGGGTGATCATATACCTGAGAGATAATACTAAGACATTGAATAATAAAAAGTCTCATTCTTCTTATTTAATGATTAAAATTTGTTATAGAGGGATACAGGATAGATTGATAACATTTTAAAGTACAATGTTTCCCAAAAATTATTTTAAAATAAAACCACCTAAATTCTTCAGCCTTGATTGAAAATCATCCTTCAGCCCAGAAGTAGAAGATTCTTGAAAGTAACTACACACACCTCAATGCTTTCTTTATTTTGTGCAAGAAATAGACAAAACCGGTATTTACATAATTGTGATCTTATTTTGGCATGGATGGATGGAGTACTGGACATTACACTGTCTGGAAGATTTTTCTGAAGTGTGTTATCATCCTCGTGGTGTTGAAAGACTGAAATTTTCATAGCCTTTCAAAGAGAACGTGTCAGGGGACGTGTGGGAGGCACATGAGTAGAAGGCAATATGTGAATTTGAGAGGGTAAAGTTGGAGAGGCACAAAGTTCAGAAGCATCTAGGAGAATTAGCTTACAATTCCAAGCTAATCAGTCTTAAATGTGAACTTTCTGCATGTGGACACTAAATTAAGTTTTCAGTGTTAACCTTGCATGGGTTTTCTGTTTTAATATAGATAAAAGGCTGCTTTGTGACATTGTTGTACAGCCTTGACAATATCTTTTAACTTTTTCTACAGTCTTAATATATTCCAGCTATCTCAACCCTATAGTATTTAAATTAAAATTTGAAAAGCAGCATGTTAGTAAATAAATAGTACAGAAATTAAAAAATGCTACTTATAGAGTTCTCATCTACCTAAGCAAAAGTGAAAAAAACTAGGAGCCTGAAAATTTATGTATGTATTCAGAAATGTCCCCAGTCTAAAGCAGAAATGAAAATATTTTGCTAGCTCATTTTTAAAGTCATTTTTCACATCTAGCATCAGCTTTCATCTATGCCCATATGGAAGAATACGAGCACTGAGCCTGGTTGTGTTAGACCACATAAGCACTTCTGATACCTGTCTTGTAACTGACAAGCCTGTGAAGGCTTCTAAGTACACACACAGACACACATTATAACCAAAACACTACAGTCTTGGGATTTGGTCCATCTGGCAGTAACTTGGCAATTTGCATGTATTTCGATGTAGCTCAAAGTTGTTCACTGAGCAGTAATTCATTTTCTCATCTACAACATGTGCAAAGCCTGGGTTTGTAAGTTTCAGTTACTGATGTCTTTGTTCCCATGTTTAAGGGCAGTGATCTGACACAGGTAAAGGCTTACAAGATAAAAAGGAAAAGCTAAAGACAAACCCCCACATGTAATATATATATATACAAATAAAATGAGCTTCTGTGAAATATTTTTTTCAGCTGGGAGGTCATTTGACATGCAGGAGTTTTATCTTCTGACAAGGGTCAGAAGATCCTCTGTCAGAAACAGCTCTTTTGTCATTATGTTGTGGGTTTGTTCTGTGACCATGGTCCATTCTTTTGGCCTTACTGACACAATTTTCTCATCAATACAGTTTGAATAATGTAGCTATCTAACAGAAATATCCTAAAGCATTCACTAATTTATTTCACAATGCATTGAGATAAGAAATGACAGCCAGATGTTTAATATTACCCATATCACATTTAATCTCCATTTGATTGGTCATTAGTAAAGATGCTTCAGTGTGTGCCTAGTACCTGGGCAAGATAATTAAGCACTTCAGAAAGGTATTATAAAAACAAGGCAAAAGTCAGTAACCTGTATGAGAAGAGAGTGCATGCAGACTTTTAAAACAAGTGTTATTTACAGAATCAAAATAATAAAGAAAAATATAGGCAGGGACACAGATAAAATTTATTAATGAGCATATATTATATAGAAACACAGCAAGACATAACGAAATAAACAGACTGACACACAACAAGATGATTATTATACTTGCTCACTTGGAAGTCACCATTCAGGTGCTCTCCTCTTCAGCAGCGGGGGAGAAATTGGGTACTTGCTCTTGATCCTCTCATTCTTTTAAAGTGTGTGTCTCTGGGTAACAACCATCTTACTTGTCTACTCTCCTTAGCATCCACATGGCCAATGCATGGCAGGCAAGATAATAAAATCATCTTAATTTCAGGTTACTCTGCACCGGTTTTGAATCAAAGCTTTTCATATCACTTTCAAGTTAATACAAATAATAAATAATACAAATACATTAATACAAATAAAAAATTCAAATAATCAACTTTTCATATCTGCTTCAAATTAATATATATAATAAGAAATTAAAGTACCAAAATTCAGTCTGATATTTTAGAGCAGGGGAAGCTGATATTTATTTGCAAAATTTTTTTAGGGGAGTTAATTTCAGCTAATCACACTCATTCTCCCATAGATTTTGTTCATTCACATACATATTTTCACATCTATATAGTCAAGATCATCAAGATATGCATGTCCACATTGTCTATCCAGGAACACTTATGTGTATTAAAGACCGTTGTCTTGGATTCTTCTTGACTGACAACAATCAACTTTTATTTTTTTGACAGAATTTTAAATACTATGCGAAAGTCAACAGGTGTTATTAGGCAGTCCTTTGTTTTAGTCTGTTACTTAGTCCAGCCTCCATAAACCTTAGGCAAGGTTGTTGTTCAGAGGGGTTTTTTTTTTGCTTTTTATTTTTCAATGTAAGTTTGGAATCTGCATGTATATCTGGCTGTAGTTTGTTTTCCTGGTAGGGTAACATTATGTACTATAACCTTGCTTTCATCTTTCTACTGTTTAGGGTGTATGACTTTCTGTGGATGAGTTGTTTGTCGTGTGGTCTATTCAAAGAGCAGGCCTTTTGATCTTGATGAAAAAACCTTCTGTTTTGCTTAGTTTTATTGCTTCTGATGGCATTGCTTAGAACAGCACTGCTTTAGAGTGCCTTGTGCCTGTGGAAGTCTATATAGATCTACCACAAAGACTTGGCTGTGTTACAGCTGGTTCTGGCAATGTATTTAAATTGTGTATCAAGGGGAATTAATTATATGTATTTTTTTTTTTGGCTGATTCAATTAGATTCTTATGTTAGTGATTATGATTTATAATAACACCTGGATTTTATTGCTAATAGCAGCTTAATAAATGGAAGATTATCTAAGAAATATCAGTTGTGGCCCATATCTTCCCCAGCTAGATCCCCGAGGAAAATGGCACTTGCAACAGCAGCCATTTGTAGACAGTTGGAAATGTCTGTTTCTTGAAATGCCCTAAATTATCAGAATATCTAATTGGTCTTTGCATTACAGTAGTCCTGAAACCTTTTTGCAGTCTGTGCTAGAGAGCAGCTAGTGTTAACAGGAAAAGAAAGCTCTGGAAAGAGCAGTCAGCAGCTCAGTCCTCTGCTAACTTTCTTTTGCAAAAATTGACCTTTTGCTGTTCTTTCACCAAATCTCTTTATTTAGCAGACTTTGAGTGTAAAACCACAACTTATTTACAAATTCACACCAGCAAGTTAGGACCAGTTTCATACAAAAGCACTGGGAATTGTGGAAAGGTCTTGGAATAAGTTCTGGACAATATTGGAGACAAATAGATACAAAATTTAAACCATAATGAATTGAATAGTGAGAATATAATTATTGGTATTCAGCATGATTTACTGGAATATGACTCTTGCAAAGCAAATCTGATTTCACTGTCAGGCTTCATAAGATTATAGATTTGGTAAATAGAGTTGAAATTATACAAAGTATTTAACTTAATGCCATATAATGTTCTAATGAAAGGAATCACACAAGTAGATCATCAGTGGCCTAACAGACAGGGGAGTTATTACTCTGGTTTGTTTTCTATCATGTTCCACAGAGATCTGTACTGGGCATAGTTCTGTTCAGCATTTTCATCAATGACTTGGTAATAAGTATAAATCACTACTGAACAAAATGCACTGGAAGGAAGACACACAAACCATACAGTGGAATGATGGAAAAAGCACAGCTGACTGAACTTAAAACAATGTCTTGGAGCAAAGTAGTAGCAAATATGTACTGTTTGTAGTGGTCATTGTGTAAATAGCAGCAGTAGAATAGTAAATACAGCTGTGATATATCAGTTTAGATTTGCATGATTAGTATCGCCATTTCATAAGATAATGCTATAAAAGTTTTAAAAGGGGGAAAGGTGATACATTTGGCAAAAAAACAAACAACCTAACATTGATGACGGTGAAACATGGTATTTAGTTTGGCTGTCTTTAAAATTCATAGAATCCTAGAATCATTTAAATTGAAAAAATACTTGTAAGATCTTCACTCCTAACCATTACCCAGCACTGCCAAGTCCTCCAATTAGCTGTGGCTCTAAGTACCACATCCTTTGAATACTTCCAGGAATGATGAGTCAGCCACTTCCCTTGGAAGCCTGTTCCAGCACTTGATGACCGTTTTGGACCCCAGCTCCCTCAGCTGCTCCTCATAAGATTTGTACCCTAGACCCTTCACCAGCTTCGTTGCCCTTTTTTGGACAATGCGAAAATAACGGTATTGAACAACTAGGTCAGGAAAAATTCAGAGACACTGAATCCGCATTAATGTTTAGCTTGCTTTATGGGTGGCAGTTTTAAAGTAAATCTGTTGATTCTGCCCCATCACTGTGCTTTGGATTACACCACAGGGGCATCTCAGGCTGCGTGTGGATGGATGTAGGGATGTAGATTTGTGCTGGGAGTGCAGTAAATGTGCCAGATATTATGTCCTGCCTATGTTCTGTCCTAATGTGAATACAGCCATAGTTAGAAATTACTCAGAGATTTCTTTCTGTTTTATCAGACCTGGTTTTCCTCTCATAAAACTAAAACACACTTAAAAGCCTCCCCAAAAACTGGGGTCCATTCCCCTAAATTTCCAGGTTTTTATTTTCATACCAAACAAAAAAGAAAAAGAAAAAAAAACCTGCATTTAGTTGTTGGACTGAAATGCAAAGTGGAATATGTTAAATTTTCTACCTGCAGAAATGTAGAAATTAATAACTTTTTCAAAGATACACTTTACAGCTGCACTTTAAACATTTATAAATTCTTTTGCCAATTTACCAGTTTTTCCAATATTGAGTCAATGTATGACTTCAGAGTTTCTGGATAAATGGGTCATTTTCTTGTAAAAAAAAAAAAATAAGTGTTACTGTTGGAGTTGTTTTTGTGGAGATAAACCACTATTTAAGGCTAAGGAGCTTCAAGTTTAGACCTTTTGTTCCATATTATTACCCCGCAATATGACCTTTTAACCACCATTTTTATTTTTAAATTACACATATATTTACTAAAACCTGTTTGAAAACATATACTTAACTGAAAACTAAAGCCTGTTTTTCCTTTTTAATCTCTTCACATTACAAGTAGAGTACTATAAAAATGTATTTTTCAAAAGATATTGAAGAGGTTTGTTTCAGTTTTCCTTTGGATAAGATTTCTCACAGCACTTGAGTATAAAACTAACAAGATGAAAAACAGGTGGAAGAATATCCCCCTTTTCTAAAGCTATTTAATGTTCTGGACAGCAAGTGGTGCTGCTGTATGTAGAATACATAATGGTTAAAAAACAAAGAGAAATGAAATCCATATCAAGAAATTACTGTCCTCTGTCTCAGGCAGAATGCATGTCTGAAGCATACAGTAATACATCTCTAGAATACTACTAGAATAGTAGTATGTGCACTCTTCCTATATCGAACACTTAGAGACAT
Organism: Lycocorax pyrrhopterus obiensis; assembly: GCA_014706295.1. NCBI lineage: Eukaryota > Metazoa > Chordata > Aves > Passeriformes > Paradisaeidae > Lycocorax > Lycocorax pyrrhopterus. Next base: position 23,282,344 of record JACSVZ010000001.1, on the reverse strand, counting down.
TAAAGAAACTCTTACAGGAAAAACAAAAATAAATTAATTTTTTTTGTCTGATTTACCTCAAAATTTTAAGTTATTTACAGTTGATTTGAGAATTATTGTTTCTCTTGTTAATCCATGATATATGAAAATTCTTAAGCAGCAACAGAGAGGTAATTAATTAAAATCATCAGCTTACAGTTTCATTAGGCAGAAAACCTGCTTCAATGGTGAAAATAGTAGTATTATTGTATTATTATTATAACAGTATTTTAAAATTAACAATATTTTGGTTTTAATAGTTAAAAATATTACTCATACTTGGCTAATTTAATATCGTAGTTTTTTCTGGTACTTGCATAAATGATTGTTCAAGATCTGAAACAGCTCTGTCTTCTCTTTTATTGTGTTCTCACTTATGGACATAGAACATTAGATCAAGAATTACGTGTGTGTGTGTGTGTATACATATATATATACACATATATGCACTGAGTTTCAGAGAAACAGTTTCAGTGGCATCAAAGCAATTCTCATACAAAAATGTGTCCTATTAATCATCCATGATATTTTGGTATCTTGGTATTCCATAAATTTACATAGTAAGATATCAAGTTCCTACCTGACAAAGTTGTTATTAGTCTGATACTTGTACAGCTAGAAGGGAAGAAGATTTTTTTTTTTTTATTTCTGCCTGGCAAAACAATGAAGTGCATGATGTTATTCTCAGCTGTCTAAAAATGTTATTTCTTCACATACACATATATTTTGGTCTATGTTATTTCTACACAGTAAGTTTTGGCGTTTTTTTATCTATCTTTTATTTTTTTTAAATCTACCAAAAATTACAAATTGTCTGGACAATAGAACATGAAGCACAGAAAGAAGCTGTGCCCCTTATATATTAGTACTCTTTGCAGATCCATGTTTTCTGCTCTCTAAAGCCATTGTAATGAATTTTTTTACCTCTGAAAGTTTGTACAGATGGAGTCCTTTCAGAAGCAATGGGGAAAGAAATGTGAACAGGATTTCAATTTTTTATGGCAACTTGATTCAGAGCCATCAGGCACTGAAGGTTCAAATGGAAAACAAAACAACAGTGAAATTCCAGGGAACATTGCATCCCAATGAGGGGGAAGTCTTCCTGTTTTATTTTCCATTGGACTGGGCACTGGTTACCAGAGCAGCAGGTAGGAGAAGCTGTATGGTACCAGCTTCCAAGCCAGAGATCATAATTGTTATGTAGCTCTGAAACTTAGAAATAGAAACTGAAAACTATTATTGTTTTTGAACTGTGCACAGAGATGCAGAGAAAAATGTAATACTCAGCCTGAGCAGAGAAGATTAGGACTCATTTCTGTAATGCCTGTAAATTAACTTCTAGATCTGCTCCTCTGCAGTATTCCTTTGCATGCCAAAATAGTTTCTTAACTGGAAGTTGTGCATTTTTCTTGTCTGGTGTAGAACAAGTATAGAAGAAACTGTTCCTGAAGAATACTCCCTAAACTTCAGCTTTTGAGACCTTGTCCTGAGGATGTACTCACATATTTAGCCTGCCTGTCCACATTCTAGGACTTGCCTGTGTTATTCTACCAAAATCTGAAAAAAGGATGTATCCTCAACTCCTTTCATTCCACTCTTCATGATTTTCCCCTTTGAGATTGCTTTCATGAATGGATGCCAGGCTAGCAGGGCAAGAGGCCAAAGTGAATTCTTCAGTTAAAGTCCTTTATCTTTTAGTTATCCATCTGATAATAGCACAGAACCCTGTCTTTTCTTGGACATATCATCTTGGGTTACAATAAGAGGGAGTGGTTAATAGAGATGAATACATAAAAGAAAAAAAACCATAACTAATCAGGCCTGTGAGAAAAAATACAAAGCTGTACAGAATTTCTGCCATGTAGATAGATTAAGCTTAATGTTAATAATCTTTCATTTCTAGATGATTTCTTATATTATATTTTCAGAGAAAAAGGATGAAATGTCCCACGTTGTCAAGATGCGAGGTTTTGAACAGAGAATATCTCCCAGGCATGTTTAGGTATGTTGGTTGAATGAGCAGATAATCAAATGGAAAAAACATCTCACAAGAAAATTATAAACAGAGATGACCAAAGTTGACTGCTGAATCTTTTCATGAATAAATTACAGACAAAGTGATTTTTTTACTGAGGAGGAAATCCCTAATCAGTTTTCAGTATACTAGCTTGTGCCTCATTTTATTTGCTGAATTCTGCTTGTCTTCCTTTTGAATTTGGACTATGAATCCTCCCACTGAAAAGTAAATAATGAAATTGGGGTAATGAATATTGGAAATAACTCATGTTCAGTATTTATTCTTATTGAGTTGTTGTTGCAATATGACTGTTTTTTCCAAGTCCTTTTTTAGGAGTAAGAAAGTCAATTATCTTAGGTAAATATTGATAGTGGACATCTCCCTCTCCTTCTAAGATATTACTAACATGTTGCAATATAGGATTGCTCACAAAACTGTTCCGAGGCAGAAAGTGCCTCATTCAAAGTTATTTTGACCTTTGATGACTATGGTATACCTTACCTATGACTTACTACAGAAAACTCCAAGGACTAACAGTAGCTCAGGATAGTTTTGGCCAACATTTATGTGTTGGAAGCTTATGCTTTTTCTCCAACCCATTGTCAAAATGCTGAAGGACGAAATTCCTCTGGAATGAAATAGCAGGACACTTGATCATGACTCCTTCACTTGCTTCCTCCAGGTGAGTTAATAATTTCTCTGTTGTTAAGGGAGAAATAGAACTCAATAGTCAGCATAAAAACAGAAAACAGTTCCAGTCTCAGGGGGAAACTCCCTCTTACTCAAAGATGTAAGAAAGCCCATGTGTTTTGGCTCTTCCTGCCATGAGCCTAAGGACCAGCCTGGGTAGATTTTTGTAATCTTTCTTAAATGATTCTTGGAAGAGATGGAGTATTGATTGAATAAAGGCATGATTGTTATTGCAAGATCAACAAACAGTCATAGTGATAGATTACAGCAGTTTACATGACAAGGAGAGAGCTAAATTGCAATTTAAACAAATTCTTTAAACTTACTCCTTAAAGGAAAAAGAGAAAAAGTGAGAGAAAACATATTACCCTAAATTGAAAGTAAAACTTGTTAACTAAAGGAAAAAGGAAATTGAGTTAAAATGGAAGAGACTAACATAAACTGAGCCAGACTTCCACATGAATAGGGTAAAATATTTAATTGTTGGTTTACCTTGTTAGAAGACTGCTATTCGGAACCACACTGTGTATCTTGTAAAGATAGCTGTCGTAATGGCTTACAGGGTTAAGACTTCTCAAGTTTCTCCATTCTTATCCTTGTGAGTGGTGTGAATTTTAACAGAATGAAGATGTCTTCTCAGAAAGCACTGAGTTGTGAGTGGCTAAAATCCTCTGATCTAAGGTAGCCACAGGTCTCATCTCTTAGTGTAGTTCATTTTCATAATCACATATATCTTGACCACAGATACACTATTCACTATAGATAAATTCAAAAAAATCTGAAGATAAAGATAAAGACTGCTTAAAATGAGCACCTGCACTATACAGACTACAGAATTTCAGTAAAAAGTTTAAGAGTCAGAATCATTTTTTCTGGTGTAACTAATGTGGATTATATGATTTGCTCTGGAGATATGAAGGACTGGACAAGTGAGTAAACCTTTTGATAAAGTATTCTGTAGTAATGGTACCTCCACTGTTTCCCATTTTCATATTGATTGGAAAACTTTAAATAGAGTCACTGATGACAGATGTAAATGATGCTATTTATTATTTTTGCTGATTTTTTTTGTTTGCTTGCTTGTTGTTTTGTTTTTAGCCTCTGGCTCCCAAACAGGTCTGTGAGATGTTGAGGACTCTCAGGGCCAGTCTGACAGCTGAAGGACAGGCCTCTTTAATAAGTGGTGAAGAAACGTTATAGATCAATTCTAAGCACTATTATTTCTGTCTGACCTTATTTTGAATTGTGCCTCATCTTTCTTTTGAGCCTTTACATTTCACGTGGGTTTGCATAATTACACTTATTTCTCATACCACATTTTTATGTTCAAGTAGGACCTTGATGTTTCAGCTAGCACATAACACAGAAGGGTAGGTGCTATATGGTAGATATAGTGCTATAAATATTAACACCTGAATCAAAGTTCCCTGAGGGATTTGTTTTGACAGACAAAATTTTTTTTTCAGAAATATGACTTTCATGAGTTATTTTAAACTGTTGTTTATAATCAAGTCACTTCAGCACTGCTTTCTAAACTAACAATGGATTGCAATGAAAGTTCATATAAGGTCACCTGTTGTATGAAGTCAATCCTAAACACTAAAGTCTTTGAAAAATGTTGTAGGTGCACAGTCCTGTGTAACAAATTCTAGTTCTGTCTTGTTTTCTATACCTGTCTAAACCAATTACTTGGTGTAAAAGGTCATCAGCAAAAGAAGTCTTTACTGGTGATTTTTGTCAGGTTTGTTTTAGGTTTATATAGAAACACGAGAGTTGAGAAGGAAAACCTCATACATCATCTCTCTAACCTTCAGGTTCAATCTGATTTATAAAACTTGATGTGGATTTATTTTTGCCTTGCAACTGCAATTTAACTTGAACAACAATCATATAAATACAGAAAATGCTTAAGGTCTTAATTCCAGACACCACGTATCTAGAACGATAGAGGGATGCTTCTGAGATGCAGGGATTCTTGTGTAGTAGGTTGACACAGGCTAGATACCAGGTGCTCGCCAAGCCATTCTATTATTTCCCTTTCTCAGCAGTACACAGCGGGGGAGAAAATAAGATGGAAAAAACTTCATGGTTTAGGATAAAGGCAGTGTAATAAAGCAAAAGCAAGGGTTCTGTGCATGGAAACAAAGAAAAACAAATATTTTATTCTCTACTTCCCATCAGCAAGTGATGTCCGGCTACTTCCCTGGAAGCAAGGCTTCAGCACCCATAGCATTTGCTCCTGAAGACAAACATCAGGATTTCTGGAGAACTTGAGCATCTCACTTTGCTTTATAACTGTCCTGGGTGAAGGATAGTGATGGAGTCTTAGTGCTGTTTATTCTATACCACGCACATCACCGTGGAGAGTGGGGAGCAGTTTTCAGCAGGGAATGCTGAGGCGTCTGAAGCAGAACATTTTTCTTGCCCGGTCGTGGAAGAGAGTGGTTTTGTCCCCTTTACCAGCTGTGGATGGGTCCTTTTACTTTTGCTGGGCTCACTCGAGAATGGGAGTCACCCCACAAGTCCCCAGATCCCCACTGCTGGGAAGCTGATTCCCAGTCCCCAGCCACCCCCCGAGATCACTGCCAACGGGGAGAGCCCCTGCCTGGTGGCGTGGACCAAGCAGCTTGGCAGCAAAACTCCTTTCAGGCAAAACAGCTTTCCAGGTTTTGCTTTGCCCCTGTTTTCCACAGTTTCCTGCCTGGGGGAGGGTGTTAAAGGATGGCAACTCTTTTTCCTTGTTCATTTTTTCCTTCCATTGTTCTCTGGAGCCGCGTGATGTAGTGAGAGACCCCCCTGCCATTTCATCTTTGTTCCCAGGGCAACCTGTGGCACAGCTGTAGTGAATACCCTTTTTAATGGTAAACCATCCTCTCTGTGGTTCAATCTTTTATTAATATTGTTGTGTTTATTTACAACTTCTTCAGTAAATTGTGACTCCAACTTAATCTCTCCTAGTACTTTTCCTGTACTATTGAAATGGGGTGATTTGAGTGGATTTAATTTTCCTGCTGAGTTTTAAAAGGAGCACAATATTACCAAATATTTTGCTTAAGTTTTATGTAAGTTGTTTTTAATCTGTAATTTACTTGCTTTATACTTGTCCAGAACTTCATACAGCTTTCTGGGGGTAAAAAATCCAGCAACATGCATATGATGAAATAGCTATGCCTTGCTTATATTTAGTGCAGAAATAAAATCAACACCACCATTAACACTAGAAGTAAAGAAAAGATTGCACATTTCAAAATTCCCCTTACATACACTCACTCTAACTGATTTTTTACCTCATTTCCAAGGAGACAGAGACAAAGGAGGTGTCAGACCTCTCTGTAAACCTCATCTCTTGGTTTCCTACCTGCCATGGTCAACTGCATGATATGGGCCTGTGGTGCACTACCACATCTTTTCAAGTTTCTGAAAAAAAAAAAAAAAAAAGCAAAAAAGTGGTGCTGTGCAGTGTTTAATAAGTATGCCTGCCTTTTCAGCTCCAGTCCTTTTTTGTATTCCTACCCTTGTCACATAAGTCCCTGTCAGACAATTGGCCTGACACAAGACTATTGGGAGGGCACAAAGCAGGGAGGAGAAGATGAACACTACCTCAGGCACATCAAGGCTGTCCTTGAATAGGATGCAAGGCTGTCCTTGAACAGAATGCAGAGAAGTTTGGTCGATGTTCACAACGTTCATAAATATCTGCTCAAGAGACTTGAACATCATGGTGTACAGAAAAGCTAATTTCTGTTTTTTTCTTCCTTGGAGGCCTGTGGCTGTGGATAAATTTTGTGTGAAGCAGACTAGTTTTACAGATGACTGTATTCAGAGCAAAACTCTCTGAAGCATTTCTATAATGGCTTTACTTTGTAAAATGTGGAATTTTCGAACAGAATATGCAGTTCTGCAGTATAAAGATTTTATTGCTGTGAGTTCGGTATGAACTATATAACTCACAGCTTCACTATTCATGATGAATTTACTGATTTCTTTATGTACACAGCCTAGGAAATGTTTGAGATTGAAAGATTCCTTGAAGCCAAATGCTATGAACTTTATTTTATCATATAAATCACAAAGGTAGGCAGTGAAGCAAAAGTTGCTGAAGATTTACCTTTTGCAGGGGTCTGACCAGTGCAGAACTGCTTCATGACAAACAGCTTGCAATAAAGGGTTCAGTTTCAAAGAAGAAACAACAAAAAGATCAAGGGGAGATTGCTCAGCAGAGATGAAAGAGAAGACTATCTTTATGATGTATCCCATGTATCTGGGAACTGCATATGAATCTCTCAATATATGTACTTTTTAGACAAGTAGCGTAAATATTTGTCTCCTGCTTGCAGTCATATTGGTTTATACATATTTATATATATATATATATATATATGTACAGGTGTAGGAGGCATGGAGTGTTCAGATACAGCCCATTATTTACAAGGGATCTGTGCCTTCCAGGGCAGCAGCTGGGGGCTGGCAAGGTAGTGGAGGGCATTGGAAATAGTATGAAATACAGAGGAGGCAACTGGAGTTGAAACACATATCTCCACTGACAAGAATTTGAGGTGAGGCAGCTAGCTCACATACACATTGTTTTGTGCTTTCACCTTAAAGCACAGTTAGAATTCCTAGTCTAGATTTGGGATTCTACCAAAACTGCAGATGGAATCTGGTGATGGTGGTGTCAGTTTGTTTTGATTTATGCTAGGTTCCTTTTACTGTTAAAATTATCCAGGATTAATCAGGGTATTTCAGCAACATCACAGCTTGGACCCAGGGGTTGCATTACATCATGAAATTAGTAGAATCTTTGTAGTGGGAATTCTCAGTGCTCATACATTTAAAATTATGATTAAACACTGTATTACCACAAAACCATTTTATCTGGGACATTAGACAGAATATCCTTTTATTTTTTATGTAATCTTGAATGATATTCGGACACAAACACTGAAGACGCATAGAACTGCTTCTTGTACATACATATGCCAGTAACAAGAATCATGCAGCATTTAAAATGTTGACTCATGGGTCTCTGGCATAAAACTGATTAACAGCTTGGGCTTTATCTTACACAGGAAATTTAATCAAAGCTTATGCAAAGTACTGCATTGTAAAACTGTGCTTTAAAGGCTAATTGTGAACTTAGCAAGGTTGGAATGGCAATGACAAAACCAGAAATGCTTACTAAGGCTGCAGATTTTCTAGAAAATTTAGTCTGTAATATTTCTCAGTGGCGAGTGGAATACATGCAGTGTTATCTTTTCTTTTTTCCATAGGTTTGGAATAAACAGCAGTGAAGCAGAACACAAGACCTTTTGACATTCTTCTTCTGTGCTCCTCAGTTATTCACCTTAAACATGGAAAAGGCTTGACAGTACAGCTTGGCCATTGTCAATATGATGATGGGATGAAGCATAACTCCACAAAAATGGATCAAAACTCTTATCTTGGAATGTAAAATTAGGCTCACACCAGTTGTCACTGAAGATTCTTATAGTCTGAAACATGAAATGGTATCCAAAGTGTATTCCAGGAAGTTTGATTTCAGATTTTACTTTTATTAAAGCTTCCACCTTATTCCTGTAAGAACATATCTCAAAGGAGTTATGCCAAGCCACTTTGCATTTTTCTCACTCCATGTATGGTCCTTGTCCTATTTTATTTCATACTGTTCTGATATTAATTATAAATTTAATAATTATCTCATGGAATTTTCTACCATGATATCACTATGGAATTTCACAGCTTCATAGCCATTTACTAAAGTTTCTTTCACAATGAATATGGGGATAGAATTAATGAATAATAAAGACTCAAAAATATTAGCACTAAAGCTGTTCAGTGAGCTCAAATGTCTATGTTCTGATTTTTAGATTATTCTTTTGGCACTTTCCCTTCCCAAAGTATTCCCTACTAAATGGCAGTTGTTGCTACTAAGCATTCAGCATGCTTGCTAATTTGATTCTCAGTTCTCAGTGGTATTCAGAACATGGAAAATGTAGAGTTAGTGTGCCTCTGAGAAAATGTTCATTTACATGACTTGCCTGTCATCACAGAGACAGACCTGAACAGAAAGCACCAGACTGCTGATTATCTACATTATCTGGGCAAAGATCCTTTTCCCTTCTGCCATTCCTAGCTCATTCACTGCACAAAATCCAACTTCTGCAGCAGTTGAGACAAAGATCCTAGTTTATTTCTCAGTTCAATTTTGGTATCCTGACGAATGCTTTGTGCACTTACAGAGACACAATCTGTGTAAAAATACCAAGTGACAAGGTAATTAAAGACTTAATCTGAGTGCTTATACAAAACATGTTAAATTAGATTATCACTCCTTGTTACCAATATGAATGGGTTTAAACTACAGTCTATGCTTTCCTATTCACTGATTGGATGCCATCAAATGTCAAGAAACAGAAAATTACAGCCTGTAGTGCTAAAGTTTGGCCAAATTACAGTAAGATGTAATGTATTATGCTAAATTAAAGACCAAAATCACCCCTTAGAATACGAGGGATCTTCCAAGAACACAAAATAAAAGAATTTTTTCCCACATTATTTTTCCCCTTCAAATAAAATCTGATTCTATACATCTGTTGTTCTCAGATTACATTTGGGAAGCTGTTTCATCTCTCTACCTGTGGAAACCACTATTCACTTTTCATCTGGATGTTGTCCTCCCTGGTTTCTGGTTTTGCCTAGCAGTCTTTTTTCTTATATCGATTCTTTGAGATTTTTCATGGTCTATGTTGTGCAGGGATCTGAATTGCAAGGTTCCTGTGGTGGTGTGTGTCTCATGGAAAAAACACATTTGGGATCAGTGAATTGATGTCATTTTATGACTCAGAAGTTGGGGGGGGGGGTTTAACTAGAAAATAAGGTGTTGTATTTATCTTCTAAAGTGCTTACAGATATTCTAAAAAAAATACCATGGGAAATTGTTTTTGAAATATAACTAAGTTGCTAAACCTTGCTTGTGGTATTATTCAAATGTACACGCTAAGGAAAAGAGTAATCTTCTTTTAAGGTGCATCATCTCAAATTAAACAAGGTGAAAGATTAAATAGCTCTGTCTGGAGATATACATGCATGCATGCATGTATTTAATTGAAATACTATTCCATTGATGGACATACATATGTAAGAACATTAAGGAATGCATTGACTTCAAAGCCATTCAGATAGGTTATAGCATAGCTATCATACGCTTTATAGCCAAACGTCTATAAATGATACTGTTGGTAAATCTGCATATGATTAATCCATGATGAACAATTAACGATTTCGTTGTTCTATTTCTTGCCCAGCTATGTCTACCCCGTTCTTTTTGTTTGTTTTCATTTATTCTATATTGTTTCTTTTTCCTCTTCCTTTAATTGAGAATCTGTAAATAAATTCTGTTGACTTAATTAAAAAAAAACATTTCTTCTATAATTGCTTATGAATTTCAATTAATTAATTTAAATAAAGTTTCTAATAGCAACAAAAGCAAAATGAAATTACCATCATTCTAGATACCACTTCCTAAGGAACATTTGGCCATGAATCTCATCTAGTTTCATTGGGATGAGTTAATAGAAGAAACATTTCTAGATCTTTTTGTCTGACAGTTTCCTTAATAGTCAGAATTCTTGAGGATGAAATACATAAATTTAAAATACTCAGAGTATTATTTGATGTAAAAAAAAAAAACCCAGATGCTTATTCACCACTGATCACTAGCTTTTTGCTACAGTTGTCTCCCTTTTTTAAACTGGTTCCTTCCAACTTCACAGAAATACATTCCATATGAGGTCTGTCTCACAATTCCTTTCTATTGTTAGCTGTAGGAAAGCAGCATTTGACTTTTGCATTTTACTGGAATTTACACAGTATATAGAACTAGTCTTCTCATCAAAAAAACAAACTTCTCTCTTTGTTGCAATTTAAAAGTATGGAGGTTTCTCATTTCACAAGACTTCTGTGCTTCCATTGCGCTGTTCTCACTTTTAGGCCTGTGGATGTCTTCTTTGATTTCTACTCTCTGAATTGCTTAGAAAGCACAGAGATAGTAAAATTGGGGTCAATTCTTCTTTATCCAAATGAATAGTGAGGTGTTTTTGTAGAGCATATGTGATGCTTGAGGGGAAGCTTCCATTTTTATCTGTTATTTTCTAGGAAAAAAGTTATAGTAGTGGAGAAAAAAAACCCCAAACAAAAAACAACTTATTAAAGTCTCCCACTGCAGTTCTGACCTGTGAAGACCAACACAATCTTGTCTATTGCTCTACTAACTCACTTAGGGGAAGATCTGCTGTGGCAGTAAGGCAAGAATTACTCTTTAAAAAGAAAGAAGAAATAAAAGCTTTAGTTTAGTGAGACACTGACAGTGTGCACTGCATTTCTCTGCTCTCTTGTATTAACAACAAATGTCCAAACATATTGGCAATTTGTTGTTACCCTGGTCATAGGAAACAGAGTTATTGTTTATAGGAAACACAGTTATTACTTAGGTCAATATATCAACTTGGAAAAACAAAACAGGAAGAAAAGCGGATGGCCCAGCATTTATCCAGTGCGTGGGGTATCATTATGCATCATTAGATATTTAATATGCTTTGCTGGAAATACAAGGGAGTCCTGTGAAAAGACAGGTTTATTTTTTGCTGGTAGTTTATGGTTTCAAGTTTGAATCTCATTGACCTTTTCCACTTGCATATTTTTTTGTGATTTTATCTAAATTCTATGATTTTCTTTAATCACTCCTGGGGTGGTTAGAAATACAGAATAATTTTGTAGTGGTTTTATATTTTTAAATTTTTTTTCAACAGTGTTTTTTCCGCTGCACTCCAAAAGACAGTGTATTCTATAATAGTCACTCTATACTGTCAAACAGGTCAGTTTTTAAGAGTGGGGGGTGGTTTCCTGATGTATAACAATAACAAACTGTGAGTAGAAGTGATCTGATTATAATAAAACAACTCTTAATTCGTCAGTCATTGCTAAACGTTATCTCACTGTTTTTTCTTTAAGGGGAGTTATGTTTTTCTTGACAAAAATAGCAGAAAAATACTAGATCCTTCTCTTTGTGTTATTAGCACTTTCTGTGTGTCTCTACCTCTGTCTCTTTCCATGTGTCTCCTTCCTGCCTCCTCCCACCCCATCCCAACAGAGATATATAACTTTAATGAGATTTTTTTTCAGATTCTACACCTGCTGTAGGAAGAAGTCCAAAATACCTACAGAAAGTAACTAAGAAGGAAAATCAATTTTATCTAAAAGATAGGCTTTTGGTTTATTTGAGTACATATAAAGACAGCAGGAGGGAAAAGGAAAAAAAAGAAGAAGAAAGCAGATTCCAATAGTGCTTACAGAACAGTGCATTTCCCAATAGTTTGCTAACCCAGTCACTTCTAGCTACTGATATTCCTACACTACCTGATGGAACATGATGAACTGAAAGGTATGCTGTCTGTGAGCAAGTTTACTGAAGAACCCTGAGTAACAGCTCTTCACCAGCACAAAACCTTAATCAAGTCTCCCTAGAAAAGTGGTTATTTGCCCAAACAGCTTCTTGACCTGCTTTTAAAAGTGTTGCATTATATTGCCAGATTTCATCTACAACCTACACATATTTTCAGTTCTGCTGGCAAGACCTCAGGTTTACATGATCAGTACCTGCAAAACTTGCCTGAACACTAATTATATTGCTTCTACTAGAATAGAATTATTATGATAGAATTATATTGTTTCTACAGTGCATTGTGAAACCTTTTCATAAATTGAGCTGGATGGAGATTTTCCCTTTAGTTAGGATAATGAGAGGCTCAGAAATGTTTTCTGTTTGTCTTTTCTTTTAAATACAGAAGGAGGAGAGCTGAACAGAGAAGCCTGCACTCAGAAATGCTGAGTGGAATGTGTACTTCCTTCTGTCTAGTAGTCTCTCACGTTCCTAAGATGATTTGTAATGCAGAAAGTATTTAAAAATCAAGAAGCAACTTCGCAGTTTTAAGAAATACAGTGCATTAAGGGATTTTTTTTCTAAGGCCAGTGGACTAAATATAACATCAATGCATTCAAGTTTTATTGGCAAAGAGTAATATCCAATTGAATGAAAGACGCACAATTAAATGAAGCTGTTAACTTCTGAGATTAATTAATTGTAAAGACGTGCTCAGAATTTCTTTGGAGAAAGAAGATAAAAGAAGAACCTGGAAAGCATAGAAAGAAACTAGAAACTTGGTAGATTTTTGAGCAACAATTTTACTTAAACAAAAGGTTGCTGCTCTTCTTAAGAGATAATAAAATGGGATAAAACTTTGAAAGCAGTGAGAAGACTGACTAAAAAAAAAAAATACTGAACCACAAGATCAGCAGTGTGGTTATTACCCTTTAAGAGTAGCCAAAAATTATACGGACTTCAATAGCCTTGTAAGGCCCAAAAAAAACTTTGTTGATGAGGCTTTTAAAAGAGATTACAGGTGTTCAAGTACTTTGGGTTAGGTGCACAGTAGAAATACCAACAAGATATTCTCAAGAGGTCAAAACAATACAAAAGACTTTACTGGCAAATCAAAGAACTTTGGCAGAAGGTTTAGAGCAGCAGTCAATCAACATAAAAAACTTCTCAACACATTAACTTAGTCCATTCAATTTAGCAAACTCTAAGCTTGTTTTATTTTAAGATATTCAATAATTCCAAGAAGAGGGAATTAGAAGAGAAAGGAAAAGAAGAGAGAAAGACAGAAAGGATATAGAAAAGGACATTATATATAGCTACCAGCTCCTGGATTCCAGTGATATGCAACTGATAGAAATTCCAAGAGGAGGTACGGTCAAGATGTGTGGTAGCCTTAAATACCCCTTGGCATTCCTGGGCCCTTTCCCCAACTGGGACTTGTGGTTATTTGGCCACTCAGGAGCTGGGTGAGGAGTTCAAGGCAGGTGTGGAGCCTTGCTTCCTGTGTGCCGGCAATTGGCAGCCACTGCCAGGCTGGGATATAGGCTCTAGGGGCTGGAGGATGTGGGGCACTTCACTGCCTTGCCAGGGTAAGGCCCAATCTGCCCCTTCCCCCACACACAAGCACCCCAAAATGTCTTGAGACATCAATCCTTTCCAGTCTCAGTCTCTCACAAGTGTGACTCATGATATATCCTCATACATCAGATATGAGTAGTGTTTTGTTATAGCATTTTATAATTTCATTCTTAAAACTATAAACCAGTATTCACCTAATATCACCATCTTGTACAGTAAGAAGATTGAGATTTTTCCACCTCTAAAAGCATACACTGAAAAATTAAACACTTTCTCATTACCTGAAGAAAAGGCATTGACTGTTTCATCCATGAAAACTGATGGCATATCTTTCATTATGTAAAAATAAAATCTTTGTACCTCCTCAATCGTTTGCATTTCAGAAGGAAACATACTACAGCAGCCAGCTTTCACAGGTGAGGTTACACCACCCAGCATGTCTGACACCAGAGTTTAAAGTCTATGTAGTAAACAGTTTTCATAAATATCCTGATTCACCAAGATAAAGCAATTTTATTCACAAGTTAATAGCTCTCTGCTACTTCCTAGGCATCTTTCTTCAGAGGGGAGGGACATTCAGATTCAGTAGTCTGAGCTATCCTCAGTTTGCAAGCAATATAAACTCTTGGGATGGAAACAAAAAATTATACAAGCTTTGAGTCTTTAGATTTTGACTGGCTGTGCGCAGCACTCTGCTTGTAGACAAAAAATTCTGTGCTCAAGGATGGAAGTGGAGGTTCAGATCGAATCCTCACTGGGATAAAAATCTGCTGTATTCTACAATTGTTAAGGGCTCTACTTCCTTACTGTTAGTAGTTGTTGTAAAACTACTGATTGTTTGTTATTTTCCTTTTCATAACAGTATTAACATATTTCTCTGATCATTGTGATCATACATCTGCATTTCAATTTACCTGAATTATACATGATACTTCTTTGTATTTTCTGACTAAGTCGTTCATGTTTTCTCCACATATGAGGATCCAACCACTTCTCAGATATACTGAATAATAATAACAATAACAATTAATAATAATAATAATAATAATTTAATTTTGAATGGTATTCACTGTTTTGAACAGGCTAGCAACTTTTGTTCCTCTGCAGAGCAACTTCTGTGGATCTAAACTGGTAACTGCTTTAATTCTTATCCTGCTTTATTTTTCTTCCCTTTGTATTAATTTTTCAGATTAAAACCAAACCACAAAGATAAATTAAGGAACAAACTGGGATGTTTTGGAAATTACTTTTTAAAAAACCTTTTCCTTCTGACCTGAATGTAAGAATCCTTTATTTTTAATATCATTCTAAGTGCGATTAAAAAATAAATTATCCTGCTGTCTTACAGTAAGTAACAAGGACAGAAGATACATGAGATACTATATATTTATGTGGAGAGTATATATTTATAGAGAGAGCTTTGTGAGCAGATCTAGTATGAAGATCAGATATATAAATGTAGATTCATCACAACTAGCTCATGTGTGGCTTTATTCAAGTCATACTCTTGAGGTCCAGAGTGAACTTAGGTTGATTGGAATCAGCATTTGTGTTTGCTTAGGTTGCAGTCAGAACAGCCTTTTTCTCATCCTACAAAATGTGCTAGATGTGTTTTCAACCATACACTGTATGAGGACATGTTTTCAGTGCTCAAAGGAGTTGAAAATTTGCTGAGGCAAATTTTTCTGTCATATATCATGTATCATCTGTGGGGCGTTGTAAACAAGTGAAACAAATAATTTTATGAAGTACATTTATATTACTAGTGTATGATAGTGTATTGAGTCTGGAAAAATTTTCTTCTTCTCCTTCTGCATTTGCAATGGTTTCAGCAGCTCCAATATCAAGAGTAAATTAAGGACCCAGCAGCAGAAAATGAGCAAGTGTTTGCCTCTATGCTATGCATCTGGCTGACTCAGATGAAGTTAAAAAAAGACATCATTTCAGCTAAAATAG
Source organism: Lycocorax pyrrhopterus obiensis (assembly GCA_014706295.1). NCBI lineage: Eukaryota > Metazoa > Chordata > Aves > Passeriformes > Paradisaeidae > Lycocorax > Lycocorax pyrrhopterus. The sequence continues at coordinate 23,266,649 of JACSVZ010000001.1, read as the reverse complement.
CTGCAAATGGAAAATTGATCACTGGATTCTAAAATTCAATAAATCATGGTCACTGTAGTTATTTAGTCTCTGTGGCTATAAAATCCTAAAGAAATGCATTACTAGCACGTGAATATGCTAGTATGTGAGCAGCTTTCTGGCTCTAAACACTAGCTAAATTACTGAGACACTTGTAAAGTATCTTGAGGTGGCTCTAGACGGTGTGAAAAAGTCATTATTTAAACACAACTTTTAATAAAGAGATTGAGAAACAGAAGAACATTTCTACCTTCTTCAAATCTGTAGAAAAATGTTAAAAGTGTAGTATAGAACTTCTAACTTTAAAAGACATTGCATATTGTCATTATCTGGTTCAAAATAACTGTTGATATCTCAGATTTTACTTATGAAACAATTTGTGAAACTCTACCCTTTCATAGCTGAACAACTGAAAATATGTCTTAATGTACACTAAGATGCTTTAATTATCTTTGATTCCCCCTCTTTGTGCCCTCCCGCCCCCCTCCTGTTTTCAGAGCTTTCTCTTGGTTCATGGGGATCTATTTGCAAGAGTGTGTTTCACTTAAATGAACTGAGTATTGTTTTAACTAAAGTTTAAAAAGACTATACAGCAGAACATTAGGTGGAGAAAATAAAGTGAAGTGGAAAGTATGGTGAGTTAAATACGCAGCATGGAACTCTTTTGAACCAGAAGTGTCAAGTCATAAGAAAGAAAACAAGTGAAATATCTTGCAGTCCTCTTACAAAAAGCAAATTCGTAAACCACTCTAATGTATCTGATGGAATTAATTATTTTATTCTGGTGAAATCCAAGTGTTCAGATAAAATCGATGTAGGCAACACTTTATTCATAGAATCACAAAATGGCAGAATTATTTATGTAATTCATATATATTGTTATATAACATGTAACATGTATATAAAATCATTAATATATTCATATTAATGTCCTAATACTGTTCTAATATAAATTGGATAAATATTGATTTCTAATATTTTTCCTTTTTAGGAAAGAATTTGGAAAAGAACATGAATTAAGTAGGCAGGCTTGATGTTAATTTCAGTGTAACTTCTATCACCATTGTATCATAGAACCTTCAGATTTGGTATTTAGTCCCAGAATATGAAACAGTGGAATTACCACAACCTCTGGAAGAGAAGTTACTCCTAGAGAGTGTGCATTCCTTTTGAGTTACTTGACTGCAGGTGTGTGAATACTTCTAATACCTTAAAATGTCTTCAATAAAGTGAACATTTTCTATGTTTGCAGTCTAAATGCACCACATAAATCTATTCTATATTAGATCAGTGTGTGCATATTCTTTTTAGCCTTTACTTTTTATGAATCTGGGCATATTTGTTGTATTTCAAATTTTAAACTGGTCCTATTTCTTTAACTTATGAGCTTTGAAGCAGAATATGGGTAACAAATTCCTGCAACAACTGTTTCCAGGGGGAATGTGCCAAAGGATTGCCTGCTCCCACTTTGGAAGCTATAAAATTGTTGTGAATCAAGAGAAATCTATTCGTTTCATCAAAATGTTCTAGTTTTGAAGAAGAACATTTGCTTAAAAAAAGTGTTTGGCTAGTAAAATGCCATAAAATTTTGTATTAAGAACATGGAAGAAATACACGTAAGTAGACTGGTAAGAACTGATATGATTTGGATTGTATCAAAGGAAGATTTTTATATTAAATGAAGAATTTTTAAAATATCAGCTCTTTTAAAAAGAATTGTACATTTCTGCCTACAATATGCATATATAGTATATTAAAATTATTTTTTTCTGAATTTGAGTTTGCTACACAAAGAAAAAGTATTGTGTCTGGTTTGAAAGATACTATCACTGAATGGTGAAAGTATTTAAAGACATGATTATGTCTCAGTTGTCTACTAGGCTGGTCAGACAACATTATTCATAGAATCATAGAATTGTTAAGGTCACCAAGTCCAACCATCAGCTGGCACCACCACCATGTTCACCATTAAACCATGTCCTCAAGTGTCATATCAACAAGTTTTTTGAATGCTTCCAGGGATGGTGACTCCATCACTTACCTGGGTAGTCTGCTCAAATTATTCAAAACCCTTTTTATGATTCTTTTTTCCTAATATCTCATCTAAACCTCTCTTCGTGCAACTTGAGGTCATTATTTTACTTTGTATAGAGGATGACTGAAACAAACGTGAATATTATTTGCCATTTGGTCTTTAAATTTTGGTCTTTTTGTTTATGTAACTGTATTGAATCATCTTGGTGGTCAGAGAAGGGGCCCAGAGCTTCAATTTTATTTTCTGATAACCAAACCTATTTCAGAGTGTTTGTGCTATATTGCACTGAAAATATTTTAGTCTTTCTCATGTGATTTATAAATTTTGCTTTCTATAACAAGAAAGATTTGCATGACCCTTTTAAACTCAAATATTTTGGACTCCAGTTTAAGAGAACATTTATGAAAAAGTTATTCAAAAACTAGTTTCAGGCAATATTTCGTATTTTCTACTTACCCCCTAGCCAAAGTCAGCCCAGGAGGATGTGGAGTTTGTTCTTTTAAAACAAAGATTCTTGATTTCTGAGTGTAGTTTTTTTCTCTTCTAGTTGAATTTATTAATCTGTTGTAGCCAACATGATGGAAGCAAATATTAAGAGAGGTTTTCATGTCTTTACAGGGAATATGGCACATACAGCTTAAATAGAAAGATTTATTTTATTTCTCCAATCCATTCCTATCCTGTTAGTAGGAAGAGCAAAATACATGCCGACAATATTTTAAAGTCATGGAAAAAATCAGAGTACTGCCATTAAGAAGTTCTGTTTATTTGTATTTTCAAATAGGGCATTCACCAGTGTTGTCTTTTTATATTGACCACTTTTTCTTTAATATCTCTATTTATAGTAGCCGTGAAAACTTGTCTATTTCCTTTTTGTTTCTTTCCTCTTTGTGTATCTTTTTTTGACTAGCAAGATTTCAATTGTTGCTGTTCCCTACCTTTTGTTCTCACCTTCTATTTTAGGATGAAAGAAAAAATGATTAAAGAAAAAAAATTCCTGTGTGAAATGTACACAGAAAATGCACAACCTTCTTGTGAGCTATTCTTCATATTCATAGGTTTGGAGAATCTACATGCAAGAGAAATATAAGGAATTAATTTTTGACAAATGAAAATATAAAGAAGACTTATAAAAGCTCTAGTCTACTTTTATCTTTTACTATTACCCAGAATTTTAATTCTTCTTGCCTGTGAAACCATTTAAAACAGAGTAGACCTTAGTCTTTAAAATAGGCTTTAAAATAGTTACTGCAAGTAACTGCTTCATATTTTGCCTTCTTCACTGCAATTCTTTAGAAATATTCCAACTACATTTTTTTTCCCCCTAAAGTGAAGCAACACACTTTTCTGCTGTATTCATTTTCTGGGCCCCATTTTTGGCTGCAGCTTTGAGGAGATGCTGTATCACCTAATTCTCAGGCTGAAGAGTACAGCATCCCTACCAATATTCAAAAATGATTAACCCACAGTTCTTTCCACTGTGGAGAGTGCCCTACCCAAAGATGCACAGCATATTCTAAGACTGAACAAAACATTTCCTGGTCTGCAGTCAGCCACCTTGCTTTAGAGAGTATGAGGGTTTAAGAGTATGGAAGGATGCCAGTAAGTGTCAGCTGATCTAAGTGCCAGAGAACAGCCCTGAGTACATTTAATTTACTAGTGTAGACATATCAGATGACTCTCTAGCTGAGGGAGATTTCTCATTATGCTACTGTCAGATTATCTTTTGTATTCAGAAATATTACATTCTTGAATATGAAGCAGCCTGAATTAATAGAAGGATTGCCTTGGAAGTAAGAGGCATTTGGACAATGCACTTAGTAACATGCTTTAACGTTTTGTCAGCCTTGAATTGGTCAGACAGCTGGACTAGAAGATTGTTGTAGGTCCCTTTCACCTGGAACTATTCTATTCTGTTCTATTCTATTCTATTCTATTCTATTCTATTCTGATTGTCTTCACGCTTACCTTCTTGGTGTTCCAGGTCAATTATTTACCACTACTTAATGATTTACCAATCTACCTCCTATGGGTCTTGTATTTTAAAAGAAAAGACACTTGTGATGTTGAACATGTCAAATACAGTGTCGGATTTAGACACCTAATTTCTTACGAGTGAATTTCCAAACACTCAGGATCTTTTTTAAATTTCTGTCAGAGTCCTTTGAAACAAATTATTCAAAGCTTTATATAAGAGTTTGTCCATAGCAAGGGACCATGTTGAGTTCATTGAAGAGTATTTATGACCCATATGAATAGATATGTTTTAATCTAATTTTTCACTCTGCATGATCTCCATTTTTTTAAGCAAATTTAAATATGAGCTACAATATTAATAGAAATATTACCTTGTCAGGATCTATGTTAGGTGTAAGACACCATGATAATAGACAAGAAAATGGAACATCGTATTGGATTTCTGCAAGGCTTTTAACTGCTCAAATTCACTGGTACATTCAGTGAATATCCATAGTTTCTGATATGAGTTCTTCACTGTTTCCATTTTTCTAAATTTTATTTTTTAAAAATTTTCTCTCTGTCTGAGCATTTGTATAGAATAGCACTAACTTTAGTTCTCTTGACATATATAGGCTTTTATAAGTCTCAAATGTCAGCATGTTCATGCTCTGGTAAAGGATAAAATGCAGGAGTATGAATGTCATAGCAGCATTTCCATAATACTTTAAAGAGTATTTAATCATAAAATCAGATTAATATTAGTACAGATGAAGAGAAGAAAACATACCCAGAGGCCTTAACAGAAAACAAAATTTATATTTGTACAGTAACTCCAGTTTCTTTTTTGTCATCCTTTGTATTTAAACAGTCAACGATGGTATTCTCTGCAGAAGTAAAGTCAAGGATTTTGTCCTACAGATAGGGTTGTTGTATTGAATCTGTTTTACAGATAACAGAGATAAAATAGCTTTACTGCTATCCAGAAAAGATTCACTCCTCATGTTCCTATTTATCTTCAGAGGGGCATCATACAAGAAATAGAGTTAGATCAGGACAAAAAGCATATTCCATCAATTGACCTACTTTCCAGGAATGGGTGGCCACACAATTGGAATTCTAGATGTTCTAGTCTCTCTATATCATAATTTTAACAACGTGAAATTGCTGATTGCTTTAATATTTTAGCAGGATTTTAAGGAACAAATGCATTTCAGACAATATTTGGCTGGCAAATTATGCCTGAAACTTTTTTTTCCTAGAAAAAAATATTTTGGTCGCCCATAAGGTGACAGCTGGTAGTTGACTTCATTGTTTTCAGAAAGACTTCTTAAGTAGAATATGAAGTGGTTCAGGATCCAAGGAATTGGAAAAAAGTGCTACATCCAAATTTTTCAGTTGACTTCACCATCAGTACTTTATTTCTAAGTGTTAACTCAGATATGGATGCATAGGACAGCTATGTGTGTTACAAGCATAGTCTTTAAATTGTGATTGGCCGTCAATTTTAAGGTCTGGTTCATGAGTCTGTGAGAACCAAGCCTAAACTAAACAACTGACTTTTCACACCAATTTATATGAATTTTTTTCCAAATAGTTCTCCAACGTTAGGAAATAGTCTTTAAGGTCACACTATAAATTTAAATAGGAGAGAATGGATTGACTTGTCCACCCTTTTTTTTTTTCTTTCCATATTTGAAATTTTATAAGTTTTATATTGTTACTATTGTTTTGCTGGTGGACAACCACAGACTGAGGAATATTTTGCAGTTCTCTAAAATTTTCTTGAAGAAATGAGAAAAGAGAAAAAGTGAATATTATCAGCAAAAGTGGAAAAGAGTTTCATAGATGAAAATTTTTCTCCATTGTAATGCTTATCTCTGCCAAGTATTAGAAAATAGATACAGGTAATGGTATTTATTAGGCCAGTGTGTTTTGCAATGAAATAACTGAAAAAATCTAAATATCGAAATCAATTAACTCTAAGTATAACATTTATATATTGCTTGACCTTATCTCAGCTAGTTATATGACACACTTTGGTCAAAGAGGACAGTTCTCAGAAGGCACTTAGCAGCACAATAGGGCCGCTGTAAATTGACTTCTACAGAGATTGACAGAAAATCCGTGCCACTGGAATTAAAGAATGTAACTGAGGGATTGATTCATAGAATCATAGAATATCCTTCGCTGGAAGGGACCCACAAGGATCATTGAACTCCAACTGGGATTTCCCCAGTATTGTAGAAAACCTTAAAAAATATCATTCTGTTTTCTAAATTCTGACCTCTGCAGCAGTATACAGCTCTAGGCATTAGATTTATATTTTGTTTAAGGGGTCAAGTGCATAGGCTCTGGTGTAAATATGAATATATCCATTTATGATGCCAGATCAAAACTTTTATCAATAGTAAGGTCTTTATTTTGCTATAGTTGTCTGTCAAAGTAGGTGAGGAGGTCTGAGTTAAACCTTTTATTGTACCTAAGTAGCCATTTAGTATGTCTTTGGATTTCCCATTGCTAGTAATGATAATGTGTATTGACGGTTGCAAATTTTCATCTTATCTTTAAAATAGGACAAAGTAGAGTTATTGATTTTTCTCAAGACATATTGTACCTTTAAAGCTTGCTTTCTAGTTGATCAGCTGTTCATGACATCAAAGTAAAAGCTTAATGTCAAACTTCTGAACAGTAATCTGACATGAACTACTAAGACTACTGCATAAGCACTGCAGTTTGTCTATGCCATTTCTCTTATGTTGATGTGATTTTTCAAATCTGTTAACATTGTAAGGAACAGCTTTAACCACAACAGGCATCTCTTCAGAATTCTTGAAAGAATCAAAATTAGAGTGTATTTACCTATCTTGCTAATATAGTTCCTTCAATACTGACTGTTTAAATATATGTACAGTAGAGATTTTTTCTTTGATCAAATAAACAAAATAAAGAGAACTATTTTGTTAATTTCTCTCACCTAATATGTCAGTATTTTAAATAGTATTCTCACTTTTGCATTTGAGAAGTCAAAGTTTAAAAAATTCTTCAAGTTTCTTGCTTCTTTAGGGCATATATTCACCACTGGCTTCTGTTTTCTAGAGGTAGATTGTTGGCTAGATAAAATCTCTCTTCCAGGCCCCAAAGCTGCCTAAAGAACAAACTCAAGCCAATTGACACAACAGTGATCAAAAGGGAATGGCCTAGCCTAAACAAACATTCAAAGAATGTGTTTGTGCTTTATTAAATCTCTTTAAAGAAGTTACCTAGCTGTCTGCTCAGGGCTAATTCACGACCACATCCAAATTTTTGCTTCACTTAGATCTGCTGACATGAAAGCTTTGCAATATTGTATAGACCAGTTCACCTAAAGAAGTAGATATCAACACAGTACATTTGATTCTTTATAAATTGGATAACTATAATTAAGTTTCTTGTTACTTTTGTTTTCTGAAATACAGGGAAAAAACCCCAAACCCAACAAAGAAAATAAACACTGACAACTTTGCAAAAGCCATTCTGTATGTTTGGCATCTTGTATGTTGGCTTTCATCTCTGGGAACTTTAGCAAGCATTCACATTTGTCTTGTACTTCATCATATTAAAAAGAAAATAGTCAAATTGCCTTTCAAGTATATTGTATCTATCCACAGTTGTGAGGAAAGCAAAAGTTTTGTACATCTGCATTTTAATTAATAGATTATTTTTTAAAGTATTTGTAACTTAATCATAAAAAATTCCGTGTCACTTAGCAGTTTCAGCCAATGAACCATTGTCCATCAAAGCAATATGTTTCTGATCCTTAATATGCTATATTCTTAAATATGGAATTCCTTTTTTTTTTCTTTCTTCCCACCTCTGCCCCTCTCCCTTCCATGAGTAACAGGGAACTGTAGAGAAAAAAAAATGGAGAAGAAATACAAAAACATTAGAAGAAAAGAGGAGTAGTATAACGATTATTTCTATAAATGAGTTTGATGAACAAATTATGTAGTCAACAATAAAAGATGAAATAAAATAAAACCATCAAATGAAAGTAAATGTTAAAACGTCCTTCTTGATTAGATTCTGGTGGGCACTGCTGCACTAGTCAGTCTTGAGAAAGAATTCAGTTAGACATTGCTTTTATGAATTTGTGTAGTGGTGAAGGGAGTCCTCCATGTGTGTCAGCATAGCAGAAAGATTAAATAGCACTGAGTTATGGGGTGTTAGAGAAAATAAAAATAAAATCAAGACTGAATTAAAAGGAAGTGGAGTAGCTGAAAGCTGTATTTCCAGCTTTAAACTTCAAAAATAGGTTGAAGTCATACAAATGTGAGTTTAACTCTGTACAAAGAATTTGACTATTTTTGTATACAGCTGTTTTCCTTTCCATTTTATATTTCCATTCTCAAGCACCTATACAAACTTAAAGAAAGTAATTTCCACGACCAAAGGTAAACAGTGAGGTTTTATAATGAAGACTGCTTTTAGATTGATGTGTCTGTGTGAGACTTTTACACTTGCAAAAGAATAATAAAAAAATAATCTTTTATATTAAGCAGGTTTGTTTATTAACAAGAAAACAATAAACCCCAGTACTAGACAGCATAAAAACTGAGAAATTTCAGACTTAGTAATCGTCTGGTGATTGCTTCAGCAGCAGTTTGCTCAGTACAGCCACTGTTTTACTGGAGTAGTTGAGATTAATCTGATTAATGAAGTGATTTCTTGCAGCAGGGTTTTGCTGTTTTCTTTTTTTTTTTTCCAGATTGAATTTAGAACAAGCTAATGTAGATTTCATTGGACTACCGATTACATTTTCTTTCCAAATGAAATTGTGAAGGAAATTATTTAATTTACTGGCTTAAAAGATGAGATGTCATGTACAATTTGTATGTTCCAAGATAACAGCTTTATGGGTACACATAACTGAAATTATAAATGTTCTAATATTGGGATGTAAAGAATATACAGTGGAAAGACATCAGTGACACACTTCTCATTCAGTAAGGTCTATGAAAACTAGTTGAAGAAATACACAATCATAAACACTCAAATTAGAAAATAAAGCAAAATAGTCACCATTAGGAAGTGGGAGAAAGACAAAAGAAATTATATATTGTTCTTAAGTTTTTGCTTTGAGTTCTGGAGGAGTAAATTGCCAAAGAAACAAGACATGAATTCTAATGAGAATTTTAAGTACCAGCAGCTGTGAATGTTTTTTGGTGAGAAAGAGTTCATCAAACACACACCTTTGTCATTCCATAGCATTGGCTTTGCTTCACACATTCCTTTTATTTCTGTTTGCCTCACTTCCAAACTCCTTTTCATTCCTCAGAAGTCCTTCCAAACATCACTGGCTACCTCTGCAGAGGCTCATCCACTCACTTTGGCTTGTGGGATTTTCTGCACTTTCTCTGTACTGGGGATTTTATGTGTTTAAATGACAGAATTTAAACATTGCCTGCTGTAGAAATTTTCTTATAAAAGGCACAAAATGCTGGGCAAAAGTCAACTACTGAAAATAGAGTGCAAGAAGAATAAAAGCATTGCTTCAGCAGTCATTCACAGTTTCTGAAAAATTGACAGTTGATATGATAATGTGCTGAGATAATGATAATAATGAGAAGAAACTTTCATAGTTGAAATGTTCAACTGTGCTTTTACCCACAATCATTAATAATATGCATTTTTTCTTCAACACCATTTTTATCCAGGAAGTAGGGAATTTACCTTCTCACAGACTGTGCTAGTCCCTTTGTAGAGGCCTATGAAATGAGTCTGACTTCATGAAGGCCAGCAAAGCTGGAGACTGTCATGAAGTCATAGCTGTCAGCTGGAGAAATTCCACTGGAGTCATTTTTATGCCAAACTTTGCCTGAAGTGGTATGTCAAATTAGCCAGGGATGAGGGCATGAAACTTGCTGATTACACATTTTCAGATTTAATGCTAGTTAAGTGCAGCTGTGCTGAGCCAGAGGTGTGGTATAACTAGGTGACACGGACGGACAGTCAGCTGCTGCTATGTGGTGAACACAGAAAAAGACGAGTGAATGCTCTAGCTAAAGAGAGAAGCAGATTTTATGTTACCTACGTTTATTCACCTAACTGTATATATATGTCCAAGAGGCTGTCCTGGTTTCAGCTGGGATAGGGTTAATTTTCTTCCTAGTAGCTATTACAGTGTTATGATATAGATTTAGAATGAGCATAATGTTGGTAACACACTGAAGTTTCATTTGTTGCTGAGGAGGTCTTATCCTCAGTCAGGGACTTCTTAGCTTCCCATGCTCTGCCAGTGAGGAGCTGCAAAACTGCTGTGAGGGAGCATGGCCAGGACACCTGAACTGAACTGGCAAAGGGATATTCCATACTATAGAATATCACGCCCAGTATATAAGCTGGAGGAAACCATATGGAGACTGACCATCACTGTTCAAGGACTGGCTGGGTATCCTTCTGTGCGTGGTGAGAAATTGTGTTGTGCATCACTTGTTGGTCTTGGGGTTTATTCCCCTGTCCCTTTCTTTCTCTCTTATTTTCATTACAATTTTTATTAGCATTGTTATTATTAAACTCTTCTTATCTCAACCACAAAGTGTACATTTTCTTTCTGATTCTCTTCCCCACCAGCAACTAAAAAGAAAATTATTTGAGTTGAAACCAAGACACAGGCTTAAGGGATGCATGCCAGCACTGACACTCTCAACCATGAAGAAGTCAGTATGATGGTGATACCCTATTTTCAGCCCATGCTTTGGACAAAAATTCAGTATTTGTTGCTCACCAGTTCTCCTATCTAAAAGTATTTTGCCAAGTAACACTGTCCACAGAATATGAACTTACAAGGTTTGGTGTGTACATGGGGAAGAAACACTGGATTTAAAAGAAGGCAAAATCAAACCAGAGATGTCCAAAAGAAAGTGCCTAGAAACTCAAGGTGAGCCTTCCTAATTAATATAGAATATGTACACCGAAACTCTTGTCCAGTACTGAGGAGTGAAGGTAATGAGGCAATAGTATATAAGAAAACAACCCCATAAAAATGCCTTAGGTATGCATTGCTCATGAACTGATTTCATTCCATGTTTTGTGTGGAAAGATCTTCAATAACAAAAAGTATGCTTAAATATATTAGGAGTTCTTATAGTCTTTGTGATTTTTACTTTTTCTGTAGGCCAGGCCCAGAGGTGAAGCAGTGAAGTCTAGTTGAAGGCCAGTGACTAGTGGTACATCCAAGGTTCAGTATTGAGTTCTGTTTAACGTCTCCATTAATGATCTGGATGTTGGATTAGATTATACCCTCTGCAACTGTGCAAAGGATGCAAACTCAGGAAGACTGCCTAATACACTGGAGGGCTGTGCAACCATCCAGAGGGACCTTGACAGGCTGGAGTAAAGGGGAACAGGAACCTCACAAAGTTCAAGAAGCGCAGAACCCTGCATCATGCAACTGGTTCTGGATCGCCCTGCCTGAGAAGGGAGGCTGGACCTCCAAAGGTGCCTTCCAACTGCACGCTTTCTCTTCTATGATTACTTCTACCTCTATTTAATTTTTTTTTAGTTTCTTTTCATTACTTGCTATTGATATTTAATGCCTGATCAAGATGTCTTGAATCAATGGTATTTAAATAAAAATATATTACTGGGGCTTTCCCCCAGTCCCAGCTCCTTTTGCTCTTCCCTCTAGAAGATGAGAAATCTCCAAAGAAAGAGAGAACATTAAGTGCTATATCTGGGTTGCTCGAAAGAAATGTTACGGTTCTTCTGCAAGAATCTCTGTCAGGTTTATCATCTCACTGACAAAAGATGAAAAAACAGCAAAATACTTGTGATAAAAATAGATTATAAAAAAGACGAAAAAAATGCAAAAAAACAAAAAGGCAAAAAAAAAAAGAAAAAGAAAAAACCCCCTCACAAAACTCAAAATACCAAACAAATGATATTTTGCATGAAATTGCCAAGAGAATATGAATGGATAGAATTTTTGGGATTAAGAAATGAACTATGCTTCTAAACATATGGGGACTCTTTCAAGAGACTGACTGACAAGAAGAAACTAATTTTTTTTTCCCAATTATTATTTTCCGCACCTAAACTGACATAAAACTGAACAAGATGATGAAGATTGAGAGAAATTACTGCACTCCCATAAAGTTCAGTATTGAGTTGCTTAAGTGTACAGTACAAGAGAAAGAAATGGGTGGTTCCCGCCCCCCCTTTTTTTTTTCTTTTTTAAAGTAGTGCAAAACAGGAATGACTTTATCCTTCTAGTCTTTTGTGTGTCTATTCATTACCTTTAGGATAATATTCAGGATGGTCCTGGAAGTAATTCCTGCTAGGGAAAGGAGAATTTAATTCCATGTTTATGCTATAAAACGTTAAAACAAGATAAATACTATGAATTTACAGCACAAATGTTAAAATTTCACATATCATGCCAAAACTAGCTATAGACGTAACAAATATTGAAGACTTACATACAGACTAGTGAGTGCATCTGCAAAAAAGAAACTAAAGAAATATAAGCCATAGAATTAATCAAAAAAAGATAATGATTCTAGGCATCAATTGAAGCCTTGTTGATGAGCTTTAAAACACAAAGAACAGTGACTTTTGTTTCCCCATTACAGAGGATCCATTTTTTTAAATCTCAAAGCATTTTAGGAAGCCTTTTAGTCCAGCAGTCAGTTACCAAAAAGACAATATGCTGGAACACTAAGCTCTTAGAATCTTCTTTGTAGAAAATGAAGGTTGTATAATGGATTTTTCAAAGGTGAAAACAATGAATGTCGTTATAAGCCTATAGAAAAGTAAAATACATGCATTTTTCATGAGTTTTAGTTTTTACTGTGTTTTCAGCATCAGACTGAAGAAAGCTGGGACATATGGATGGGAAATTCATATCCACATTAGGAAGCACCATGAGAGATGTTTGATTCTCATGAGAACATGCATTGTGGACCTACTTTTATGCAAAGAAAAAAAGAAAAAAAAAAAGTCATTCCAGTTCACAGAATAATCTATGGTTTTCCCCTGAGCCCCTTATATCCATGTGCTATATCCATGTGAGATTAAATTAATTCTGCATTTCAGGTTTAAAGATAGTTATTTTTTCATACTTTTACACAGACATCAAAATTATTTGTTCTCACACTATTATGTGTCCTTGTATTCTCAGCCCTAGGGCAACTCAGCTACCTTGCCTAGACCAGTCTAAGGTTTACTGCCATGTGTCTTTGGAAGAAAAGCTGCCAAGGGCTGTTCCTTTAGTCCAGAATCTTTACAACTGGAAAGAGAAGGTGTCTTTTTTTTCTCCTTTCCCATTCTTGCCTTATTTATTCCCTCTGTGGAAAGGAGATGAGGTTAGGCGGGTTGAGGAAAAGGGCTTCACAGGAATGAAACTCTTGTACTTGTGGTTACGTCATTGATTTTGGGAGACATTTATGAAACACAGTAGATTGAAGAATGCTATATGAGATGGTTCAAACCTATTCTGCTGTCACCAGTTAAACCACAAGGGCTGCAGTAAGAGTCACAGCCTGAAGACAGACAATGGTGGTGGGACAAGGGTCTTTGGAGTGAGCAATTGATGTGAACAGCCAGAAAGGTGACTTGGTTAGAAGGGGAAAATTACTGAGAAGTTGTCTGCACAAATACTGGCAGAGAAAATACCTGCCAGACTGGGAACCATCTGTCTAGGCCTGTGAACTAGAAGCATCTTTGAGAAGTGCAGCTGGCATCTTTGAAGAAGAGATGGGTACTTGGAGACCACTAACATCCTGAGATATCATTGATTACTGCAAATACAACTGTAATGGAAACTTAAGCAAAAAAAAAAAGCTGAAAAATAGTCTGGAAAGAGGGGGAAGCATCCTAAAAGAATGAGAATTGGAAGCTGTCATAGGTTGTTCTAATTGCTAGAACAGGAAAACAGTCTGGAAAAGCAAAAGTTGGTCTGAAAAGAGAAAGCAACTTCATCTATATGCTGCCCCAGGTAAACTTTATAGCACCTGTTGGCTGCTTGCATTGTTGGTGTCCTATGCGCTCTCATATGTCTATGATACAAAAATGACTAATTTTTTGTCCAAAATGGATCCTCTCTCTTGGAAAATTCCCATGCGGCTTGTTCTTTCACAAACAGTTGAACTCTCTTCACAAACTCTCTGTGATATCTTGGACCCTTGCTGGGAATTCGTGGTTGGCTCCAAAGTCTGTGATGTGGGTCATCTCTGAAGTGAGACTCTGTTACTCTACTGATTCTCCTCCTCATACTTCTGGGATTAGTTCAGTTTGTTTTCCCATTTCTGGGATGATTGTGTCCTGCCCTCTGGGAATGAGTTATACTGCTCCTTGAGATGGTTCAGTCCTTTTTGAAATCTATCAATTTTCTTCACACTGATACTGTATATATCTCATAAGTATGTCCACAGTTGCATTGTTGATAAGCTCACTTCACTACTGACAAGTTTATAGTAACCTGTTACACTGCATAGATACTTGGATGCTGCTTTTACGTTGACTGTTGGTATAAAATGGATTGTTTCTATTATTGATTGCTTATAGTAACTTATAATAGCTTGATAAACATATATTCACTTCATTAACCATAGTTAAACTTGCAAGTGGTGATTTCAGGGGAAGTATATTTGCTGCTGGTGATTTGTACGGCATTTTTTGTAATCTGAAATAAAGTAGAGGAATTTAGGGGACTAAAGCCTCTGTATTCTTGTGTGTTACAGAATCCAATGAATGCACGGTCTCAGTCTCGAAACACCCACAGGCTGGGTAACCCTCTAGGTCATGACATCGATATGATTCAAATAACAGAGCAGTTAGCTGTCTGAGAGCCACAGTTTTGACCTGTAACAGTTTTGCTGCTTAGTGTCTTCAAGTTTTTATTCACAGTTTTGAAGACTCCAATCATTTTTTCTCTCCACTAAAATCTGAGATGATGTATTCTTAGACCTGATGGCCAAGGCTTATGAGGTACTCAACCCCCAGCTCTGTCAATCCCTTATGCTGGTACAAATCTTAAGAAGAATAGATTTTATAATAGTTTTATTTTAGATAACTGCTTTTGCAAAAGCTTTTTATTCCCCATATTAACTTGCAGTATAGGAAAAGGAAGATAAAAGAAAAGAAAGCAAAAATAATTATTTAAACACACCTTTTGGTAAAATCTACCCAGCCTCCATGTATCTTAAAATAACACAGATGATGTGTTACATGAGTTAAAATAACACAAAATAACACGTAAACCTAAATCATCATCCAGAATAATGGGACAGCAGTGCCCTTTATATTCTTAACCATAACCTCAGTGTGTTCAACAGATATCTGCCATAGCCCAGTGCACTCTGCCATCAAAGAAACTCCCACACAAAGTGGGAGTAAAGTAATGAGAGCTGTTTCTGTAGAGTTCAGAAAATATTTTGCTATCATGTGCTGCCAAAAACAACTGAAAAGTTCATAAGGTCTGTATTTCCACTGTTACTGATAAAAGGAATATCTCAACAGAGCACACACATATATGAACAACAGGCATTAGATGTCCGTTTCAAACAAAAAGTACTCAGGTTTCAAACTGAAAGCTTGTGAGGCATGCATAGATTCAGAATAATATGGAATGAAAATTCAGAGTATCATGGTTCTGCTAAGTAAACAACAAATCTCACCTAAATTTGTACACAGAGAAATATCAGATAAGTTTAAAACATTTACTGGCATCGGTAATTAAAGTAAAACCTCTCATTGACCACAGAAATTAAGATTCTTTCTCATCATATTGAACATCAACCAAGATGCAATGAAAACCTAAACGGCAGTTCTTAATAATGGATCTGGTAAACCAAGAAAAGAAAACAGTTTCAGAATTGTAGCCACTTGTTGGTTTACTCTTTTAAGTTCTCAAACAACTGAACTTCAAATGTTCATGTGTTTTCATCACACATTTGAAGGAAAAATCATGATCAATTTATTAAAATGAACAGTTGCGTACACAAGCATTGCATTTCAAAGTATTCTTCTTCAGACAGCAATAAATTCACCCTTATTAATTGCCTTGCAACTCATTTTTCAAAGCCTTTGAGCAAGGTGTTTGGTTACTGTGATTATCCTGATATTAATATTCAGTATAATGCAACAGTTGCCATGTTTATATTATTTATTTCAACACGTTAAAGTACCGACTTAATCCACAGCCAGTTTAAAAGGAAAACTAAAGTCAATATTACAAATGCTGTCCTTAAGTAATATTTAATATTCTGGACATGTACAGATGATACCAGCTCCATAGATTTCATGAATGTGAGGTTGAATTATAATTAAGTCTCTGAACGAAATGAATAGTTGTTATGTCTCTGTACTTCCGTATTATTACATAGAACTTTCAAAATTATGGCTGTAATAAAGTTAAGCGTGAGTTTTTATCCTAAAAGAAGAAAAACTTACAAGACAAAGTAAATACAGACATAGCTAATCTTTTTGCTACAAAGTACAATCATATACATCATTATAAAATATAATAATGACGTACTACAGTGCCTGAGGTGCC
Organism: Lycocorax pyrrhopterus obiensis; assembly: GCA_014706295.1. NCBI lineage: Eukaryota > Metazoa > Chordata > Aves > Passeriformes > Paradisaeidae > Lycocorax > Lycocorax pyrrhopterus. The sequence continues at coordinate 23,250,105 of JACSVZ010000001.1, read as the reverse complement.
TTGGTACCCTAGTCATACTAATGCTAAGGGCGTGCTCTTTGCAGCTCCGAAACCTTTCAGCTGTGCTGCTGTAGCAGTGCTTTACTGGAGCCTCTGCATTTTTTCTTTTGTTTCCATACTGTTCTTCTCATACTGTTGATTTCATAGGCTTGCAACTGCACCTGTGTTTGTACGGTGGGTTATCGTGGGAAGTGGCTATGACTGGTATAGCAATGACACCTCTTTACATGTCTGTTCTTTCCTGTTGTTTTGCATGTTTTAGGTATTTAAAGGTTTTTCTATCCAGTTTTCTCCAATATACAGAAAAACAAACAGTACACAGTAAAGTAGACAACGGTCTCTTAAATACTTGACGGTCATTATCCAATAATACTTGTGCACAGAAGCTTTGACAATCAATATTCAATGATCACACATGATTGGTATATGTCAACCTGTGGTAATATCATCACAAGCAGGAAAAAATTATGGCTAACAAGAGAGGATCATGGCAGAGTTATATAGTTATAGGGACTAAAGGCAAGGCAAAGAAATCATCGTCACTGCTGTCATGTTCCTCCTCATCACCTCATTCACTGAAGATAACTTCCTTCAGAGGATGCTCATCTGGGACCCTGCCAGTGCTCTTCCAGGCCAGCCAGTGGTGAGTCTTCATCTTCCCTTGCCTTTGCTTTTGTCGAGTTTTCCTCCTTTTCCTCCTTTCCCTCTCTCACTTCCTTTTTTATATTCTTTCCCCAAAGTAACTTTCCCTATTCGAGTTGTTGTATGCTGTCAGCTGTTGCACCCACTAATAATTAACTTGACCATGTGACCTATGGCTATTAAAATCTTAGCCTGTTCTTATGACATACTGATTTTTAAATCAATGAGCTGCTCAAGGAGAGAAAATAACACTACCAGATCTCCTTCCAAATGACTTTTATTTTAATTTTTCATTATCATACTGACTTTGTTAAAACCTCTTGGTGACAATTTCTTTGAACATTAATAAATTAGTGTTGAATTAAAGATGACAGAATATTTTTCCCATAAGACACATCAGAATTATAGGTTTCCCTTTGATATTACTTTAAAGAATCTAACCCAATGAAATATTAATTTCACCTAAAATTGTTGATAAAGCAAATATTACTATTTGTATATTTTGAGTAAAATCTTTTATGTTTCATTCATTTTTAAGGTTATTAATAGGCCTAGTCAAAACCCAGGGTTATTTTCCTGGATTAAAAAGGGTGAAATAGAAAAAGGCGCTGCTCGGCTTTGGTTGCAAATAACTCGATAATGTGAGGATAACCTTCACATGACCATGTGTAGGAATGTTTGGAGAAAGGTTTTAACCCTTGTTCAGGGCTGGAATGTTTGATCAGGTGCTGTTTCCCACTGTTCATTTCCCTCTGTCTACTGCAGTGCTATGGTATAATGTAGGAGGTCCTGGCCCAGTGTTTCCAACAGCACTATGGTGTACCCTCAGTGATCAAAATAACTAAGAATAAAATCAGTACTATCATGTTAAAATTTAAAATTGATGTACTTTGGCCCAATAAATAACTAATGGAGACATGTAAATAGGTACTAAGGCAGAATAAATAAATAACAGGAACATAAAAGATGAGAAAGTGCTAAGGAGTAAAAAGCATGCATTCACCGAAGGGGAGTCATGCTTGACAAGGTTATTTGCTTTCTATGAAAAAATTACTGGCTTGGTAGATGAGGGGAGAACAGCGGATATTGTCTACCTGGAATTCAGTAAGGCTTTTGACAGCATTTCCTTTATGATTCTCATAGAGGAGTTGATGTAAAGATGCTAAGGTAAGTTGAAAATTAGCTGCATGGCTGGGCCCAGAGGTTTATGGGCAATTGGTACATTTAGTTGGAGGCTAATGACACAGTGTATCCCAGGAGTAAATACCGGGTCCAATCCAGTTTAACATCAACATTAATGATCTGGATGATGGGACAGAATGTACACCAAACTGTGAGGAGTGGCTGACATGCCAGAGGGTCATGTTACCATTCAGAGTGACTTTGACAGATTGGAGAAAGGGGCTGACAAGGAACCAGTCTCTGGCACTGGTACTGGACTTGCACATTCAGCAAATGCTTAGTGTAATACACTGATGCAAGTGCTTGTTATGCATTCCAGTAAAAAAGGCACTCAGGCTCCGTCAGAAATAGATAAAAATGTCATTTACTGGACATAACAGGAGAAGGAAAAAGGAGATAACACAGATAATCTTACATTCCTTCCCCTGGTGAGAACCCCAAGTTTCATAGGATTGAACTGTACCCTAGTAGTCAGACCATGGCATTCTGCACGGATCTTTTCTGTGCTGTTTGCCAGCACTGTCATATTTAGAGGTTTTATAGTATTTCCTCATTAGCAAACAGCTCTATTAATCATTTCTGCTGTCAAGTGGAGGAACATTCTGTGTAAACATGCTGCTTGCCTTCAAGATAAGAAGATACATGAGGTGGCATAAAGGCCAGGGGCCAAGAGGGAGCTGCATATGGACTTTCATGTTACAATTAATCAGTAAAGTTCATCTGGCAGACCACACAGCACAGACCTGCACCTATTCAGGTCAGCCATTCTGGGAATCGCTGGCTCCTTGATGCACAGTGGTGTTCGGGTAAGGACTACTGTACCTCAGCTTAGCTATTACAGTCTCCTGTACTATTGTGACCACTGTGATCGAAAAGTAGACAAACACTGTCAAAGTCAAGCAATAACTTCATGCCACAAATTGGTGTCACAGGGCAACAGTGTGACTGTTTGCAGTGGGGTGCATCAAAAAGATGGATAAAGAGAAGATTAGGTCAAAGGCTGCGGTAACTCTGAGCAATGGATGCTGCATTTGCAAGAGTTCTGGTGCTTTAAAATAAAGTTTATTTCCAGATGACTTATCTTGACTTTATCCCTGAGAAAACAGTCTGTAAGAGTTTGAGGAACTATTGTCCTTCTGGACTAGACACGTAAAGTGTTCTCATGTTCATTATCTCAGGCATAATCCTAAAATTTTGTGCATCCTGAAATGATATCTAATTAAAGATTACTCATGAGTTGGAAAAAGAGGAACATTGCATGACCAAATCCTATCAAATTTGCAGGCAGACTTCTTACTTCCTACATTTTAATGTAACAAGGGAGTATGTATTATTAAGAATTTAAATATAGAAGTGTTCAACAGTGGCACAGAATTGATCTGCACACGGTATGAGCTACTACAGAGAGCACCTGTTGTGTAAGTGGAACAATTAAACGAAGGAATGAGTGTAAATTGTCCTCCCACATCAAGAAATGAGTGCTGGGGTTAATAAGATGGAAAAAATGTATGAAATCTATCCAAATTAAAGGCATTCTATAATTAGAATCTTTCCTGCTGCATTATTCATTATAAAAGAATTAATGGGGAAGAAATGCAGATTTTTCTAGATGAAAAAATCATTTTCATTCATTTCTGTATCCATATAAATTATCTGACTTATGAATTAGCTAATAATGTGTTACTTATCATAGCAGTCATGATATTACTCCAGTGCCAGGATTCTGAGGGCATCACCAGTCCTGACTATCCCTGCCCAGCTGGGCTTTGGGGCTGCCTCTTCCCTGCCTACAGCCTAGGATCCAGTTTCAGCTTCCTGGGATTTCCCTCATCCTGTCCACAGGCCAGTGTCTGAACGTGAAACTCCTAGTGACTGGGTAGTACCCCAAATTCAGCTGCTCTGACTTGTGTCCCTTCTTTCTGCCTCACATGAAGGATTTCAGTGTTCCTACTGTTGCATGTAAAAGAGAATTCTTTAGCACATCTATTTAGCTAAATGAAATCTCTGACTACTTTTGTATCTATTTTTTTTCTGAATTCCACTCTCATCAGCCATATTACAGCATCCCTGTGCAGCTGGCACAAACACTGTAATGGTGTTCTGCAGTGAGTTTAACATTTGTGCTTCTTTCTCAGCGTGTCAAATTCTGCATTTTCTTCCCCTCATATTTGTTATGGACAGTCATACACACATGGTCTGCACAAGAAGGGAAGGGAAGGGAAGGGGAAGGGGAAGGGGAAGGGGAAGGGGAAGGGGAAGGGGAAGGGGAAGGGGAAGGGGAGGGAAGGGAAGGGAAGGGAAGGGAAGGGAAGGGAAGGGAAGGGAAGGGAAGGGAAGGGAAGGGAAGGGAAGGGAAGGGAAGGGAAGGGAAGGGAAGGGAAAGGGCATGTGGAGCACAGGTGGCAAAATTCTGAGTCTAAATTGTGTTCATAGTTTCATGGGGATTTCTGAAGCTATACTCAGGAAGCAGAAAGAGACCTTCTGCATTTTCCCCCTAAGAGTTCATGAAGTTCAGAGAAACAGCATGAATCAACAAACTGCTTAGTCATTATCGCCTGCCTAACAGCTTAGAGTCCAGTTTAGCTTGCTTACAGAAATTGTCATGGTGATTTGTGGGTAGGGATTCTCTTATCTGGATCTTGCAATCTGGTACCACTGCAGAGGTAAAATATGAAGAAGCAGTTCTGACCTTGATTAACATCTGATGAGACTATCTGATCTGGGAACCTTTGGGAATGTAGGAGATTGCTTCTCCTACATCTGCTGGGCCGCCTGTGTCAGTCTTTGTTTCCTCCTAGTCTGACTGAAGAGCTGGTCTGTCCAGCAGCAAGGCTGAGAATGTGTTGGTAACAGACAGCTTACTCTGCTTACTCTATATGCAATATATACACATAGATACATGGCTGGCCACACAGAGAGCACAGGTGCATCTACAGAGCACTCAGGAACACAGGCAGTACCAGCCTCTCTGGCTGAGCAGGAGGAAGGGCCAGTATTGAGTGTCATTGTGTAATGCACCTCCGCCCTGCTCAGCTGGAATATATGTATGTATATATATGAAAAAACAGTCCATATATATGTTCGAGCATGTTTGTTTATATGTACAGTATAGACTCCTCCAGCAGCTAGACTTAGCTTTCTGGTATGCTCAGTAGCTGCACCTGCAACCCAGTCTCCCCCGTGGATGGCATATAGGGGACATAAAAACTCCACTCCCTTTGCTGATAAGGACTGTCTTGCCCTGTCACATCTGCAAACACACAAAAACACATGCACTCACAGACGTCACTGGCTGGGACTCCCCTCATCCCCAACAGCAACCTCCAACCCCTTGATCTCACCCTTAGAGAATTCTTGCAACCCAGGCCATCTCACCCACTCACCAGCTCACCTGGCTTGTTCTTCACCAGTGCCCTCACACTTGTACTCCTGCATTCACTCCATGTGTCTCAGCACAGGCACATGTGGCTTTGAGCCCTGGAACCACCCTGGTGCCTGTCACTAGGTTTCACTCACTCAAGTCTCTACAGTTGCTGCCACCATGGACACACAGGTCTTCTGGACCCATGGCTTGACTCCACTTGCTGGCACTCAGATCCCTCATAAACACATACACACATTGGCTTAAGTGCCTATTACTGGAAAAATAACAGAAATAGAGCCTAATGAGAAGACAGGACACACTGCAGCGATCAGGTGCAGAATGTCTCTAGATTGTACAGAAAAGACCCTACTTACATGTGACTGGACTTTTCCATTTCCTTATCTCTTCATTTGCCCACCATAGCTCCTTCCTCAAACCATGCACATCCCTCACTTATGTCACCTTTGGCTCCTCCCACATACATCCCATAACAACTCATGCAATCCCAAAATTCTCTTCTTCTGCTAAGTGTATTGTGTCTAACACCTACGGGCAATAACCATCCCTTGGTCCAAAAAGATGTTTCAGAGGGTTGCTCCTATCATCTTGGTGGGTTTCACGCCTGAACAATGGATCTTCTGGTGCTGGAAAAGTCCTGTGAGGAGCCTGGGCAAAATGTCCCTTCTCAGGACTCTGTAGCTTAGGTTCTTTTGCCTTTCATCCTGCCTGTGTGCACCCCTGTACTTGTGGAGATGGGCCTTTGATAGTCTGGTGGTCCTTCTGTGATGAGCCTGAGAACAGCCAGAGTAGGTTAGTAGTTCATTTATCCCACTGACACTGTTCCTTTTCTATGCAATTTGTGTGTGCAGAAGAGTTGCTTATCACTTCACCTAACAATATCCTTCACTAGGATGCTAACATTTGAATAAACAAATAGACAAATATTTGAATAAACAAAATCTTGTTTATTATACCTGATTTAATGACATATACTGTTTATGCTGTGGGCTTGTTTTAGAAGCACAAGTCCCTGTGTTGTCTTTGTGGAGTGCATATGTGAAGAAATGGCTCATCTACCATGTTTTCAAATCACTTTATGTCACCTCAGATTCATAGAGGCATTTTACATTAATCCATTACAGTTTAAAAAAAAAAACAGTGCAGTTTTAATTGAGGGATTAATCAGCAAAGGATCATTAATTAAATATTTATTTCTTTAAAACTATTTGAAAGTATCAAGAACTACACTTGGGGAAAATATGTCCTGGAGAATAAATCCTATCTTCACCTTATTTTATCTTTTGAGTTTTATATAGTGCAGAATAAAACTCAAAGACTACAGACACTTTTTTCCCAACACAAAACTTTGCTTTTGGGGAGGTTTCATTCTGAGTGCAGAATTACTGAATCATTGTAGAATAATGCATTTTTCTGTGCTGCCAATAGAAAAAGACTGATAACTTGCCTAAGCTTTCTGAATTGCTCCCTGGAGGTACCTCATTTTCCTTACTGAGCATAAGGCATCATTACTGCCTGCTATGAGAACTACAACTTGGCCAAGTAGGACAGACTCTGCTGCCTAGGAATTGCAATACACCAGTTAGGCACTCATAATACAGCATCTGACTCCAATTCAAAATAAATAGCACTTACCCTGAGCTTCCTGAGCCAGGAAAAATAAAAAAATCCATTGTATCACTTAGTATTTTACAGTTGAAGCTCTGCCATCTTCAAATTCCAGGAATGTTCCAATGTTTTCTGATGAAGAAACTGCTTCTTCAGAATTACATAAATTTTAAGTGTAGTCTTCAATGCATTAAAGAAGAAGTTCAGTTCTTTCTCTGAAGATTTCTATTGATTTGGATAGGGTTTGTGGGGAAAAAAAAGTTAATAAAATCAGAATTTATTGAAAGTTCATAAAAAAACCAAAAAAAACCACCCCAAAAAAATTTCTACAGTCTTGTGCCTGTAGTGAGAGAAATATTCCTCAGGTTCATGACATTTTTTCAAATATTATTGTTGTGTACCACTCCTAAGAGGAATGAAGCATCCAGGATTCATGAACGCCCATGGTAGAAGAGGAAAAAGAAATGTCAAAGGCCCAAAAAGTACTTGCAAATTTTATCAGTAAATTATACACTTGGCATGGAAATTGGTACAAGTTAGTCTCTTATCATCTAGTAATAAGAGAAATACAAGGAAAAAAGAGACAGATATTAGAGAGAGAGGAAAGGAGATCACCAGTCCTGGGTCCAATGTTGATCCAGCGGACAGGGAGTCCAGGGTCCTGGGGGTCACCACCCATGCTTTGTGGGGGTATGGGTGCTGAAAAAGCTCCTGTAGAGAATTTCTTCAGCTCTCTGCAGCATTTTTGTGAGAGTTCTGTCTTTCCATGCAAGTAACTCAAAACAACGTTACAGTTTTGTAAACTGCTTGCAGCTGCAGGTTGTTTTGCAGAGTTGTTATGGTTCTAACTAGCAAAACATTCAGAGATGGGTGTCTTAGAACTTGACCAATCCCCTTAAGGGGTGGATGGCAAAAAACCAATTACCTTATGCCACTTAATACACTTTTGCGAACTAACATATAAAAGCCTTCTGAGAATTCATTAAAGCGCTTCCATTTATCCCTGAGCCTGGACTTCGTGTCGTTTCTCTACTCGTCCGTGGGGAAAACAGCGACATGGGGGTGCCTTTTTATAGATACGTTTTCCCTGTCCTGGGGCTAAAGTTTTCTCTTTCTATGCAAGAATTAGCATACACAGTCCATTCTTCTAGACCTTTCTGGAAATTGATAGAAGGGCTTTGGGGGTTGGTGGTGGTCTTGTTTCTTCCTTTACTGCTCTTGCCCACTACTTGACTCTTTTTTGAGCTTGCAATGTACTTTGTGTGCTTATCTCCCAGAGCCAGAACAGAGCACTTGTCACAGGAAAGTGCTGCCGCACCTCCATATGACCCCCTTCTCCAGCCACATCCTGTTCTTCCCTGCCTGTTTCCATAGCATGTTCTTATACAACAGTCCTTGGTTCGCTTCACAGCTATTGGTGTTCGAGACACACACACTAGCCCCTTATCTTCTGGCTTCTACAATTATGCAAGTGGAAGTTAATAAGGGAACATTATTTTACGTCAAAAATCCGCAAATTTCCAAACTACATATCCATTGTTGCTATTGTGACCACGAATGCTGCGTAAGTGATATACGCTTCTGAAAACTTGACAAAAACTTTCCACAAGTGTCTTAGTATCCCTTGGGAGAAGTATCAAACCTAACCTGAACGTATGTAACATATTATAAAATATATATTTATATGATATCCCTCCATAATCTTCTTCTCCTCTGTACCAAAGCCGTAATAGATTTTTTAGAGTCTGCTCCAGAGAAACTTTCATTTAATCATGCACATTAGCTAGAGTAATTACAATATTCAGTACCTGACACTCCCAGACCTCCAAATAGAATTACCTTGAAGTGTTATTTGTACTGACATCTTAGTATTCAGAAGATGCTGTGCAATTTCTGCCAAACTCCTGAGATTCGATAGCTGTAATGTCTTTTATCTGACTTCCATTTTCTTTCAATAAAGAAAGTTAGGGAGTATTTTCTTTGAGATGTGTAAACCTATCAAAAAGCATAACATCTAAGCAACAGAGCACTAACACTAATAAAAATCAGAGGTTATGTGATCAAAATCTGTCAGACATCAATCCGTCATGTACATTACTTGTTGCAGAAAGATATCCCAGGTTAATAATTTTTTTTGACTGTATGCCTGGGATATTACATTGAACATTGAAGAACATTGAAATGTTGTTTTAGTTATTGACTATTATTCTGAGGTAACACAGATGCTTTCAATATCAATATTTATAGGAGACAGATAGGTATCTATGTTTGAAATGCAGTCACCAAAACATTATTTTAATCATGATCTTTTTCATTACAGAAACCCTTACTGTTCAGTTGTTTCTAGACCGAAACATTATGATATTTAAACTGATGAATCTTTCATGCTGTGCTTATTTCCAGACAGAGTGCTGTAATGAAAACTTTCAGGGTTGCTGTGTCTTAAAGGAATACCTGGAGAGTTGGTTCACTCACTACACTAAAATGCCTAATGTGAGACTGCAGGTAGGACAACAGTCACAGTCTTATCTCCTCAAAATCTCTGCTGTTTTAGCTGAGATAAATAACACTGTTTGCTTTGCAATTCCCACTATTAACATTTTCTTTTCGCTATGCCTTCACTCTATTTTGTACCTCAGTCCACATTTTATGAGGGAAATAAACATCCTCCCAAAACTTTCTTGGAGACATGTAAGGCTTAGTCATAATATATCATTTAATGGTTGTTGATAGGATGACAAATTACTTATTACTTATGTAGGTGCTATAAGTTCTTTTTTTCAGATGTTCAAAAGAGTCTTAGGTGACATAATTTTTTTTGTGGTTAACTTCCAAACTATTCTGCACTTCCATTATATGGTACACTGGGATTGCAATAGGGAACGACAGGCTAGGAAGGAAATCTGATCCTCTGTCAAGAAGACATGCAGATTTTCAAACAAGAGATTAGGCTTGGATTTAGGCCATCCTTCTCGAGTAATGGAATGAGTCAGGAGCATTGATGAGAATGACATTGGGAATTTGCCAGTACCTGTCTGATATATGTTTACATAAATTTGTATGTGCTTTAAATGAGACCTGTACGAGAAATTGCTTTCAATTTTGCAATGTTTTCAGACTTTTCTTTTCATTGTCCAGCTTACCTGGGGAAGACGTGTCAGGGATGAGTAGAAAACAAACATAAATTATGGAAATGGCATGTGAGTCTTTAGACACTGAAGTGTTATTTACTTACTTGTCTTCCTAGCTTTATAGATGTCTGACATCACTCGTTCTGAATATTGTATGGCCGCATCTTCAGGAAGTTGTATTTTTATTGCTCAACATTTCTGAAAATCAACACCAAAGCACAATGAAAAAATAGAAGTCCTTAATATAAATCCTGACAGCTGTCATTAAAATTAATATTAATATACATTCAGTAAGTTTTTAAAGTTGGTGGGTTTTTTTGACAGGTCCAAAATATTATGAGAAGTGAAATTTATATCCTAGAGGAAAACATTTGAAAACCAGCATTTTTTTTCTCTCTGTTTCTATTTCTGTAAGGCCTTTACTTTGGACTGCACAAAAACTGAATACCTGAAGTAAATTTCAGGTATTTCTGAAATGATGAGGTTTAAGATTCCAGTTTGAACTTCATGCACACTTGAATTAATGATACATTACATTTGAATGTTTATGTTGGTTTCCAGTATAGCACAATATCCATGTGCAAATTTTAGGTATAAATTTTAATCATCTTCTCATTACAACCTTTCTCTTTTAAGGTTCATGATTACAGCCTTCCAGTACTTGAAGGGAGCCTACAAGAAATGTGGAAAAACACTTTTTCACAAGGGCATGAGGTAATAGGACAAAGAGGAATGGCTTCAAACTGAAAGATATCTATAGATTAGATATCTGGAAGAAATTCTTTACTGTGAGGGTAGTGAGACATGGGATGTGTGTGGCCCATTCCTGGAAGTGTTCAAGGCCAGGTTGGATGGCGCTTGGAGCAACCTGGTCTAGTGGGAGGTGTCCCTGAGCCAGCACAGGGGTTGAAACTAAAATGATCTTTAAGGTCCCTCCCAACCCAAAGCATTCTATGATTCTATTACTTCTTCAAGTGAGTTCACTGGATAAAACTTAAGGTTTTGTAGGGGCATTGTACCATATATCTAAAAGCAGTTTCGTTGCCCACTATTTTGAGCATCAATGTTCTTTGAGAAAGTTAAAAAATGTGGGAGAATAAAACCAGGCTTATTTGAAATAGGAAAGGAAAATGCCCATAGTTATGTTCTTACTCTCTAATACAGTATAATCAAACATATTTGGTTGATCGGTGTTGCCCTCTATCTTTGAATTGCCTACTTTTGGTTGCCTCCCATGCAAATAATTTCTGACAATTAGATATTCTCATTGGTGAAAGTTTTTATTGTTTGTAAGGTAGTTTCAGTAGATGTCATAACTTGCATTTTAATGAACAGTGACCTTCTAGAACTTGTTGAATACCCTGAATGATCAATAGAAAGAATTTCCCATTTTCCATCTCCATAGCTGTGGAACACCATTGTGGTTCCTTCAATAGGGACTATCTCATGAACTCTTTGTGTATAATTATCACAGTTATGACTTTATATGACAAGAACAAAGCTTTTTACTCTGTAGGAATTTAACAACCTCCAGTTTATATTAACCTCCAAGTCCTTTTCTGTAATTTTATGTATTAGCAAAAAAAAAAAGAAGAAAGTAAAGAAAAAAAAAAGCAAATGTTTTCAACAAAACACTTAAACACACTGGCCTTTTTTTTTGTTCAGAAAGGAACAAAAAATTTCTATTTGAGAAAATTTAACACTCATGTCACTTAAATGGAGTAAGTATATTTAGAAATAATAAGAACATATTTAAAATAAATTACATATCATATAGAAATGAATTAATCCTATTATTTTAAATTATGTTCAATGGCTTTGATGAAAACCATAGGAAATACATCACGACTTTGTCTATATCTGTTTTTTATCTTAAAACCTACACATGAATGAAGGCTAAATATGCAGTGGAAAAGATAAACATCTAATCATGCTAAAGAAAAAATAAGTCTAGCTTAGTTAAAATAAATGACAGCATTTTTTAAAAACAAATTACACTCAGAATTAGTGATCACTCAGATTTCACCAAGATTACATATATTGAATTGAGCATGAATAAAGACTCTGCACAATCTTTAATTTGAAATTTTCTTTAACAGCTGCCATGCTTGTTTTGGGAGAGAAACATAATTTAGCTTAATCTAGTTTTGGCACAATTTTAATTAATACTGACTAATAATATCAACTGTTCATTCTGCTTTTTTGCTCTAGCCTTTCACAGAGAAAGAATGTCAGACTATGAAATTCCCAAAGCAGAGTTTTTATCAGTACTCCAATGTTAACTAAAGCCCTTTTTTCGCCTTTAGTCTGTTTTCTCTTAATTTAACTAGATAAGGGAACATTCTCCATAAAAATTCCTTTGTATTTCTGTAGTATCAAGATTTCCTTTGATTTAAAAGGTTAAGCAGCTCAAGTAATTTGAGTCATTTGATAAAGATTTATATTCACCTAGAAAAATCTAAGAAATTGTCTCCAGTTTTTAATCTGTTATTGATTTAATTCAACAGAATTTGTTGATTTCAGTGGGTTATTCAGAATTCATTCTGACTTAATTCAAATTCATGTTTGAATTTTTAGCATTATTTCCTTATTGTAAGATTATTAATTCAATTTTTATGGCTTATCTATATGCAAGTACTGTATTTTGATATACTTCCTGGCATTGAGAAAGACTTCAGTCTGCAAATTATCTTCTGCTGTTAATGGCATCATTTAAACTGGAAATAATACATAAACTTAGCAAAATCATCGTCCAGACTAATGCCTTCAATTAAAAGCTAAACCTGAAGACATTTGAAGTCTTTAATTGTTTTAGGCCTATCCCATCATCAGAATTAAAGCAAGGGATTCTTAAAATATGAGATCAGTTATTTTAGGTTTTCACTGTGACCATGTTGTGGCCTTTCAGTATTTGAAGGGAGTTTATAAGAAAGATGAGGACAGATGTTTTAGTGGGGGTAATGGTTTTAAAATAAAGGAGGCTTGTTTTAGACTAGGTATAAGGAAGAATTTTCTTACAGAGAACGGTGAAACCCTGGCACAGGTTGCTCAGAGAGATGGATGCCCCTACCCTAGAAACATTCAAGGTCAAGTTGAATGTGGCTTTGAGCAACCTGATTGAAATGAAGCATGTCCCCGTTCCTTGAAGGAAAGTTAAACTAGATGACCTTTGAATGTGTCTTCTAACCCAAGTTTTCTACAAGTCTGTGAATCTATGAACTTTCAGAAGTGATATTATCGAAGAGATTTCTGAGGAACTGACTGTTTTATGTACATTTGTGGAGGGAACAAAACACAAAAACCCAAACACAAACTAACAGAAAAATTGAAAGCCAAAACTGGATCGCAAGTTTAGAGTTTTGAAAGAATTACTGTGTTTTCTGATGTCTGTAGTTGAATGGAAGGATACAGTATGCTCTCATGTGTCACATGTTCCAGCATTATATTTTGGTCTGTAAGTATGAGAAAACAGAAAATAAGTAAACAATGGTCAACAATAAATCAAAATTAAGATAATTGCTAATTTAGTGTAAGAAACGTGTTTTCGGAAGCCACTTGACTTTGCAAATGGACTGTGTTCTATAATGTGTTAACTCTGTATTCAGAGTTAGAAAAGAACAAATTTGCAGGTCATGTCAAACTACATTAAATTGTTTGTTGTGAGCTAAATGAATGACAATAAAAGCTTTAGGATGTTTAATGGTTGAGCAGCTTTTCATCTAGTTTCTTTCTTACTTTTCCATCTGGCAGAATGACAGTGTAACTCATTAGCCTCTTCTTCATCACCTTTGACTAGTGAAGTGAGAGTGAGCTATTTAATAAAGGTCAGAAAAACTAGGACCTATGGACATTAGGATAAAATGCAGATTTATTTGACAAACTCACAAAATTATTCTACAGTGAGCTTTTCATTGGGAAAAGTGAGAAGAAAAAGGAAAAAAGAAATGTTTACTTAGCAGCACTTAAAAGTCCCATGATTTATTATTTTTTCAACAAGTGGCATGGGAGTAGTTGGTTTTAGGAGAGAATATACTACTAGTAATTCATTTAAATGAATGGAAAGTGGGCTGGGCGAACTGAACCTCACCTAATGATATGCTAATTAGATTATCACAGTCCATTCTGAAGTAGAGTCCTTGTACCAGCACTATGCTGAGGATACCATAACTCATCTGATGAAGTAGAGTACTTCAGCTTTGTCTATACAGAAGTACTGAACACTTCAAATTGTTATAGCATGAACAGAATGCCAATCATTGTTCTATTATCCTGCTGGAGTTACTGCAACTGATAAAGGAGCTTCAGATCAGATGGACAAGTCTTTTCTGCTTTTTATGTAGACAGTTAAAAAATAATACATTAGGCACCTAAATTTGAACTGGCAATTTCAACTTATTTTTTACCATTGTTCTTCCACAAGTTTTGGAAAACAAAATCATCTTTTCCCTCATAATAAAATTTCACTGGCTACAGTAACATAAAGAAAGAGGCAGTCAGTGTGTACACAGCAAGAATAGTGAAAGATTTCATAAATGTCTACTGTTGCATCATTTATCCTATAATTTTCTACCTGACATCTTCCAGCATGTCCTCTACCAGGAGGACAAAAGCACAGGACTGTTTTCAGATTCCAATAGAAAAAGCTTGAGAGCAAATATTATAATAAAATGGTTTTAATAACAAGATATAGAAAAGAAAGAAGTAGAAATAATGGGTATATCTTCCACCACTTCAGATGGTTTCATGTAGCACCAGATGGACCTCAGGAAGACAACCACAGCATGCTGTGCAGAGCCCATCCATGGGAATTTTCAATTTCCCTGTGCAATGGCTTCTCTAGTGTAGCAAACAAAACCACACAGCTTGTTTTGACAGATAGAAATGTTATCTCTTAATGTCCACTACAGCAATCTTAGCTGCACATATCTAGGACCTACATTTAATAACTGTGAGTATCCAGGGTATTTTAGCACAATCTCTTATTCTCTGATATATATATAGGCTTATAATGTGGTGACTCATGATAACATGGGTTTCTCAAGCTCTTAATACAAAATCTAGTATGGCTAATGTGGCTTGCTGTACATCTCTACCTCCTTAACTCTAATATCTCCTGCAAGATTCCTAATATGTAGCATCAGCAGACACAGAATTTTTCCCAAACATGAAGAGCATGTTTTTATTTGAAAGCGAGTTTGGGCTGGTGATTCACACAGAGTCTTTAGAACTTTTGTCAAAAGCCCAGAATTGCACACTGTAGGGATGGAGTGACTTCTTTAGAAATATTCCCATTATTATTCATGTTTATACCACTGACCTTACTCCAGGAATTGAAAAAATATCTCAGATTATTTAGGAAGATACTTCCATTATAAGAAAGAAAGTGAGGTTACTAATGGTAAGCCATACTTCTCAGTTCTGCTTCTTCCTTATGCCATGAATACAAGTACCACAAGACACAGGATGCAAAATAATTTTGGTATTAGGGCTCAGAACAAAAGATATCTGCTCATAACCTGCGGAGAAGTTATTTATGGAAGTTTATTTTGTTTGCTTCTTTGTCTGGAATGTTGTAATGTTTTTTAGCTTATCCTGATGAATAATGTTACATGGAGGTTAAGAGTTGAAGTTCACGAAATAAGATGTCATTGCTAAGCGATGATTGCAGTGTAAAACAAAAGACAAAACAACCTGCATATGTTTCCTGTCTTCATAAAAATCTGCAAAGTCATAGAAGAGATTTTCTTGGTTCTCACTGACTGTGACCTTTCCCATTAATCGAGCATACAGATACAGCTGGACTTTTGTTGACAGATAAAAGCCTAAAAAATGTTATGACTTGACAGAAGAGCTATTAGATCATCTGCTCCTGCTCTGTCTACACATTAAATCCTTGCCTATGGTAGATCCTTTTCCAGAATTTTTTTCTTCAAGCACTTTTGTAGTGTCATCCATTTCTCTCCTCAAGTAAAACATTGCAAAAAGCTTTAAAAATGTCCACAGATGACAGAGGACATCAGAAAGCCGGAGAGACTAGTGATAAAAGAAAATGAACCAACCAGGAAACAGAGACTGCGCACATCATTTGTAATACAGGATCAGCTGGCTTCCAGGGTTATGTAGTCTGTTTTCAGGGATATAACCTTGCAACTCAAGGAATTACTCATGATATATGCTGAGACATCTTCTAGGATACTAAGCTTCAAAATAATGAGATCAATCACTCTCAAACTGTAGAATATGCTTTTTTGAGAAATAAGGAGATTGCATCCCAGCCAAGTAGTTCAAAGAATTGTTTAAGTAGCTGGTATAGAGCAGACATTGAGAACTGAAAAATATTATGAGAATTATTAGAAGAGGGTTTTGGAATTCATATTTTAAATAATACATATGTTTTATATACTGTTTATGGATGATGAATGGTCTCTAGAAAGTGATAACAGTGACATAAGGAATATAACCTTAATAATCACACAGAGAATTTGAGAATTTTACAGTGATTTTTTCTTATGAAATATGATGCATAAAGTCCTGTATAAATGTAGGGAATCACATAATAGAACTAAGTTTTAAACAGTTTACTTGTGGAATAGACTAGAATATTTCAGTTGGAAAGGAACTATAACAATCATTCAGTCCAATGGCCTGACCAATTCAGGGCTGACCAAGAGTTTAAACATGCTGTTAAGGACATTGTCCAAATACTTCTTAAACATTGACAGGTTTGGAACATTGCCCATCTCTCTAGGAAGCCTGTTTCAGGGTTTATCCACTCTCTGGGTAGAAAAATGGTTCCTGGTATCCAGTCTAAACCTCCTCTGACACAGGTTTGAACCATTCCCATGAAGTGAATCCAGGGCCAGGTGGCTCAAGTTCTACTGGTATTATTAAAGACTGAGGGGGAAAAAACCCCAAACCCGCATTGAATGCCTCTACTTTTTCTCCTTTCCTATGTGTTATATGACCATCTTCAACAAGTATTGGTCCAATGTTTTCTGTAGACCCCCTCTTGATACTAACAAACTCAAAAATCCGTTCTCGTTATCCCACCCAACACTGGCCATGGCTCTGTAACTTCTTGTGAAGCCTTACTTGACTTCCAGAGATGATTGCAGAAGGATTGACATTAAATCTGAAGTTTTTTAATAAGTATGTGAATATGTGGAAGCAAAGGCAGTTAGTAGTATGCAACCAATACTACACTGCAATAAAGGGAAAAGATCAATGTTGTTTGAGAAAGATGCTCTGGAGAGGTAAAACAAATGAGTATGTTCATATTAAGGTTCATCTGGTAAAAGAGATGTGATTTTTCTTCTGAGAAAATATTTTAAAATGCATCAATGCAATTACTTCTGTGTGGGAGTAATTATAAATGTCTCCTAATAGATATACTGACACAGTGTTACAATGCACATATGACAGTTAAAATTATCCTTTCCAATGATGATATGTATATGCAAAAGCACATAGTCATAGGAAGATAATAGAGAGATAATTATGATTCATATGAACATGGAATATCATTGTAATTGCATATTGCATGATGCTGAAAGATAATTAGTCCAGGAAGAAATTTTAATATGGATTAAATATGCTGAAAGAAGTACTTTGCTTCAAAAGTAGAGAATGCAGACTGGATGCTCTTTGCCCAAATCCCATTAATCTTCTGAAGATCAGTGGATATGTACCTCTATCTTTCAAAAGCTCCTCTAAGAGACTCAGCCTAAATATGTCTTGGTTTAAGCAAAGACAAAAGAAAAACATAGTTATAATCTGACACCCAGAACAGAGAATAAATTATTAACATACACAAGTATAAAGAAATATTAGAGGATAAAGTTAAGGAAAGAAAGATTTAATCTGAAAAACAAATGCTATTTCCAGATAGTGCTTGCTGATATGTGAGAGATAAGGAAGACTTTTAATCCTCCACTCTATTAAAAATACAATTCCAGTAGGAAAAAAAAAATCCTTCTGTAGTAAAAAAAAGTCTTAAATACTGTAATAAGTCTTTCCTACCTCTAACTTTTCTAATAATTTTGTGACTAAATACTATTTTAGGGATACTATTTTAGTTGTATTCATATGGCAATTACTCAGAAAACTGAATTAAATGATTCATTCCCCCCCATGGCACACAGGTTGTAACTAGATGATCTTTAAGGTCCCTTCCAACTCAAACCATTCTATGATTCTGTGATTCTATGATTCTATGATTTTTATGATTTCTAACGGTATAAATGGACTAGTATCAGGTTGCATCTGTAGCAGGACACTCTGCCTAAGCAGCCCAAACTGTCTTGTTTACAAGTTATCAATGATAGCTAGAGCAAGAAGCGTCTGCTGACCAGTGATAAGATAGAGCAAAAATGATCCCCTGTTTTAGTGTGAATGGTGCGACCAGTTTGACCAAGCTATCAGACCCACCTACAGGATGTGCAAGACAGATCTCCCTGAGTGAGGCTGGAAACAGAAGGGATGTGCAGGCCCTGATATGAAGAGAGAGTCAGAAATGTTGAGCGGAAGAAGCCATAGCTGATAACACCTTTTTCAGCAGCAAAGAATGTTTTACTGAATAAGCCTGACAACATATAATCCTGAAATGTATATGACTGACATTCAAACACTATACTATAAAACACCACTGCTGCATGGTGAGGACTTCTAGCTTACCTCTCTAAGATGTGTGAAAATCCTTTCCTTGAGTGGGGACAGCCCTCAAGGTTACTTCTCAAGGCCAAGCAAAAGAGCTTTACCCACAGTCGTTCACATAGGTGAGTAATATCAGTCTCTACTTATTAAATGTTTTGCTAGCTTTAATATAATTGCTTCAATATAATTTCTTTAATATATTTACTTCAATATTGCTTCAGAGATACTGCACTATTCTAGTAGTTACAACTGTCCATATCGTGTAGTAAATAATTCTTATTAAGGTTTTTGTCTAAACATTATCACTATTGTAATTAATTTAAATAAATAAGTAATTGTATTTATATAAATATTTTTGATTTTTCATCCTTAGTCCTCTGAGATGAAGTTGTTTAAAGGTTCAATTGCACCAGTATAATCTTTTAAACATAAATCATTGACTAGGTCTGGGGCTAAGATTGAATCCAGCCACACCTAGACTCCTCTCTGAGGAGCGGTTCAGAAAGCAAGGGAGCCTTTTCTGCAGCTTGTGGCACAGCCGGAGGGTTTCTCTAATAAAGTTGTCTGATGCTCCCATTCTGTCCATGAGAGCACCTACACTTACAATATTATTAACTGAAAGGCATCCCTATTCCAATATTGTTTTATACAAAAGTTAAAGAGAATATTTTATTACTGTTATTCTTATGGTCAGTATTTCTGCTATTTTTGAAGTTAAAAGTTATGATTTTTGTCACATATTCTGCTTATTTGCATGGTTAAAGCCTGCTTCTAAGCATTGCTGCATTTTTATGCGCAACAATTTGATGAACATCCACGAACTGCAGCTAGTTGGGAATGTATAAAGGACAGACTATTTCAAGTGCCACAAAAGTCAAGTTTGAAGTCTTGGAGTAGGGAAATTCAGACCTTTTAGCTCAATTCATAGCTTCACTCTTCTCCTTTTGAAGAACTATGAGTCTTAAGGAATTCAGGAGAGCTGTCTTTGTACTCTTTTCTGTCCACAGTGTGTGTCTGTATGGGTATTCTTTCCTTTTCTGTAGGAATAGATCAATGGACTGAAAAATGTGACTGCTGTAAGAACATGTGCCACCATTGCTGGTGGTAAATGTAGTAATTAGACAGTAGCACTTGTTGCAACTTGAACAGTAATTTGTTAACACAAATATGAAGTCTTTGGTTATGCTTATATTCTGAATAAGTAAGCCTTTAGCTTATCAATGGAATCATCACAAAAAGAATTATTTGGATAGAGATTTTCCACATCCTTCTTGACTGCGCTAAAAAAAAGCTCTTAGGAAGTTTTTCAATTGACATGGCATTGCATTGACTTGTTATATTGTATATTACAAGTATGTTAATATTACTCACTTTGTAGAACCCTTAAAATGAAAGCTTTGTTTATTTTTTTCATTTATATTTTCCTTTGTAGTAAATCTCATTTACTCATTGCATTAGACACAGGCCTCTCTATGAGACAAAGTAATTACAAATAAACTTAGCCCAGCAACTAAGTCATATTTTCATCTGCTCTCAATCATTATCAGAGGTTATAAGGCATTACTGGTAGGTCACATCATTTTTAGCCCAGCTGTACCACTGCAAAGAGCAACATAGAAACTCAATAAGCAATTTTCAGCCAAGCTGAATGACATGTAGCAAAGTTTGGGAAAGGTAAATATTGTATGTTCCATGACTCAAACAGCCAGTTTTGGAAGGATGACAAGCAGAAGACTCTGTGTCTCAGAAAGGTAAGCAATTCCTCACAGAGTGCATTGATTCAGAGAGTCAAAGGGCAAAATGGAACTCCAGTTTCCATTAAATCTGATCATCTGTATCCTATAGGCTGCTAGGCATGCCATAGGTCTCTTCCTAGAAATAGGGCAGTGCTTAAAAATGTGCAAAATCCAAATACTTAAAAAAGACAAAACAAGACAGTTATGAATATTTTTTTTAGCTTTGAATAAATAAGAATCCATCAATCAGAAGTAATTTCTTTTACTCTGTAAATTTTCCATATAAACTAAACATTGTGAACATTTATGTCCATGATTTTTCAGCAGAAAAAACAAAAGGATTAAATACCTTATCAGTTTGAAAAACACTGTGTGTTAATGGCATTCCTATACCAAAGCTCAGTTTTGTTTTGGTTTGTTTTTTCCTGATGAAATGCCTCCATGCTCTAGAAAGAAGAATTTTGTAACACAGGAGAGAAAGCTTTGGTGCTATTGTCAACTCTGATGAAGGAGAATAAGGGATTTCACCTTCAAAGCCAAGAGAGAAATGAATAGGTAGTGATGGCAAGGATAAATGAGAAGCCAATGCAGTCATACAAACACTCATCCTACGAGGCCTGACAGAAGCTATTAGGATTCACCCCACAGTTCTCATTTTCACATTAGCAGGGTGAGTGAGCAACAAAGGCTATCGATGCAGCCTCTGGGCATGGGCTTCACCAGCAGCACATCGTGTGTTATGAATTACCATTGTGATGGCTTTGATGTGAATTCCAATAAAATATATCGCAAAAAATAACTCAGAGTGTGTGTGTGTGTATGTGCATCTGCTCCCTTTATTATTCCCATATATTCCCAATCTGCTGTCAAAGATATCCCACAGCAATAAATAATTGTCGAATTAGATCATTTGATATTGCTTCTCCTCAATATTAAGTAACAATCCTCCATCAATAGTGCAAGGAAATGCGTGAGGATATGCATTTTGGAGGCCAGCTTTCAGCATTCAGACATGCTAAATCAGCAGAAAACTTGACCCTTTGCTCTTAATAAATATTCTAGCTGGTTATCTTGGCCTTCTCATGGGATGAGGGTGGTAAGTAGCAATTGTCTTACTTGGAAAGATAGGAATCCAGAAAGATGAGGCAAAACTCCAAAGAATTAAGTTATAATAGGGACAAGATCTCAACCCCAATGCCAACCTGAGTGTTGAGGAAATTTTTGAGAGATGAAATGCAACTCATACACTAGTGGGAGATTCTCGGAAGTGCCTTAACTCTTGGCCTTAAATTGCACCAGCGGAGGTGCAGATAAGATATTAGAAAAAAAAAAAAATCACTGAAATAGTGATTAGGCATTGGAATAAATTGTCCAGGGAGGTGGTGGAGTCACCTTCTCTGGAAGTGTTCAAGAGGTGTCTGGATGTGGCACTTGGGGATGTGTAGACTACAGTATCAGAAGACAAACTGACCTTAATTTCTACAGGAAAATGCTGTAGGAATAGTTTGCTTTCACTGAGCTTTTAGCTTCATTGTTGCCCTCAATTCTTTGGTTTTCAGCAGCCCTGTTTAATTAGATGTCTAAGTGCACTTCCACCCCATTTTTCAAACAGTGTCAGATATTTCCCCCCAAGGGAAGAATAGGAAAGAAAAGGTAAACCACATGAGTTGAGATAAGAACAATTTAACTGTTGAAACTAAATCTACTACTAATGAATATACTACTAATAATATTATACTGCTGTTATTATTGCAAATTATTATTAATATTATTATTACTATTATTATTTTAATTAATTAAAAGGAGACAGGAGTAAAACCCAACAGAAAGAAGTGAGAGACAATACAATTGCTCACCACCTGTTGACAGAAGTCCAGCCTGGATCTGAACAGTGAATGGCCCCTTCTGGCAAACTTTCCCCAGTTTATATACTGGGCATGATGTTCTTCCTCAGCTTTCAGAAGACCCCAGCTTGTTCAAAAAACCCCAATCCTGCACCTTAGAGCCCTAAGTGCACCCATAGGCTCTGCCTGTCCCTCCCCCAAGGGGTCTGGCTACACATGCTCAGGACAGTTCTGTGACAACCTAGCTGAGTGTCATGGGAACACACAGCTTGCAAAGAGCTGGGGCAGAAAGAGCTGAGAGATAGCTCATGAGGGTTTTGATGTGTTCTACCCATAACATCCTTGCTGTGAAGCTACAGAGATGTGTACTGGTTAGTGAAAAACTGAATCACCAGACTGAAAAGGTAGAGGTCCAGAGCAAAAGCTCCAGATGGACACTTACTACAAAAATTTCCTCAAGTGACACTAAAGGGATGATGCCATTTAGAGGCATCATTAGTGATCAGGGTGATGGACTAAAATGCACCCTCTGCAAGCTGAAGTAAAACGACAGGAGACACTTAGATGTACAGTTGGACCTACAAAATTTTCATGAGGACCGGAAAAAGGAAATTCAATGTTTTGCACCTGAGGTATCAGGAACTGTGCTTCAGTATAGGCTAGGAACTGCATGGATCAAAAAATAGCCCTGTAGATAAGGACCTGGAGTTCCCTTGGGACGATGTGTTATAGCTGAGCCAAAAGTGACAAGAGCTAACTGCATACCACGGTTGGGCTGCAAGGATGAAGCTAGAATTCTGAGGAAAATTTTTATCCCCCCTTCTCAGCATTCAGCACCCACATTTTTCATTGATCATGTGATCAAGGTCAAATTGTTTTAAGTATTCTTCCTTCACTTAGTACGGAAGATAGTATTCCTGAAAACTAATGAGTTTGTTGCCATCTAGTTCTCTCAAATAAGAGATCTGAGTGTTTGCAAGAGTGCTATAAATGTCTGATAACTTCAGTCTAACACTGCAAAAGGGAATTAAATTTTTGAATTTGATTTTGTAGCTATACAGCTCAGTAGCAGCAGTTAATTGGTTTGATTGACCAGGAAGTCTAATGTTTGTCTGAGCATTAATGAGTAACACAAAAGAATCCTGTAAGCACTTTCTGTACTGGAAAAAACATGCCTGATTGCTTGCATGCAGACAAGCAGCTATTTTGAGAAATTTATCAGCGACAGACAAGGTGTAGATGCAATTTAGAAGTGTACAAAATAGGATTTTACAGTTAAAACTTCCACAGGTAACTCCTTCAATTAAGAGACAGATCCTGAATCTTTGTATATAAAGGACAATGAGCATTTTATTTATTTGACTATTAATGAATATATTTAATTTACAGTAAAATTCAAGCAATTCAGCAGAGTTGGTGCCAACACAGTGCTTGAGACGAATCAGCAAGAAATACTATTTCTTTTTATTTCTGGTTGTTCTTGTTGTTGTTGGTTATTTTGACTTCTTATTTAACTTCTTATTTTAACTTAACTACAACAATATGTCAATAGCAGCAAGAAAAAAAACGTGCTAACAGATATAGTTAGCAGTTAAATGACATTTCTTTCAATCTATTTATTCATCGTCATGCACTTAGAACAGCCAAGTTGTGATTGGTGGTCTCAGAACTGGTTCACACCCTTGTAGGCAGTAAATGCATGGTGAATGAGCTTTAAAGCCATGAAATAAACAGCTGCCAAAATCAAAATAAGCAGGAGAAAAAACCTAAATCCAACAAGGAAATAGCAAAACTAGGTATCTCATATAATCATCCTACATCTATAATCAATTTGATAGATGAGAAATGTTTCAAAGTTATTGCAGTGGCAGCTTTAAAGGAAAATTTAGAACTAAGAATAACTTTATGACTACAAACTGCAGAAATAATCTTAATGAGATGATCACTCAGGAAGGAACATGGCAAGAGATCAAACAATAAGTTGCATGGTTTTATGAGCCTTTAACTAGGGAAAATTAACTTACATTTCTTGACATTGTAATGGCAACAGTATGAAGTAGCAAACACCCTTAATCAAAAAGCTACAGCATTTCACATTTAATACACATAAAGGCATTATCTGTCATGTTTTTTTCAAAACTTTTAGTTAATTATTCAAATGCATTCATTTGCTTCATGTCTTGTCACCATTCAAAAATGCATATGGCATTTACTGTTTCCAAAGGAAATCAGTAGGAAAAGCATTCACTTCACTCTGTGATTTTCCAATGACAAGAATAGCTTTTAATAACATAACTGAAAATTTGAAGATGCAAAATATTTTATGTACAGGATAAATATCTAATAGGCATGAGAGACAGTGCTGTAAATGTTTGCAGACTGAAAATCTCAAACTGAAACTGCTCAATTTAATGTTTTTGAAGGAATGATTAATTCCTTCTGTTTAAGATGGAATGGACAAAGGAAGAACCCAAAAAGGAACAGAGAAAAGTGCACAATATACACACTTAATGATAATTACAATATTGAATTCAATTAATCTTAAGAAGTTATCAATAGACTAAGTACAGCCTTATCTAGACTTTCTTGTTATGACCTGTTTGAGATGCTGTTCATTTGCTCTTCAGTCCTGAGGTCTTGAAGATTCATTTATATCCTGGTAGTAGCAATGCCAGTTGCCGGGCTACAGAGGTAAAAACTTCAATGAGACATGTTGCTTTAACCACCCTCCTGTTCCCTTCTACAGGCTGCATGACCCCCTTGCCCTGAACATTTTTCTTTCTATTCAAACTGTTCTTTCTGTTCTTTCTATTCCTGGTTCCCAGGAAGAATTAAGCCATTTAGCCGACAATATTTTTCCAGCAAACATATTTCTTGGAACATATCCATTCTGCTTTCAAGTGAACAGGTCAGGATGGGAAGAAGTTATTGCTACTGGCTTATGAAGCAATTTTCCCACAAGAAATTCCTCTGACTGCCTTAAATTCCTCAAGACTAATTTTTTCTTACTTTTTTTTCTGTAGTAGGGTGCTTTGTTTCTCTTCAGTAATTTGGCACCTTGCCTCCTGATACCCTCCCTGCCCCCTGACAGATATCAGCAGCATAGACAGACTGCTGACACCCTGCTTTTGACCAGCACTGGCTGCATAAACACTTGGCCCCCTGACCAGTGCAGGCAGTGTAGGCAGGTTGCTGTCTATATTATTCATGCAAGATAGGATCCTCTCAAATCACACCCTCGTTGCTGGAGCCAAAGGGTGCCATAACTCTTACCCACACTCGAAAGGTTTTTGTCTGAGCGGCTGTTGCTGACAGATGCCCTGGACACCAAGTGTCCCTGGCTGTACACTGCAGCATAGCTCACTTAACATGTCACATTTGCTGTTGGTGATTGGTGAGTCGCTGTTGTTGCTCATCTTTCCTACTTCCTCAATAAAGCTTTGTTTTAGAACATGTGTCAGACTCTATTACTCTTCAGACTTTACAATTGCATCTGAATTAATAATGATTCTTTGATTACACTGTTAGGATTTCAGTGACACTAATAATAATAATATCTATAATATTTTACTTTTTTGTGTTTCCTTTTTGACCATAAGAACATGTTGAACATAACAGACTGTGTCTCCCTTAAGGTCTGAATGGCTCTTATGCTCAAATTGTTACTTAAAAGATGATAATGGCATCACCATGTGAGTTATCGCATACTAATCACAAAATCACAGAATGGGTCAGGGTTGAAGGGACCACAGTGGGTCATCTGGTCCAACCTCCCTGCTCAAGCAGAGCCATCCCAGAGCAAATGGCAGTGGATTGTGTCCAGCTGGTTCTTCAATATCTTCAGTGAGGAAGACTCCACAACCTCTCTGAGAATCTGTCCCAGCATGTACAGTACATGCACAGTAAAGAAGTTCTTCTTCATATTCAGGTAGAACTTCTTGTGAATCAGGCCCATTGCCTCATCCTATTGCTCAGCACCACCAAGCACAGCCTGGCTCCATCTTCTTGACACTCTCCCTTCAGATACTGATAGACATCAGGGCCCCTCTCAGTCATCTCTTCTCCACCCTAAACACGCCCAGTTTGCTCAGCCTTTCCTCATAAGAGAGATGTTCCAGTCCCTTAATCAACTTTGTTGCCCTCTGCTGGACCTACTCCAGGAACTCCATTTCTCTCTTGTACTGAGAAGCCCAGAACTGGACAAAGTACTCCAGATGTGGTGTCACCAGGGCTGAGTAGAGTGGCAGGATCACCTCCTTGTCCTGCTGGCAATGCTCTTCCTGATGCAAGGACGCACTGCTGGCTCATGGGTGCTTGCTGTCCACCAGGACCCCCAGGCCCTTCTATGCAGAGTTACTTTCCAGCAGATCAGCCCCCAGCCTCTACTGGTTGCAGGCAGGCAGGTTAGCCTTCCCCAGGTGCAGGAGCCTGCATTTGCTTTTGCTGAATTTCAAACAGTTCTTTTCTGCCCATCTCTCCACCCTGTCAACGTCCTTCTGAAGGGCTGCACAGCACTCTGGGGTATTGGCCACTCCTCCCAGCTTTGTGTTGTCACTGAACTTGCTGAGGAGATATCTGCTCCTTTATACAGGTCATTGATCAGCAAGTTAAACAATGCTGGGTCCAGTATTGGACCTTGAGAGACATCACCAGTGAAAGGCCTCCAACTAGACCCTCTGTCAATGATTATGACACTCTGGGATCTTCCATTCAGCCGGTTCTCAATTCAACTCACTCTCCACTTATCTAACCCACACTTACTGGGTTATACAAGGATGCTGTGAGAGGCAGCGTCAAAAGTAATTTACTAATAATCGTTCTGTGCTGAAATTTAAGGATGCATTTGAATTGGTACGTTCTGCTTTGTTACATGTCTCAGAAGGTGGGACAGAATATGAAGGACTTAGATCTGTCCCTGGCTTTTTTTTCTTCACTACCTGTGTCAAGGGAGTGCTTTCTTGCCAGCCAAATTATTCATAGTTTTTCAAGATTATTTTCCCATCCAGTAGAAAAATGTAGTAAAAATGAATACTGAGTGGCAGTTTTGAGTGCAAACAGAACGTGAAGCAGTGGTATTACTTGCCTAATGTGATCTGAAAGTCTTTTCAAAACAGCAATTTTCTATCATATCTTATTAATCTTACACTATGCTGAGATATCTGGTATTCTTTAATATGATTTGATAGTCAGTAATGGGATGAGACTTTTCTTTTACCTTAACAAACAGCAGCGCAACACAATGCTGATATGACATGATGTAAAATTCCTGATAATAAATTTAACAGCCCTTTTACTTAACTGAAGACATTTTTGGTACAACTAAACCTTTACATTTCCAAGAACATATTTATATGTTTCTCAAATAAAGAAAAAAAAATATTTGCAGGGAGAGAGAACTGTTTTTCCCCTTCTGATTACTTTTGAAACCTATTTGATGACATCAGTGGTTTTTTTTTAGAGGAAAGTTGTAAGAAAAAATATTGATCAAACTGACAATCATGCAAAGGATTGTGTATCCTTGGCAATGCAAGTACTATTTAGACATATGCACAAAAAGGAAGGTCTTAAAGATAATTTCTCCTGCATAGAGTATATTTATTACTGGTGTTCTTCAAACCCAAATGGATCCTGAATTTTTCACTGAACAATTCTATAATATTTGATTTTGTTTGGCTAATAAATTCTAGAACAAACATTAGAAAAAAGCAAACAAAAAAGCAAGCACCTGACCACAAAGAAATAATTCTCTACAGCAGAATTTTTGATCTAATTGTATAATTTCTTACCATTGTGTTTTTGTTATTATTACCCTACTGCCAAAATTTAAGAGTTATCATGGAATGGAATTCTCTAATGCATTCCAGTTATTACTCCTACATTATTATAAAAGAGAGTGTTGCACAGCAATCTTGATTAAGCTTTTCCTTACCTTTGAGCATTTGCTTTTGAAGCCTTATGAGAATTTCTCTAAATAAGGCTATTTTTTTGTGTGTGTATAAAGTGTAATTATTGACAATCTTTTTCTCAGTGTAAGAATCTTTTATGGGGTGTATCTATACATCTCAATAATACTGCAGAAATAAGTGAATACTTTACATTTTATTTTCATAGCTTTTGATTCCAGAAATAATAATTTTATCATTTAGTACTTGTAATAGCAATTTGTATAGATTTTTCTTAGAGAATTGTCAGCCAATTTTTACTGGTTAATCTGCACTTTATCCACAGGATTCAAGACTGCATTTGCACTTTCAGAACCTGTCATTAATTTTCTTAAATTAATACTAATATAATTATTGTGATCACGTATTTGGTTCACAAGCACCATGAGCTGATCAGAGAATTCACAAAGGCATTACCAACTTGACTATCACCTAAATTAAGTCATTATCAAACACCATCCACTTCCAAGCAGCCAGACAAGGATAAAAAGAAGACATTTTAATTTCACCTAAGTAGGGAAAAAGGAAATTTGTGTATAGCAGGAAAAAGTTGATAGAAATATTACAATGAAACAGGTTAAATCAACCACAAGATAACTTCTTGCACCTTGATGTTGTTTGGATATTTGCATTATTTTTACTCTTTATTTTTACCTGTATGATTATGCACAGCAGCATTTTCCTGAGGCAAACATACATGGAAAATATAACTAGAAAGTTGGATGAACTAAGCAAATTTCAAACAATTTGAGGAATCCTACTGATGCCTGACACCAAATACGTAGTATCTGAAGCCTCAGGTTTAAGAATGAGATTGTTCTGAACCACCCAGTATTGGATCTAGCTCAGACTTATGCAGGGTAAGCAACCTGCATGGGGTCAACACCACAGCTATAGCCCTCATGATTATTTGACCCATGGAAGAGCACTGGGAAGAAAATTTATTGAACTATTGAAATTTATTGAGGAGCAATTGGTTGGGCTATTCTCTCTGAAGTAATGGTTAGAGTAGGAAACAGAGAAAGGAGCAATGAGACTACTACTGGAAGGGAAGGCAATATGAGAAAAGGCAAACCAAAGTAAAAAAGGAGAAAAAAGATCAGAGAAAGAGAAGTTGTATTCACTTTAAAAAACTTGAATAAACAGTATGCTTTCAAGTTGCTTTTGGAGAACAGTCCCTAAAGTAACAGCTAGACATCTAGTCTCTCAGACACAAGGTCCTGCTGTAATCCTAACCCATAAAGTGTTTTCAAAATCCCACTAGGCACTTATCTTCATCTTTAGCTGCCTACAAATCTTTAACACAGCAGTTTCAGCCTCTTTTAATTGGTCCACTGAGTTTCCTACCTCACAACCACGGAGACTGAATAAATGTATGGAGGTTTTGAAGCAGTCTGATACCTTGGTAATGAGGTAAGAAGGACCACAGCAATATCACAAATGGACAGACTAAAGATAGCTTTATTAACTGCTCAAACAAAGGTTCCTGCTTTAGACCACCAGCATCTTTAAACTCTCCGTGCTGTCAGAAATACCAATAGCCCTTGTGATCTTCTAGTGTATTCTTAAGTGTAGTTACTGCCTAATTAATACTGATGAAGAAAAGTTTAATTTGGAACAGAAGGTTTTGTGTGAAGGATATAGCCCAAAGGAATTAGTTCTTTGGGATTTATCTAATAAAATATTTATCTTATTTAGCTTCTAAATGTTTCCTGAAGGGTTTAATTGTACTCTACTCCTATGTAAAATTTACTAAAATATATTTTCCCTCCAAAAATACAGTTTTGACATGAATTATACTGAAGGGAAAAAAAAAAAAAAGGCAAAAAAAGCAAAATGGCTTTCAAAAGTCTCTGACCAGTTTTAATAATACTGAAAAATGTTGTAGAACTGGAACACAAAGCCAGCAGGTCACAAAAACCTTAAAAAGTATGATTTAGCTAAAGTAAAATTTGAAACATCTTAAAAGCCAGCCACAGCAACAGGAAATATGGTAGGTGAAATATGAAATCTGAGAGAAATGAAACCATCTGCTCTTCCTAGACATGAGCTCCCACGCTTCGTCTCCATCATAATCTTGAACTTGTGGCAAATAATGATTGTTGGGAGGAAGGAGTTAAAAGCAGAAGAATAGCAAGGAGGATGGTCAATTCACTCAAGTGACTTTGCAGCTGGAAATGCCAAGGTCTGGAGAATAATAGTGTGGGAAACTCATATATTATGCCTACTTCTGTTTATCCTCTGTCTGTTTTGAGAAGTAGAATTTCTGTGTAGAGATAATGTAAGTGTTTTGAGAGAGTTGGAGGCACTCTCGTGGACAACCTTGAGCTCCCTGTGTTGGGAGAGGGAAGATCAAAGCTCAGAGATCATAAAAAGCACAGAGATCACAGCAGGGTAGTAAACTCCATGTGCACAGGCCCCTGATAAATTGGTGCAAACATCAGGCCTGCTGCCTGCTAGCATGGACTAAGCTGGGTGTTGCTTTGGGATGCTCCACTTAGCAAGGTAATGAAGCTCATTTACTCTTTGCATTTCAGCTATCTTTTTGTGGTTTTTCCGGCTGCCTGCCTGTGTCAGTTCGCACACCAAGGCATCCTAGGTTGTGGGCACAGCATGTGTCTTTAGTTGAACCTGAAAACCAAAACTGGTGCAGATTCCTCCCTCAGTCTTTCCCAAAGAAAACCAGAGTAGAGAGAGGGTTTCCAGGGAGCTGTTTTCATAGACTCTGAAACCTCTTGAAGAAAGGAATAGTACTGAGTTGGTGGGAAGACTGCTGCCCTTCTGAGAGTAAAACAAGTTTCTTTACTGGAGGAGTGGAAGATATGGAAGATATGAGGTATCAAGCCTCACTGACCCTGGAAAGATCCAAACACCTGCCTCCTATCTTCTGAGAGTCTTTCCAAGACACTCATCTACTGAATAGTCTTGGTGTGGATCTAAGACGATGAGGGGTACCTTGTGTCCTTCAGACTGACCTAGGGTCAGTCTGCAGCCAAGAATCTGAGACTAATATGTCCAGATGTAAAAGAAGCAGAGAAGATCAGACATCCTCCATCTTTTTTTTTTTCCAAGTCACCATGCATGAAGAGTCCAAGGAGCAGAGAACGGCACCCAGAGCTCCTGCTGTTAGCTTTGTGTTCTAGCCTCTGAAATACAAAAGCACGGTTTCTCCTTGTAGACCCAGAAATATATCTTCCAAAGTTAAATAGATTTTGTTCAGTATTTCATCCCAATCTTAATAACAAATAATCTCCTTTCCCTTTTTTCTTTCATATATCCCCTTTTTTCCTTTTTGGTTTTTCAGTATTGCCTCACTCACAGGAACTGCTTATATTTTTATCCTTTGTTGATGCCACTGTCACTATTTCCATTCTCTCTTTGTCTCTCTCTCTTCTATATGCCTTTCCTTCACTCTGATTTTTAAAAGCCAATCTCTGCCAAAAGACTAAGCATAAAGATCTGCTCTTAAAGCCATGAAGAATATCTGGAAAGCCTGTGGACTTGGTCTTGGGCATAATCTGAAAGATCTTTTAATAAAATACAATAAAATGGAAAATTGTTATAATTATTCATGATCAAGATTTTTGGAAGCACAGCTAATTATTTTAATGAAAAACTTTACGAAGTTGAACTGACTCAACTAAAACTAAACAAAACTACATCTACTGCTTCAAACTAGTAAGCAAAACATGGCCTCTGCATACATGTAGACATGTTTAAATATATAAATCAATATATCAGTGTGTATACATGAAGTCCACATTAGCACTTATGTGATATTAACACTTTGCTGATTCAAGAAGTACATTTATAATTAATTTTCCAGACAACAGGAAATAATGCAAACATATAAATGTTATAAAAATAATACCTCTACATCTTGAGCAATGGTCAGCTATATCTAGGAAAGCTGATATTTAGTAACTTGCAAAAGGAAAAAGAAAACAGAATTGGAAAACAGACTATACAATCTGTCATGGGGATCAAATAGATGGTCCAACTGCAGCTGGTCCAAAGGTTTGGAACTTTACTATAATTTTTAGTAAAAAAGTGAGGAGTTCTTAAACATGAACATTTCTTTGAAAGTGCATTACTGTTAAAGTAATGTGCATCTCTTCAAGCTGTGTGCCTCCAAGAAGTCAAATATGTGATGATTCTGAAAAGGTATTTCTACCCTATCTTACGCAGCCCCGTAAGGGCCCCTGCATTGTTGCACCTTTTAAATTATTTTTCTATGGTTCCTTTTGCTTGAAAGAATCTTCAGATGTTCTTTGTTTTTTCCTGATATGATATGATTTGTTTTTTTTAATCTCAGAATGTTTCACTTGCTGGAACACTCAACAATCAAATCCAGATACACTTACTCTTTTTTATTCCTAACACTTTGAAGTATATTGTTCACAGACTGCTAGAGCCTTCCAGTATGAGTGAAACACGTTCAGCACCTACAGAAATCAAATACAACATCCAGTTCTCGTTTCTTGTGTTTATCATTCCCATGTCTCAGACTAGAACAATATTTTCTGGCATACAGAATATTTGACATGATCAAAACATTCTCAGAAAATTCTGTGAGGTGTTAAAAGGAAAGTGTCCTTTAATTCACCATTGCAATTTTGACTGTAAAAGAGCAGTGCTAAGACATCTTCAGAAGAATGGTGCCATGATCTGAAATAAAAACCTGTGACTGTGTAATTACACAGTCATGGAGAAAACAATTTGCAAATACCTAAGACAAGATCAGGTTTGAGGCTGCTGATAAATATTTTGTTCCAGCCTGCAGGAATGATAATGTTCTATAGTCCTTTAATAAGGTTAGACCAGTGCATTTTTATTACCATATGTGCTCCATTGAGGTAAGTTTAAACACAGTCATTTGGAAGAGTTGTGCTTTGTTGTGTAACAGTGATGGAAAAGTTACATGAAGACAATTGGAAAACAAGACATTGACTCTGGGAAAATGAAATCTGAAAACTGTTTAATTAATGATAGAAATTATTTATTACTTCTCTTCATGTTCACTTTTTTTGTGGATCCTTGAAACAAAAACATAAAAAACCCCCTACGTTTTTAATACAAAGTGTACTATAAATTTAGAACTGTCACTTTTAGAAAGGAGAAAAATAGAAAATTATTTTAAAAGCTTTTTTATTACTCTTTTCAGAGTTTTGCTTCAAGTAGGGAATATCACAGAACCCTCAGAAGTCCCTTAGTACATACTTGAGACGTTAGTTTTTTAGAATACACGTGACAATATCCATATCACTGTTTCTGTTATTTATGGTA
Organism: Lycocorax pyrrhopterus obiensis; assembly: GCA_014706295.1. Classification (NCBI taxonomy): domain Eukaryota; kingdom Metazoa; phylum Chordata; class Aves; order Passeriformes; family Paradisaeidae; genus Lycocorax; species Lycocorax pyrrhopterus. Next base: position 23,216,700 of record JACSVZ010000001.1, on the reverse strand, counting down.
GTCTATACAGCTAGTATTTATGTTCCCTTGAAAGAAAGGGCACACTGAATTCTTATCGCTCTTAAGATAGAGTTCCCTTAGCTTTTGTTAAAATTATTTAAATTTCAAGGATTACCGAGTTGCAGAGGAATGCAAAATGAAGTTACAAAAGCTTTCTCTGAACAGATGCTTACCCACTTACGCAAAGACAGTGCAGGAGCAGGAAGGAGAAGGTGGTTCCTAAACCTTTATGTTTCCAAATAGGCAGGTTGAATGCAAAGGGTTTAAATATTCGTTGCTCAAGAAAAGCATTGTCTTTCCCATACATGTACTGTTTACCTTCTTCTTGATACTGTTTACCTTACTTTCCTTTTCCTCTGCAGCGTTCTTAATCTTCTGAAAAAGAAGAAACACAGCACAGATTACTGTCACATTCAAAATACATGAAATTACAAGGAAAACAAAGACTTGTGTGTGTGTGTGTATGTGTGCTCAAAGAACCCTCTAGCTGAGAGACAGAAAAGTAAACTTTTTTCAGTTAATGACTTGGCACAATAGGCACTCAGGGAGCTACTTGGAAGTGGAATTGCTTCCCTAGAGGGCTAGGTGTGCCAGTGCATATTTCATTTTGATCCCTCTTTGGGACTAATTCACACATATATGGTACAAGTACTTGGCGTCTGTTGGTTTGGGTGAAGTTACCTGACAGGAAAGAATGATAGGCATACACTGTAATTGGTACCGGCTCTTCACCAAAGACTCTGCAAAAGCAAAACTGAGACACAGGAGAGAGTCAGCCACACGTGTTTTAAGGCAGGTTATTAATGTTAAACATAAGCATTTTTTTTTTCCAGTGGGTGAGACCAGGACAGTTTTTTGAAAATACATAAACTCTATTTTTAGATTCCAAAAGTACAATAGCAGGGTGGATTATTGAAAGAATGCTGATTAAATGTATAAACAGTTTCCTCCTGTATTCCTGTGCAAATGTCAATCTGTATTACAGACAGTAAGAGAGGATGAGTCTTTCTGGCAGCTATAAGATATTGTCAATATATTTTAAATACTCTGTTTCAGGGATTATTTTTTAAAGCAATTCAAAGTTTTTCTAAAATTATCTGACTACTGAGGACAAAAGAAAGAATCATTTGCATTCATATAGGGATGCCTTTCTTATGCTGGCTCCATTTATCTCTTGCAGCAAAGCATTACAAACTGACTACTGTGATTTTTTTTTCCCAGAAACTTAAATCCAAAATTGTAGATAGAGCTCTGCTGGGGATTATCAGTGGGATGGATGTGTCTGGCATGAGTGTTATTCTTGGTTTGGCTTCATTAAATGAGCCATTACCAGGAAAGACAAGTTGCTGTACACTTTTATTGCTTTCTACCTTTTTCTCTATCAAATCAATAATACCGTTTTGTAACTTTAGCTATAGCACTGGTTCTAAATCCATTTCATACCTGTTGGAAAGAATCCATTAGCTTTTAAAATTACAAGGAGGAAGAGTGGTCTTGAGCTGCAGAAGTGGACATCTATTGTTTTAGAAATGCCAGTATCCTCTGTTCTGTGTGTGGATGCATAAGTGAAAGTAAATAAACAAAACAGTATTTCTATTATATAACATTTTAAAAACTCCTCATATTTTAAAACAAAATAAAAGAAACAAAACAAACAAAAAAAGCAAACCAGCAAACTATGGGTAGGTTCTAGACAACGACAAGATTACTGTCTACAAAGGGGTTTATTTTCAGAAATCTCTCCTTTTCCTAGTAATTTCTTATCATATTCATTATTGTTCGGCCACAGGTCACCATCAAGTAATTTGGATCCATGGGAAGAGGTCTTTAATGTCTATTGTAGACCACAAAAATGCCCCCAGTTAAATGAATATGGTTTCTGATTTTGCTTAGTACTTAAGCTGGTGATTTTCAGAGATGTTCTTAGTGAGCGGTTAAAGAGAAACCATGATTTTGCTCTTCTGATCACTAGCACCATCCTGAAGAACTTCCTCTCCCATCATGTGACAGAGGAGAGAACATGCTATCTCTCTACCTCATGCCACAACACACATCTCTAATACACTGACTGATAATATCAGCAGTATTAGCAGGATTTAGTTAAAGAATAATCTAAAATAATATTCAGTATTTTTTCTTCAAAACTTTTCTTGAAATTTGACTACGATAAAGGAACAGTTTTTACTGTAACTCATCTTACTGCACCTTCAAAGAATTGGAAAAAAAGTATTTCACTACAACACTAGAAAATGTCCACTGTTTAAATAAAACACCTTTTTGCTCCCCAATTGCTCAACAAAATATTTTTGCTATTTCCCAAGTATAAAATATCTCATTTAGACCTGATATGCAGAACAATACAATAAAATACAATTTTAACACTATAGAAATGTCACAGAAACATTCATTCCAGTCTTATTTAGACAAAATGTTTGAAATATTTTCCGTAAAATCAGTGTGACAGTGAGTTCTACCTTAATACTGCATAAAAAACTAAAACATCTTAATAAAACGTGAATGGATTTTCCCAAACTTCTTCACGCTGAAGATTACGTTTTGCTGGTACTTTAAAATGTCAGACAATAGACGTTTAGTTTATCAGATTCTTTGGATCTGATATTCTCTGCCATTATTTTAAAGATGCATTTGTCATATCTGACAGTAGGATGCCTGCGAAACTGGTATTCCTCATGTTACACAGGATTCTTTACTCATAAATTTAGCACTGTAGAAGAAAATGTTTTCTGTTTTGGTTGTTTTTGGTTTTGGGGTTTTTTTTTCCATATGTCAATCTTTCTCTTTCCATGATTCATTTAAATTATGGATGAAAGCTTGGAAATTGTTGCAAAAAGAGAAGCACCTCCCTCTATCATGAGAAAGCTGATAGCATATTAAGGGAAAAGGTACCATTTGTATTAAAGCAGTATTTAATTAGACCCAGTAGGAAATCCCAATTTTTACACATGGACAAATACTGATGTAATTATATCTTAAGCTGGACCACACAGAGCATACACATACACACCCCCCATACACCACATTCAAAATTACATCCAAAAGCTTCTAAAAACTGCTATTAGATGCCTTATGGTATTTCTTGACTTTTATCTAGATAATTCTCAAGGTTTGGATTCAAGAGGGAAGTTCCCCTGAAGAAGAAACTCCTCTCAGCTAAACATTCTTAACAGATATCCTTGAACATGAGAGATCAGGAGGCCAAGTGATCCCTAAGATTCATTATTTTCTGTTTATTTCAATGAATTATTCAATTCAAATGAAATCATGTCCTTTACACTACTATACAGTGACGATGAGATCTGTACCCTTATGAATAATTGGGATCATCAGAAAAAACATGGAAATAGTTTTGAATATAAAAAGCCATGACAGAAATATTCTTGTTGAATGAAATGCTGATGAATGTTTGGTGAGGAAAGAATGAGTATTTCCTCTAGTATTTTGAATTTATGCCAAGGTTTTCCTACTTAACAAGAGCTTTGAAATTGCAGTAATTGTGTATCTTTTTCAAGGGAAGACGCGAATTCTGTTATTTACGTTCCTTGTTTACATTTGCCAACATTATATCATGCCATTTGGTAAAGATTCTGAATTTAATGTCATTCAGAGGGAATTTTCTTGGTCTTTGACAAATAGTACCTAGTGAAATCTATTTGAGAAAGATAGAAAAGAGGAATTGTAGGGTGAGGAGAGCTTGACCAAGGCAGAAGTTCAGTGAAGGGAAAATTCAATGCCTGCACTAGACCTCATGGAGCATAACAATTTCATTACAATATTCAGATTTTCCATCTGTTAGCACGTGTTTCACTGCAGCTTTTATGTATCCATCATTTTACCAGGGTTCATACATTCTAATATCAAAAGTCATGCAAGCGCAAAAGCTTCCATTTTGATGGTGGTCAATGGAATATGTTATTTCTTAAGATATTCAGTTAAATAGTAGCATCCTAGGCAAAATTTTATGACTTATCCATTGGACTAGAGAATCCCAAAAGAAGTAGCAGAAGACACAGGTATGTCTGACTTGAACAGTAAGGGAGAGAATGTACAGATTTTCCCAAAATGATAAGGACCTATCTGGTGTAGTACCAAAAAAGTTTGTAGCTAGCTCAGCTCAACACTTGCTCAGAAGCTCGGCTTTGTAGCTTGGTTTCAGCCCTGTCTTACTGTAGCTTACATTGCTTCCAGAACACCAGTTAGTTTTTATTCTGTCTAGCCACACATCTCGTATACATCATACAGGTTCAACACTGGTTAGAATTAGCTCAAGGATCTCTGTGCTGCATTGCTTTAAATAGACAGGGCTACATGCACAACATTTTCAAAACATCCACTGAAATTTGCCTTGCTAAATACAGCACACACAAGGCAATGTCCGCCTGGAAGTGTTTGTGGCCTAAAAGGCAGAGATTTCTTCCTCAGTGCTACAGCACAGTGCAGAAGCACTCCACTGTGTCTCCACAGACTGTAGTAGTAGTGTCTTGTGTGACTCCTCTCTTCATCCTTGTGTCCACACTACGTTGGATCTTAACAGAGCTGTTGATAGAGGATTTGAAGGTACGCTTAAACCTTTAATGCAGTGTGAACAAATGACAGGCTTTTTTTTTTTCAATCTTACTAAACTTGACTTTAGGAAAGCAACAGATTTTGCTGATGAGACATGGGTTTGACAGTTGGGCAATAATGATTACTGCTACCATCTAGGATATTGTTATATGAGAATTCTCACTGATAATAATAATTAGAACATCACAAAGTCCTTACTAAGGACCTGCAACCTAGCTTGTAATTTAGTTAAACCTTCATCTTATGTGATGATGTTTCAACCCACAGAAAGTAACAGTAACTCAGAAAAAACCACCCACCAACCAACCAACCAACCAAAAAAATAAAAATCCCAAACCGACAAACCAACCAACCAATCAACCAACCAACCAACCAAGCAAGCAACCAACCAACAAACCAGCCAAAAACACTCTACAAAGCTCTCCCTCCATGTGTTGCCCAAATTCAATTCCATAAACAGTTTTCAAATGTAATGTAGATTTCACTAGAGCAATGTATATTGTGACCTTAAAACTCAGACACAGTTGAAAGACACATTGGAGTTTTTTGAAAATGGATTGAACAATGATGCCTCACCTGATTAATTTACCTCTTGTGAAAACAGAATTTTTTAATTATTTTTTTTCTAAGTAGAAAGAAAAAAAACAAAGAGGTTAGCTGAAAGCTAAGTGTTTTCAGTCAGTGAGAAATGGGGCCCTATAACATAAAAGTCCTGGGTTTTCAGTGAATTTGATTGCGTGGCATTGCAGTGTCTGATCAGTCAGATTTGTAACCATTTACTTTGGTGAGACTTGAGCAGCCAATTCTCCAGTCTCCTCAAGTAGGCAGACAAAAGTCAGAAGAGAATTTCTAGTAGATGCCAATCAAAGATTACTCCTATTTTAGCAGAAGGACTGATTAGATCATGAACATTAATAAGGAGCAGATCTTTTAAGTTTTTGGTAACATTTGGTCTTTCAAGTTGTGTTCCCTCTTTTTGTGTAATTAAGAAAAGTCATAATGAGTGTAGGTAATGAAATGGAGTAAAGCGACATATTTTTCCCCAGCATATACAGCAATATAATTTAATATTAAGCAACAGAGATTTGATTTAAATATTATTATTAGCATTATTATATTTTAATTATTCTTGTTATTGCAACCTCTGTGCTTCAGGAATGCTAAAATGTTCAACTTATGAGACTGATTATGGTACTATCCTAATAAAACTAGAAATGGTGGTAAGTGCTTTAAACCTAGGCATAAAACTAGAAGAACTGAAAGACATGAAAAGCAATGCATAAAATGTAGGAGCTTCATGGATAATATTTTCTGTAGGGTATTAATTTAATTGTTTTCAAATACACCTATGATGGAGCACATGAGTGAAGGAATGAAGGTGTGGGATGAGAAATCTGCTGAGGAGGTGAAAGGAGACTGGAGTCTAGGCTGACTGAGGGGAAAGATAATCTCTTGGTGATGAATGAAAGATGGTAGAGTAGGAGTAGGCTATGAAACTGAAAATAGGTAAGAGAGAGAGCTGACACATTTAAACTCATAAGCCAAGAGAAAGATCTGCAAAGCAGTATTGTGAAAGGAAATGAAAGGAACAAGGCTGCATTTTTTTAGAATAGTAAATTTGAGTAAGACGTGGCAAGATGGTTCAAGTTCTAGTGAAATTTCTGAAGTTTTGATCCCTTATTCAAGACTTAAATTATCAGATTTGAATGGTGGTTTAAGCTAAGGGAGTACTCAAACAATCTAATTATAGTAATTTTTAAGATTTTTTTAGGGATTTTCATAATTCTTATTTGAGAAACAATTTAGATATGTGAGCAGGTGTTCATGTGTTTCTTACACAGTTTTTATCTGTGTCCACAGGTTATTCATTATTTTATAGTAAGCCTAGTTGCTTTCAAACACTGTAATGGTGCTCTGGAAAAAGGTTACTCTCTGTTCCTTGTTTAGGGAACCAAAATCTCTGGCTTGAGGAAGATAGGTGATGACAGACACCTGTCTTTCAAACCAAGACAGGTGAAAACAGCTGGGTCTATTGGATTTCCCTGCGTGTTATCACAGATGTGCGTTAAAAACATGAGACCCAAGAAAATAATTTCATAAGATAAAAAACAAAGAATAATTTTTTTGGACAGTACAAATACCTTCTAACTACCTCAACTCAGAAAAATGAACTCACTAACTGAAAATTGTGCCTTCTGACTTCTCAGAACTGAGCAGTAGTGCTTGAAAGAGTCATAGACCTGTGGAAGAGCTTATGGTATGCTCTATTTTAGCATAAATAATTCAGAATGTCAGTGTGGAAAAAGTTAAGCTTGGAACGCTCGAGGTTTTTTTGGAAAATTTAATTATTTGGAACCATCTGTGTCCATATGTGTCTTCATGTTACCGTGGAAATGCTACTTGAACAAAAAGCCCTAAATTGGTTTGTTTATTTTTGGTTTGGTTTCTTGTAGTTTGGCACGAAAATGGTGCTCCTGTGTAAATGTAGTGGTTTTCTTGCCAGAGTGCACAGTTTTGGCACTGGCACATCAGTCACACAAATTGCTGAGCTAGTGATGACCTCAAAAAGCAATTTGCTATTAATACTGAGAAACTGTCATCTGTTCATTAACATTAAATTTCTAATAGCAGGTAGAAACCAAAACGTTTTCAGGAGGCTATAGAAAGTTCTGTCATTACATTGTTTCTCTCTAGCATATTACTATTGGAATAAAGCAGTAAAATGTATTAAAAGTATAGGTAGTTATTGTCATTTCCATAGGACTGCACAATTGAAATCCAGTACATGATGAATAGGACGGTTGAATCTTTAACGCTAAAAAAAAACAAAGTAAAAACATATAATAAACTAAATAAAATTCATGAGGCAACCATTTTGAAAAAATCTTCAAGGGGAAATGTAAGCTTGCTTGAAGCAAGAGTCATCCATTTTATGCCCAGAAAAACAGTTTTCTGTAGGAAATCACTTCTATCTTAGCTAAGAGATGAAAAAAATGACACTATAAAATGGAAGGGGTTTATTCAGCCATAGCTGTGATGTTTGCACATGGTATGAGTTTTATTGATGTTTTAGCATTTATTATCATAGTTAGGTTCACATACATCAGGCTTCAAGTTTCAGAACTTAGATTCATTTCAAAGTATAAGGTTGCATTCATTCAGAAATATTGCTAAGTTCAAGAGGGAATAGCAATTAATTTGATTGCTAACTTAAGCTGCATAATGCTAATATTTCTGATCAGGAAGCATGGATACACACAAAAAACCATACACACATTAAAAAAACCCAACAACAACAAAACAACAAACAAACCAAAAACCAACCAAACAAAAAACCCAACCCACGGTGCTCAGGGAACTGCCCTTGAAATATTTGCTATTCTTTCCTTTTTATAGTCCCGCTGGCAGTGTGGCTACATCTTAAGTCATTATTTCTTCTTTATTTTCTTGTCAATGCATATAAACATTTGGATTAGCAGACTGGAAGTAGCTTAAAGGTATGAAGAAAGTGGCTCACAGTAATTAGATTAGTACTTTTCAGAGGAAAAGAAGCTCCACATAAAATGAAATTCAGTCCTTTCTGTTGAATTCCTGGTTTTCTGAAATGAAAAGTGTTCTGAAGGAGCTGTGAGCTCTAGAAGACTTGACCACATACTTACTGTGGGCAAAACTGTCACCCAGTGTTATGCCAACTCTAGAATTTACACCATCAATAAAGAAAGCCTATAGCTTTCATCACTAACTTTTGTGAGATATAAACTCTTTATTTTGTTTGTTATTGGAAAACATGAATAAACTGCTGGGCAGAGTAGGAAACGGGAGAGAGAATGAGTATGTAGACAGGTTGTGTGGGCCATGAATATAGCTTAGTATCAAGATGCCATGGTCTTAAATTTCAAAGATTTATCTCAGTTAGTCAGACTGAAAAAGGAAATCCTCCTCCTCTTCCCACCCATTTTTTTGGCTTTCCAATATTTCCAATATGTCTTTCCAATTTTGTGTTATGAGAGAAAGTCTAGCTTTGTGTAAAGATTCAAAGAAAGATTTGATTTCAGTTGCCTTTGGCTAAGTGGTTCTTTTTCCTATTCATGGAAAGCCTTCATTTTCCATATAACTACTTTCGTTTGCCATGCCAAACTGGTTTTGTTTCAGAATAATTATTATGATTACCACTAAATGTTTAGTTTTCCAACAGACCTAATGCAGGTTAAGAGAGTCTGTAATAAGTTGTTCCAGAAACATTTGCACAGAAATGTTCTGGAAAACATGAAAAAATTATGTTTTGAAAGCCACATCTATACTGATGTCTTTTGTCATCTTTTGGGATGAATTGTACCGCAAGCATATTATTTCACAAGATCACTATGAAGGAAATTAAAGTCAACCCATTCCTACTTAAAGAGAATTTCTTTTACAAGAATTTTGTCCATGTTTTAAAGTTTTAAAAAGTTAAATTTTTATATCTGTTGTATTGTGGTGGTAGTATTGGAGAAAAAGAGTTGTTTGTCCAGTTTCTTATTGTTGTTGTTCTCTATGGAATTGCAGGAATGGCATGTGTCGAATAACTCCTGTTCACTGTTCAGTTCAGAAAAAAAATGGTTGCGTGTACGTTGCAGATTCTTTGAAATATTTGATCTGTCACAAGAACCAAGCAAGATTCATTTGAAAAGCTCCAGTGCCTATGATCTAATGTAAAGCATTTACTTCTGTCACTCTTTTACTCACTGATCCAGATCTTCAGCTGATATAATCTGGGAAATGCTCCATTGAAGTCAGTGGAGCTCTGCCAATTCATGTTGCTGAAATGAGTCCTATTAAGTGCTACTCTCTGCCTTGATACGTCCTCATTGATTTCAAAACGCTGCACACTGAATATGGGTCATGCTAGGGGTATTTTATTCCTATGTCAAATTGGGGTTTTTTACACAGATAATCTCGTACTGATATGAGAGAAATCTCTTCTATATTTGGCTCCCCAGAGTAAGCTGGAAGACCACAAGTATGGACCATGCTAAAACTTAAATAGATAATAACTAAAGCAGAACACATATGTTGATAAATTTTTCATTTATAGTGAGTAAGATCAGTATCTGGCTAAGACTATTAAATATTGAATACCTGATGTGTAAATTAAAATCCAACAACAGTGAAAAAAGTATATAATAATCTTTCTTTATGAACATTATAGCAAGATAGTTAAATAAATAAAACCCACTAGAATGGTAATCAATATAAAAAGAGTTTAGGTACGTAAAAAATATAAAGAATAGGAATGTAAATGAAAAATTAATGTATAAATTAAAAATTAATACTACCTTTAAAAGTCCTTGCAAAGGAAAAATACGGTACCTGATAAAGTTTGCAGAAAGTATATTTAAACAATTTCAGGTTTGCTAAAGTTAATAAATGAGCTACCAAATAGGCTAATGATTTACAAATTGTTGACAGAAAATTGGCCTAAATTGCAGACTTGTCAAGAATGTTTTATGGGTGTGAGTTTGTGGTAGTATAATGGATAGTCTTGTTTATGCCTGTGTTTCTGCATTAGGGCTCTGATTTAGCTGAATTTTAATTAAATTTGTTTCTAATAAGATATATTTATCATTATCTATCACAGCTTGTAAGAAAGACTTTAGTGCCCATATCAAAGTTCAGACAGTGAAAAACATCGAACACAAGGTGATTTGTGTATCTTTTAATACCTATCTTTCAAACAAGCACGCAGACATAGATTCTTTGTACGGAAGGGAGATAAGATTTTGCTTGTACAATGTTCTAATTGTGTAAATTTTTAATGCACTACAACAGACGGAATGCACTGTCTAGTATGAATAATTTATAAAGAATAGTTTGGGTCATCCACAAATTGGCTTCAGATAACAACACAGAAATGGTCTCTCATAAGTCTGTGTGGATAAATATTTCTAATTCTAGCTTCTCTGGAGATCTCTGTAGTTAGACTTTTTACTGGATGTTACATCTGACTTTCCTTTGATTTACAGGCGATTACTGTGTTCAGAGTTAAACCGGCACAGGCCAACAGGTTTGGGTTCAGACAAAGCAGAAGGCAATCTGCCACAGCATGAAGAGGCATGAGATGTGTCCCTAGACACAGAGGGGCTATTTCAGTGTACTTGAATTAGATGGTAAGCTTCAGTCTTGTGGAAGTAGAATGTTTCAAACATTGCAACCATCAAATTCAGTCTTTCCATGGATGCTTTCAGTTAAGGTGTATGACTAAGCAAAGGATAGCTCCTCTTCCTCACGCCACTCTCAGTTTTGGACTTGGAAGTCCTTGGTCTTCCCTGTGCATAGAATCATAGAAACATTTAAATTGGAAAAGCCCTCCGAAATCCTTGAGTCCAACCTTCGACCGATCACTACTTTGTCAACTAGACCACAGTACTAAGGGCCATGTCCAGTCGATTCTTGAGTTACCTCCAGGGATGATGACTCCACCACCTCCATGTGAACCTTATACCAGAAAACCCCACTGATTTTGCTGTTTGAGGCATCCTTGTCATTCAACCATATTGGTGAATGCAATAATATTGTTCTGATGGCACACTCATGACCCCAGCTCTTGGGATACCTTATAGGAGTTTCAGTGGTCCTCCAGGCACAATGAGTTAGAAAAGTCTTTAGTGCCCTGATGTCAGGGCCTTGGCTAACACTGGAAACCAGAAAATAGACTGACACTTCTTATAGTTTCCTTGGCTTACATTTAATCATGGATGTTTTCACATTTTCTCTCTTAGACTTGTTGAGGTTTTCTTCTGCTCTCAGCAGTAGTCTTCAAAGAACAAGTGAGCCAAGGAAGAGCTTCCATTATGTATAATTTTGCTTTATGCATATTGAACTTTCTGTATCATGTACTAATTATCTGCTTGCCCCCTCCAGAGATATGTTTACTCATTCTAAGGACAGTGTCATGTTATGAAGTAAAAAGATCATGGAAAATTTTGAAGTGGCCTGGCATGAATCTTCAGAAATACAGAAGGTGGGAGAAAATAGCAAACATAGCTTGGAACGGGAAAACTATGGGATGCTGATCCAAGGCATGGTTTTCAATTTACAGGACTCAGGTACTGTAATGAAGAGGTCCACACAAGGTGATGTGAATATGAAGCACTTTATTACCAGCTAATGAACACCAAATTCATAAAGGGACTCCCCTTGTATATTTATTTTGGACATCCAAAACTGAAGCAAGCTTTAAAACAGCAGATTCAGGCTTGACATCTGTGAAGGTGATCTTAACACTAAAAAATGATAATATCTCAGAGATTATTAATTTTGTGTTTTGCAAGGTAGTCTTGAAAGTCAGCAGCCCCACAAATTCACTATTTTAGATTTTATAACTTTTTATTACTTCACTGAACTATAAGAGAAACAGAGGAAAATTAACAGCACAGTAGGAATCTGTATAGTGTTCATTGTGACAATGGCACTGAGCTGAAATGTTTGGTATCAACTTTCCTCAAATAACTTTACAGATTAATTCTAGCATTGACTCCTTGGGTAAATTTCACTGCTTATAGCAGCTCTTCAGGGCTACTTAGTGAGTTACTATTGCAGAGATACTAGAGATACTAATTTTTTTTTTTTTTTTTTAGAAAAAACACTCAAACACCTTATTGGACTACTGTAGAGCAGCTACAGTATAACACTTTTTAATAAACAGACATTGTGCAGCTCTCTATTTGGTAAAAGTACTTCTGCAGTTATATACAAAAGCTTCTTGGCTTTGAGATATTCTAAAATATATGGACACTAAAGTTTTAGATTTACAGTATATTTGTACATGGAGCATTAAGCATAAATGAAGATGTGCAATTAGGGCTTTCCCATATTCAAAATGAATCCTTACACAACATTGAAATAGTTTCATGAAATAAAAATTAATTAGTTCATGGCAATTAAATTCTAATATGTTGATCATAATGAAGAAACTAACAAAAGGCCATTATAGTTTATTCACCTTGTAGATACCATACATACATCTGCACTCCTATTCTAGACTTTTGACTTCAGAGCTACTGCTATAAATTTGATATATAATCAATTATTTAGGATGTGTCCTTAGTACTTGTAGGACTTTCTCCACTGTTTAATTGTTTTGCCTTCCTTATGAGGACAAGCCGAAATATTTCAAGGGACTTTTTTATTTGGAAAAGCTTCAGTTTTCCACTTACAAAGCTGTGTTCTGCAAGTTCTCTTTTTTACAGTTTCTTCAATGTCACATGGGGTCCTCATGTTACTAAACAGCAAAATGATGAGGTAACATCAACAGGGAGATGATTCAAAGACAGTAAACAGGAATTACTTTGGAAAACTTGGCCATCTTCCCTAGTCTACACTAGCTGATTAATGGGAGAATGTTTCCCATCCTTCTTAACTTGTTCTTAAAGAAAAAAAACAAGAGTATTTTAAAAATATGTCTTAGAATGTCCCTTTCTTTTTCCTACTGTCCTTGAAACTGTGTATTGGCTATTTTCTGTCTGAAAGAAAATAAACTGCACCTAGATTAATTCTGAGTTATCATGTCTGGGTATTTCCTATTATCCCATGTAATTTAGTCAAGTTTTGTCCTAGTGTTATGGAAGAAAAGGTCAGTCAGCTTCTGAAATGACCTCATTTTGTGAAATGAAGCCTGAAATGATAATTAATGAACAACAGAAATGTTTTTGCATGTAGTAAACGTGGAGCTTGAATATTATATGTATTATATTAAGTTGTAGTATAGTATAGTATATGTTTATAATAGTAAAATGCCTGGTTATTTTTTTGTATATATTACACATTAAATAGCACAGACTTCAAGACTCAGCTTGTTAGAATTTTTGTATTTAGCTTTTTCCTTTGGTAATGCTGTTGTGTTTTCTTCAGCTTAAAAAAGCACAACAGTGTATAAACTCATCCGAGAACACAGAACCCAGTTTTTATCCTGTGCTACGTATTACTGTTATTAGTGATTCTGTTCATTCCATCCTAGCATATTCTCATTACTGGAATGGATAACTTTCGTGAACAATATTTCAAAATCCTTCAAAAACTTGTTAGCCCAAATACACATAATTGGTTTTTTGTTTGGTTTTTTTTTTAATTATTATTACTTTTTTTTGAAGAACTGAGAAACATCAATGATTTCAAGGCTGTTGGGTCAAGAAGCATTTGGGATGAAGGAATGTAACTCAAGGGCATTCAGTACATTTTAAGTTCCTCTAGGAACAGATGAGAAGAAAGGGAAGAATATGAACACTAATTAAAGATTAATTTAAATGAGAAATGCCTTGACAAGCTCTTTTGTGGAAGAAAAGAAATACTAGTATGAAGAAAAGGAAGGCTGCCTGAGGTAGAAGGTTGCATTACAAAACTTCAACTGATAACAGCTTTTAATACTTAACATCTTTTGCAGCATCATCCCCACTTCCACAAAAATGAGCAGATGCTTCTCTGCAGAAAAGTAATTATCCTCAAACTCATGCTATGTTTGTGGTGAGCTGACTGTTGAATTCACATGAGCCCAGGGTTCTGTATTTTGCACAGCTTTATTTAATCACGTTCTGTGTTTCCATTCCGTGTTAAATTAAGGCTGCAAAAAAGGCCTTTCTGTGCTCTCTGAGAGTCTGATCATATTTGCTACCACCACAGAGAAGAAATGATTATAACTGTAGTTCTGACACCAAGAAATTTTTCTTTTTATTCCCCTCTATCTCTTATACTTTTTTTGCCATGTTCTCCAAACAATATCATCAAACAAAACAAAACAAAACCCAAAAAAACAAACCAAAACCAGAAAAAAACAAACCACAAAACCAAAATATTCTTCAACAATATAAATAACAAAGAGAAAAAGGGTTGAATGGAATGCAGATAAAATCTAAAAGTAGCTCCTAAATAGAATTAATACTTTGCCTCCTTTTCTAATAAAGGTGATGATACTGAATGTGGGAGAAAGGCAGGATGGCTCATGAGAACAAGGGCAAGGAAACAGAAATAACAAAAGAGGAGGTAACGAAGCTTACATTGCTTAGTACACTCAGGGCAGGGAGCCTCAATAAACTCTGCACCAGAGCTGACAAAAGCTGCCAAAGGTAGCTCAGGTCTGATAGTGGTTATTTTTAATAAACCTATCAACAGCAGGTTGATACTTCGCAACTGGAAACAGAGAGTGCAGCATTTCTTCTGAATAAAAAGGGAGGTGAAGGATAGGGAAGGGAAAGACAGAAAAAAACACAATAGAATGACCTTAAGGCTATATAAATATGAAATGAGAGTCTGCAATGAGAGTAAAGAATAGCAAAAGACATTTTTCTCTATGTAAAAGAAGCTTAAATGCAACATGGACTCACACAGATTGCACTGAAATAAATTTACCTCTTCTTTTGATAAAGTGAATTATTTTCTAGAAGAGGAAAATGTTTTAATTGTCTACTTGGAGGTCACTAAAATATTTCAGGTATTTAGCATGGTGCCTTAGAGAAACTGACTTAGGTTGCACAAAATCGGAATTAGCACAGAACCAGTAAACTGATGTAGGAATTGAGCAAAGAGGAAGGAGTAGAATGTAAAATTGAAAAGAGAAATATCTATGAAGGGATATTTTACCCAATGATCGTTCTGTTTTCATAATTTCTATTATATTTTCAAAAATGACCATGACTTGAAGAGTGAATGCTAATAAAATGTATTGATGAGAAGACCAAGAGGATTATTAACTACAGAAAATCAGAAATAACTGAGTGATCTTAAGGACTAGAATTCTAAAATTGAGAATAAATAAAACCATTAAAAGTACAAGATGGCACACCTCTAAAACTCTTTTTTTCTTATAACCTGGGAATGCATCTGCTGAAAATGACTGAGCAAGAGTAAGGCTGAAGGGGACAAATCTGTCACAATAAAAACCCAAAAAAACCAAACATGCAAGACATCAATGTAACGTAGCTACAAAAGATAATTTTTGATCCCAGAGCAAAAGGTTTCTGGAGTAGATTGATAAGTACTAGCCATTATTCAACATACTGATTTTTTCACATCAGAATGTTCCATAATCAAGAAAAAAAAGCACTCTAAGTAAAGCAAGTGAAGAAAAGCTTAAATGAGATGACTAAGGAGTAGTATGGTTACGTAGTTGCACAGTATGTCTGCATACAGCTAGAGCTGAGAGATATTCACCAGTTCAGTGAGAAAACATATAGCTGTATTTATTTTTGCTTCTGTGCCTGAGAGATAGCCTGGGACTGGGTTACACCACCTGTCACAGTGCTGATAAAGCTAGCATGCAATTGCAAAGATCTGTTTTGAAGATGTGCTTTAAAAGTTTTTTGCATCAGAAGAGGAAATTCTTTTGCCTTCTAGCCTCTTTCCAACTCGGAAATAACAAAATAGAGCTGAGGGAAGGAAAACTTTCAAGAGTAAATAGGGACAAGTGACAGAAGAATAGTGGTCATATGACCACTGTCAGGAGAGAGAGAAGCAAGAGATTTTGAAGACGGACCTTTTGGTCCATTCTTTTATCCACCCACCCCTACAACATGGTGGAATAAAAGTAAACACTCTGCGTGCTCCACAGAAACACTTGGAGAAATCAGATTATACTAATTTATGTAGGTACTGTCATTCCATGAGTCTAGAAAATCTCATGCTATTGTAAGCAGTAAGTTCAAAAAAATGTCAGGAATGGAAATAAAATTCCTGCATGCAGCTTAAAAAAAAAAAAAAAAGAAGACTTTGGTGACTGTCCATTTCTGGGGAATCACAAAACTATTTGCATGGTTTTTGTCATATTGTAAGTGGTGATACTTCTTCCAAGTCATATTTGCTGGTGTTATCTGAAGGCATTTTAATTCAAACGTGACATTTTTTCCCTTGCAGACTTATGAAATATTTATGGGGTTATACCTGTATGTTTCAGCTGTGATACAGGGCTGAACAGGTTGGCAGATGTATGCCCTACATTGTCCAGTGAAAGGTCAGTGCCAAGTGAAATGAATCTCTTTTAAGCCAACAGTTTCCCTACAACCAGAAATAAAAATAAATTACATTTTCACCTGTTAAAGAACTTGAAATGCTGCTAAAACACTGTTTGCCAGTGTAATTTCCTCTGAAAATTGCATTGATCAAAGAATGTATTTTTTTTTATTTAAATCTGTTTTCTTACCATCACAATGGAGTTTTCCACAGAGTAAGATTTAACAGAAGAAGACGAAAGAAAAAATGAAAAATTATTTACTTTTATTTGTTGTCATGCAACAATTTTGAAATCTTTCCAAGACTTAGCCTTCACTTTTCCTGTGCAGTTAAATCCTGTGCAATTCAGTTACTTCAACTACTACATTTTAATCTTTACATTTGCAAATATGGAGACATGACTGCATAGATGAGTTCCCTTGGTCTGTGGAAAGGAATCTTGAAACAACAATTGAGTGAAACTTTCACAGTCATGTTGTTCTTATTAGCTATTTTATAGCTGATCATTTCTGTCAAATAATAATAATTTAAAAATCCTCAAACCAAAACAAAAAACAAAAAACACTTCTCTGGCCATTGTGGTTATTTACAGCTCTAGAGAAAAGTAGAGACTTATTTCTAAACCCTAAGTGGACTTCATAATTGTTTGGGTTTTTTTCTATGGCTTTTGGGACTCTATTCCACTTTTGGGAAGAGTGAACCACTACTGTTTTATTCATCCAGGACAGAAATAGGAAAAAAAAATGATGCTACAAGACAAATCTATTTCCAGTAAAAGATAAATTTAGATTGTGGAAGGAGAAAGCATTTATTTCTTTAAAGATATGTTGTCACCTGTTGACTTTCTTCTAATTGTGTATGAGAAATAAGCAAAAAACACCCTTTTTTTCCTCTCCTTTCCACTCATCAGCCAGTAAAGGGAAAGCATAAAGATACTCTTATTGCAAAATTTTCTGATTCAGTTTCTGGGAAAATGAGAGACATATCCAAGAGGAAAGAATATTCTTTGGATTCTGTAAGGGTCAAAAATAATTTAGACATTACTATCTGGACATGCAGAATATCATGATGAGTAGTACAGTAGGGAGAGTAGATTTTATGACTTCTGTACATCAGACTAATACCAGCCCTTGCATAATCTTGCTAAGATGTGAGGTGAGAAGCTACAACCTAGTGAGGTGGCAAGATATCATATTTTTCTGGTTTTGTCTGGAGTAGAGTTAACTTTCTTCACAGAAGTTGGTGTTGCACTGTGTTTTGAATTTGTGCTAGAAACAGCACTGATAACACAGGGGTGTTTTATTCATTTCTGAGCAGCGCTTGCACAGAGCAACTTTCTCCCCACTCCACCCCATGAGCGAGCAGGCTGAGGGTGCACAAGGCATTGGGAGGGAATACAGCTGAGAGAGACAACTCCAAGTGACCAAAGGGATATCCCACCCTGTATGGCATCATGTTCAGCATATAAAGCTGGGGGAAGGAGGATGAAGAGGGCACATTTGGAGTGATGGCTTCCCGAGTCCCTGTTACATGGGATACAGCCTGGCTTTCCTGGAGATCACAGAATAACAGAATAACAGAATACGCTGAGTTCAAAGGCACCCAGAAGGATCCTCGAGTCCAGATCCTGGCCCTGCAAATCCCCAAGAGTCACACCATGTGCCTGAGAGCATTGTCCAAACACTTCCTGAACTCTGTGAGGCTTGGTGCTCTGACCATTTCCCTGGGGAGCCTGTTGCACTGCCCAGCCACCCTCTGGGTGAAGAACCTTTTTCTAATATCCAATCTAAACCTCTCCTGACACAACTTCAGACCATTCCCTCAGGTCCTGTCACTGGACACCACAGAGAAGAGATCAGTTCTGCCCCTCCTCTTCCCCTCATGAGGAAGTTGTAGGCTGCAATGAGATGGTTGAAGCCCTGCCTGCCCATGGAAGTGGTGAATGAATTCCTTGTTTTGCCCTCTTTGTGTATGTGGTTGTTACTTTATCCGTTGCACTGTCTTTTTCTCAACCTATGAGTTTTCTCACTTTTACTCTTCTAATTTGTTCACCCATCCCACCAGGGGTGATGAGTGAGAGAGGCTGGGAGGTGCTTGGCTGCCAGCTGGGGTTAAACCATAACACATAAATACTGTACACCACTGGAATTTCTTAAATGCTCTTACTGGCTTCCATCCTCATTTAGCTACTCAGTGTGTGCTCTCAGTTGGACAGCAACTTTACAACTTTAAAGTAAGTCAAGTGGAGCTCACACTAGGCAAAAAATGCTGTGGTTTCAAGGACAAATCAAGAGTCCATGGAAATGCAGTCACAGTTGTTAAAAATCGTGACACTGATTATCATGTTTCAACTTTAATTCTTATTTCAGCTTGATTGAAAAGTCTATGTATTCTTTCAATATAAGCTGTTCTAGGGCATAAGGTTGTTGTTACCTTCCTAGCAGGGCAACAACTTGTCAGGAAGCAGTTATGCAGTGCACAGTACTACTTTGAAAGAGTTAAGCCAGAAATAAAAGAGATTGAAGTCTTCCACTGGAGACGTTATTTATTCCCGATGCTTAAATCACATCAGTTCCATCGGAATTATAAGAAAGATTACCTAGAGATGACTGCTAAAGACATACAAATAAATCTGGCCATATACCGATTAATCTATCTTCAGCCTGAAACTATATTCTGAAAGCATTTGGTGTACTGTACACAAGGCAGATTTTTGTTGTGCTGGCATATGGGAGTTCTGAGGGACTCTATGCTTTTTACCAGGAAAAGGAAATTCTTACTTCACTATACCAGTGCAGCTCTTTTCTTGTCTACTGCAAGAAGCATTTGCTCTGGCTGGAAAAAGAAAATCAGCAGTGTTCACTTTCCTTCTTTGTAAACAGAGAGTTTTGGGACATTTTTGAAACAGAAGTGTTCCAACACTTTTAAAACACTGTTTGATGTTACTTGACTAGCGTTCATTTACACAGAGCTCATGAGATCAAACCATGTTGGAGCTAAATCACTGCTGCTTTCTGCTTTCAACATGGTCATTTTGTATAATGGAGATGGAAATTAAAGGAATGTCAAAATGTTGCGTATCACAGAGGATAAAGAAAGGAGGTCAGAAGTAGAAATAAAATAACAAGAAAGAGGAATG
Source organism: Lycocorax pyrrhopterus obiensis (assembly GCA_014706295.1). Taxonomy (NCBI): domain Eukaryota; kingdom Metazoa; phylum Chordata; class Aves; order Passeriformes; family Paradisaeidae; genus Lycocorax; species Lycocorax pyrrhopterus. The sequence continues at coordinate 23,197,001 of JACSVZ010000001.1, read as the reverse complement.
AGTAATAAAAAAGAGGGAAAATATCTGCTACAAAATTCCAAGGAACCCGCTTATTTTTGGTTGGGTTTTTTTTCTGGAAAAAAATGCCTAATTTTGCTTTAAGCACAAACTTCATATTCCAGAGAACAGGGTGTCAGAAGAGAAAAAAAGAAAAAAAGTGGAAAGCCAACATATATCTCCCAAAGCTCTCCTCCAGATCTTCCCTCAAATGTATAGAACAAAACTTAGTTATCAATGTGCGCAAAATGATGGCCATGAGGGTGATTTTCTATCAAGCTGAGATTCACTGACCATTTTTGTCTTAACCCTGAAGCTTAAACTTGTAATGCACTAGCTGTTGTACTCTCTCCAGATAACATCATGAGAGATTCCCCAGCAAATGTTATGGGCTTGCTGGGAACTGGGAATATACTGATACACTGAAGTAATGGGAGGTGTCCCTGACCACGGCAGGGCAGGCCGGGACTAGATGATCCTTAAGGTCCATTCCAACCTCTTAACATTCTATGATACTACAATTGTCATCATTCCCTAACACAGTTTTTTTGGCCTTTTTTACCTCTGTTTTATTCTGTGTCTCCTGGCTGGCATCTAGACTGTAACACTTCAGTTTGGTCCTTCACTTTTCTCGTGCTTGATGAGACCTGTAGCATCATCTAGCAGAAAAATAACATGGAAAAAGCAATCTTGGGATATTTCTTTTTTGTTGTTGTTGTTTGCATAGTTACAATGATGATAAGAAGTATGGACAAAAATGGTCCCTTAATGCCCTGCAGTTAGGACCTGCCTCTTGGAAAGTGTAACTTTTAGGTTCTAATTCTTTGCGTTAGTGAAGGATGAGGAACATATTTTAATCTACACAAAGACTGGGCCTCTATAGGTGTTTCCCTCCTGCCTCTAAATCATAGTTTGTTAAATGCTTCACACTTCAGGCTGGGGAAAATCTGTATCTTTTGAGGTAGAATTGAGACACCTAGGAAGCTTTTCAGAGTGCCTAGGCTTAGACTTCTGATGTTCAGATAATGAAATGGTAAGTAAGGTGAAGTAGGGTCTTAGATTTTACCTTGCATTGATCTAGGCAGGCTATCTAAAATTTTAAATATTGTAGATGCTTGCTATGACAACCAACCTGACAAAAAGAATATAAAATACTATTTCTATATAATAAAAGAAATTATTTTCAGGGAAAAAAATCAGACATGGGGAAATAATTTTAGGCACTTAATAAATATTTCAGGAAAAAAAAAAAGGAAGAGTTATGAGACAGTAAATATGATTTTTTTTTTCCAGGTTTAAACTTCAGTTATTCAAAATGCCATATACTGATCTTTTACATATTGTGAAATCTAAAAACCAGTTGATTTCAGTAAGGTTGTTCAGCATCTCCCTCATCAAACTGCCTTAAACCAAGCAGGATGGGGCACAAAAGTATTTTTAACTCATACTCTTTAAATTCCTCCATCCTCTGATAGAAAGCCTAGATTTTGAAATAAAACATCAGTCAAGTAATTGGCTGTTTCAGTGTCTGAATTAGGATCATGATACTGGGAAACAGGAAATTTGAGAAAGGCAAATGTATGTCCCTTATTTGTTTAACAACACAGAAAAACATGATTATTTAATTTGCACAGTATAGAACCTGGAAAGCAAGAACTATTGTGCATCTTATGGAGTCATGTTCATAGCACATGGGTTTTCTTCATCTGTTGTCCCTTCTGCTTAATGTCCTTAGCCATGACAGCAAATTTACTTATGGTTTAAATTTGAAATCATATCACAGGAAATAGACGTCTTTGCTTATCAGTACTAGCTTAGAACAAATTAACTTTTCCTTACTTATCAAACATCAAACATGCTGGTGTTTGAAACATAGTTTAGCCCTTCTTTCACCTAATCTTTTATACTTTCCTTCTAGAAGCTCATTTCAATTAGAGAAGATCAACTGTTTTCTCTGGAGAATATTATCTATATCCAACAATAGGAACTCTATACTGGTGACTAAAATGTCCCTGAAATTAGACTGCCAGGACTAGCTACAATTTTTCACAGTTATAATTAATGAATCAAATTAAGTACTTTGTTTCTGAGATATTAATTATATGCATCCAGCTCATACACTCTGAAGGTTATCTTGTATTTCTTAATAGAATTTCAATACTTATTCATGGATTGTAGGTGCTTCTAACTATACTGTTCAAAAATAAAATCTTAAAATCACATATATTTTTGGGTAATACTAGCTAAAAATAAGGAAATATTACCTGAAACTTAAAATGGTTCAAAGAGAGAATAAGGGGACAAAGTTTTTATTTTTTTTCACACAGTCATTATGTCCAAAATCTCATTACCTGTGAGTTGATTATTCTTCCACAACAAAAACACTTCCAGTTGTCAATGGACCATAAAGAAGGAACGGAACATTACCCCATCTGGTCACTACATATAGATACACATCTATAAATGAATAGGTACCAAAGAGTCACAGGAAATAGCCCTTGTCAGAAATGTAGTCCTTGAGCTCCAGTGGGTTCACAGTGTGGTGTTCTCCCCCATTAAACCATGTATCTGTTATACCATCATGATTGCTCTGATTTCAGTGGTTTCTTTTTGTTGTTGTATTTTGTTTGTTTCGTTGCTTAGTTGGTTTTTTTTGGGTTGTTTTTTTTTTTTTTTTTCTGTGTGTATGCATGTTTAATGAGCAAATGTAAGCAGATGAGCTTTCACTCTATTGATTGCCTGGTACCACCCGTCACTGAAGACAAGGTAATGAAAAAGGCCATGCAGGGCTCTAGTCAGAGCAGTCTTGAAGCAGCAAAGTGTTCATTTTATCACTTCATTAATATGTAGAAATGTATGAAATTAGAATACTTATACAACTCCAGCTCCATCATTCACAGAAATGTCTGCAGGCTTAAGAAGGCCCATTTCATAATAGCTCACAAGTAGTACAGAAATTGTCCAAATGCCATTGAAGAGCAGGAAACCTGAAATGACTCACACATTTATGATGGAGGAACATGACAGCACATAAAGAAAATGTGCTCTTCTTGTTTACCTAGTGATGACTTAGTCTTAGCTTCAGTGTCTTGGTAAAGCAAAACTATTGTGGCTGGAATTAGGTTGACCCAATACAGCAAAGGACTATATCTAAAAGCACACTTCAGGTTTGATTCTGGAGTCAGACAGAGTTATTGTAATTCATAAATCACGGCTTAGATTCTTGTCTGAATATGCATGATACCTCTACTCATTTTTTAATCCTACGGAAGATAAGCATTGAGATAAAGAACAGTAAAATCAAATGTAACTCCTTCAGAATTAAGGAATCAAAGTGAGAAGGACATGAGTAAACCTTCAAGAATAACACTCCTTTATCTTAGCTATACAGAGCAGGCTTAGAAAGAGCAAACATGCGGTAAATTACTTTAAAAAGTAGATCATAGGGGAAGGCAGGAATAATCAAGCCTTGAGCTAAGCCCCACAAAAATCTTATTTCACAACCAACTCATTTCACAATCAGATCTGCTGATCTAAAGTGCACTTAGGGGAGCTGAAAGCAGTAAGTACAAAAATTAAAAGATGATGGGTTTCCTAACAAAACAAATAAGTCAAAAGAACTGATTATTTTATCATAGAGATTATTTTTGTACTTTAGGCAAATGAGTAGTCCCCTTTACTTTTCAGGATTTTTTATTAAAAAATAGCACTTTGTCATGGAACTAAACCACCACCCACTTTTAGGAGGAAATTAAGTGAATAAAGAGAAGTTAATGAGTACATGGGCTAGAGGAAGTTATTACAAACTTAAAGAAACCATTAAGTAAAACATCAAGGAGAAGAAATGAACGCTGAGCTTACTTTCTCTTATGGAACAGAAGTGCCTGTGATGGTTACTCAGAGAAGATTTTAGCCAGTTGTGTTTTGACACAAGGTCTAGATGACAAGGACGAAATTTTACTCTGGCATTTTTCAAAGACTGAGTGACCAAAGCAAATCAAGGGTACTGAAAATGTTCTCAGAATTTGTTTTATCATTATGATTTTCACTGGAAAAAAGTGGATGTAGTTTTTTCTTCAGTTTTAAATAAATCGAACCTCAAATAATCAGACTAGGATGTGAGGATATTCCTTTGATTGGAGCTGATGAGTCTGCAGAAGAGAAGAACAAGAGAAGAACTTTCTTGTCTAAACAGTTTTACTAAAATACACTGAACACTTAAACTTATTAATTTTACCTGGCTTTCATAGGAAAATGAGGTTTTACCATGTGTCTTAGGGTGACTCTATCATGTGTATCCCCTATCATGCTCTATGCCCAAAAAGTAATTTTGTGCCTTTTCTGTGCCTTTAAACTGAGCTTGAGAAAAAAAAAAAACCCAAACGAACTTTTCAAAACAGTTTCCCAAGGACACAGAGATACACTCCTCTGTGTTCTCGGGCTGCAGGAGCAGGAGGGAGCACCCTGCTCGCTTTCCTTCAGCCAGCTGGATTTTTTTTTCCCTTTTCCCCTCTCGGCGTGAGACGGAGAGTTGAACTTTTGTTTCCTGGGACTTTGTTTTTTCCCTTCTTTTCTTCTGGACTGTTTCAACAACATCAGAACACATTCAGGAGAATTTCCTCCCCGAGGCCCAGGGGGTGGGCCGCTTGCTGACCAGCTCCGAGGAGGAGAGAGACCACACCTACAGAAGGACTCTGAAATCTTCCCAGGTTTCTCTCTATAGCAAGAGATTTCATTTCATTATTTAGCATCATTATCCTTTTCCTGTGTGTTTGTTAAAATAAATAGTTTTCATTTCTTTCACTTTCCTTCAAAGAAAAATTTCCTTTTTTTTCCCGAACCTAGTGGAGAGAAGGGTAGTTGTAACCTAGTTTTCTCTCAAGAGATATATTACTAGATTTTGGCCAAACTGGCACACCATGTTATCTGGTAGTGCCTCTAAATACCTTCTATTTTTCACTCTTTTATGTTTACATGGTCAAAGAAAATTAATTTAAAAAGTTCTATTTTTCTGAAATGGAATAGCTAATGAAGATGGATAGTTTTCATTGTGCAGATTCAGCAGAAAGATGATTTTCCAGATAAGGAGAAACTGCAGAAATTATTCTTGTTTTCTGAAAATAACATCAATCTGAAATGGCAAATTTGCCACTGAAGAATATTTCTCACCAGGATCTTAAAACACATAAGTTCAGAACATGAAAAGTACATTGATGTCTATTAATTTAATGAAAAATATAGAAGTTGTAGGCATATACATTACTCTGTTTTGTTGGGCTTTGTTTCTAACCTTTAAAGTAGATTTTACCGATCTGTAGTGTTCATGGTACATTTTATGGGAGTAGCACATCTGTATACATGACAATGAATCGGTCTCTTAATGTTTCCAACTATCACCTGCATGGTAAATTAGTTATTTTCACCAGACCAGAGAACAATTATTTCATCAGGTACCTGAATTAAGAGCATGTAATTTGCTTGGCAGTTGTGGCACAGAGATTAAGTTGTTGTGCCTCATTAATTAATATTAAAATAAAGTGCCAGCTACAACAAAACTAGACTGTTATAGTACTGAAGTTCAGGGCATCAGGACATTCCTCTTTGGTCATTGCAGAATTTCTCTGAAGGTGACTTCAGGATAACTGTGTATAAGTAGAGTGAATTAACTTTTTTTGTGAAATTCAGTGATGTAGGATGTTTAAAATAAACCCTGAAGAGTTTAGATACTTGAAGGATATTTTCTAGCAGAAGAATTAATACATTCCTTTGTTCAAAACCTCATGCTAATAGTTGATTGCAGTGATATTCAACCTCTCATCAGCTGTCAGGCAGATGGATTAAGTTTTGGGCTGGGCTGGTTAGCTGTTCATGCGTTAGAAGTTGTGGTCTTAATACACATAGCCATAAAGGGTAGCAGGGTAGGTGGAGGAGGTATTGGTAATGATTTCCAAGTAGTGCCTGGTTATTCAAAGCAGAGTTCATCACACCGTGATTTTTCTTTTCTTCTGTGGGCGAAGATTGCTGTCACCACCACACATGAGAGTAATTTGATTGCACTAAGAGCAAACAAATCATGGCTTATCAGCCTAATCAATTTGGCCTCCCACTGAAGTTTCTAGGTACATATCACATTTAGACTCACAACAAGCAATTGCCTCATTCCGAATGCTGGAAACTAAATCCCATAACTGAACAGAAATAGCATACCAATTCTTGCTAAATCAAATTTAGCCATCAGATTAGGTCATATTTTACCTTCGTATCCACAGGGCTGTAGAAAAGGTAGAGAAGTACCAGCTGGATATGCTCCAGATTTATGTATAATAAGACATCCTTCTTTATTGCATGGCAGGTTATATTCTATGTCATACAAAAATAATTAACAGTTCTGAGTGAGAAAAGTCAGAGAAAGTTGCAAATATTGACTTTAGGTATTATGCATTTAGCCCAGCTGTCTGAGTAGAGCTGTTTTGAGGACACTGTAGACTGAGAGGCCAGTTACTGTGCTCATTACTCTTGAACACTGAAAGCTGGAAGGGCAGTTCCTTACCTTCCAAGGCAATCAGTATTATCTGTCAGAACTTCACCAACAGTTTTGATTTATGGGTTAGTAATTCCTCTGTTGTGAAGTAGATGGTTTAGATTATCCTAAGCTAACATTAACCTTATTGTAAAGAAAAAATATAATTTCCTTCCAAATTGAAACTATCTTCTTCATGTGATAAATTTGCCACTCATTATTGAAGAAATACCTATGGAGATTAATGAATAACATTGCAGACACTGTGGGGAATGTTTCAGTTCTCTACGAAGGACCTACAGTTTTTTTGCCTTTCACTAATATTCCTCTAAATGAGACTTCTTATTCTCATATTCACATTTTTAATTTGAGTAGGAAAGCCAAACAGCTTAATGTGAACAAAAAGCTGAAGGTTTAGTTCACTATTATCAACAGAGCATGTACTAAGTATTGAAATAATTTCAGAAGGAAGTATTGATGAAATACTGTCAGGAACTTAATTAATTCTGCGTTTCCATGTGTTTGTGTTTCAGTCAGAAGAATGAGGTATATGTAATTTTTATTATTAAATATTATTATTTATTTTCTTTATTTTTCAAGAAAACACATGAAGTTCTAAGTTAACAATCTGTGGGGTTGGGAAATGTATAAGACAGTGATGGAAACATATTTGTATTCTCATAGAGTAATAAATGATCTGTCATCATTAATAGCCACAGGAAAGGGATGGCAACTCAACCAGAATAAATAAGAAAAGAGTATGACAGCCTGTCATTGCCTAATGAAGCTGAGACATTAAAGGTATTCAATCACAGTATTTTACTTGTACACCTGGATTCTCTTTATTAAAAAGGCATTTACCTAATGATGCATAGTAAGGTATTTTCAGTAAATGAAGATGATTTTCCTGATGGAAAGTGGATTGCAAAGGATCAGGAGAGAAATAATGCTGTATTACAGTGCTGCAAGGCCCTGACAATGAGTGCTAGTCCTGCATGTTTTTGTGCACACATTCAGCTTTGTGCATATGAGTAGTTCAGTTGTATTTTACATATGACTATTCATGTACATATAAATAGTGGTAAATTTAAAATACATGAGATTAAATTTTGGATGAAGGGGATCAATCCATACAGGTTTGAAAACCTGGTGAATGTATTTCTAAAGTACTCTTCCATGAACAGAAATTTTTTTGTCTTCAGTGAAAAATCTTTCATGGTTCAGAAGGATTCTGTTCTAGGTAGAAATAAATTCAAATAAATTAGGAAGAGCCAATGGATTTTCCATAAGTAAGAAAGGAGGGAAATTAATCTCATGAATGATTCACTGCAAATTACCCACTCAGCTCAACCACACTCAAGGAAATTGATAGTCAAAATAATTGATTATAATTCTATTAATTTTTTCTTGCTTATTCACTGTTGGAAAAATATATACCCTAGAGTAGTGCTGTTCAGAATATCTTTATTTGGATGCAGCAGGAAATTCTGGTGTTATGTTCTCCTGAGGGGAAAATAAAGCAATCTGACAAGTAGCAATAATAGGATTTTTCTGATGCTTGCACATGCATCATGCTGAAAAGGGTAAGGAAATTCAGCTTAATTTTTAAAAGGAACTTGTATTTGCAGAAAAACATAATTTTGGAAATCCTGAATAGTAACCATCTTTGGTTTCTTGTTTGTTTGTAATTTAATATATAGATGAACAATAATGATTTTGTAAGTTTTACAAATTTGCCTAAACTGCAATTCTGTTTTTTGAGTTTTTTACCTGGAAATAGAGTACAAGTGTGTCTAAAATTGATAGTGATTGCAGAAAAAAGAAAGATGTAAAAGTAATCTTGTCATTGCATGTTTTCTGCATATATGTATAAAAAGGGTCAGTGAAATGTTCAGAAGAATTTTTCTAAATTCTATATAAAATTGTTTGTTTGCACATTCAAGGTCAAAAGATCATGGTATAGCATCATCCTTTGTCCTGTTTGGCTATGACATCTTAGTTCTGACTTGTTTTAGGTTTTGGAACTCTGTGGCTTCTCATGTCTCTGGGCTTGTCCTGTCATTTTATCAGCAAGAGACAGATAAATCCTTGTCACAAAACTTATTTCCTTCCAGAAGAAGGTTGATGGGGAAAAAAAAAAACCAACAAATTAACACTTTCAGCTTGATTTATATAAATACACTCCCCTTTCCCCCACCAAAAAAAAAAACTTGACAAAGCAATAAGACGAATAGTATGCTAATATCACCTTAATTTGAAAGTGTGCTTTGCTAATAAAGAGTTCTAAAACAAATACCAAGCAGTTTGCATTTAGACAAAAATAAAATACACACAATTTTGTTTTAATCAGACATTGCTGATGGAGAAGATGAGATGAAATATTTTGTTGTACTTTTAGCCTCGACATTAGTATATATTGCATCACTAATAAGGTTGTCATTTTTCTCAAGCCTCTTTTTTTTCTTAGGAAAACATTCTTGATGAGTTCTGCCAAATTTTATTAATTTCAGCAAATATTGAAGGAAGGTCAAGCTGTTGCTTTCAACCCTAATAAGACCTGAATAATACTGTAATATGTTAACAAAAAAAAAAGCTATTGGTAAATTAAATACTGGTTGTGAGAAATTTTAGAGGATCTATGTATTAACCAGGTGGATTGCTAAGAGGAACTCAGGTTACTGGAAACCGGCCTTACCAGAATCCTTGTGAGATGAGAGAAATATCTCATTCCATCCCGAATACCCTGCAGAGTTAGCTCCCCTTGCCAGTGGTAGCTTATTATGCCTACTTCATCAACTAAGTATAGTTACATGAAAGACCACTCTTCTAACCCAAACCTTCTGAAAATGTAAATATCAGAATAATCTAGCAGGAAATACTTACATAAAAATCTTCACACATGCTAAATGTTCAGTTCCTGAACACAACAGAGTCTTAGCTGTGAAATAGAAATGTATGTTGTTTAGTTCGAAGTACAGTATAATTTTCAGTGATGGAATACATAAGTATTTATTTCTTCAAACTGACTAGTAAAGTCTGCGGAAAAGGTACTTCCGAACTGAAAAAATATTTAAAATTTATTTGAAGAATAAAAATGTATACCATTGCTACTTTTTGGGTTGTTCTCCTGGAAAATTTGCCTTATGACATTTACTAGGCTCTTAATTTGGAGTTATAATTTTACTTCTTAGGTGGGTCTATTTGCCCCATTGTGACACGATAAAGAGTCGTAACAATTTAATCACATTTAGTATGATATATATTCCCAATAATGACTATATTACATTTGTGACCCGACATTATCCATATCAATAGAGTTAGTGTATAAGCCAAAATTCTTTACTCTATTCAGACGTAGGTTAATTAAAAAGGTAGCTGTAAGAAAAAGAAAAACCTTATTAAATAAGAAATTTAAACAGGAAATTCAATCAATAAATACAGAATACAGAATATATTTGATTTTCTACTAATGCTGCTATTTCTACTTTTAGTAATGGGTGAAACCATTATGGTTTTGTAAATCAGTTATGAGTTCCTGAGGTTCTTTTTATATTGGTTTAATTCTGCATATACTGCACCATTTTTTTAAGTCTTTCTGGACAAAATCATTTCATGTCATATTACCTATTGTGTGTACAAACAAGTCCTCACTCATCTATTGATTTCACAATTCAAGAAAAGTATCTGACATTTTAAAAGGCCAACAAGATTTCTAGAGTGCCTGACCAGGAGAAGCTCAGAGAGCTGGGACTGTTCAGCTCTAAAAAAATCCATGGTGAAGGCAAGACTTTACTCCTGTCTACAATGACCTAACAAGAAAGTGTAGCAGAGATAGAAGCACACGCTCTTGGAGTGCAGGTGAAAGGACAATGGACAGCAGATGTCGAAACTACAGAAATTTTAAATGGATAGTAAAAGAGAGAGGATTATCAAATAATGGAACCAGTTCACCACAGAGGCTGCATCATTTACCATATTAAAAACCTGTATAAGACCCTGAGCAGCCTGATATAAAATGACCAGACTTAGAGAAGAGACTCGGACCAGCTGACGTTTAGAATCACATCCAGCCTAGATTATTTTTTTGAGTCTATTTCAAAAGTCCATGAAATAAAAGCAAGCATGAAAGCAAGCTTAGTACTACTCTTCTTATATTTGTCCTTCAGAAAAGGATCTAACAAAAGAAAAGGAAATTATTCATTCAGGCAGGAATGTATACAAATATTTATTCTGTTGTTGGTGTATTCTATTTCTTCTGCATAAAGTTCAAAGAGACAAAGAGTGGAGCTGCTTTCTCTGTATTTTTCTCCAATATTTATAATCTTTTATGTGCTTGAGCACTGAATACATCATGTTTGTACTCAAGCAAGTAAAGATCTCGGAAGGAACAAGGACCATCTCTTCATTTACCTACACTACTCAGGCTCCCAGATGCCCTTTGGCATGATATTTAAAGTCTGTCATTATTTCCTGCTTCAGCACAATTAATCCTCCTTTTCTATCCAGCCTGTTTTATCTTCCTCCTATCTTTTTTCATATTTCAACCTTTTCCGCTTTTCATCCTAGCTAAAGGCTCTTCCTCTTCTCAGTTTTATCATTCCTTGGTATTAAAGTAGTTCTGTAGTGGCATTATTTCATGTTTGTGTCATGGCTTTTTATTCATTTCCTACAGTTTAGTTATGTTTTATTATCTTTTATTACAGCTCTTATGTTCTCATCCAATTCTAACTACTGCAGGGATTTGGTGTATATAGTCTCTTGAGAGTTGCAAAACCTTCACATTTGATGTTTTCCCCCCATTTTATAGAGATATTTTAATTTCCTGACAGAGGACAAATATATGTGGGTTTTTTTTTTTTAATTTACTAATGATTTTTTTCAAGTAGACTGGGAAGATCTATACACTTATGCTTTACCTTAGTGCAGATTTCTGTCTGATGTTCTCTGCAAATATTTATTTTCTTTATCATACAACAAACTGATGTTGATGCCATATTGTGTTCAACACTATATATAAATTTCATACAATTTTTCCAGTTGAATGTATGTCTGCTACCTTTATTGGAGAATACTTGGTGTTCCTCACAGTCCTTGTAAAGCAGAAAGAAATAAGGTAAGAATAAACAGCTTTAACTGCAGACTCACTACCAGAGGTGTTTTTGTTACAAAAAGAATAGAAGTAAATGCAGTAAAAAACAACAACAACAGAAAAAAGCATCAAGAGAAAAGGCAACTTTATGAAAGATGTAATCAAAAATGTATAATAATAATAATAATGAATCGTATCTTAGTAAGATATCCCTATTGTGACAATAGATACAACCCACTGTTGTGGCTGCCCAAGAAGAGTTCAATTAGATAAATTATTGGCTGTTTTGGAAGAGGTTTTCTCAAGTTTGTAGTAATAAAAACATACCTATTTTTAGGTTTGTTTGTATACAGTTTCGGCAGTTCATCAAAGGACAAGAGTAGAGCTGTTGAAAAATAGTCCTTTGATATTTACATATACTTTTCCATTTGTATTTAGGAACATTTCTTGGAATTTTAAAATATAAACTAGATAATCATACAGAATAATAAAACTAATTCTTCTATTTTACCATTTTTTCAGGTTCCCAGTGTGGTGTCATCCAGGAAAAAAATTTGGAAGATTCAGTTCAGACTGGAAGTCAGGACAATTATGGAGAGAGGTTGTGAAATATATGCTACATTTTTCGTAAAACAGAACCATAATTAGTATTTGAGGAATGAAAGAATTTGTTACAGGATGAAATGAGCAGTCATACAATACAGACGTAGGAACATTTGGATCACATATTCTTTCAAATACTCTTTAGAACTGTGTATACCTGAATTTCTTTCTACTCAGTCATCTGATACGCAGATGTGATTAGAAGTGTATATTAAACAAATTGTAACTAAGAATTTAGATTTCAAAGTGTCTCTGGTCTCACAGAAGCAAACTAGTAAGTTATAGTGAAGACAGTGTCTATGATGAAATTGCTCCTGACGAAGACACATGAAAATTTTTTAATGTACCATTAAAAACTCCTCTGTCCCCTTAAACCAAAAGGTTGTTCACCTGAGCTATCAGCTCTATAAAGATGTTTCACCACAAAGACTTACCTTTTCTGGGTATTTGATGAGGAGGGCTGATGGGTCTCAGCAGAGGTTACTGTATTCAGCGATTTGCATGTCACAAGCTCTCATCTCAACATGGAAATCAAGTCAATTTTTCACTGTCATTCTTTCCACTTTGTGCTCTAACCCTCTGAAAGCATCTTCTCCAGTGAAACTCATACCAGCCACTCACATTGTAATTATCCGAGCAGCCAAAAGCCCAGTGATTTATTGGCCTTATTCTAGCTGGGATAAAATGTAAATCTGGATAATAGCTGTCATTTTCAGGTTCAGAGCTGGGAATGTGAGATAGAGATTGATTTTTAACTGTCCATTTCCTTAGCTCAGAACATTATGCAGTGTTTCATTTTGGCTTGTGCTGAATGTCTGTCGCTGCAGACACAACAACATCTGACCACATCAGGGTGTCTTAGGCCTTTTAAATTGCTTTATTCTGGCACCTCCCAGAAATTCTCCATCAAAATAATTTTTAATTTGGGACTGAATATTCTCCAGACTAGACAATATTTAGTAGGTTGTGGGTTTTTCTCTTTTTCCTTTTTTTTCTTTGCCTCTCCCTCTGTGCCACCTATGGCACTGAAAATTTGCAAGGTCAACTTGTAGATTATAGCATTGGTCCATTAAATTATTATCCAAGAGAAGTAGAAAGCTGAGGAATATTAACACAGCTGTTGATTTCTTGTCTTCATATCAATATTTATTTTATGTTTGTGCTGGTTTATACATGGTAATCTGCTTCATACATAGTGAAAACCCTTCTTCAGTTTTACTACATATTAAATAGATTTCATCATGACATACTGGTTTATCCTTATTTGAACTGCCAATATTGAATATAGGGGAATATAGGTTGATATGGTTTCTCTGCAAAGTGTATTATTCAAATTGGATTTTACTTGAATGGTTGGTAACATGGAAGAAAGACACTGTTAATGTTTATGCGTTATATTGAAATCACTATCCTTCCTACATAAGATGTGTTAGCTAATGTACTCTTCCATTTTTTTTTTTTTGAAGCAATGTTTGCCAGAAAGTAGTAAAAAAGACTCTTCATAAAGACAGGGCTATGATCAGTAAAGCAAATATTTCTAAAATGCCATAGATAATATACAGTGCTCAAAGGATTACTCTTATCCTCATAGTTTTTTTCTGAAAGGGAAACGAGACAGAAATAGACTAAAACTGAAAACAAACATGCATTTGTGTGAATCATTAATGCAGAAAGTAGATTTTGAAAAATGAGCTTCAGTGAATGAAAACATAAAAAATCTTTTTACCTATAATAGAAAATTTCTCTCCTAAGTATTTTAAATTAAATTTCATCTTGACATAATAATGTGATATTTGCCATGTTTTATATACAAAGTATATATACTATATATAAGTATTACATGCTTAGTAGAATTTATTCTGTAAGTGACAAGAAGATTGGTTTTCCGTAATTAAAACTTCCTAGTCTCCACTGAGATATGCACGCACACATGAACAGTCAAAATCTATTAAATCCTTCTTCCCTTAGACGTAGCCATCCTATTTCTACCGATCTCCATTTTGCATTATGCAGTGAACATAACTGTTCCTGACAAGAAGCCTGTGCAGTCAGGAGTATTCTATTCTTACCACTCCTTTGGTGAAAATGTGCATGTTCAAAATAAAAGTGATACTTCTTCAGACTTGCAAAACTGGAATATATTTTACATAGAAGCACATCAGCTATCTTTTTAAAAAAAGAATTCATTTAGTTTATCTTCCAAATACTTTTTTTCTTTTTAAATTAATTAAAGTCCAATTGTGTTGTGGTTTGAAATATGGTCTGGCAACAAACAGTTCTAATGCACTAACTACATTATTTTATTCTCCATTTACTGCTAGAAACAACTGAATTGCTAGTTACTAGGGGAATTGCTATTGTTTTAATTTGATACAATGATTTTACAGAATGATGATTTGGATATTAGCAGAAATTAGATTTTCAGAAATTCTTTACCATTTAATAGTGTGGGCGTAGATATGTCACAGTGACAGTCTGCTGTTCATACACACAGTGAGTTTCTCCTGGATGCATCTGTACTTGGTAGGTTTTTGTCTTAGGTGAAGTGGTGCTAGAGATCACTGCAGTTAACAGTACTTGTTTTTACAGTAGTCCATCATTTCACTAGCACTAAGGATGTTCTGCTGGCTGACATTTCATGTTGTTTACCACCTGCATAATATTTGAAAGAAAGTGTCTTTCCCCACCAAGTACTTTTTGTTTGGGTTGTTTTTTTGTAGAAGCTCATTCTGTGTAATGGAACTTAAAATAATATTCTGTTAGGTTAGGGGGAGCTGATTGTTTAGCCCTTTGCAAAAAAATAATTATTATTTTATATTTGATTATTCCAGTTTGTGGTACGGGCTCCACTTCTCTGAATCAGTTTCACCTTTGCAGATTGATTCCAAGTTTACATAACTTTTCTTAAAGGTAATATTTGATATTATTGAAAAGAAGATTCTTAATGTTCTTGTAGAAGCTGAGAATGCCATGTATGATTTCTATGGTGAAACTAAGGAACTTTTATTTGCAGCTGTATGGACGAGGAGACATAAATAGATTTTGGAAGCTGGCATAATCAGCATTTTTCCACAGCTCCAGACTGATTGTGTCTGTGGGCTGGTATGTTTTTATACTTGAACAGATTCATCACTTTCATACATATTTTAGCTCTCTACGTCTCTTAAGAAACTCTTTTTTTTGCAGCGTGAGCATTTCATTTACAAATGTGAATAAACAGATTAAATAGAAAGACTATGAAGAAAGTATTCTAAATATAATTTTTGTGAGGATTTGCAGGTTTTCAGCCCCTTCCATTCATTTGTTAGGTGTGCTACTTGGTCTCAGCCATACTTAATAACCTCAAGTATAATCTGCCATGGTTTTGAACTGCTTCCTCATCATAGACACAAAGTCATATACATTTATTTTTCCTAAGAAGAGCAGCTTCTTGAACAAATTGGAACAATCTGCTTTGAGCCCTCTATCTCATTTTCATTGTTGTTTTTTTCCTTTCAATAAAGCAAGATAGAAAGCTGTGATGCTTAAAGTTTCACTCATTGTTTAAACACTTCTTTTGCTATTCTTACCTTTTATTTCTCCTCAAATGGTAAATTTAGGCTAATGAGGTAATTTCAATTTACAGTATTGTTTAAGACAATAGAGATATGGGTATCTAAATTAAATGTTTGGAGCTCTGCACTACAGAAAACAAAAGTTGCACATGAAAGATCAGAAAAAGAATGCATTAATCTGGTTTTAGGATTTTCAGGTATACACCTGAGTTTACCAAGACCTCAAGTGACATAGATATGCAAGAATATAACTGTCTCTCTTCCTTTCTTCCTCTTCCCTCCACTCTTCCCAGCACTTCCTTTCTTTCATTTATTAATTTTAGCCTTTATTTCTGCAGATTTATCATAGGCTTTCCTAAAGTGTCTGAGGAAAGAGAACAACACAGGAAAATGGTTTTGTTGCTGGTTTGATATTTACATGTGTCCTGTGCTTTTCTCTTCCTTTCATTTTTACCAAACTGTGTATTCTAGGCTGTTAGAAATTTGAGAATACTATATATTTCAATTAGTGCTGGGTCTCTTTCTGGTGCCACACTTTACAGAGGGACTGAATGCATGGTAAAATAAGCAACCGCCCCAGGAGAATCCCACATTTTCCTTCCTTTCATTGCTTATAATAGAATTATAATGAAAGAAGAAACTCTAAAATATTATTTCTGTAAGCTGGCCTGCCATTAGGTAGGAAATAGAGAACATTTTGTAAAAATTAACCCAAATTTGAATCCAGCATGATAGAAGCCGTAGGTCTTTAATAGTTTTTATTTACTGCCTTGTAACATTTGCATTAACATAGACTTTCAATACTAATAGATTTTGCTATGCCCTAATGATTTTTAGAGTCTGATTTAACAGAACAATCATAGAGCACCAGGGCAGTTTACTAAAAGTTTCACAAGTACAATATTAGCAATTTTTCTTTGCTTCCCTGATCAAAGTACAAATATTTTTATGAGAGGTACGATAGATAGATAGATAGATAGACAGACAGACAGACAGATAGATGACAGAAGTTAAGGAAATGAGGATTATATCAACAAACCAATATCTTTGCCATTTCAGGATTCTGTGTTCTCTGGAGGACATAATACAGTAGCAATGAGCAAATCTAAATCAGAGGAGATGATATAGGTCTGTGGGGCAACAGTGATCAGGTGTGGATACAAATCACATCTCAAAACCTAACAGTTGTTCCAAATTGAAAAGAAAAAAAGAAAAACCCTCATTAAAATCAAAGCAAATAATTTTTTTAGCAGGCTTCATTGTGTCAAGCTAAGTATTACAGTTTTCAAATATCACTTTAAAGGTGAAATGACATGAAAGATTTTGTTAAAGATAATGGTAAAATTCAAAGTGAATTCTGTAAGATTAGACTGTGTGTGAAGAAAAATCCTGAGTGGAAAAAAGAAACATAGGAATCTGAATTATCCCCTTGGTGACCTGTGTGAATGATATATTTTAGCCTGAGAAGCCAACTTAAATAGAAGTGCTGGCAAAAACTAATACACCAGATTTATTTATCTGACTGCTGCTTTCTCCAAATGGAAGCCTGACTTGCAAAATTACTTTCAGTTTATGAAATGTTTAATGTAGTAATATTTCTTTTTATGATGATTTAGAATAAACTGAAATCTTACAAACCAATATTTACTCAATAAATTTCCTTGTGCTGAAAAGTTTCAAGTCTATGGAAACCAATTTCATATATAGTGAGAGAGAAAAAAAAGTGACATCTGTTTATAACAGGAAGCTCCCCTGATTCATTTATACATAACTGCATTCTGTCTGATCTGGAACATCAACAAGGATTTATCAAAATTTCATCATTATTTATAGAATTCTTTCTCTGGAAAATCTCTTAATTTCATAAAAAAAACCCCACACAACAAGGTCTACTAACATATAATGTGTTTGAAGTACAAGATAATTCACTTGTGATTTCATATTTCTGGAATGTCTTAATGTCACATCAATGTTTACAACAAGTGAAGGACAGAGGATCAAAATGTTTTATTCATGAACACATATACATTTCTTCATCTCCCCTGACATTTTTACTAACTTCATATAGTTTAACATAAGAAAAAGTCAATTATAACTTCCAAACCTGGAAACTTAATTTTCAGTGCCAAATGTTCACCCTAGATACCTGTAAAAACTGGACTGTACCTTTAAATGTACATACCAGACAGAGTTTTAAGTGAGAAGAGTGACCTTTTGGGCTCTTGTCATGACATAATCCCAGCTGGTAACTAAGTACCATGCAGCTGCTCTGGCGGAATGCAGAAGAGAATTAAAAAAAATACAACCTGTGAGTTGAGATAAGAACAACCTCATAATTGGAACAAAACAAAACAAAATAAATATGGAAAGGGAGATAACAAAAAAAGAGAGAGAGAGAAATAAATCCCAAGCAGACAAATGATGCACAATACAATTTCTCCCCACCCACTGATTGATGCCTAGCCTGTCTCCAATCACCAATCAGCAGCTCCTGGCCAAGCCCAACCAGTTTATATATTGGGCATGATGTTCTATGGTATGGGATTTCCCTGTGGCCAGTCTGGGTCAGCTGTCCTGGCTACGCTCCCTCCCAGATTCTTATGCACCTGCTCACTGGCAGATGATGAAAAACCGAAAAACCCTTGACTTGGGATAAGCCCTGCTCAGGAACAACTCAGCCATCACTGTGTTATCAACAATATCCTTGTACTAAATTCAAAAAACAGCACTGTACGAGCTGCTATGAAGAAAACTAACTCTACCCTAGTGAAAACCAGGACAGCCCTTTATGACTATTTGAAATACAAGGTTTCAATAAAAAAAGAAACACATTTTAAGATTCTGTTAAGCTTTCCCCTTGTAAGCTGAAATTGTTCTTTACAGATATTATAAACCCATGATATGCTTAATTATAGTAAATTAGCATTACATTTTTGTGTTTGGGTTTTTTATATAAAAGAAACACAGTAATATATAGCAGATAAAAGAAATGTTCTCTGCTTTTCTGAATGTCTTCTTATCTCAAGAATTTTTTTTGCAGTCTTATAACACTATAGGACATTCTATATTGTACGTGGTATGCCATTACTGAGGTCAAAGGGTAGCCGATGGATTTGTCATGACTTTGTGGAAAAGACCTGTAGATTTTGACAAAAATTAGCTATTTCCCCCCCCTACCATTAAGACACCAATTTACATACTTCAAACGTTTTTAAAGAAAGGTATATTTACTTATGATACAAATTAATGGAAGAATAAGAAAGAAATATGTGTGTGTATACATTATAGGAAAAAACACTCTGTGTTGCAGGACAAGTACAGTACTGTGTTAGAGCTTCCATCTCTTGGAAATCTTGTGCATAGGTGCATACATGCTGTAAAGGACATGTGAAGTGCATATACTTGTTCATTGTGTAGACAACCAGCACAGGAACACTTTGTTCATGCGTTCTGTATAAGCTGAACTCACAATTTTGCAGAACTAAGTCAATGAACATAGCAGTTCCCAAATGATCCTGTTGGATTTAGAGGACACGTGCTGAAGTAAGTCTCTTAAATATGACTCTCAGAGTTCATACATTTTGTTTCCCCCCAAGAATATATATTATATATAGATTTTTTACCCAATTAATTTAGTTCTGATCTTCCTAGATGAAAACTTTATATCATGTGCTGAGTGGATTCTCACTATGCTGTTGATATACTCTGCTTTCATTTTCATTACTAAAAGTTATAAAATTCAGAAGTTAGGGCAATTATAAAAAAGTTGTGTATTCCTTCATTTTCTCTTTGCTTCTTGCAGAGCAAAGGCACTAACATATAAAACTTCTGATTATTTCTTTGGGCTATATGGGTAATTACAGAATAGATGATGGAATAGCATAAAGATTGACAGAAAATCCTTAGAAGCATTCTAAGTTTGTCTTTTCTAATGTATATGCTCATTAGTAGTCTGTCCATTTTTATGCGGAAGTTTCTAGGATGACTCCAGGCTGTTCTTAGACTCGAAAGGGTCCTCAGTAAACTGCAAAGTAGAAATTCTTTTTTCCCCTGCTGCACTTTCATAACTGTTATGTTACTGTCAAAAGAAAATTCTCTTCACCAGTCAAGCAGTCTAATACATCAAACAATTGTCTTTTTAATTTCTCCTTGACCTTAATATCTGTTATTTACAGCTATTTCTTATAAGGAAAGCATATGGGCTTGTACTTTAGCTAGGTAAAATGTCTTGTCCATGTATTTCATGTTTGCATTATATGCTAAAATCATTTTTAAGCCTACCATTTTCCCATATTTTTTTCTCTGGTTCCAATGATGTCTTGCATGCTTTGCATGTTAGTACACTATTTTCAGTGAGGAGTAGGAACTCAGTCCCGGCTCCTGTTGCATAGGACATAATGCTGATATCCCCTTAAACTCATAGTTTTAACCTGAGGCTTCTGAGCACCACATTGCTACAAGAAGTGGAAAAGTAAAATTATGCTTTTCACGAGCTTTTCATATTATAATGTTAAGTTTTGTGTCACCACAGACCTAGGGATCAAGGTCTCAGTTTACATATCATTATATAAAAACAAAGCTATTGAAAATGGGTCCCTATTATAAGCAATTTGAAGAAAAATGTATGACTGGCAATTGTTTGAACACTGAAGCTCTGAAACAGTGTTAGGGGTTATGTAAGTTTTACAGAAAAGGGGAGGGAAAGAATTTATACAGAGTAAAAATAACTAATGTGGAAAAAAAATCTGTGGGATGGTGTTCTGACATTCCCAGTGAGAGCGGCAGCATAAGGTGCCAAAGGTAAATGAGTACAAGGTGACGGAAAGTACAATATCAGAAGATAATTCCAAATGCTGAAGGTGAAAGAGATGTTAGGTAGGTTGGGGATAATCCATGATATGTTCGAAGAGAAGTGGCTTTCTTGACTCCATGGAGAAGTGTAAGCCAGCAGAATGTCAAGAAGAGTGACACTGTCAGAGTGACAAGGTAGAGAAATTCACTGCAGCCTCATTTGAAATGGACAAAAGTTGTGTTAGACAGCAGTTTTCACAAAAAGGAAAGAAAAGGATGGTTCAGTAATTGACAAGTTGACAAGAGCCAGGATGAGAGTTTTAGGTATGGGGTCCGACAGCAAAGGCTGGTCCTTGATACGTGAGCACACACAGAAGTGAGGACCTCAAGAGCTTTGACCTAAGTCAAAGATACATGCAAGAAACGGTGCAACATAACAAGATGAATTATGTGATCAAAAAAACATGGCATTTGGGAGAAGGGAATCCAGAGAAAATAGTGAAAATTTGATCGTTTTCTGTATTTCACAGTGAATATTAGTAACCACAAAAAATATTTCTGTAGTACAATGCAATATGATGGAACGTAAAATATTTGTCAGTAACTTAAGCATAAAGACACCTATTTATAACTTTTCATAAAATGTAATGTGCAAATGAATGTATGAAATATATATATATAAATACAAATGCAAATAAATACATGCATGTATAAAATTTAATTAAGCAGCAGATTTTTAAGATCACCCTGCAGCACGCCCTTGGTGATTTGTTTTTCACCACCTGTTTTCAATATTCAGTTGCTAAAGAAATCAATTAATTCTTTGGGTTCTCCCCATATATCATTAGGTTCCTTGAAAACTTCCATGTTTCTGTTGGACCCACCCCCTTTCTCACTCCATGTCTGAGTTCCTGAGCAATTACAGGTTAGGAACTCAGTTCCACCTCCTGTTAAGCTAACCATGATTTACATCAAGTTCAATTTGGTGTCTTGGACATTCTGTCCTTGAGGAGAGAGACAAGGAATATTGAAAAACGATCGAGTCACACATTTGGTGGAAAGTATTATTTGAACCACTTGTGTGTCTAAGAAAATACATCTGAAAATGGGTGCAATTCTTCACTAACAGTTTTTGGGATACCTCTGTGAAATATTCTTTTAGTCTGCTAGTCTGTCATCTTGTCAGAGCTTTCCCACACTCTCCGGACAGCCTATGTCTCCTTGCAAGTACCATGAATTTGTAGAGGTCTATAGCACTTTAAATCCCATCTTTCTAACTTGGTCAATCAACTACATCTCACATCAGCCCAGAATCTGCTACAATGCAATATAAGAATCCACTTTAAAGCAATAAATAACTCTGGCTGAGCTTCCACACTTTGTTGATATTCTGTTACTAGTCCTGGCATTTGGGAAGCAAAACCTTTTGGTTAACCGTCAAATCAAAAGGTCGTTAATAAGCTGCAAACTACTAATCATGTACAAACATTCTAAGTGTGAAGTGAACGACTCCATTTAAAAATTATTGTGTCACAATATAAACATATTTTTTATAGTGTAGTCATCTCTGATTATAATGAATGGGGACTACAGTCATCTTGTCCATAGGGACAAGGAAGAATGGATGGACATGATGTGGTGTGTCCTCAGTTAGTTTTAGAAATGTTTTCTCCTTCCTCACTCCTTACTCACAGCAGAGTGATATGGTTACATTCTTCAGATAGACCAGATAATTGAAACCAGATTATCCTTAATTTTTATTATTTTTTTATTAATTTTTAGCAATATTATCAATTAAAAAAATAACTGTTTGTTCAATCAACATATTGGGAACTTTTGGGGCACATTCATTTTAACATCTGGAAAATAAAGTTGGGTTTTTATAATGTCCACCTACCAAAGCACTAATTCCTATATTGTGTAGGTTTTTTGCAGATGTTCCACTGTCATCTCCAGGAGAATATCAGTGCATTGTACTGGTCATATCTATACTTCCCTTATTTTTAATGGTGTCATAATAAGTCTCATTTAAAATAGGCACATGTTTACAGTAGAAAATCCCTCTAAAAAGTGTATCTCCAAGCCAAGAAAAAATAGAGGTTGCATAATGAACACGTAAGCTATTTTACAAAAGTCAAAAATGACATCTTAATTTCTCCCCAAAATTATTTCTTCTCTACAATACTGTAATCTGGCCTTTTCATATAAAACAGCTCTACTTCTGGTCTTACATTTCCTGGAGGCAGCTGATTGCCTTGACATGTCTTTATAACGGATGATTACAATCAGAGTCTCATGTAATTCAGTATCTGTTTTCAAAGAATAAAGTTTAATCTAATAATGTTTTATTAAATTCTCAGTTCCTGAAGGACTGCTTTGGAAGGATATTCAAGGAAAATCATTTTATTTGAGAGCTCAGCTGCTGGTTGCCCTTATCTTTCGTAATGAAAATTTATTTCAATGTAACAGTAGATTCACTATTTGTTAAATTTTGGTATTTTCTGAGTGGGAGATTTTGTGTGTGCATGCCAAATTTTCAGCAGAGACTGCATGACCTGAAACAAATTACTTTATTTCTTTCATTATAAAAATATTAACTCTTTTCTGCTTTTTTTCCCCCCCTTTTAGAGGGGAAAATATTTAAAAGTGCTACAGCAGTTTAGTATGTTGGTGAACTGTGAAAAGGACATTTTCATAGCAAGGAATATATACTTACCAAGACTTCTTAAAACCCTTCTTTTTAAAAAAAAAAAAAAAAAAAGTTAAGTTTGCTAAAGTACCTTATTAGATACACCAACTCTCCTTACATAAAAGGGTATAATTTCAAGGTTCCCAAGGGGTCTCTAGGAGGAAGAAGCTGCACTTCCAGGAAGAATTCATACTTGTATCAAGTAATTTATAATCAGAATGGATAGATCGGCAAAGAATGAGAGACAGAAATCATTATCATAAGAAAGCATTTTTCATAAATGAAATATTAGCAGCTTGATGAAATCCCAAGGCTAATAAAACAGCTGGTTTCAGATATTTCAGAAAATTTGAGAATTCTGAGAATTGCTTTTCATTTCTTAACTAAACTATTCATACTTCCCTTCCCTTCCCTTCCACTTCCCCTTCCACTTCCCCTTCCTTCCCCTTCCCCTTCCCCTTCCCTTCCCTTCCCTTCCCTTCCCTTCCCTTCCCTTCCCTTCCCTTCCCTTCCCTTCCCTTCCCTTCCCTTCCCTTCCCTTCCCTTCCCTTCCCTTCCCTTCCCTTCCCTTCCCTCTCCCCCCTCCTCCCCTCCCTCCCCTCCCCTCCCCTCCCCTCCCTCCCCTCCCTCCTTCCCTTCCCCTTCCCTTCCCCTTCCCCTTCCCCTTCCCCTTCCCCTTCCCCTTCCCCTTCCCCTTCCCCTTCCCCTTCCCCTTCCCCTTCCCCTTCCCCTTCCCCTTCCCCTTCCCCTTCCCTCTCTTCCCTTCTCTTACTAGCATATTTACGATCCTTCTATTTAAATACTTTTATGACCTTTAATCACGAAGGATATATATATGTAGACTGATTGACTATTTAGTGTATAATTCTTGTAAGCAAGTTTTCCTTTACACTTTAAAAGGTGATAAAAATGAAAACCAGATTGCTTAAATCTACTTTTGTATCATCATATTTTTTAATCGGAGTTTGATAATTTGAAATATGTGAAGAACAATTTTTCCATACTTTACATAAAATATGGAGAGACTAACATTTTAAAACTAAGTCTATGTAATGGACCTGTCTATACCTTTTCAGGAAAGAAGTCCATGCTTTTAGAGCTAAATTCTCTAACTGTACGAAGACCAATAGATTGCATTTGCTCCTTCATCACTGTAGCAGACATTATAATAACCAATGATTGCTGCGTAGACACAGCTGCAGAGACCACAGAATGGATTGCAGAACTTTCCAGGAACTGGTGCACCTTCTAGGTCAGTTAAATCTATGCACTTAGGGATGTGCCGACATGACACTACTCAAGATTTTGTCTGTATGTACACCAGCATGAAGGACTAAATTTCCATATGGCCTTCATTGTCTTTCAGCTACTGGATTGACTGGAACATGTATTATCTTCTTTAGTTAGGAAAAAAAAAAAGAAATTAAATACTTTCTTTTAAACCATAATACTATTTTGTTGTGTTCAGATGCCTGAGCCAGTGGAAGAAAAAAATCATAAAAGTACTATGTATAAGAGCATGCTGGGAGGACTGAGACTTTTGTTGTGAGATATGATTTATCTTTAATTACCATGCTCTGCTGCACTGTCTAGCTTTGGCATTAGCTGTCTGATGCTGGGTCTCATTGTGATAAATCCAGGAATGAAGTTACATCAGCTAAACAGAAAATGAAGGAACTTTACAACAAAGATCTTCATCCTCTTTCAGATTTTGTATTTTTCTTCACTTCATGCTTTTTTGCCTTATGTATCTTTTTGAAGCACTGGTCCTTTGGTAATTTGTAATATAATCCCTGTTATAAAAAAGTAAGATAAGTAGGCACATTATTTTAATTGACTCTTTTTTCTCAAGTAGAATATAAAATTTTAGTGGGTTTTTGTTTAGGTTTGTTTGGGTTGTTTTTTTTTTTTTGGTTTATCTGAATAAGTGTGCCATTGTCCTAGATTAAATGTTAAATGTTTACTCCCTTCTCAAGCAAAAAACCTGACTGCTTCTGACTTGTTGAATAACAGTTTGTATTAATTCTTAACAGTACATGTTCTATGTGCTAATAAAACATGTTTTCTGACATTTGTCAAACGGAATATGAATTACAGCTCCAACCTGCAGACACAGAGTGCATCCTGTTTCAGAGCTGATGAGCCCTGGCTGAAGGTATGATTTGTTTCCTGAGAAGACAATAAAAAGTCTAGTGATGTCACTTACAGAAAGGCAGAAATCTCCAGAAATTTATTAACCGGGCATTAAGCACTGAACAGCTTCAAGTAAAAAAGCTACATTATGAAGAAAGATAGAAAAGCATATTGTTCTCCCATGACTATATAGGGAAAATACATCAGGAGACCAAACATGTGAGCGTAATATTATTAAATAAATAGCATGAATGCTTCAAATATTATCCAGGGAAGACAATACTCTTTAAAAATTAACTTTCGGTATTCTTATGAATTTGAATAACTAGAGAAACATAAACATATCTCACCTTCTACTTAGCATTTTGAAAAAAAAACCTCCAAAGAACCTCCTCCCCAATTTCAGTTATATAGCATAGCATTCCAGATATGACCACATGTAAATAGATTAGTCCATTTACACAAACCCACGGCTGCCCAGCCATTTTCATAGCTGTCAGTGTTGCAATCATTTTTGATTGTGTTTTCTCAGTAAACAAATAGAGGCAGAGATTCAATTACAGAACTGGTCATGAGCAGCAGTGGCACTGAATTGTACTGTAGGCCAGAGTTAATTCCCTGTTGCTGGAGCAAGAAGACAGCAAAGCAGCAGTGCCTTGGATCCAAGTCGTAATTGCCTCCTGAGGCTGAGCATGATATGGCTCTGTTCATCAGATCTTTGGAAGGAACAGGAAAACAGCAAAATTTTCTTCTTTAAGAAGATTAGTCCTAAGCCTGATATAAATGAGGAGCAGTTGTAAATAAAACAACTTGACAGTTTAATACTTTTACTGGAAATACTTTTCAGCCATATACAACAGTGAAACTATAGTAGTGGAGATTTACTACTTATCAGCTATTAAAACATTTCCTTACAAAGACCTTTTTGATTTCCATTTATTGATAAGTAAGTAAAAGTCTTACAAAGAACAGAATATATTTTTATTAGATTCCTCCTCTACTGCATCCTTGCTGCTCTTATCTTTCATAAACTTTGTTTTATTTATTTCATTTGCGCCTTATTATTTTTCTTCCAAATGTATGATTTATTTGCAAGTCTGTTGCATTTTAACTTCAGTTTGCATTCATGTATCTTAGAAATTTCTAAATAAGTTATTTTGTTTGGTTTTTTGTTTGTTTACTCTGTTGGGCTGACTCTTTGGGGTTTATTTTGACTTTTTTAGGACTCTGACATGTCTAGCAGGCTGAACATCAGTGTAGCTTTATGTAATGAAAAAGAGATAAACATAATACCCTAAAACTAGTCTATACTATGATTTATTATTATATTAAATTTGGTACATAATTATGTTAAATGACTGAAGCATTTCATGCAGCCATGGATCTTGCATTTCCACATTTTACATTGTCAAGCCAGCCTTTTTCACAAGCGTCCCCATCCTTTTCTATTTTAAAGATTCCCTAAAAGCTCCAGTCCATTTCCACAAAGATTTGCATGCTTAGTTGCTCCTTTTAGTATCTTCTCTGTGTCAAGAGTTCTGGTTAGGAACATTCCATACCTAGCTTAATCTGGCTCTGCACAATTCTTGTATTTATCTTTCAACAGGTATTAAATTTTCTGTTTTGTTCTTTTCTTTCTTTCTCTGCCTCTGTTTCGTGGTTCTTTTACTCGGAGTTTGGATTGAAATGCAGGAGACACTAGGTTGTTCTTCGGACTCAGATGTTTATTATTTCTTATATATGGTACAGCTGCACAGAATCTGCCTCTAAGTTAACGAGGTGAAAATGGCTCCCAAGTTCTACCTTCCAAGGTCTTTTAAAGCCCAAACTACCCAATTATGGAATTCCAACTAATTTTTTTTTACTTATAATCCAATAACTAATCATTCATGTTCCGCACTGCAGATTTTTTGAACCAATACCAGACCACCCAGGCTTGTGAAGAAGAAGGAAGAAGAAAGAAAAAGAACTAACCTACACCCAAAATCCTCCATCTTGTTACATGTATATTACTATATCCCAGAAACCTAAATTTTCTACATCTCTACGTATTCCACTGAGTGATATAACAGCAACAATCCCAATGCTATCACATAATTTGGGAAGCCTTTCCCAAGGCCTCAGGTCAAATGCAGTGTGCTTTTGAGGATTACTGCCTGTCAGCACTAAAAGATTGAAATTCTCTGAACCCAGGGTTCCAACAATCAGGCATTTTGTGTATCCTTTATTTTTCTCTGAATCAGTTTCACTAAATAGTCTATATGGAGGAATTTTCATGCATTTCCAGTAGCTTCAACTACTACAGGCTCATCAGTTCCAGTTTTACATGCAAGTTTGAGTACAATTTTTCCTGTAGTTGCTGTTTCATCTCCCTCTTTGCCATCTTTTTCCATCCTCTCCCTACATATGGAAAGGGGCCCATGTTGGATGGGGCTTTAAGCAACCTGTTCTAGTGGAAGGTGCTCCTGCCCATCGCAGGGGGGTCTGGCTCCATATGATCTTTAAGGCCTGTTCTGTCCTAGGTGACCTAGGTTGTCACTGCCCTGGGAGATGGGTCGGCCTTGGAGGGTACTTGTCCTGCTTAGGAGGCAGCAGTGACCTTTCCGCAGACAGGCACTGAAAAGTGTCGCATCTCGGCGGCCGCTTGGAATGGGCTGCACTGGCTCGGTATCAGCAGGCGCACCCAAAGCGAGGGGACCCGAAGGTCTCAGTCTCTCAGGAATCCCGGGGGCGAAAGAGGCAAGGGAGAGGACCAGTCCGTGAAATCTTCCAGGGGTTTATTTCCCCGAAAGCAAAGGGGAGGAACTGGCCAAGGAGGGCCAGGGTTACCGAGGTTTTCTACAGGGGTGGTACAGAACAAACAACCAATAGAAGGTAAGCCTGGAGGGGGATCCCGGGGACACAGAACCAATGGCCAGGTTACAGAGGAGGGAATTTACAGAACAAACCTATTAACAACTGAACTGAACAGAACTTTCTGGAGAAGTGGTACGGGCTCAGAACCGGGTCTTGCCCACGGACTGGTCCTCGCTCTCTGAGTTGTCTGCCCATTGGGTAGGCATGGCATTATGGACAGCGGGTGGACCCCAAGTGGTCCGCGGCACCCCAGCACTAGGTGACCCAAAAATCGTGTATTCCATATGTTTTTTTTGTCAATCCTGTCAATATGTCAATCCTTACAGTCTGTTTTACTGTCTGTTTAAGGCTCGGCAACATGGGAAGAAGAAACTGTGTGTTTTACTCTGGTTCATGGAGGTCCCTTTAAAAATAGAGAATGAGGGTTCTGTCCATGCTTCTGAGAGGTTGCCTTGGCAAGGTCTCTGAGTCACAACCTGAGAAGCTGCATTTCACAATCCAAAACTGCCTCTGAGCAGATTTCTCAACACCTTCGCTGCTTGGGTATCATTTGGGGTTTTTTCTTCCGCTTGTCAACTGCTGTGAGGCGGCACAAGGCAATAGCTTTTTTGTTCTCCCTGGGCTTTGGAGAATTTTGCAATGCCTTCACTGCTGCTGCTTCTGTTTGCTGAGGAGGGGTCAGACCCTGTCTCTGCAAGTTTTCCCAGCCACTGCCCCCAGTTCCAGCTGCACTGTGCTGAGAAGGCATCGGATCCTGTAACTGCCGTGAAGTTTCTACCAGCATTTTCTGGGCAGCATCGGAGTCTTTTGAACAAAAATATTTTCCAGGTCTTGTTTTGGCCTCGGTTGTTTGTGTGTGTGTAGGGGGTGAGGGGTAAGTTTTCTGCAGCTGTGGAGGCTCAGGTGCTGTGCTGTTTTCCTTTGTTCTCTCTCTTGGACATGTGGTCTTGAGTAGGGGGCTCTTCTACCATCTTGTCTTTGTCCTCTGGGCCACGTGGGCTGCTACGTTGGCTGCCATCTTGTTTTCTTTGTTCCCAGGGGACCACAGGTCTCAGCATCTTTGTATCTAGAGGTTATTGCTCTTCTCTTGGTTGTTGCTGTTTTATTTTTAGTAAACTGTTATTTTTCACTTATATCTTCTTGTATCTGTTTCTCCTTATCAGGGAAAGGGGAGTCGTTAAAACTAAGGGGGCGTAACTCATTTTGGAGTTTCTGCTCTGTAAATTGTCTTAAACTAAGACATCTTCTAACCCAAACCATTCTATGACTCTTTACCAACAAGCAAAGAAAAACAAAGAATTAATTCAGTGCTTCCCATGAGCAGGTGTTCAGCCATCTCCAGGAGACCAGGGCCCCATCATGTGTTACAGTTATTGGGGAAGACAAACAACATCACCCCAAATGTTCACCCCTTCCTCCTTCTTCCCCTTACTTTATATATTGAGCACAATGTCATATGGCTTGGAATATCCCTTTGGTCAGTTAGGGTCACCTGTCTTGTCTGTCTCCTCCCAACCTCCCATGCATCCCCAATTTCCTGGCCAGTACAGCAGTACAAAACCAGAAAAGGCCTTGGCTCTGTGTAAGCCCTGCTGAGCAATAATAAAACATGTCTATATTATCAACCCTGTGTTCCACACAAATCCAAATTATAGCCCCATATCAGCCACTGTGAAGAAAATTAACTATATTCCAGCCAAAACCGGCACAAAAAGAAGTTTCATCTCCTCCTAAGACACTTGGGATAAATCAGGCTTCAGATGTGTATTTCCTTTAAGTAGAGAGGTTCTGGGCCTAGACTAAACATTTAACTATGCCAATCAGTACCACATTACAGACAAAGATATAAAATTTTCAGAGGTTTTTCTGGTATCATATCCTCTTAAAAATTAAAAAAATGTAGGCTATTTCTAGGAGTCAAATCAAATTCAATTGTATCCTTTTACCTCTTTTTTTTTTTTTTAACAAAAATTGCATATTACCTATTCTTTATGGTTTAGAGAAAAAAAAAGCTGTCACTCTGTTCTGAATATCACCATGCATATGAATGGGTGAGATGATGAAATGACGAATTGTAGATATCTACATCTAAATTGATTACCCTGGACCATAGAGTGTCATTGACGAAAAGGTGTATGTGTTGTTGGTGAAAACAAGCAGCAGATAATGGGAAGTCTGTGAAGGTGGGGATGAATAACCCAGACTGAACTTTTGAACTCTCAGGATAAACCTGTTACTTTCTAGTTGTCATTGGTATTGGCTAGGTTGTCTGTTCTAATAACCCCTGGAGTAAACAGAATGGGTGTGTCCTGAATCCTCCGCTTAGAAAGGAGACATGAGAGGAAACCACATATAAACCACAGGAGTCTGATCACACACTTTGCTTCTGTACGGGGACAATTTAAATTAGTAAAATCAGGGACTTTGGGATCTATAGAGAACTGGTACTGAAAAAATGGTTCCCAAAAATGTGGTCTTAGTAAGATGGGGACCCAGAAAGAAGGCAGCATTGTGGCTGGAGGGAAGATCATGAAAGTAGAGAAGGTTCTTGGAGACTGGGTAGTAGCATGTTAAAAAATGACAGGAGAAGACCCTGGCCAGTAATGCCCAAGACCGGTAGCTGCAAGCAGCAGTATGTCATTAACTTTCTTCCCAGTACCCCTGGTCTGGCAGCTATCTCCTTGATGAAAAGAGAATTCAAGACCTACAGAACCTAATGTTATGGGTGGGTGGGCAGGGCTAACAGCTGAGTGTGTGAGAATCAAGTAGGTTAAAACCTCAAATTTTGATTCTGTAATACACAACGCTATCCAGATCCAATACATGTTGCCATTTGAACTGCCTCACCCATGCAGTAGGAAAAGCCACTCTCTATCTGTCCCCATTAGTTCTATCCATTGTTAAGAGCTCTGTAGATATCAGGAAGCAAATATGCAGCTTCACCACAGAATACCAACTAATTTATTAATTGAAGAAGACTCATGTATATTTAATATTTTAGCACATAGAAAAGATCATTGCTGTCGAATGTTCAAAGGGTAATTTATGACAAGGTATTCATAGTCTTAAAAGTAATAAGTAGAAATCAGAAACCATTCACATAAAAACTGCAAGAAATACCAGCTTTCCTGCTTTGGTTCATTATAACATTATGTAAAGCACAGAACTGCAGAATCACAAATTGGGTCAGGTTGGAAGGGACCACAGAGAGTCACCTGGTCCAACCTCTCTGCTTAAGCAGGGTCATCCTAGAGCACATTGCACAGGATTGCATCCAGACAGGTCTTCAATATCTCCAGTGAGGGAGACTCTACAACCTCTCTGGGCAATCTGTGCCAGGAATCAGTCACCTGTACAATAAAGAAGTTCCTCCTCATGTTTTAAGTGGAACTTCCTATGAATCAGTTTCAGCCTGCTGCCTCTTGTCCTATTACTTGGCACCACCAAGCAAAGCCTGGTCCATCCTCTTGACACCCTAGGAGGGCTATCAAGCAAATCATCATGCTTGTTTACAAACACATGAAGGACAATTAGATTACTGGGATTTTTATTCTTTTTTTAATACACCTGACAAATCTGAAGTTTCCAGAAGGAGATAACTAACTAGAAGGATAGGATGAGAGGAGAGCAGTGGATGGTTTTTATCTTGACTTTAACAGGATGCTGCCTGACAAAACATGCTCAAAGTAAAAATGAATAACCACGGGGAGTGGGGCTAGAAACTGGCTGAGCTGCTGGGCTTAAAGGACTGCAGCAACACAAAGTGTAGCGGGAGGTTAGAAGAGGTTGGCACTTTAGCCAATACTGTTTAACATCTTTGTTAGTCACCTGGATGGTGGAGCAAACACATCCTTCGCAAGTGTGTTGGTGATGGGAGGAGCAACCCCATGCACCCATGTTGACTATTTGGGGGCTGACTTGGTGGAAAGGAGCTCTGCAAAACCAGACAGGAGTCCTGGTGAATGCCAAAGTGAACATGTGTCCATGAGGCAAGACAACTGACTCAGTGATGCTCTCAGTGACAGGAAAAGAGGTAATGGGCACAACTGTAATACAGGAAATTCTATTTAAACAAAAGAAAAAAAAAATCTGTTACTGTGAAAGTGGTCAAATCAGGTCAAGTTTTTTTGTGGAATCTACATCCTGGAGATAGTTAAACTCCAACTGGGCATGATCTTGAGCAACCTGCTGTAGCTGACACTGATTTGGGCAGGCTGGTTGAACTGGATGATCTCCAGAGCTGCCTTCCAGCAAAGCCACTCCGTGATTCTGTGGGAGAGCAACATATAAGGCACAATAGGATCAGAATTTTATTCATTCAGTGCCTTTTATTATAAAACTCAGAAAACAATTTTTTTTGCCTGTGTGAATTTTTAGTTGCAATAGAGTAAGTAGAGAATTCATTATTTTAACTGAACAACACACAAAGGTTTGAAAACTTAAAGAAAAGAAATAATTATCTTCTTTGCACAGTTTTTTAATAGTGCTTTTACCTCTGACAAAACTCTGAAAGTTCACCATCTGTTTCATCTGACAAAACCTCTCCACTGGGGTATACTGTAAATGTTCTGATTCATCAAGTGTAGTTCACACTCCTGACCTTTCCTGTGCCACCTTTTAATAGCCACTTTCCATTTCCTAGTGTTTCAATCTTGCACACTTTTAATTTTTGTAAAAAATCTCACTCCTACCACTAGGGGATCTGCATTAACTCTGCTGACTTTGATGATAATTTGACATATTTCAACTGTTCCGTCTCAGCAATATATATTTGTGTTCTCTCTACCATGGCCATGGAAAGAGGTAGTTAATTAAAAAAAAAGAAAAAAATTGGAAAAAATCCTAAGAATCTCTCATATAAAATCATAGAATCATAGAATATTAAGGGGTTTTGTAGGGCTCTTAAAGTTCATCTAGTCCCAACCCCCCCTCTGCTATGGGCAGGGACATGTCCCACTAGACCAGGTTGCTCAAGGCCCTTATCCAACCTGGCCTTGAACAGTGACAGGGTTGGGGCACCTGCAACCTCCCTGGGCAACCTGTTCCAGCGTCTCGTCACCCTCACAGTAAAGAATTTCTTCCTAATATCTGACCTGGATTTCACCACTCTCAGTCTGTACCATTACTCCTTGTCCTATCACTACGGTTCCTGACGAAGAGTCCCTCTCTGGCTTCTCTGGAGGCCCCCCTCAGATACTGGAAGATGCTATGAGGTTTCCATGCAACCTTCTCTTCTCCAGGCTGAGCAGCCCCAACTTTCTCAGCCTGAAAATTCAGCCTTTCTTCATCTCTCTAGTTTATTTAGGAGATAACTTCAACAGTACTACCATTTCAGAATTAGCCCTCTGACTTTAAACGTTTATTTCTTTATTTTTACAAATGTATCCCTAAATATTTTTGGTAACTTTTGATAAAAAAACAATTACTGTGTGTTCTTATAATCAAAAATGTGCTACTCTCTCACTCAGTATATTGAAGACCTGACATATGTCAGCTAATTTTTCTGTTAAGTTTCAATAAAGTTGACTCTTCTATAATTTTGCAGAGTTATCAAAAGAGTATAATATTTTCTTCGTCCTGTTTTCTAGAGATTAAGAATATTGCTTAAAACCACTAAACTTTTTTATGGTTTAAAGGTTATTCACTGTACATATATGTCTCTACCAAAATACTGTAGTTACAGAGAGAAACTTTTCTGATAAATAATGAAGTTTCTGCAGTTCCACAGACCTGATTGACAATATGGTAATTTTTCAGGGCACGAGCCTTCAATCAAATTCTGCTACAAGCTCTGCTTTTAATGATTTTGCCAAACTCTCATGCAATTAATCATTGACATTTGTTTAAGATAATATTCAGAAAGTTGCAGAAGACACCTGTAGTGAAGTAAGTTTTATACAAAAAGGTTTGTTTTTTTTAATAGGTGGGTATAATTAAAATTTTTCAGCTTTTTACAGTTAACACTTTGTCCAAGCAAAAGCAGGTGTCTTATTCTATCTACAAAATAGATTAGATTAAATAATCTTCATTGTAGCCCTGCTCAACCTTGTCCTAAACATGCAGTGTAAATCAATCAGGAGGCTGTCAGATAGAAAACTTTATTTAAACTATAATGTCATTTGCATGAGAACCATTTAATATATCATTTAATCTATCCCTGCATGCATTTGGTGCAATCAGTCTCTTTCCAAAGTTACTTATTTTAGTGTACATACTTAGTCATTTAACTCTTTCAGCTTATTGCTGAACAATTTCTCCATTGGAATGATAAGGCGATGGAAAAGAGAAAATAAATACAGAAGATAACAGAAAAAGAGAAAATAAATAGAGAAGATTATTGAAGTAGTCCAATACAAAGAAATGCCATCAATACTAGGTATGCCTTCAGACTGAGAGTTCTGTGAATATTTGTGAATATTAGCATCAAAGCTGAAATACCAAACCATGCTAATATCAGATTCAGTGTTTGGTGCAACATCAGCAGCAGTAAATGGGATGAGGTTCTCGAGCACTGAGATGTGTCTGAGCAGGCACTGCCTCCTGTGTTGATTTAACAGATCCACTCTTAGACAGATTGATGACATGAGCTGGTTTAAAAGAAAGTCTTTTTTTCTTCCCTTTTCCCTTCCTTTTCCTTTTTTTTGTGGGGTGCATCTGAGGCAAATGCTTAGGACTGCCACCTTCCTTTTCCTCTTCAAATATACAGCTAAGGTAGTTCATTGTTTATGTCTGTGTAAATGAAAGACCTTACAAACAAAGATCAAAACAAAGAAGATGAAAAGAAACATAATGGCCTCGCTTAATCCCACCTGAATTAGGCAAAAGACTAAATTAGAAATTTGTTTGTCAAAATTCAGTTTGTAGCATTGGCAAGAGAGAAATGGCTGAAGTGAACAACTCAGGTCCTGGTGGGCTGAACAGCTCTTTAGAAATGCCTGTGTCTCATCAATGACTGCATGCCTGGAGTCTGTTAAACATTAAAAGGCTTTTTATTTTTTCCTTTTCCCCTAAATTGCCTGGAAAAGGAATGGAAAAAAAATAGTCTGAACTTTGATATTAAACACTGTGAACTGTAAAGGCTAAATCCAACCAGGTAGAGACAGCCCAGGATAAATCTAAATCTGCACTAGGTCTCTTTTTCCTCTCCTCTCTGTAAATGAATAAACTCTCTTTGAAAAAAAAAAAAAAATCAGATTAATCTTAAGCTTAGCCACAATAAATGGTTTGAACTGTTGTTTTTTCCCAAGACAGTAAAATTAAAGATTTCTTTTGTTCTTACTGGTTCAACTTTCTAGCATCAAATTGTTTAAATCTCACTTCTGGTGACAGTAGATTCATTATCCAAAATCAGTGGTAGATGTCCTCAGGTTTCTGTCTCTTTCTACAGGCCACTGATCCTAAGCTTATTATTCCATGTGTGAAAATTCAGAAGAGCAAGTTTTCATCTCACTTTGAAGGATTGAAGATGGTTAATTTGAAGTATTTTAATTGGCCATGCATGACCAGAACTAGCTGATTAAAATGTTTCTTCAGGGTTTTCTTGAACATTCATATTAAATTTTGGTACTATTTTATTCCTGTAATTCAAAATGCTTAACTAATTTATCTAATATTAAATTTAGATGCCTGGTAGTACACAAACTAATTGGAAAGTACATTTTGAATGCTGTGAAAAATAATTCCTTTGCCTAGCTTATATGGCTACACATTAATAAAAAAGAGTGAGAGAGATGAAACAGGAAAGAAATAGGTGCTTTTTAAAAGAGGAGAAAGAGTTAGTTGAAACTGGGAATGAAAATGAAAAAGGTGCTGGAGGCATACTGTTTCAGGGGGAAAAAAAAGCTAAAGGTAGTAAAATGGGAGGTGGTATATGACCAGAGACTTTCTTCAGACAGCTTTCACTGACTCCCTATAAATTTCATTCTGATTTTTAGCAATAAGCAGTCAACATGTTCTGAGCTAATGTCCTTCCCTTGACTTGTAAGTTAGTCAATAATTACTTGATTTTAAATGCCTTCCAAATGGGTACATGAAATATAATGTAAATGAAAGGAAATTGAGATGAGATACCATTCACATTCATTTTTCAGCTTTTGCTTTGCCTTGATAAAAGGAGAAAAAAAATTAAAAGGGACAAAATCAAGGACAAGTGTGCTTGAAATGCACTGTTTTGAGGCTAAAGTATGAATGCTTTAAATTAAGATAAAACTATGTGTTGTACTGAAGAAATGTGTTAAATCTTTAACCTTGTACAGTGCAGGGATGGATACAACATATAGTACATTTTTCCAAGTCATATTGTCAGAAATATATGTTCCAGAGTATTAACATAGTGGTAGCTGCTCATAAATATCACAATCTCAAGGTCACATCAAGAGGCACAAAATACAATTTGAAAGTTTCCTTTTGTTCTCTCTTAGTGGAGGATGCTCTATCCTCTCACATTGGGACATAGAAGTCCACAGAGTAAGTGTTTTTCATTATGGCATTTCTGGAAGCTGGAAGACAGAACACACTAAGTAGCAATGTAATTAGTAATAGGAATCAAAGAACCAAAGAATCCACAGGCAAACAAAAAGAAAAGCAGCTTCATAATAATTTCTTCTAGAAAAAGAGATGTGTAATTTATAATGGTGGAAGCTGATTGATGATAGACTTATCAGAGCAAGTGTTGATGATTGCTTGTATTTTTTTAGACTTGTAACCCAAAATAGCTGGTACGTGACAGTTGTGCTGAGCTAGTCTGCCTGAGTCTATGGCAGATGCTAGTCACAATATTCAGTAAGCTGAGAGTGAAGAGGTACCCTGGAGAGATGGTTGATCGTCAAGGATCATTTCTTCCAAGCTCAAGAATGGTCCAGCCCAAGGTGTAGCAAGTCAAAGAAAAGTGGC
This sequence comes from Lycocorax pyrrhopterus obiensis, assembly GCA_014706295.1. Lineage (NCBI taxonomy): Eukaryota > Metazoa > Chordata > Aves > Passeriformes > Paradisaeidae > Lycocorax > Lycocorax pyrrhopterus. Next base: position 23,159,877 of record JACSVZ010000001.1, on the reverse strand, counting down.
AGAAGGACTGCGTGGGTCCTGATTAAACTGACACAAAAAAAGGAAGCATGCAGGATATGCAAGCAGGGACATGCAGCCCTAGAGGAGTATGAAGATATTGTCTGTTCATGGAGGAATGGGGTTAGGGAAGCAAAAGCCCATCTGGACTTGAACCTGCTCAGGGATCGGAAGGTCAACAAGATGGGCTTCTACTGCTACAGGAGCAGCAAAAGAGAGACTAGGGAAAATGAGAGCCAGCTGCTGAAAGGGGAAGGGGACCAGCTGGAACATGACATGGAAAAGGCTGAAATAATCAATGTTTTCTTTACTTCAGCCTTTCATTAGTAAGAAAGGCCTTCAGGAATTCAGTATGTTTAAGATGTGGTGTTTTCCATATACAGTCAGATACTGTGTGAAGGGGAATTTGCGTGTAAAGGTGACATGTGTTTGTCGAATGCCATATTAATAGGGATATTGAATACACGCTCCAGAACCTGGCAGAGGAAATTCATGAAAAGTCAGATGACATGAAACAGACTGGAGGAATACAAGAATACCTTTTAAAGGCAAATGTACTGGACACTCCAATCCAAAAGATTAAAAGTTATGTATGTCACTAATATGTCTTTTCTTTCCCTCTTTCAAATTTTCACAGAAGCAGAGAAAGATGAAGAAATATAGGGCTACCTTTTTTCCCCCACAAGTACAACATTGTGCCAGAGCTCGCAGTCTTCTGATCCTTGGATTATAATTTCTCAGCGCAGAGCTGCAGCACATGCAGCACACAGCAACCAGGAACAAGCAGCTCAGCAGCTCTTGACCTTTGGTTCCTCCCAGGGCTTGATTTATAGGGCTAATGCCCGCCCTGCAGCCACAGCTGTTTGTGGGAGGGTAATGAGCCAATAATTGGATCCTGATGTGTGGATCCTGGTCTAACTGGATCCTGGTGTGTGGATCCTGGTCTTGAGTGAGAGTTTGGCTAGTGCATACCAACAGGGTTTGAATACATTATACAACACAACGTGGCACAGTGCTGTGGCTTAACCCATGGTGGTAACTAAGTACCAGGCATTCACCACATGTCTAGGAATCACATAATGTGTTTTGGTTAGGACTGTCATTGCCTACCTTCCTTCAACCTGCAGCAGAGTATAGAGAACTCTAGAGGTCTAATTCACCTGCTGACACTGCTTATTTATCTCCTTTGTCTCTATAATCTGCTTTTAAATTATAACTCTCATAAAATTGCCTAACGTTATGAAGTGTGTAACCACATTTAGCTGCCCATAACTTGATTAAAGGCAATCCTACAGCCTGACAGTTTAATGCTTTAAATTTGTATATATTTTGGCGATATTCTTGCCCTCATCATAAGAACATGAATGTCACAACTTCTCCCTACTATCAAGATTCCCTTTAGACAGCTGACTGAAAGAAAAGCTCACTGTCTGATAAATTAACATGTTAGGAAAATGCAAATCTTTCAGAGCAATGCTGGCATCCAGCTGGCTACCAAAATATTACCTAGAGCAGTGTAGAGAGGCTCTAGTAGATGAACCTGTGTGCTGGATTAATGACCTGTGAGTGTTAGTAGCTCCTCAAATGCTGTTGACTGAATGACAGCAACTTTTCTAAAAATCGCCTCAGTTAAATGACTCCTACCTGCAATACCCCAGTCTGCAACAGGTCCCATCCTCCTTTCGGATTGATTTACAGTCCAAAATGATCAAGCTCCTTAAAAGCTTCCTCATAGGAATGTAAAGTGCATCTGAGCACTCAGACTAGGTCAGTGGCCTCAATTGCCATAGTTTGATGGAAAGTTAAGAGCAGATGTTGGGCCATTGTCAGCGCATGTAGCAAGAAAATTGGATCTTTGACATTGAGAAGGAGAAACAAACAATTGGTGATGTCACTGAATGTACTAATACACCCATAAATAAACATTCTACTTAACTGTTAGTGTGGAAGTAGAAGACAACATTGTAGAACTATTCTAGCATTAATATTGCCTTGTACTGCCCATGCTATCATTCCTTCGATGTTATATTATTGTCCAGTTAACTGACTCCAGCTCACAGATGTGGTCACTACCTGACATGTCTCTAAATGCTTTCTTCATAGCCATCAACTTACACTCTTATGTAATAAATTGCTGGATCATCTTGTGGTCTTGAACCCCTTGCATTACCCATGTGCTTCTATGTCACCTGAAAAGCTTGCTAATAGGAAAAAAACAGGAGATAAACCTGTGTTTAACAAGTACCTTTTCTTTAACATGTCAGCAATACACATAAGCTTCAGTAAAACATGGACTGAATATAATTTCCTTTATTGGCCAAAACACAATTCAGTCTTACTTCATCCTAAATCATTCTCACATTCTGACACCATCAGATGCTGCAGTAGTTTACAGGAACCAACATGCCTATACTGAGAGTGATACATTTTTCTCTCATCTTTTTGTATACCTCTCTCCATGGTAAGTTAAGTTTCTTCGCATATTTCTTTGTGTTTAACTGAGACATTTCTGAAAATCATACACTGTGGATTGATTTCCAGAGCCTAAGTACTTTTTACTTCTGATACCTCTCTCAATATGTATTGGACATTCTGCATGGTAGAAGGAATTATCTATCATAAATGGATGTAATTAATATTAAATTAAAAAAAAAAAAAAGAGAAGAAATGAAAGTTCAAGGTTTTAAAAGTCATATGAAATAAGCAATAAGCATAGATATCAGGAATGAAAATATATATTGTTCACATATTTCATGACAATTCAGATTTCCATGGATTTAACTGAAATTATTGTGTGCTTTTTCCCATTTTTGCTTTCTATTTTTATATAACTATAAAACACTAAACTGTGAAAAAGTCTGCTTTGTTGTTTTGGTTGTGGATTTTTTTTTTTAAATAAAACTCTACTCTTGCTGTAAAAATGATACAGTATTTTTCAAAGACATTGAACTTGAATGTTGTACAAAGGATATATAGTGGATTACTTTATTACCTTCCTCTTATACAAAAAGAAAAAATATTTTGCTTGCAGAAATTGCAACTTGAATAAGCAATAAAAATCGCCTATTTGTCAGATACTCATTCTTATAAATCAAAATTTGTTTTTACTCTATGATTTTTCTATTATTAACAATTTTTAGTTCTTAAATTAAAATAAATGTCAACAATTTAAATGGACAGGGATATGATTCTTACATATATTGTAAAATTTCATAACAGTCCATTATTTTTATTAATGTAGATTGGCAAAAAACATTATTTATGATACCTTAGTATTTAAAGCATCAACAAACAGCATTGATCTGACACAAGTTTATAACATTAGAAAAAGATAGTCTTATCTCCTCAAGAGCTAGGGATGTAATAGACAAAAAAATTGAATATAAGAAGACTGAATTCTTTTGGTTGATTTTTTTTTTTCCTTCAGGATTAGGCACCACATTGATAGTAGAATCTTGATTACTTGTTATTAGAATACTAGTTGCTTGGACTACTGTCCAAGTCCCATTCTATGTCTTCATTTGGTGGGTTAGAGATCACGGAAACAGGCAGTACAGTACTTCTGTGTCTAAAATACCAGCGTGAACAGAACTCTTTTTTCATTTCTGGTGGAGTATGTTTTTAAAGAGAATTATGTTTCAGCTACAGTGCCATTTCTCAGAACTGCCAACTGTCTAAATGTATGACTGGGACTTTTTGTAATAGTTTTATCTTGTGATTCCCTGTTGCAGGGATTTATTGACTAACATAAATTCTGTTATGTAATTGCCCTGCTACTAAAACACAGTACATCAGTCCCTGCCTTTCTTGCTGGAACTGTTCCATTTTAAATAAACATTCACTGGGCCAGAACAAATGAGTGATTGCCTCTATACACCAGTGATTAAGACACTTGCTTGGGAAATATGAGTCAGCTTGAAGCTGTGGCTCCAATTGTTAATTATACGAAGTAGAACAGCTCCGACTAGTCCTTTAATTTTTAACAGCTTACATAGATTGCAATTCACATACAGGTACTTGAATCCCAGTTCTAAATCAGGCTAATAAGAAATAACTTGACACTGTGTGGCTTGTACAATCAGGACAATTGGATGTATTGAGAGAGAAGGAGGAGTCAGTACTTTTCTACTACATTAACAAAAACAATGTGTGTTCCAGCAATTTCCAAAATAGAAAGAAGCATACTGAAATTAAATCTTTCATTGAGCTGCATTTGATCGCTCTTCATAGGAACAATATATTTATTTAAAAAGTTGTAGTTAATACTGCATTGGAGAAATATATTTTAATTACAAGAATGTACTTTGAGTCCCTTATTCATTATTGTGTGAATATATGTAAAGTGGATGTAAGCTTGTTACAAAAATTCTCTACCCATAGCATCTCAAGAAAACAGTTTGCCATCACTACAAAAATGGGCACAAAAGTCACAGGTGTTTTTTCACCAATTTCTTTTTTTGGGGGAGGGAGGGGGGAGAGGCAACAATAGCAGAGGTATGTGTGATGAAAATAGTCTGCCTTAAAGATGACTTCAGGCATGTATAAAATAAACATATACCTGAGAATGTTATCTGACTCAGAGGGTGGTCAATACAAGGAAAAATGGGTATCTAGTGTTCAATTTATGTGACTCATTTTAGGCCTGAATATGAGGGTAAGATAAATCACCAGAAAGTGGATATTTCTTTTCTTTTGTTATAAACCTGCTCTAGATGACCATCTTAGGGCATGGCCATGTTGTAAATTGTAGTTAGGATGAACCAAAGTCCCTCTTCTCCTGGCAAAAATAACTGTACAGAAAAGTTTGTTTTTCCTTACTCCCATTTTGTTTCAATAGTTTCAGAGTCTTGTTTTAACATGTCTAAGTGATTCTGCCTGTTGATATGCAGAGTTTTCTGTTCAGTGCACTGAAGTATATCGTAGTTACTTCTATTTAATTGCAGCTACCTACATTATTTTGGGAAGCAAGATCCATGATAATGTTGTCAATTATTATATTTAGTTAATGTAATAGTCAAGGGTTATTAAGAAAGAACATCTCAAAGTCTATGTACTTTCAAGGTATGTTTCTCCTTATTAACATGACTTACCCACATTTTATTTTCAAAAAATTATTTTTTTTTAATTTTCAAAAAAATATTTATTAAAAAGAATCAATAGTTGTTTAAGGTTGCATTATCCTAAGGTTAATATTTCAAATTCTAGCAAGAAAGGTCTTAACTAATATGTAAGATGAAGATATGTTTGATAATAAAGAATTAGAAGACTTGAGCCACTGCACAGAAACGTGTCTGCTTGTAGAGATAGCTGCTTGTTGGATTCAGAGGCAATTTATTTGTAAGCTATTACACTTTCTTGGAGCCTCAGAAATCACGGTCTTCAGCCTGTCATTCTCATACTTTAGAAAATCGGTTTCTTAAGACATCTTGCATGCTTACTGCACCTGATTTGAACAGTTCCTTAATAATCTACAGATTCTTAATTTCATTGTAGTTAATGAGATATACTGTGATCTTGTTTTCATGGAAAGCAAAATGTCGTTATATACCTTTTTGATTTCAATGCAGGGGTTACTGTTTGAAAAGTAAACAGGACAGCCACATGGCAGCAGCATAAAAACATCCTGACACATGCTTGAAAGAAGGAGACACAATTTTCAATCAGTTCAAACAGTTGTCTACATAGTGCTTCAACATGTCAAAGGAAAGTTAAATGGTAAAAAAGAAGTGATTAAAGTAGACATGGGAGTTTGATAAGAGCACCCCTATGAGGGCAACATTTTCTTGGCATCTTATATTGTACTTTCCCTAATGGTTTAAGGTGTTTAGAACAGACTAATCAAGCGAAGGCTGTTCAGCTCATAGTGCTATTATTATATGATTATTGCAGAGTAGAAATATTTCAAGAAACAGAAATTTTCAATTTATCCAGTGGTCCATGAAGAGGTAATAATTTTTCTTTGTTGTGTAAAATGCTTGCTACTCTGCCACAAAACTTGGTATGACACAGGCATACTTTAGAGGCACATAAAATACATTTGCCTGTAGCAATTTACAGTACTCAAACTCACATGAAATACTTCTATTTACTTGAAGCTGGTTACTTAAGTAAATAATATATGAATCAATGACAATTATAATACATACCTTACCCTAGAAACATCAAAAACTAGACATAAAAAAATATTGTAATTGATTGAGCATCTGTCAGTATACCCTGGATGATTTTGTCCTTGTGTATCTAACATATGTCAATAAAGCCTATTTTATTTTTAAATGTTTTCCCATTTTCAGCCATTTTATTGCCAGTTACTTTACAATATCAGTATTTCCTCCAATTATTTTTTTTTGCCTGTACTAGACTTTATTACCAATAGATGTACTGCCCATCACTCTCTTCTAATACTGGCAAGAACTTAAAAATCTAAATCATCAAAGAGATAATTTTAACTAACAATGTATTTCAAGTTATTTTGTAATTACTTTCTAAAATTATTATTTAAATGTGAGTCTTTGTGAAACTAATTTTTAAATTCACTGAAAAAAGTAAGATTACAAAAATACCCTGTGCCACTGATTCTTTAGTTTTAATGCCTTTTTTGTACCAGGTGACTTATTCTATCAACCACCCTTTGATAAAAATGGCAGCTTTCACTCCAATATATTCAGAGCCTGCTTTATGGCTATACATTTAAAGTCTAGCTGATATGAATTAAGACCTTGCATAATGAACCATGTCAAAGATAGGCATGATGTTAGCTCTAGTCTGTCATATGGAGCACATAGGAAATACGAACAAACCAGATCAGGAAACTGCATGCAAAGTAACCCTATTATCTGTATTTGTACAACTGTATAAATTATTTTATAATAATTTATTGTATAAAATAATACATTTTTGGTGGTGCAGTTGTATTTTAATGCGAGAGTCTCCTTTTCCCAAGGATTTCAGGGAGCAATTATCTGCATTTCAGTGATATAAATATGTCAGCTTGCTTGGAGCTAGTCTCAGTATCTCTGACACAGCAGCAGAACAGGGGAGTATCTGACCAGAGCAGAAGGAAGCTTAGACACCTGAGTTACCTTATTGCTGCAACCTGAAGCACTTATGGTCTCAGCAAAAAAATGTGTAAGGGTAGGAGGGAAGCTGCAGGAGGCCACCAAGAGTGCAAAATCTACCAAATATCTGACATGGTCCTGTGAGCTAGCTCTCTATGAATGAGACTTGATAGGCTACACACAGTGAGAACTGCTTATAGGGTGTTGAGGAGCTGGAAGACACATATTCCAGGGCCTTATTTCACATGCATGTACGTGTATAAACATATTTATTTGTTTGCATTTTAATTCGGGTATAAATTTATGGATTCTATATCTATCAAAGCTAAAGCATTACTTGAATCAGATAACCTATCTGAATTTTCTAATTTTCCCAAGGTATTAGTGTCCTGGAATTTGAAAAGAGACTTCTAATAGGCTACATTTAAAATTAATATTTTTCTAGTAGAATCAGATGCCTAGTCAGTATGATTTCACTAAGTATAATTTTAGTAAGTATGATTTTAGTATGAGATTTTAGTAAGCACGATTTTACTCAGAGACAAAAAAGAAAGAGTTGATAATTTATTTTTAAATATGCTAGCTTTTCTGTTTATAAAATGACAGAAATAAATAGTTTAGATTCCCTTGTAATTAAATTCAAAACTAGTTCAGTCTGCTACTAGATATTCTTCTTATCACAGGAGAGATTGTCTTTCCAGTAGTTTAATATTTAACGGAAAGCCACTGGAGCCGAGGGACTTCCTAGTTAATGTGGCTGCCATCAGAATTAGAGAGGAATCAGCATTTTAGCCTAGGAGCCAGTTACACGTTGCATTTAGCCAGTAACTTTAACAGCTGATAGACAGAAAACAGTTGTTGCTGCACCAGGCTAATCCTCTAACTCAGAATTTAAGAGAGTGTTATCCCGAATTATACTGACACAAAGACTTCTAAAAGTCATGTCATTATCCCTGAAGGGCCAAGACAACAAATATATTTTTTTCTTTGAAAAATGATGAAATTAGACATATTTTTGAAACTCAGCTAGGAAAATATGGACTTAATTGATACTAAAAACACATTAATGACAAAAATTAAATTAAAATACTTTATTGGATCTCCATTTCTCTAATAGGTTAAGGGGGGAAGTCCTATGTTTATTTGAGTGGGTGCATGACTGTTGGGGTTGTCTTTGTTTGTTTGCTTGTCTTTATCCACTTTGCAAAATTAAAGAGGAAGCTCAAAAGAAAAGGTGGTTACTTTTGAAGAACCTTTAAAGAAAAGGTTCTTTACTGGTGGTGCTTACTTTTGTGTGGTGCTGATAGCTATAGACTAAAATAATTAAAACATAGGAAACTTGCTGTATCTCAGCACCCCTCCAGCCTGCACTAATCCTTGCTCCATGAAACCACTGTAAAGATTTTAAACATCTGCATTTTTTAAGCCAGAAAAAGCAAGGCAAAGAAAACCCCTGCCAGAAAAAAAAATGCTTGACGTGTTTTTCAGCATGGAACAGTCTCTTCTCTTCTTCAGCAGAACAGAGATGCTTGTTTGAGGCTTGGAACTGACAATATTGTCTGGATGGGTGACAGGTATCTGATCTCATCAATTCACTACTAGAAACAGGTGCATTACACCCCAGGATTTCTAATGTGCTACAGGGCTCTGTAATCCATAAGAGCTGCAGAAACAGCAACTTGTAGCTGTCATATGGCTGGGACTACCTGTCTCTCAAGCCAGAATCTACCTTTCTAAAAGTCAGCTGTACAGCTCTTTCTCTAAGGCTGTCCAAAATGGTACCACCACATGGCCCTCTTGCTAAACATTGCTCAGAAAAAGGCTATAAACTGCCACTTTACCAGCTTGTCCAATATCAGTCATATCTAGATAACATCTCCCTGGTGAATATGTCTGCTACAGAAAAGCATTGCAGCAGTCGCTGCTAAGAGTTGTAAAAAGACTTGTTTTGTAGATGTTGATTGTTTCCAGGTTAAAAAAAAAAAAAAATCATATTTACAGAAGAAAAAATGTAGCACTGTCTGCAGAATAAAAATATCTCACTTTTTGCTTAAAAAGTCCATGGTTTGCAAACACTGAAGTGTACTGAGGGCAGACTGAGGAGGAAACAGATGCTCTTTCTTTCTTATCTTTACTAGTCATCTGCTGTCAGTCACTGTCAAGCCAAGACAATTAATTACATTGTCTTTTTGTCCTCTTTTGTGAGACCTTTTCTTTTTTCCCAGGCTTGAGGAGGAAGAAGCAGAGCTGCTAGTCCCTTCCAGAAAATGTATTGCAAGTGGGGATCCAATACTAACCTGACAAGTTAAGATTAAAGTCACACCTTTAAGGTTAGAATGCTTGCCTTAAGACATTTCTAAGAATTGAAGAGATAGTTAAAAGAAAAAAAAAAGAATTAATAACTACTTTTGTAAATAAGTAACACTTAAAACAGTTTTAAAGGTATTTATCCCTGGACTATTGACAGTTAAACTTTAGGGTCAAAATAAACAAGTGAGTTGGGTATCTCAGCATCTGTAGTGCTAATGTGCAGACCTATGGAATGATTTCATGCACATACATGTGGGGTGTCCTAGGTTAGACCACATGGCTTTCAGGTGCTGCTACTGGAGAATGGGTCTTGTCTCTGCTTTGTTTCATATATCCTAGATCTATGTGGATATCTTAGTCTAGTGGCACTTGAAGTGATGCTGCACACCAAATTCTAGGCAGATGCTTTAATATCCCAGTCAAAAAGTGAATAAATTTGGAGAATTATGCAGGCAGCCATGACTACTTTCTTATTGATGTGAATATATCTCAAGAGTCTATTAGCTACACATAGGTCTTAATTGACCTACTGACTCTCTGATTTATATATATATTTTGGGAATTTAAAATGACTGTTTTACCTAGTGACTCCTGAATCTACAATACAAGGCTGAACACCTATGGTGGTCTTGGAAGTATTAGTTCTTTAAACATGGAAAACTAGTGGTATTTCCAATTTGCTAAGTTATTTAAGAGACACCTACCAGAGAGGTGTGTAGGACAAAGATCCTTTTGGAAACATGGATCTTTCTGCAATAGCAGCTGAAGCCCAAGAAGGATACCAAAAATTTGCTAAAACAGCACTAGATCATTAAAAAAATCTGATAATTTAGAAAGAAAATTTGAAGTGAGATGCCATTTCCTAAATATCAACATTGTTTCTGCTATGTACCTGTTAAAGAAAGCCAACTGACCTCCAGCTGCCAGGCCAGAAAGGTTCTTACATAGACTGAGTCTTTCAGATATGCTGAGGCATTCAGACAGCCCTAGTCACCTGCATTTAAACATCTGAAGTCCTCTGCTACTTATGTAGCACAATGCATAATCATATTTTAGAATTCATATCAATATAAAACTGAAAAAGCATAAAAGGGAAAGATGGAAGTATTGAATAGAATATGAACGCCTGAAAAGTGCATTGCAAGCTAGCAAATTCCACCTTAAAACCTGAGAGACAGTTAGAAGCAAATTAACATTTAAATAGATTCAGCAAGTAAGTGTACTACTGTCAAACTATTTAAAATCTTTATAGGACATAGATCAAATAATGTTGATTGGCAATTTTTCCAATGGAAGAGGCCAGCAAATAGAAAAGATATGTGACCATAAAAGATTCCTGGCAATATTGGGACACATGAAGGAAGGATATAAAATAAGGGAGGAATGAAAAATCCTAAGGAGATAGTTCCAGTGTGCTTTTGTGTGCATTTTTGACTATTTATTAAAAACAAAACAAAACAAAACACAAATATACCTTGTAAAGATATAATGAAGAGATGTTATAATGGCCAAAGACCAAGACAAGTCTTACAGAATAAACTTGTCAGTAGCTTTATTTTCTTCTCTCTTAGATAATCTAGGGAAAAAAAGCAATAGAAAAAATTGAATACGACAGTCCAAAGAAAGCATAAACTCATTGGCAAATGGCTGCAGTTTGTCAGAGAAGAAATAAAAAAACAGAAACTCTTTTCCTCAGGAGAGTAGTCCACACTTTGTTGTATATTATGGGAATCTGGGTGTTCAAACAGATGTTCTATCACTAGGGTTTCCAATCCCTGTACAGGGAGTGAACACAAAAAGGACAAGGGAAAGACTAGTAGCCTCTGACTACTACCAGGTGAAAAAAAAAAACCAAAAAAACAAACAACTTGTAAATTTCACGGGATTCCATTTCAAGTCCCAGATCATTATCAGGCATTGCTATATAATTCTTCTCTATATGGGACCTTGGCTTTCTAAAGTATTCAGGGAAGGGAGAGAAAATAACCAGTTAAACAATCAATTTATCTTTCTTAAACCTACATGAAGTAATTTCCTACAAATTATTTTGATTCATGTTGTTTGTACGAGCACAAATTTCAGAGGAGCTGTAGTTTCAGTTAAAATGAGAAGATGGATCTTTCTGCAAAAATAAAGTGAAATAGTTCAAATTTCTTTCTGCCATCTAATGCTGAAGCCAGATTTACAGATTTACAGTTTAGTTCCTATAGGTAGAATTTCAACACCTCAAGAGGTCAAAAGACATAATGTGTCTGGTTTTCATTGTTGATTTTTATAATATAAGTAGATTACTGAAACTTATAATACTATATATGTGGTCGTTAAACTGTTACTTTCAGAATATTGTAAAATCCATAGAACTTGTAGGGGGATTTGAAAATTGCTGCCCATATATTAATTTTTATAAATTCACTCTCTAAAGCAACACAGAGGTCAGAGTTTTTTGCCATATCTATAGCATGTTGACATTCAAGGATGACAAATTTTCTCTTTTCCCTTTTATTTAACTAAAGCAGGGGAGATTAAGTCAGGAAGAACATACTGGAAAAAAAAAAAAAAGAGTGGTATAAAATAACAACAACTAACTACTGTTGTAGCCAGTGAATCTGTTTCCACTGAATTCAAGGACACTTAAGCAGACAGTTTGATCATTTCAGAATGTCTGCTCATTTATATCTTGTTATCATGCCTAAAGGTGCTTTTTCAGAGAATTCTAGCATCATCTTTTTTAGAAACATTTGCTGACTTTGAATGCTCCCACTTATAACCCCCAAGAAAAATACATCTATAAGTGGTGCTGCAGAAAAGAGATCCCGATATACATTTCAGCATGTGTTTTTAAATCCTCTGACTGAAACTCACAATCCTTTTACCAGCTTAGAACACTGATAGTAATTCTATTACCACTGCAATAGCCATCCCTCTCTAATTCTCTAGACACAATTACTGTGCACCATGCAAGATGAATACAAATTAACAGAAGAAAAAACACCATAGAAAAGAGAAAATCAGTGTGGGCTGAAATGTTCCTGCAGGGGATGCTCTTGCACTCTCAAGTTTAGCTGAATGAGCTTCCAGAAACAGTTAAAAAGGAACTGAAGAGGGGGACGATGGGGGGTCATAAAAAACAAAGAATTAAAAAAAATAAACCCAAAACATCAAGCAATGTTCTGTATATGATTTTTCTTCTGCCATTGGTAATTCATACAGATACAATTAAAATTTTAATTAACACTGTTATCTAGGGTAGGGTTTTTTTCATTGTATGTAGCTATTCACAACTTTAAAGAAAGCTTTCACTGCTTATATTTAGAGAAAAAAAATCCATTCTGTTTCACTTTTTAGTCAGTAAATGTTTCTATTTAAATTTATGCTGAATTATAAAGGAATAAATTTAAAGTGCTTTTTTTTCTTCAATAAAATTCCTGATTTCTGCTGCCTTTGCAAAAAGTACATACACCATAAACAACATTTAGCAATGGGCATAGAAGAAAATAAGGCAAAAACGAAAATAACAGCCTGGTTTAGCTTCAATATTTTTAACATAAAACTAGGGAGGTTGAAGACTACAGCTGCGGTTTACCACCACCTCTGCTGGAAGCATATGGCATGATGACAGCATACTTTAGTTTCCACAGAAGACAATTTAAAGGTGAACAATGCTATATAATATTTCAGTTTGCAGAAACACACTGCTATGAAGGAGTTGGGTAAAATAATTGTTATTCTTATTTTGCCTTAGTCCTTGCATAGTCTTCTTAATGGAAGGCTACCTTCCAATTTTCTTAGCTTTTGTAATGTGTATAAATCCTTACATCCCACCATGTTTTGTGACTCTAGGAACATCTGCCCGGCTCAGTGCAATGCAAATCCGTATGTTCATAGAGAAGGACTTCCTCTACCACTATGGAGAATAAATTGACTTATGGTTCTCAGTTATAGCTATATCATTAGAAGTCTTTATTTATTAAAAATAACAGACTCAATACAGGAATTGGACTGCTCAACTTAGGTGCTAAACTGGACTTTTATTTTCGTCTCTACTGAGGCAAGTGTTCAGGCTAGGAGAGAAAAATATTGTTAGAGGTTCTGAAAGACAGTTACCCTTTTCCATCTCAATCAATGATTTAGGAGTTTTATTCATATGGATTGTTTTTCTAGGTGTTTTATTTTACATCTAGGTTTTATGTTAATATTAAAAAGACTCTATCCTGCCCTAACTAACAAGGAGGCAATACATTTTCTCTCATTGTAACAGCACAAGATCTATCTAGAGGTCTGTCACAGTTATGCTACAAACCTACATTCCTTTACCACCCTCTCAGCTTGCACTCAGTTTGATTTTTTACTTATCATTTCTCTTACATTTGCAAAATAAATCAGTAGTGGTCCTCTGACAGGACATATTAAACTTATCTGCCTCTCAAAGCCTTTTGGACAGCTGGTAGATAAAAGACATTTTCTTCAGGAATGAAGGAAGGAAGGAAGGAAGAGGAAGGAAGGAAGGAAGGAAGGAAGGAAGGAAGGAAGGAAGGAAGGAAGGAAGGAAGGAAGGAAGGAAGGAAGGAAGGAAGGAAGGAAGGAAGGAAGGAAGGAAGGAAGGAAGGAAGGAAGAGGAGGGAAGCAAGCAAGCAAGCAGCGAGCACTGGCTCTGTTGCTGATTACAAAAGCTTCCCCCATGCCATAGGGTCTAGTCTTATTTTAGCTCAACGGTGTTAAGCTATGTTGAGTTAACAAAGACTGTATTAACAACGCCTGAGAAAGTTAAGATTGCTTGCTTTAAACTTTTCTGAAGAGCTTTTCATTGATCTAATTCTTGTCCAAGCTAAAAAAGATCTAAAGTCCTATTTTGTGGATCTGAACTACTCCTCAAAAGAGTGAAATTTGTCTGTTCTCAGAATAAGCTGAAATATTGTCTTCATATTCAATAATGTCTCAAGGATATATTAGATACTGGAAATGTTCAGTGTCAGTATTTTCCATCATGTGTTTTAGAGGCAACTCATACTAAAACTAGTAGGAAAACAAAGCCAAGGTTCAAATTTTTCTGAATCTGACTTGGTATCAAATCACGCTTTTGCTGTACTCCGCCCTTTCTATTTCAAATAAGTTAACTAAGACTCCTATTAATTCTATTGTTTAATGCAATAGTTTAAAAAATATATGTTTGAAATTATTACCATGAGTTGAATCATTCCAAGGAAAACAATCTCTTTCCATTTCACACTACTGTCTCTTTCTGTCAGAAATGCAGCAAAAAATTCTGAATGGAACACTAAAGAAAAGCTAAAAGGAAAGGTAAAATAGACTGAGGAGGCAGAGTTAAAAGAGACTACTGTGTATAGTAGGGATTAAATTTTTAAAAAACTGTGAGGAGAATTTCCTTTTTTGAAGGTGGTCAGACAAATTTCTACTTTTTCCTAATTTAATCTTACCACTGATTTTGAAAAAATAAGTTATTCACAGTGATCTTTAGTTCTCCTTATTTTGTACTTCAGACTGTCTGAGTAGATATGACCTTTTATGTGAGGGGAAAATTATTTTCTTGATTCTCCAATAAAATTAAATAGTAAATATGCCACCTAATATACCACCACAGTAAACTTTAGTGAAGAATTTCTATCTGGCAGCGGAGCAGAAATCTGTTTTATGAAATCCGAAAACAGTCTTTTGGGCAAAATTTTACTTGCCTTTTTTAAAAACACAAAACTGAGATTCAAAATACTGACTCAAAATTGATTCGAAATAAAAAATTTATTCAAATTCACTACTATAAATTTAAAACTATCATCTCTGACCTTCGTTTTATTTCTTTGCTAAGTAGTTCTTGTTTTATCTGTACAATGACAAAAATTTTGAAATACACAATGCAATATTACAAAGGAGATGCAGTTTATCATTTTATATTTTAGAAGCAAAATTAACCAACTTCCTCCTATCAAACACTGAGATCTGGGTCTTCTTCCTATTCTTTCCTACTATTTTGAAATACACTTTAGCATAATTTAAAGTAACACAGAGAATTACGAGTTTTTGGATCTGTAGTTAAAACATGGCCATTCCAAAAATAAACACTTTCTAGAAATATTGAACAAACCATTTTCCGAATGGTCATAATCTGTGTTCATATTAATGTTAGCTGGATTCTACTACTAGACCTGACAGAGAGGCCAAAATTATGTGTAATATCTTGATTTTGGTTTTTTTGCCATTACATGATTTTATTGACAAGGAGAGTGACAAGGAGAGAAAAATGTTAAACTTTATTATTATAATTATTATTATTACTATTATTATTATTATTATTATTATTATTTCTGTATATACTGTGTAGTAGGCATAAATAATTCGTGAAGAATTGTACTTTAAGTATAAATGAAGAAATCTTTTCAACAGCACAATAAATGAATGAGTGCTGACAGTTCATAAAGATTGCAGTGCATTAGGGAATTATTTTCACGCAGGTTACCACAAAGTAAATATCCATAATAAAAACAAAAGAGAGTTTCTTCCCATTTATTTAATATATTTTTAAACCACTGTTCGTTCTTTCTTTCTTTCTTTCTTTCTTTCTTTCTTTCTTTCTTTCTCTTTCTTTCTTTCTTTCTTTCTTTCTTTCTTTCTTTCTTTCTTTCTCTTTCTTTCTTTCTTTCTTTCTTTCTTTCTTTCTTGTTTGCTTTTGCCAAGTGCCAAGCCTTATATCTTGTTTGCTTTTGCCAAGTGCCAAGCCTTATATCCTTCTATTCTTTTTACCAAATGTTCTCATTTAAAAAAAAAAAAAAAAGGAACAGAAAGAGCAAAAGAAATCAGTATAGCAAAGTTTGCTGGCCTCTGGGCCAGACCCAGTAGAGAATGGTGGTTCCTAAATGTTTTCTGAAATGGAATCAAGGATCACAACGGAGCTGTAAGACAGAGGGTGATTTAGAACCTTTGGAGTAATAAATCAAAACCACTCAAATGGTGCAACAGCAGTACTTCCAGTTATTTAAACACAAAATTTCAAACTCCACTTCCTTTTATAACTTAGTTGCTCTTACCAGGTCTGGATATACTGTCCAGCAGAAAGCCAGAGAATAAAATATTTCCATTGCCTGAAATGAATACAGGGCTTTTGTGGGTGTTGTTCATTTTTAGTTGGAGGGTGGTGGAGTTTTTTAGTTTGTTTGAGGGTTGTTTTTTTTGTTGGGGGGTTTTTTTCCCCTATATTTCTTCTTTATTTAGTTGGGTTTTTTTGTTTTTTGGATTTTTTTTCTAAATGATTCAGGGCTGAATCTTCTTTTTATAGTTTGAAATCTGGTCACTAGGGGACTCCACCAACAGGTAGCAGAAATGTCTTAGTATTCCTCAATACAAGGGGAAGAATGAACTTTGCTTTCCCATGTCTCCAATGGTTTTCTGCCTAAAAAATGCCATTCAAAAGGCAGTACCAGCATCTCCAGCTTCAGCTGGCTTAGATTTCAAGGAAAGAAAAACCAAATATGACAACAAAAAAGATCTGGATAAAGTCATCTCAGGTCCTTTTCTACTTTAACAAAGAGGTACATTGTGATAGATCTGAAGAGGTAAGTGCAGAGAGTGAATATACAGAATAGAAAGATTCTCAGGCACAATCCTCTTTGGAATTTTCTCTTGGCTGTTTTTCTGACCTAGTGCTCAACACTGTGACTGTTGTGAGTCTCTGTGTTGGTGACTAAATATTTCCAAGCAGGAGACTGAAGCATCCAAGGCCCCAAATGTACACTGAAGAGCAGCAGAGTCACCCACATGCCTACACCTTTCTTATCGCGTCACTCCCCAGCCTTCTGGCTTCTTGCACTCAGCTCTGCTCTTCTGGCTGGTGCTACTCCTTTCAAGCTTTTATGCAGTCCTAACCTGGCTCATAGAAAATGGTCAGAGGGGAAAATGAAGAAATTACTGTTCTTATTACCACATTAGTTTCCAGATAGTTTTCTCTGAAACTACACTTAAGCAGGCACAAGTATAAACAGGAAGTCTGTAAAACTTGATTCTGTTTAGGCTCACAATACTGGTAAAAAGCCTTTCAAGAACCTAGAAATCTAAACAATTTTTGAGTACTGTGCAGAGCTGTCCATTAAATTTTTATGCATAACAGAAGTTTTTCCTCTTTCTTATAAATTAAATAACAAGCTTCATGATGAATTGGTCCTATTTCCCACCTTTCTAAATCTGCTTTTCCAAATTTTCACCTTGTAGGATAAAATTTTTCTAGTAACTTCTTTTTTTTTTTTTTTGTCAGAACAGTAGATGACAGATTTTTATATTAAGCTGACTTATTCAGTCCGGTGAGGGAAAAGGAAATAATATTCTTTTAACATTATACAATTCTTTCCCTTATTTTCCTTCAAATAACCCTCTGGGTAAAATGGTCCGGGGTTGCAAAATTAAATTTGGTCCAAGAATAATTCTCACTGATATGTAGCCTTTTATTTGTTGCCTACAAAATTAGTTTATCATACTTTAGAAATAGTATCCTGATTACTTAAAACAGAAGGATTCCTATTTCCTCACAATGTCTGTTGGGTTTTGTGGTTTCCTTTTTATTTTTTTTTTACTGTAAACATCACAGAATGAAATATCATCTTCTTCATTTTACCCTTTTTACAGAGGATAATGTTTCTGTGAGCACATTATATCATAAAGTTAATAAAAGTAGGCCCTTTAGGTATGAAAATTCCTTCCAAAAGTAATTTAATTTTGAAAAATTAGCTTTTCTAGGGCTTGGGTTTTTTTCTTCTAAATGCTGCTGAATAGCAAGTTTCTAGTGTTTGTAGCTTTTTAAACAAAAGTATTCCTTTTTAAACAAAAGGAATACCCACCTTAATCTGCATTAATTGGGTTCTGATGGTAAACTGTTTTCAGTCTACATACATTCTTGCCAGCAAACGTGGGATATTTGAGTCATCTTTAAGTATCTATCTTGTATGTGTTTACCTCAGAGCTAATTTTTAACTTCATTTTTTTAGCCAAGGAAGTAAAATCACACTTCAAAATTTTATCTCATGGCAGATGTCTAAATCTGAACCTCTGAATTCTGTAGGGTAACATTTCTCTCTAGTAAGTTAAAAGGGAGCCTAATTAAGATCAAAAGTAGATGTTCATGAGACACATGACAACTTAAGTCAAATTACATCAACAAATATCTCTAACATTTGTATATAACAAGGACCTGTATTCTATTCCACAAGATCAGATAATTTAAAGTCAGATAATTTGAAGTGAGATCCCTTGAAGCAATTTAAAAGTCAGCTTCAGAGACTTGCTTAAGTTCAAGCTGTACCATTAAAGGTGTTCTAGGGTAAACTACACACATGTGAAATGGGACCAAAATTTGGAGATAGTTCAAACTGGCTATAGTGATTCTACTGATTTAATTAATTAACATATAATTTGACAATAAGTTATCTTCAGGAAAATGATCATATTTTTAGACAAGTCTTGACTAGCTCTCCTATAGGTTATAGAAAACTGTGAGTCCATAATAATCTACTGAAAAATCTTTGGTAGCCAGCTGTAGGAATGTTTGCACGGCTCACAAAATAGATTTTATATTCTGGTGAATTTAAAAACAGTGCCTTAGGCACCAGTGCCAGCGTGGTCCACAGTGGAGCAGCACAAGATTATTCTTAGTCATGTCCTCCTAGTCTTTTAGGCAATATTTCATGGTGTGTAAAGAACAAGGAGTTTTAGATGAGACAGCCATGCGAGCTCAGCTGGGTTAGAGCATTGGTCAGCTAAAGTAACATAACATGGAGAACAATGACTGGCTGGTGGAGTAGGAAGTAGTCGGGGGAAATGTGCAAGGGAATGATTGCATGGAGCATGCTACGGTCAAAGGCAAGAGAGACTCCCCTGAAAGCCTGTTCTCTCATTTCTCATGCAGTTTTTAACAAAATCTCTACACATTTTATGTCATATTTCTAATACCAACACAGAATTCAAGTTTTCTACGTGATTGCGATCATGGGGTAGCAAGTGATCAGGGGTGTCTTTGCATGCATACCTATCACATTTAGTCATCATTTCTTAGGTGGTCTAAAAACTTCTTTGAGACAATAAAGTGACTTGAGATATGTGGTTTACTGAAGTACTAACCGTCTCCACAGAAAAGTGTTTCACTTAGTGTTATGAGTTCTCAAGGTGGGACTTTCAGTCACCCCTGAAGATTCCCTCCAGGCAGTCCCTGCTCTGAATAGACTCATTAACAGATGTTCTTTGAATGCTGGGGGAAGAAACTGGCTGTCCCAGGGACTTCTGATTTGAGAATTGAATAAACTGTGTGCAGATTAAATATATGTAAATGGTCAGGAATGGACACATAGGACAGTCTGTGGCAGTATTTAGGGTATGAAGTATTTGGGATGCAGTTTGAAAGTGGTTTAAGATAGTCAACATAAACAGCTCATGCATAAACTGGAGTGGTCACAGCTGATACGGGCCAACTGGTTAAAAGAACTCACCAGAGCAGCAGTTCAGCAAGTCTCGTCACTTAGTCAGTGATTCTTTTGCGTGAACACATAATGGAGACTGCCGCCATCACCAACCCGACAGTGAATGACAACCGTTTCAGAGATTTGAATCACCACAAACACTATCCTTTGTAAAAGATGCAATACATCGGTGTTTTAACAAACACCCAATCCACGTGTTGCTGTGCAACACCACCTCATTCTTGTACAACTACACAGGTTCAAAAGCATTGGCCCCACCCTGCAGCGAGTGAGCAGCAGGCATAGCTTCACAGATGGTAAATGATTCTAGGATGTCCATGGCAGAATTTGCCTCACAAAACTCTTCTTTTCCTGGCATGCAACCCCTGCCCTCAACTTTGCTTACAGCATTGTATCCCTTACTGATGCCAACAACTTCCTCCAAGCCCTTGTCGCTATTACACTATGCCTTTACCATAAACCCAGCATGTACTGTATACTTTGATTGTAATGATGCCAAATTAATGTATCAAAGCTTCTCATAAAAGATTTTACACCCTTCAGTCGTCTCCCCTGAATTCACTTTTAAACTAATACTGCACCCTAATTACATTGCACAGTTTGACCCTAGATTATGAAGACAAAGCCAAAATGTACTTTTGACCATATAATACACATTGGATGCTTTCCTAAAGTTCCCATTACAAAATATAAATAGAGAAGTGCTGTTTAGTAAGCTTTTACTGTTTGAGAACCTGAATGAAAATTCACTGGCAGGAACTGCCTTTGGTCTTGTTTGTCTGTGGCAACCCTACACGTTGTTATTATGGAGCAGGCACCTAATCTGCTTAGCCTGATCCAGACTGTAAATTTGCTGCTTGATTGAATTCTGGGTTTAGTGTTGATGATACTCTGGGATCACGAACATCATAAAGTAGCTGCCAAGAACTGATGGGCTACACTGAGATATGAGAACAGTGAATGTGAGGACAAGCAAAGATATGTAAATTAGTGACATGATACCCCAAGAAACAGAGAGGGGAAATAAGCTTTCATGAAAGAATGATTCAAATCAAGAGCATTTAAGGTTTGGAAGTGGCTACTGTGCTGACCCATTCTTCTAATGTTTTATTTAAATTCAGGAAATTCATGGTATGTGGCTGGTTACAGGAAAGGAGTTTTGAGCCCAGAGACAAATAACTGTTTCACATAATCAAATTTTCAATTGCTCCTGGTCTCTGAGGTGAATCAAAGATAAATTAGAAAAGTTGATACTTCCCTTCTTCCCACTCCAATATGTGTGAACATCCTGTTTTAAAAAATATTAACATACAAAATACTTCAATCCTACTGACAAAAAATAAATTCAAAAGTGGTGATTACTTGGAATTTTGGGGTTTTTTTATTTTCTATTTTTCTCATTTTTCTGTTGAACTTCTTCTAACTTTAGTTTTATTAAATTAACTTACACTTTTATATAAATTATTAAATTATTTAAATTTAGGCTGGTCCTAGCCATGGAAGAAACACTTTTCCAAACTTTATGTCATTAATCTAACTAGTCTACAGGTTATGTTTTCATCACCAGCATTCTAGCATACATATTTTACTACTGAATGTATCTATTCCACTATAGGGAAGACAATGAAACAAAAGAAATGATGAGTTTGAGTTCCTGAAAGCAGCAGATTATTGTTTCTTAATCTCAAGGATTAAGTGATACTTGTCATTTCTAAACATGAAGCTGAGAAGCAATGCTAAGTTTTGCAGCACTGCAGTCATTTCAGAGAAAACAGAACAAATTAGGCAATCTTCCAATTCCTGGAGAGACCAAATGCTAGAGAAGAGATTGAGATGAGATGAGATGAGATGAGATGAGATGAGATGAGATGAGATGAGAGAAGAGTAGAGAAGAGAAGAGAAGAGACGAGACGAGACGAGACGAGACGAGACGAGACGAGACGAGACGAGACGAGAAGAGAAGAGAAGAGAAGAGAAGAGAAGAGAAAAGAGAAGAGAAGAGGAGAAGACATAGGTGCTCTCCTGAAATTCAGTTTTCTAAATTGTTTTGTTCATTGTTTCCAGAATTCCTGACTGGAGGGCTAGAGTTGTTGCTTTACCAGAAGAAAAGAACTTAAATCTTGGTCCAACAACATGAAACTCTTGAAGGCAATAACGTCTAGGAAATAATTACTCTATTGGTAATATATAGGAAATGGATGAGAAAGGCCCTAAATGTGTGTATTCACAGAGCCATAGAAACTTAGAATCATAGAATGGTTTGATTTGGAAGGGACCATCAAATACCAGCTAGTCCAAACCCTTGCCATGGGCAGAGATACCTTTCACTAGATCAGGTTGCGCAAATACACACCCAAACTGACCTTGAGCACCTCCAACAATGTGTCATCCACAGCTTCTCTGGGAAACTAGTTCCAGTGGCTTGTCACCCGCACAGCAAACAGTCCCTCCCTAATATCTACACTTACTCTCAGTTTAAAGCTAATACCCCTTGGCCATCACTACACGCCCTTGTAAAAAGTCCCTCTCCAGCTTTCTTGTAGGCCCCTTTAGGTACTGGAAGGTGCTGTAAATTCTTCCTAAAGATTTCTTTTCTCCTATCTGAACAATCCTGACTTTCTCAGCCTGACTTCATAGAAGAGGTGCTCCAGCCCTCTGATCATCTTTGCGGCCCTCCTCTGGACTCACTCCAGCAGATCCCCATCCTCCTTACTTTGGGGGCTCCAGAGGCAAACACAGTACTCTAGCTGGACTCTCTCAGGAGTAGAATACAGTGAGACAATCACCTCCTTGGCTTGCTGCCCACACCTCTTTTGATGCAGGATAAAATCAGATTTCTGGGCTCCAAGCCCATAGTACAAGGAAGGACCAAATATTTGGTCCTTCTCTTCTAGGACGTCAAATAAATAAATAAATAAAATACATAACCCCAGAATTTGCAATACTCACAATTATATCTCCATACATTATATCTCACATAAAGCTTTGGTAGACTAAAGAGGGAAACGTTTCTTCAGCAGACTGTAAACAAGTCAGAAAACCATTATTTAACCAGTTTTATTTGACTAACCCTATTTCACCTGGTTGTTTTGTCTTCCTTGAATAAGCCTTTTCTGTGACAGCTAGTTTCTATACCAAGTTGACTATGCTAAATCATAGGGTGTGGATTTTTAACCAGAGGATTGATATTTTGTGCGCATGTTCATGAGTGCATTAACAAAGTATTTAAAAGACTGTATTGCTTTTTGGATAGTTATCTTGAATTGTTTTGATAAATTAGTCTCATTTCTGCACCTTTTGAGTAACGTTAAGGGTTTAAGTTTTTGAGCTAATGACTCAGTTATTTTGCATCCCATTGAAGAAATGTTATCTTGGGTGAGGACTCCGGAAAACGTATAAAACACAATATGTTAGAAAAATGCACAAGTACATCATAATGGTATTTTTCATTTTACTTTACCAGGAACTAGAATATTTATGTCTCAGGTCTACTGTTTGCAGATTTAGCAAGGCTGACACTGGATGTTACCAACAACAAGCACATTAAGGTTTTAATTTCCTACTGTTTTATTTTCGTCTTCCTTCTTCTTCTGAGAATTATGGCGGGTTTTTTTAAGATGAGGAAAGCATAACAGCATCCTTTTTTCTATTCATGAATCAATTTAATTGATGCTCCAGAACTGGTCTGCTATTATGCATGCAGAGGGAGTCAATTACTTAAATTATATTAGTTATCAGAGAAAGAAGCTATTTTTGTTCTGAATTTTTCATAGATGAAATAATTATTCTTGTACATACACATAAATCAAGTTTTTAAGGTAGGTGTGTAGTTGTTCTTTTCAGGACTTTTTTTCTTCTTTCTTATTGCTTAATTTAACCAACTTTCCACAGTGATGCCTAAAGAGCTTGTTATATAACAATATAGTCCTTTTCCGAGATTCTATTTTCATAGGCAGATTAAAACCAGAAGGACAACTTCCTTTTCCCTGCATGAACTTTCCCTTTTTCTTAGTCCTTTTATTGATTTTCCTTTCCTCTTAGCCTGTACATGGAAAACATACAACCTGGGGAATGAATGCTGCACAGAACTTTATCCGTATTTGTCTGCAATCAAATTTGTTTTATTATGTTTTGTTTAATAGAACTGCACTCTGTGGTCATATGTGTCCTTCCAAAGGCCTTTGAAGCCCTTTTTTAAGCAGCTTGAATCTATTTTTATGGGGCTAAGACCATTTGCTTTTCACAAGGTCAGGTGTCAGAGACTTTACGTATTTTATATAGTAATTGATGATATATCATACCTATGCTCCTTGGGATACTCTGTGGTTGTATCTCATCATAGTGGTGCAGGTATTGCATGTGCAGAGGCAGAACATGAATGGCCTGTGGGAACAGGAGAACACAGCACTGTCCAGAAAATGGTACTGAAGGGGGCATAGGGGAAAGAGTACCTTCACTTTGAAGGCTTATCAATGATGACTGTTGGAGTCCAAAGTGCAGGGAATATTTCTCTGCCTGTTTTGAAGAGTTCTACCCCGCTGGACAACCCTGTCTTTGACCTTTGTCTGTGGAGAAAATTGCCTACCCTCTGGGAAGAAGCAGAATCTACACTGGTGTGAACTAGGTGATAGAACATTATGTAAGATTGTCACAGGGTGAAAATTTAGAGGTGTTGGGTTTGTTAATATAGCAAATAGATAAAAAGCAAAAACTCCAAAATGGAGGATTGTTGTTGTTCTCCAGACCTTCTTCTCCTCCTTCAACAACTCCATATTCTGCGGCAAAAGTGGATTGAGAGGATTGGGTGAAAAATGCCGCAGTTCCTTTCACGTGACAGAAAGATTTATTGAACATTGGTAGAAAAGTAAAAATATCTTTCATTTTGGGCTTTCATTGGGTAATTTACCTTTAAAAGAACGGTGTAATCTTGATAAGTCACCTTTTCTCTCGCATGCTCTATGGGGAGTCATGTCCCTGGCTGAGCTCCTCTGATAAGACTTAATAAACAACCATCTGAAAGCAAGAAGTGTGGAAAAGCCTCGTTCGTCTGCAGAGCCCAGGCAAGGGCTCGGGGAATTCTCCCCTATCAGGGGAGGAATAATTAAGGCACGGTAAAGTGTCAATGACCTTAAAACTATAGAGATGGTGAGTGGTCTGTTTTCCCAGCTTGCTTATTGGACCTGTTTTTGTCTCAGTGTACAGATTTACATTGAAGCCTGTTGAAAAAAGTATAACTAACACAATTTATCATTTTTATTTTTTTTCAGTCAAAATCTTTTAAAATTAGATGTTAGATGATTTCAAAATTGGTAGATGAAGGGTTTCGCTATTATTTTGCAGTAATATATAACCCTAACACTTATTTATTGCCCGATCAATATTACTTCATACAGCATGTGGAGGTGCATGGACATAATGTTAGTGTAATTTTTAATGGGCTTTCAGGTTATCCTTACGGTATCTAGTTCATCTGCCTAATGAGGCTGATCACTTTACTCAGCAGAATGGGATAGGAGAGGTAGGCTATTTACCTTTCTCTTTTCTTCCTTTTTTTTCCCCCTCAATTAAAAAAATGCTAACTGATACTTTGCATATGTTCATCAGATTTTGATTTGTAGGTCTTTTATGCACTCACATTATTCACTTAACATATATATATTTTTTTTTTTAAATTGAAATGCAATTCTTCCCTACACTTACTCTTTGGCATATCTTAAAAATTGTATCCTGTTTTCCCAACCTTTTTCCTTCATTAGGAGTCCTCTAAATTCTTATTCTTCCAACACCCTGGCAATCTTTTCCAGTTTTGTACATCTGAAAATTTAATAAATAAGCTATTACCTGCATTATCAGGTCAACCTTGATATTCTCGGACTGCAGACACAGGTTCTCAGTTTAGACTGCCTTTCTTTGTGCCCGTGAAACAGTGGTGGTATTATCTTTTTGGAAACATTTTTAAATGTTACAACCGCTTTCCAGCAGATGATGTTTTCTGAACTTCATTAAGAGAATGTCATATGAGACAGCATCAAAAAATGCACCACAGTCAAGACATGACATCTTTTTTGTCTCTTGCCACAAGGCTGTTCCTGTGTCATGAGAGGATATTAGATTGGTTTGACACAGTTTGTTGTTGACAAATTCGTGATGGCTGGAGGTGTTTTATACCCTTGTGTAGGGCATAACCATAAAAAAAGTAGAAACGGTAAGTACAAAGTGAAAAAATTTTAACTGAGTTGTATATGGGATATTTATTTTCTTCTTCCAAGTTTAGAAGGGATATTGATTTTCAATCTTTCCAGTCTCTCTGAACTCCATGATTTTCTTTGTCCATTTGGCATGCATATTTCCAGTTTAAAAACAGTTACTTGGAATAGCATCTTGATTGCCGGGTGAGTGGAAATACACAGCCTTAAAATGAACACCAACTATTTCTCATTGGTCAGTTGCATCTGATGCTACAGGGAGACCAGTGCTTAAATAACTGGAAAATTGACACTGTAGGGAAGAGATTCCACTACCATGGAAAATGAAATTTCAGGTTTTGGTGGGTTTGCTGAATGGTGTTCAGAATGCTGCGCAGAGATGCGATTCAAAGTATTCTTTACAACAACATTTTCACCTGGAAATCTTGGATATCCATGAATATCTCAGATATTTCCAACAGAAAAATCATATTTAACTTAAGCTGCTTAAGCTGATATAGGGCTTACTCCTTCACTTAACAGTGCAAACCCTTTTCAGGAGCATGAAATACAATGCAAGGAAAAAGTATAAGAAAACAGGAAGGGGAAAATTATTCTTAGACATATTTAAAATGCTTCAAACAATATAATTAATCTTTTATCTTAAGGATATAAATAAATGTGGGAATTAATATGAAGAACAAATAATACATACATACATAAAAATGTATGATGAAGATAAACTACGTGTATTAGAACATAAAACATGATTTTAAAGTGCTTTAAGATGATCATTGAGTATGAAATTATTATTAAAAGTATGCACGTTATAACTCCTCAAAATAAAAGGTATCATTAGGACTTATATCTAATCTATAGGAATTATAATTGTTATATCATATTGAAATTTGGGGAACCATGACTGGAATGTGAAAAAAAACAACAAAACAAAACAAACCAATGGAGTATACTTTCAAGTTTTTGAGCTTGGCTACTCCTCAGATAGTACTGCTACATTTATCACACACAATTCAGATTAAAGCTATCATTTTATGACCTTTAAAATTTATAGAAGACTACAATACAGAAAATAAATTAACCTGCTTTTCATGCAGAGGAGGTATTACTACTAAAAGTAAGACACAACTCTCTCCTGAAAAGTGCTTGGCTTGCAGTAATACATGAATTGTGTCAGTGTCCTTTCCCTGTAAGCAACATCACCTGCTTACTTAGGCAATTGTTTTGTTTGTCCTCAGACCTGCTCTACTTAAATGTAATTGAGAACCATTCTGGCTGTTAGCAAGATTTGCTAGGGCATGTTTGCTTGGCTGCACAACAAAATTTTACCGCATGTGAGCAAATTTTGTTAAACTTCGTATGTCAATGGTTTGCATATTTTCACAACTCAAAAGAAGCAAATACCAATAGGTAATGTATTGTGAGCCAGATCATATGAGATCATATTTTCTCATCCTTACTGAAAAGATGTTTTTTTTCTTTTGGTTGTTGTTGTTTCTGTGGCTGTTAGTAAAGTTTGCATATTTTGTGGGTCACAATATGGGACCGCTGTCTTAAGCTATTTCAGTAACAGACTGCAGTGCTCATTGGCCTTGTGTCTGAGTTTTATCACTGTTAATCTGTTAATTACATGCTGTATGTGAACCACTGTGCATTAAAGACAATGTTTCCTATTTATTCCCTCATTTTAAGTGTGAGGTTTTTTTAAGCAATTACCTCTGCTTTTATTGTGGTTGGGTTTTCTGATATATTGACATCATCAATCATTACAAATCTTAAAAGGTGATTTTCTTCTCCTCAATAAATGCTAAATTATAAACATGGACAAAGATGCATCTAAGAAATTTCAAGACATAGTAACATCATAACTTTTCTGGAAAACTTTAGAAAGTCAAGTAAGTCTTTGAAATGTGAATATTTTTGTGAATCTGGGAAAAAGATTTCTAAAAGAGAAGACTGGTATAGTTGCATAGAAATGTAATCTAATTACTCAGCATGATATTAGCCTGGGTGAGGAAGATTTTAAATGCTTTTCTTTGTAAGAAAATTTTCTAGAGACATTTATTTTAGAGATTAAATCAAAGCTGATGACAACATAGAAGCCTCATCAAGGTGATTTTAAACTGAAATTGGTCTCCTCTCCTCATAGTACAAGAACTTTTTTCATAATGTAGTTTCAGATTGAAAGGCAAAGAGACAACAACTCTGGAAGAGGACCAGAAATGCTCCACATTGACCCATCAAATTAGGGCCACAGACATACCGCATCAGAAAGTTCACTTTTTGTTTGAAGTGACAAAATTTTAGATGTAATTAATCACTTACAAATGGCTAATAAAACTTCATGTCAGGAAGAAAATGCTTTTAGCAACTATACTATGCAAGACATGACTGTGTTGACAGATTTTTAGCTGGATTCAAGGATTCAGTCATTACTAAGATTAGCAGTTACCTTATTACCTATTGCTCTGTGGGGCAACTAACAACTATTTAGCCTTGCTGATTTATACACAAACATGAGGAAACACATTATCTCTACTTCTTAGCTACTTGGTGCCATGTCATTTCAGACTCCCTAGAGATCTTGGCTGAGGGTAGTGGTTGGGCTTGCATAGTCATTTGATACATTGAAAAGTTTGAGAAATAGCTATTGTTCTCAGATAAATGGAAGCCGGAAGAGCAGGAGTCATTGTTCGTGGATGAGAGGTATTTTCACTGAATTAAGACAACAATAACCCTTGAAGGAAGGTTCTTGAAAGGGTAGAATCAAAGGGTTTAAGGGAAACAAGGACAGATTTTGTCCTTCTGTCTGTTTGTTTGTTTGAAAATCAGAAGATAACAATTTCATATGGAAAATAATTTTATTTTAGTAAGAGTAGATGTATGGGGAAGTATCCTAGACAAAGACAAGGAAAGATGCCCACTCTGTGAAAAGATATTCTTCAAGGTATGTGTGGAAAGAAACTAGATAAGAATACCGATCTTATACTCTGTAAAGGTATGAGGAGACCTAATGTTTTCTCTTTTTCAGAACCCTTATTGATATTTTTCCAAAGATGGAGACATACTTAGCCTCTATTTCCTTATAATAAGTACCTACATTTCCTACAATTTGTGACTATGCACTGAGCTGGCACAGTCCTGAAGGGACATATTTCAAAATTAAGGTCAATTTATGTTCTCTAAGAAAATCTCCTACATCTACTAAATTTTGACACAAGTATTTTAGTACTTCGAAAAAAATGGCCTTTTTTGCAAATACTAGAATAAATTTTCCTCTGTACTAGTTTTAAAATTGCTAGGCCTTTTATTGTGATCATATGTAATGCAAATAAACTTTTTATTATTAATTTATGTAAACAATCACCAACATGTTTGAGACTGGAAGGCCCATCTGGAGAATGTTTTGTCCAACCTCCTGCTCAGAGCAGGGGCAGCTAGGGCAGGTAGCTCTAGTCTATATGAAATCTTCTTCACTTTCCTCATCAAGTGTTTATGCACATGAGTAAGATCCCCTTCAGCTTTCACTTCTCTGAGTTGAAATCTCCCAGCTCTCTCAGCCTCTGCTCATATGTCAGATGGTCCAGTCCTTTATGCGTCTTTGTGTCTCTTCATTGGATTCACTTCATTATGTCCATGTCTTTCTCGTACTGAATGATGGGGCATTTTTTCCTTTTGCATCAAGCAGATAGCTGAGGAAGAGAAATATGACAGAAGAAAGAGTACAGCTGCCAGAAGTGACAGGTTTAACAGAGCAAAGACTGTTATTGGCTTGTAGCAGTATGATGGCAGGACTGCAGCTATACTAAGGTGTTGATAGTAGGTGACAGTGTCTAGAGAGAACTGGTAATACACAGTAAAAGAGGACAAATCTTTCTTGTGTATTTAAAATGCCTGGGTGTTTCTGTATGTGTTTAACGTTACAAAAAAGAAGCCAATTTATTACTAAGCAAATATCAAGACAAGCAATTAGACAAATTATTGTTCTTAGTGAGAAAATGACATTTGATGCATAATGTGAAAGCCATTATGTGACCAGTTCTTGTCACTTTTTCCCCCTTGATTTCTTAACTGAAATTTGTCTTCTTTGCATCTATCACTGTATGTACCTTGCAAACATTTTATCTGCAACAAATAAATATCTGTATGCAAACCTTTCAAAATTATTCAACTTGCACCAACTTTTGTCTCTTGCTGCCTTATCTGCAGACCAGAGAACCATAATTATGGCACAAAATATTAAACTACTAAACAGAGCCATTCTGCATGAATCTCTGACCTTAATTTTCTCTCTACCAGCACAATGGACTTCAGGGAGAAGCAAAAATAATGGCTAGACCAGCAGCTTCTGGCCTCTGCAAATCCTGTAGAGATTAATAGTTATAAGCAGTAGACCAAATAACGAAGGCAAGTGGAACTTTAGATACAATCCACTTTGATCTTCCCCAAAATGATATATCTATATATACACTTACATGAGGACTGTAACATATTTCAAATAGCCTTTTCCCTTTCCTTTTCCCTTTCCTTTTCCCTTTCCTTTCTTTTCTATAAATCATTATAATTTTACACTAAGTAGAGCCAGTAAGTACACAACAAGACTATGACCTTGCCATTCATTCTGTAGGAGAACGGATGAAAAGACACGTAGGATTCCCTTAAGCATACTATTATGAATTTGCTAGGAAAGGATGAGAAACTGTCGCATGCAAGAGCAAAAACACCCAAGTCCTCCTGTCTTAGACTACCTTTTTGTTTTATTGTAACATGTTTCATCACATTTTCTGAAACCTTGTCTAGAACCCTTCTGTGTTGGTAGAAACATGAACCTAACAGTACAAATTCTTAATGACATGAACATGTCACGTTAATATGGCAAGCCTGGAAAATTAAAGAAACAGTGACAGTCTGCACAGAAATACTGTTTCAATGTGTGGTGGGTTGATCCTAAATCAACAGGCAGCTTTTTAAACCAATCACGCTTCTCTCAATCTTACATATTTAAACCCCGTGGAAGGCGGGATTTAGGAAGTTTTTTCCATTCCGGCTGGGTGCAGGGACAGGAGAGGGGGAGGGGTGGGCCCCCGTTGCTACCCGTTGCGCTTCTGCCCCTGCCTCTCTGCCTCCTGCCCCTTTTCCCAACGCTGCAGCATGGACTCTAGATTGTGGGGAGGGGAACCTTTCCCTGAGCTGCGGGTGGCTATGGCTGGCCACAGGGCTGAGGTCATCCGACGCGGTATCCTGAGGAAGAGAGAGCCAGCGGAGCCTTCAGTGCAGCCAGCAGACTTCGCGACGAACAGAAGAAGACACCCGTTTTCTACATAGCGCACCCGGCAGCGCAGAAGGAGCAAGGGGAGGCTCTCTCTCCACCATGGAGCCCGATAACACCCTACAACATGGCAGCTTTCGGAGCCAGAGAGAAAGAGAAAGCGAGATCACGTGAGGCGAAGCTACAAGGGCGGCGCTGCGTGGTCCCGCGCGGAGCTTAAAAATCTCCTTTCCTCGCCGTGGTATGAACTGTAATATTGCAAACTGTTTGTCTCTTTAATCCATGTTAAAGTACATGGGGGGATGGACATTTTTTTTCCAGTGGCTTGTAAAAAGGTCGAAGAGTGCTGATGCCAGGCTATATATATAAAGCAGGGAGAGGCTTTTAAAACCTGGTGGTGAAGAAAAAAGCCTTATGTTCAAGCCAAAAAGGAAAATGATTCATCCTTAAACGAGTAACAACCCCATGTGAGGGCCTGTGTTTTACAGTTGAAAAGCTGTGAGAGGGCTCATGGAAAAGAGATGTGCTACACCTTAGCAGAGATTGTTTAATTCTAAGCAAATCCGCAAATGGTGGCAGTTTGTAAAACCACGTAGAGCAAGAGGGAAAACCTTTTTTTTCTTCCCTTTCCTAGAACTGTGATACTGATTGGGAGAGGGGAAAAGTGAGGGAGAGAAAGAGTTCTGAAAGTTTGTTCTGTTGTTGCCTCCTTCACTTCATCTAAGTCTGTTAATAAACCTCTTGATATTCTGTCAAGTTTTGTGCCTGCTTTGCTTTTCTCCTAATGCCTATCTCACAGAAAAGACATCAGGGAAGTAATGTATAATTTGGCACAAAACCACTACACAATGTTTGGAGAAACCTCAGCCATATGTAGCTATGGAAAAGTTCACTGTTTCAAATTGCACCAGAATTTTAAGCATTATTTTAAATTCAGAGAAGTAGAAGCAAATGAAAACTTAAATCTCATGCATCTGGGACTATGTCTCAGTGCATTGCATTAGGACATCTAATGTGACTGTGTTTACAGTCAGATATCACCATAACTGTATGAGGACACAGAAGAAGGAAGAAAAACTGAGTAAGATAGAATATAAACTTTTAAAAATTACTCTTTTTTCCATGTGTGCCAGAGGTTTTTCCAGAGCTCCCTCACTATGCCTGATTCTGATTATCACTTTGTAACAGAGATAAGAGAAATCACACTAAACTTCCAATAAAACATGTGAGATCAGAGCTGGGAAAAATCTTTTTTCTATATTATTTGTGTGAGTGTCAGAAGCTATCATAGCACTAGGCTGTTCAGATTTTAAGTCTTTACAGCTGAGTCTCAGAATCATGCAAAGTTTTTTGTTCAATCTTCCTTTGAATCTCTTCGCAGAAGAATAATAACTCTAGAGTGATCTCTGCCTCTCTTGCAAACTTTATTTTTGTCTAGAAATACAGCAGAATTCTGATTTTGTAGTTGCATACTTTAACAAAAATTTCAGTTAAGAGGCTCTTCAAGACAACTTTATGTTTAATTTTCATGAAACATGAACTTTTTTTTGATAAATTTGTTCAAACCTAAATTGCACTTTTAAACTCAACACATATATAAATTAATTAGGGGTTAAATTTTATTGAAAGCAACTTGCACCTTATCAGGATTTACTAAGAATTTATTTGATTTTTTTATTGAATGCCAACATCTATGATCTTTTCCCTGTTCTGATAATTGAAAGACATGGTATCGGTTTCCAAAGAAAAGGAAAAAAGTTTTGAAGCCTTTCCTGATTTGCCAGAGCTCTCTACTTGGTGAGAGAAATGAAAAGATTTTTGCTATCTCAACAGATTACAATGGTACCAGGAGCTATTTATGTTCAATTATATTGCCTGATTTATTTAGTGAGTGGGCAGATTTTGGTAATTTGTTTAATAACATAGCAGAATGATATTTATTTCATGACATAATTAAAAAGGTTGAATAGTAATATAATGAACTACTCATGCCAGTAATAACATTACACAATTACAGATTTCTGCATATTTCTGTGAGTTCAGCTGCATCAGTGTGGAAAAAGCGTCTAGATTAAAAATATGGACACTTGAAGAAAACTACAGTATGAACTTTGAGTATGTCAGATAATTCTACCTATGAGGGGTGCTTTGTGCAAAGATAAATTCTGAGTAGTTCAAGATCACACCTCAAGACAGTTTTCGTAAAGAAAGATAAACTCTCAGGTATTTACATAGAGAAATTCACTGAGTTTAAAAATCAATTCTGCAAATTTAAGAAAATATTTTAAATTAATTTCTCATATGTTTTATTTTTAAAAGAAAACTTTTTTAATTGTACTTATTCAGATATTCTGTGGAGCAGAGAATTCCCACATGAAACAGGCTTTTTAACATTCTCCAGTCTGTTTTCTATGTGTTCATTATGGGTAGCATGACCTGCTCCAAGTTCTGATCAGTGCCAGTCTTTACCAGCAATTTTTGCTATCAGATCTAGTGTTGTCCATTATCTACCACATATATAAGAACTATATCCTGTGATGCACTATGTGAGTTCTCATTCAGGCTTACTACAATAACTGTATCCTATAAATGACTAAATATATGTCTATACACATATATAATAGAATAATTTGTCAATAAGCCTGTATTCCTTTTTTTTCTTCTTTCTGCAAACACTCAAGTTTCTTTTCAGTTGAAGCTGTTCATCTCAGATCAGTGTGGAGATACCAATTACGAAGCCCAGTGATAGAATCCTTAGCAGTCTATAAGCTATGTCTTTCTGGAAAATTTTCAAGGATATGCACTACTTGTATTTTAGCTTTTTGATCAAAGATGTGTTCATCTTACCATTGTTTGCTAAAGGACAATACAATATTTTTATGATCTTAAAGCAATATTTTTCATCTGGGAGTGTACTAGAAACATATAATTAGAAAATCTTTCTTAAAGCTCATTTTTTTTTAAGCCAAATGTTAAAAGAAAGCCAGAATTTACATTTCTGAGAAATTTCTATGTCTTTCTTACCACAAAGGTTGAAAGAAGTTGCTCTTAAAAAAAAAAATCTCTCTGCATCATTCCCTTGATTACTTTTGCACTATGTAGGAGAAAAAAGGGCTCAGGGGTCATGGAAAGGAAATGGAAAAAATGTGTTTACAGAAATCCATCAATGACATGTCCAGACAGAGTAGAAGAGACAACTTGCCTATCCCTTGTATATACACCCACAACACACTGACACTTTGGGCATAGTTTGTGAGAAATATTATTTAAAATAACATTTTTTCCAGCCATTTTTTCCAGCCATACACCATCTTTTTTTTCAATATAATCTCATAATTAACTTAAAAAAAATAGAAAATCCATATTTTTCTTTGGTTTAAGAATCTCCAGCTCTGCTCTATGAAATCTGTTTCCTGCATTGAAAAGATACTAGTAGGTATATTAGTATGAATAGTTTTATCCTGAATGATACTAAAAATAAACTATTGATGACTCGTGCTCCATGCATTTTTTAGATTGCTTTTGTGTAGACTTATCTTCCTCTCGTCTTTTCTCAAAGGAAATCCTCCAACACAAACTCTCAGCAGAGATTTTATCTTACCTTTTTGAATGGAATCTCTCAATTTCTGAATATGGGTGTAATCTATCTGTAAGAGACAGACTTTATATCTTCAACAGTTATTGTGAGGTGGGTTTTTGTTTTTTTGTTTTTGTTTTTGTTTTTGTTTTTGTTTTTGTTTTTGTTTTTTTTAATTTCCTGGAGTCTGAAATGAACTCATTCATTTGCACAGGTGAAAGATTTGCCTGTTTCATTTTAGCAGCCTTGCTCTGAGAAATTTTACAGATGACTGAGGCAGAAAAGTCTATATGCTCCAGTGGAGAAGTAGGTCTGAAACACACAAAGTTTTGGTGGAATTTCATCTTTACTGAGTATATGAAAGCTTATAATTCCCAGGTAAGGCCAATTTCTAGCCCATAAAAATTTAAAGTCTAAAGTAGACATTAAATGTACTGTCATGAATTTCTTCCTGAATAGAATCATAGGATCTTAGAATAGTTTGGGTTGGAAGAGCCCTCCAAAGATAAGCTAATCCAGATGCCAAATAGATACAAACTACATCTGAACTGAATGTTAGTCTTGAAAATTGTGTGTAAACTCCCCTAGGTCTGACTTCAAATAAATGTACTTGTTCATTATTAGAGTTCATATTTAAGGTATGTGCAGGTCACAGATGCTGTTTGAAGGTTGAGGCACTTAATGCCTTTGAGCTGTATTTATGACTGTCAGTTAAATGTCCTACTTCACTAAGGAGACGAACAATTTCAAGTATGCAACACATTCAGTAGTATTTAAAGTAATCAGGGAGATTTTCTGAGTAATTATAAGAGAAATTATGAAGTAATATTGCATCCTCAGAACAAGTGAAAATGTAAACTTATCTACAGTACAGGTTCCTGACAAATATCACTTCATAATTCTACCACAGATTCCACAAAGAAATGGAAAAAAAAAAATTCTGAAGGAGTTAAGGTTTGGGATTTCAGCAGCTAGACTAGCAAAACATTAATCAATGTTATTGAGGTATTTTTTCATTCCTGAAATGAAAAATTTAATTTTTCATTCATTAATAAATGAAAGAAGTATTTTTTACAGCAAAAAGTAGAAAGAAAAGTGAACTGAAATGACCAACAAGACCCAGAGTGGAGTCTCATAACAGCAAGAATAACAACTGCAGAGAAAGAAACAAATGTTTGGTTTAATTTCAAGCTTTCTTTGTCTAGTATTCAACTAGTCACTGTGGAATAGCTAGTAGGATATAGTATCATAGAATTGAGTGGGAAGGGACCTTCAAATATCAGCTAGTCTGTGACCCCACCATGGGCCCGGATGTCTTTCACAAGATCAGGTTGCTCAAAGCCCCATCCATCTTGACCTTGAAGCATTGCAAGGATGGCATCCACATCTTCAACCTACTCCTGTGTCTCACCACCCTCATCAGGAAAATGTCTTTCTTTTTTTCCAATCTAAACCTAACCAATTTCATCTTAAAACCATTATTACCCCTTGCCCTGTTACTACAGGCCCCAGTAAACTGGTCCTCTCTTGTCTTATAAGCCCCTTTGAGTACTGAAAGGCTGAAAGAAGGTGTCCTCAGAACTTCTCCAGACTGAGCAACCCCAACTCTCTCAGACTTTCTTCACAGGACAAGTGTTTCAGCCCTTTGACTACTTTCATGGCCCTCCTCTGGACATGTCTGAAAAGATCCATGTCTTTCATGCCCTGGAACCTGGATGCAATAGTCCGGGTGGGAGGTCATGACAGCAGAGCAGAGGAGGGGAATCAACTCCCTGGACTTGCTGGCCATCCTTCCTTTGGTGAAGCCTAGGATGCAATTGGCTTTCTGAGCTGCAAAAACATACTGACAGCTCCTGTCCAATTTTTCACTCATTGATATCCTCAAGTCTTTCTCTGCTGGGCCACTCTAAATTTATTCATTCCTTAGTCTGTCTCAGTACAGGGAATTGAACCCAACTCAGGCTCAAAACCTTACACTTGGCCCCACCCTCTTAAGCTTTTCAAGCTCCCTCTGAATGGCATCCCTTCCTTCTAGCAAATTTACTGTGCCACTCAGCATGGTGTGATCTGCAAACCTGCTGAGGGTGAACTCAGTTCCACTGCCTACGCCATCAATGAAAATATGTCACTGCCCTGGGAGATGGGTCGGCCTCGGGGGGTATTCGTCCCTGCCCTGGAGGCAACAGTGACCTTCCCGCAGTGGCACTGAAAAGTGTCACGTCCCGGTGGCTGCTTGGAACGGGCTGCCCTGGCTCAGTATCAGCAGGCGCACCCAAAGCGAGGGGACCAGGTGGTCTCAGCCTCTCAGGAATTCCGGGGGTGAAAGAGGCAAGGGAGAGGACCAGTCCAGAATATCTTCCAAAGCTTTATTACCCCGAAAGCGAAGGGGATGAACTGGCCAATGAAATCCAGAGGCGCCGAGATTTTCAACAGGGGTGGCACCGGACAAATAACCAATAGGAAGTAAGTTCGGAGCGGGGTCCCGGGGACACAGAACCAAAGGCTAGGTTACAGAGGAGGGAATTTACAGAACAAACCTATTACAACCGAACTTATCAGAACCTTCTGGAGAAGTGGTGTGGGCTCAGAACTGGGTCTCGTCCACAGACTGGTCCTCGCTCTCTGAGTCGTCTGCCCATTGGGCAGGTATGCCGTGACAGACAGCGGGCGGACCCCGAGTAGTCCGAGGCACCTCATCAAAAATATTCAATAGTCTTGGTTCTAGTACAGACATTACCTTGGGTAAGCACTCATTATTGATTTTTACTTAAACACTGACCTGTTGACTATAATTCAGATGTGGCCATCCAGCCACTTCCTTATCCATCTAACAGTCCATTCGTCAAACCCCTATCTCTTAAATTTAGCATCAAGAATATTGTGGGGGACCATATCAAAACATTTACAGGTATCCAGGTAGATTACATCTGTGGCTGTTCACTGATGTAATCACTCCATCACAGAAGACCACTAGATTAGACAGACATATCTACAATTTACATAATTTACAGCTGAAAAAAAAAAAAGACAGATGGAAGAATGAATTAGTACAGGCGTCAAAACTTCTGCACAATATTCTTCAGAAACAAAGTCTAATTTAATTTTGTGAATTTTTCATGTAGAAAAGGCTAAGGCTTAGGTCTTTTGTTTAATCATGTCTCAAATTTCATTAATAAATTATACATTATTAAACATTAACAGTAAAGATTTGTACTTAAATGAAACACATTAACTGTCTGCTGTGGTGTAACAGAATAGTACACTCACATATCATAAGACTATTAAAAGACATGCATGCTTGCAAAGTTTTGGAGTCAAAACTATGCATAATACACAATAATTTTAATTCTCAGTATTAGCTGGTGCATGTAACTCCACATGTAAAACCTGAGCATACACAAAAAATTCAGCATAAATGAGGGTAATTTAATGGAACCTGTAGAATGGACAGAAATTAGGAAAATGAAAAGGATTTGAAAATATTTAAAAACAATTACATTTAAAAATACATATCCTCATGATAAAATATACCCATGGGTATTTCAAAGCCATCATAAATCATAGCATTCCATCCAGACATTGCACTGTGTAACAAAAAATAAGAAATCCATTAAATAAGCCTTATTCGTCCAAAACGGACATCAGATTTTTATCTTTGCAACAGAAATACATGAGATTATTCCTTTATTTTCAAATCAGACAACTGAAATACCATTATTTGCTTTTCAATCTCTCCCATGATCCCAACTGAGCTGATAAATATATTTCTTTTCAAACAACCACTCCCCATTCCCCCTTCATTTTTCTTTCTTTATTTTTAACTATTTAATTTAGTAGATGAAATCAAGCTACTATGTACATAGTTTTATTCTTTTCTACCTATTTTTCTAGACTTCATTGCCTCTTTTACCAAACAGCTGGACATGACAACTGCCCCAGGCTTCAGCTATTATTTTGAAAGTTCCTGAAAGCTTTCTGTTACAGCAACCTTTGTGTAATTTTCAGACTCAATGTATTTAGGAAAAAAAATTGAGAAAGCCACACATTTTGCTACAGCTCAAATCCTATTCAACATTTCTTTGGGTAAATTGGTATACTGAAGTTTCACTCCTAATCTGCATGAAAAAAATTGACAGTCTCTTGTGAGATGAATTCTATTTTTTACTTAATTCTAATCAGTGGTTTTGAAAGCAAAATCTAGCTGATTGTCTTCTGCAATTATTTGTACTAAGGTGACTTACATTAAAAAGAGACCTTTTCATCAAATCTCGGAATAAATACGGGTAAAAGACAAATATTTCCTCCATTAAGCTATCCATTTCTTTTCTTCTGTCCATTTCTCTACACTGGCTTCCCACTTCACATCATCCAATGATATGGTGCACATCTTCAGTAAGTGGAAGTTTCATTTATCAGAAAAAAATAAATTAACTCATTTAATGAAGTTCATGCTGTGCACTAGATGAGCCAGGGAGCATGTGGATAGACCAAATGATTGTGTAGTTTTACCTGCCTAGTAGCATACATGGTCAAAGCACTAACAGTGTTCTGCTTCTCATGGCCTGATAAAAAATTAGGTAGCTCTAGCCTTATATACTTATTTGGTTGAAAACTCTTCCGAGGTTTCATTAAAAGTATGTCACATAATTATTATTTATGCTAAAAACTTTACTTCACGAGCTCATTCCCTGAACTTGTAAGGCAGTTTTTACTGTTTGTTCCCAGTGGATCTGACCTTAGAAAAGCCTGGGTTGCACACTAAAACAATTTTATTTTGAACCTGAGAATCATCTTTGTGCAGCCAAACCTGGCAAAGGTGAGGGTATAGCAAATCTTTCTGAGAAAGATCTGACACCAAATCCAACACCAGCACTGACAGGGTTGATAGTTTTCTTCATTGAAATTCTTTTTTGATCCCTTATTTTTGCAGTTGGAATTTGAGTCTTTTAAATTCTTGTCCATAGAAAAAGTCAAATTTGGCTGATTCCTCTTGTGGGCCACTTTCTTTCTACCCAAATGAATTTTAAATAATAATATTTACACAGAGCTTTCTATTAACTGCTGGAAAGATGAACACAAAATGCAGAACATGGCAATGGTATCAGTTATGTCCCATTACAGCTGTAGATTCTGGGATTAGAAATTATTAATTTAAAGTGCATGCAGTGAGAAAGCCATGGCTGCCTGGAAACATGCAAGGAATTTGGGCCAGAGCTCTATCCATAGGTCACAAATCTTCTTCTGCTCTTTGATGAAGAGATGTGTTTTTGCCCAGAGTTTCACCCATCAAAAATGTTGGTTTGAGCTGGCATGGGCACAGCCTGAGAGCAGTGATTGGAGTTCTGTCTTAACCACCAACCTTAAAACACAACAAGTCATATTGTACAAACTCCAGGCACAAAATTAGAGTATCTGATATTTTGCAATTCTGCAGAACTTAGATGGAAACTTTTAATGAGATAGAAGTAATTTATCCCTTAAAAATTTCCAGTTTGAAATCTTGGTGCCATATTTGATGTCAATAATCACTGAGAAGAAAAAGAACAATGAAGTGGCTTCATATTTCTCTATATTGGCAAGCATAAGGTATCTTTAATATTGTGTCTGTCATACATACAAGACTATGACATTTCCTGTGACAAATGACAATGAAGGACTGAGGAGGCTAGAATAGTAGTATAAAACTATCCCAGTAAATTTTCAGATGAATGTCCATCTTTTTTCAATGCAATTTGCAAGTGTAATTTTTTTGTGATTCCTTACCTGCGTAGCGGCAGAGGGCAGCAGAGAAAACAGCTGTGTGAGGAGCAATGAGGTTGATGAGCTGCTCAGCCTAGTGGCACAGCTGAGAGATGAAGTAGAAAGACAAAGAAGTATTAGAGACTCTGAAGAACAAATTCTCCGGTGGAGCTACACTCTACCGTGCCTTAGACAAACGGATTCTCTTAACTCCTTTATCAATTGTAAATTGATCACTTTTCCAATCTTATGTTGCATTTACAGAGCTGTTCACTGAATTTAGTAGAACTGAAAGGTATTAAAAGAAATAGGTATTTGGGTTTACATATAGAGGCTAAGGAACTTGTTTTCTTTTATACTTTTAGAAGTGGAGGCATTACAAATACTGATGCATCGCAGACCGTATTTTAATGTACTAAGAACAATC
This sequence comes from Lycocorax pyrrhopterus obiensis, assembly GCA_014706295.1. Taxonomy (NCBI): domain Eukaryota; kingdom Metazoa; phylum Chordata; class Aves; order Passeriformes; family Paradisaeidae; genus Lycocorax; species Lycocorax pyrrhopterus. Next base: position 23,118,828 of record JACSVZ010000001.1, on the reverse strand, counting down.
ATGTCTTTGCATTATTTGTTAAAATAAACACAGACCCTCTAATTTTGTTTAAGATGAGCAAAAGATATTCCTTTCTGTGTTTTAAGCCCTCTAAAGACCTCCCTGATAAGACACAAATCCAGTTCCCCTTGGTTCTTCCACGTCACCACCTCTCCCCACTCCGACTCTGCCACCCTCCTACCCTTCTATCTGTCTGCCCTGGTTGTTCAGGCAAGCAAATGAGGCTGGAGTAGGAGCTGAAGTGTAAATTCACCTCTGAGCTTTCTCATGCCTGAATTGCTTCTTCCATCTGAACAGGTAGAACCTGCAACTTCATAAAAATATACTAAAATTGGAAGTCTCTTCATACAGAAATTCCATCTATATAGAGTTCATACACTACAATTTGACATAAAAGTTATAAAAGGAAAATTGAGGCATAACATGCAGATGATTTTTTTCATTCCTGTTGTATTTTGCCTGAACATTAGAAGCTTACTGGGCGCCCATAAAATATGCAATATACTCATAAAGCCACTGGTTTATCACATTTTGCAACAGAATATTTTCCCCTGCCTAGACTTGAAAGTTCTGGATAAAGGGATTTATTTGGTCAAAATTGATTCATGACCTATCTCTGGAAAAGAGTCAACTAAATTAAAATCTCTAAAGCAGTAGTTTTCCTGAAACATAAAAAAATGTGCTTGTTTGTTTTTACATTATGCAAATCGATTCTTTATTACTGTTTTTCTGAGTGTTTTTAATCTATGAAAATGCTTTGCTTCTCACCCTTTGTCTCTGTTAGTTTAATCCTGTATGAAACATGTTCAAACCTAAGCAAGATATGTCAATCAATTCTACTTTAGATACTCTGTGTTGATAGTTTTAAAATTTTCTAAAAAATAATTATCTTTTCGAGAAAACTAGTCTTCTTTTCTCCTTCTGTTGAAAAGTTTTTTTTCCCCTCATTCCAGCAATTTCAATATTCCCATATATTCTGTATTTCCTGAAATTTTCTGCAATCACTGCACTTACAAATAGAAAAGCTACAGTGGATTTATATAAGAATTTTTTAATTTGCAAAAAGGGAGAAGTCATTGCCATGTTAAATTATAATCTCATACATATCTTTTTATAATAAGACTTGGGCACTTCAAAGCTAACAGTCTTAAATTCAGCTGCTAGCTTAAAATAGAAATGTTCTTTACTATGTCTGAACTTTTCGAGAAATGAAACTTTAAATTGTAAATTATTTTTATATTCAACATTTAGATTATGTTTTAAAAAGCAACACAAAAAAAATATGGCAATTAGAAAAAAGTTTAAGTAATAATTTTAAATAATTCAAAATATTATTAATAAATTATTTAGTTTCCTGTTATGTAATATGCAGCTTTTAATCCATTGTATATTATGAAATTGAAAATATTGCAAGAACTAGGCACTGTAAATTTAATCAGTTCATGTGTCAAAATGCTGACAGCTAAGTACTATCAAAGCCTAATCCAAGCTTTCAATAATTGAACCTCATCAGTCAGGCAAATGGTTTAGCTAAAGATTCTCTTATTTATGACTTTCAAATTCAATCACAAAACAAGAGAAAAAAGGTGAACACACACTAGAAAAAGTGGCAATTTTGTTCACCTGTCTTTTATAGTGCTAAAATCCTAAAAACTCTAAGCCTATGTCTTTTGATACCAGGTTACGTTCCTGTGTAAAGGAAATTTTATTCATATTTTTTTATTTGTCACTGCTCCACTACCTCCCGAAGTGGCTTTTGTCTTGTCTGCACTAAATAATGCTACACAAATCTACACTAGTGCTACACAGAACGATCTTGCGATAATTCCCATCACATCAGACCTCTTCTATTTCTATTAAACAGTCTCTTCTTCCTTGTATTTCTTGTTTCTTTGACTGTTTCATACCTTTGACAGTTTCATGCCTACCTCCATCTTTCCAAGATGTAGCCCGAGTTTTCAGCAGTACAGTCAGGTGAGTGCAAAGCAAATACACAGAAAGGGAAAAGTATGGATGCTGAAAAAGCTTCAGCGGAGAATTTCTTCAGCTCTCTGCAGCATTTTTGTGAGAGTTATGTCTTTCCCATGCAAGTAACTCAAAACAATGTTACAGTTTTGTAAACTTCTTGCAGCTGCAGGTTGTTTTGCAGAATTGTTATGGTTCTAACTAGAAAAACATTCAGAGATGGGTGTCTTAGAACCTGACCAATCCCCTTAAGGGGTGGATGGCAAAAAACCAATTACCTTATGCCATTTAATACACTTTGCGAACTAACATATAAAAGCCTTCTGAGAATTCATTAAAGCACTTCCATTTATCCCTGAGCCTGGACTTTGTGTCGTTTCTCTACTAGTCTGTGGGGAAAACAGCGACAGAAAAGTACATCAAGAAAAGACTTGCTCACAGCATAATAAAAGCACACCCTTTCTATTCATTCTTTAGTTCCATTACATTTTTAGGATTTTTTCTTTAGGATTACCCTGAAGAGGGTGATCTTATTTTGTTGAGAGAAGATAAGCACCACAGCAGATAAACAGCTGAACTTCTGTTTTCCTCACTTTTGTGTTTCTAATCCATTTCTCAAAACTACTAGTTTCTTCTAAAGTGGTTCCTCCTGGAATTAAACATTTGTCTTCTACAAATTTTTGCAACCCTGTTAACATGTATTATTATTCTGAATTTCTTCAAAGAAAAGAAATATTTTGTTTAAAAATATAAAAACAAAACCAATGTAACAAGTTGCATTTTTCACATAAACTACATATTATGAGAATAGCATATGATCTTAAGTATGTCCCAAAAACATAACAGAAAACTGTTAAAAAAAATTATCTGAATTTATTGCCCTTACTTTAAAAACTAAATGATGTTATTACCTACCCAGACCATAAAATAGACAATAATCCATTGTTACATCTAGTAACAATGGTCTTACATTTTATTTAGCACAACTGATTTTGTAAAACCTGAATTGTTCTGCAGAGCAATTTAATATCATTCTAGCACTAAAACAAAACCAAACCAGGATTAAAAGAGCCCCCCAAAAACAACAAAACCCAAACAACAACGACAAGAAAACACCACACAAACAAAATATTAAGTAAATAAAGAAGGAAAAGGAAGACTTTTAAAAGAGAAAAAAAGCTAAGGGAATAGAATAGAATAGAATAGAATAGAATAGAATAGAATAGAACAGAACAGAATAGAACAGAATATTTCAGTTGGAAGGGGCCTACAACAATCATCCAGTCCAACTGCCTGACCAGTCCAGGGCTGATCAAAAGTTAAAGCATGTTCGGAGGGGCATTGTCCAAATGCCTCTCAAACACTGAGAGGCTTGTGGCATTGCTCACCTCTCTAGCAACCCTGATCAAGGTTTTGACCACCCTCTCAGTAAAAAAATGTTTCCTAATGTCCAGTCCAAGCCTCCCCTGGTGCATCCTTGAGCCATTCCTATTTCTGCTGTCACTGAATTCCAGGGAAAAGAGATCAGCACCTACATCATCATTTCCCCTCTTCAGGAATCAGTAGAGAACAATAGGGTCTTTTTTCTATAGCTATATTTTTATTTTAATAATCATATCCATGAAAACAAGTTCTAATTTTATGCATATACTTGTAAAATCACTTTCATAAAGATACATAAAGGAAGAAGGAGAGATGTTTTACTAGTAGTCTTGTGAAGGATGAGTAGTCTGCATAAAGGTTCCCCAATTTCATTTCTGTTACTTATTTTTTATCACTAGCATCTTTGGCAGTACTCTTAAGGAGTAATAAGCTGAAGAGGAAATATGGAGGTTCCTTTTGAACATAAGCAAACACTCTTTTATTGTGATGCTGAAGATTGCTTAGAGGCTGCAGTCTCCAGAAATTTTCAAAAGCTGTCTGAAAATGTGCCCAGGTAGTGCCCAGGTAGTCTGCTCTATGTTGCCTGTTTGAGCACTAGAGTCGGACAGGGTGACATCCAGAGGTCCTTTTGAACACCAAGCACTCTGTGGTTCTTTGAAGCCAGTGAGAACAGAAAACTGGGACTTGCAGGCCAAATATTTCCCTTTGAGGTCAGCATCCCAGTGAAAAGATTCTCCTTTGTGTATTGACTTGGTAAGAAGATAGGACTGCAGAGGAGGTTCTGGATCATGCGGTTTGTTCCTGTCTGCTGTAGCCAAATACATCATGCAGCAATATCCATAAATACATCAATTCTTAATAAAAACTGTTGGAACCCTGAATTCTGAGAATTACATTCTTTCACTTCTGACAAGCAGTGATCCTCAAAAGCACACTCCATTTGACCTTAGACCTTGGGAAAAACTTGCCAGACTGTGTGATAGCACTGAGATTGTTGCTGTGTAATTAAAGTTATGTCACTGGGTGGAATATGTAGAAATGTAGAAATTTAGGTTTATGGAATATATAGTAGTGTATATATATGCGTGTAACAAGATGGAGGATTTTGGGTGTGGATTTGTACTTCTTTCTTCTTCACAAACCTAGGTGTTCTGTTTCTGGATCAAAAGTCCCGCAATGCGGACCATGAATAGTTATTGGATTATAAATGAAAACAAATTATTTGGCAATTCTTAATTGGTTAAATTAGGCTTTAAATAACCTTGGAGGTTGAAACTCACTGCCATTTTAACCTTGTTAACTTAGAAGGCACATTCTGTACCGCTGTGTTATAGATAAGATATAATAAACATCTGAGACTGAAGAAAAAACTGCATCTCTTGCTTCCCAATTCGAACTCTGAGTAAAATGGACTCACAAAAACAAGAAAATAAACACAGAGCAAAACTAATAAATAATCCTCTATATTTTTACAAGTTGCTCCAATTTCTTTCTATCTAAAAGGTCAATATATTAATCTGATTTTCAGCCAAGATATTTCATTAAAACCCATTACTTATTTGTAAACTTGGGCCATTCAACTTCTCATGGTAAATTTTATCCATTCCATACACACAGGGCATAGCTATAGCTGTCTACTTAGCTGCATGTCTGGATTTGCATAGAAACAGTGAGAGGTACTTGGGCAGTGGTAAGCATAATAAAAAGCTTTCAGACTCATTGCTGTATTAGCCAGTGGCAAATTGCCAGCATATTTCCAGTGAGAAAGCTGTGAAAACCTGAAAAAAGTTTTCCTTCCTTCTTAATGTTTATCTTTCAATGAATTTATAGAAATAGTGTTACACTAAAGTGGTTTGGCAAAGTTAAAACACACCTCCTCTGGTTTTACCTTCTGATTGATATGTGATCACAAGTGAATTCAACAAAGAAAGGTTTGTAGAAATATCTCCACTCTTTTGCACTTAGTAGGTCAGTGTCATTGTCTTTACACTGAAATATTTGCTACCAAGCTTTCTGCTGTTGGTCTGACATCAGCAGGCAATGTGAAAATCCAGGTCCAAACCATTTTTCTGCAAAGAAGAATTTTTCTCTAAGCTACAATAAAATCAGGCAAAAAGAGAGTCCACACACAGGAATTTTGAGGTATTTTGTTATTGTGTATGCAGACTAAGGAGTAAATCCACTTGGAGCAGTACTTTTAATAAAGCTTACAACTAGAAATTAATGGCTAGCATCTTAGAAATTCAGGAAGTGTGGCACATGCTCTTTGATGATAAATGGACAGAGAGATATCCTCTGAAGGGAGCAATCTCAGTGGCCCATATACACTTAGCTTTCTTAGGGCCAGATGGAGAGAAACGGTAATGTAATGACCTTCTCCCTATAGATTCAGACACCTGCAATCCAGCAGGCAATGTTGCTAATGTACTGCTGGCCATATAATTGCTGAACAGGTGTCTTCCAGGCAAAGAATGCAGCAGGAACAAGCTTCCAGGGCAGCTGCATTATGAACATTTCAGCCTGCTCACTGAACAGACTGAACACTAGATTAGATTACAGAAAATGTTGAGTTTATGTATATCTATATATTTGGATCTATGGGGATCTAAATCTATATCATCTATATCTACGTCTACATATCTATATCTATATCTATATATATGTCTATATCTATGTCTATATCTGTATCGAATTATCATTTAGTTTTCAGTTTTGTAACTGGGAGTAGTGCACCTAGGGAAGAAGGAATGTGGACAGAAAAAAATGAAGAAGTAGAAATACAGATCATTCCTACCCAATCCAAAGTACAATGGAATGAAGCTTGGTTATTAAAAAAATGTAAAGCAGATGGTGAACTCTCACCCGGCTTTTAGGAAAACCCCAGATTGTACTTATTTTCAGCATGGTCTTTTGTTCCTTTTTTTTTTTTAATTCACTGCACTGCCTGCCCAATTTTCTTCCCCAGTTTTATTTTCTACTGACATTTGAATCTGATTTTTTTGTTGTTGTTGTTGTTGTGGTTGCCATCAGCTTTTTTGTAAAAACCTGAAATAATATTACTTTAAGACAAGTTTTCTACAGTGTTGCATTCTTACAGGGATGTAGTTTTAACTGCATAAAGATATTGCAGTTCAGCTTATAAGCCCTTTGTGTGTAGGAATGTGCTTTACCAGCAATGTGCACTGTGGAAAGAGCAAGAACTGATGCAATCAAAGCAGTGTCACTTAGGAACACAGACAAATACCGGGAGACATGATCTTTTTATCAGAAGACTGGTCTTCTCATCAAAAATCCCCACAATTCCTGTATTTTATTACACTTCCTTTTACCACAAGTCACTCATTTCCTGAAATATAGATTTAGAACAGTGAATTTCAATCTCTTTAGATTTGCTGACTCATTGACAGTTAACCCTTGTAGTTGCAAAATTCACACAAAAGAAATGAAAAGTTTCCCCCAAATGAAATTCTCTTCTTATTTGCATTCCACAGATTGCTCACTAGTTGCTGGACCACATATTTATTCACAGTGAAGAAAATGTGCCACATATAATCTGTGACTCAGAATGGGCAAGACTTCTTAGTAAAACATGATCTCAAAAGTAATTAGTGCAAAGAATGGCTATGCAATGACAAAAATTTCCATGCCAACAGACCCTCCGAACAGGCTCAGTCACCTGGTCTTTTGAACATCATTTAGGGCCCTGGGAGGATGTTCGACATCACTTCCATTGGCTTATTTCTCCCAGGAGTGAAATTTTGCATCTTCATCAGGTATGACATGAGGGTTAATTATGAGACTGTGGCAAACCTTCGTGTTTCTCTCCAGAGCTCAGGAAACTGGAGTGCTGTGACTTATTACTTTAATACTCAGCTGCTGTCGTATCGCTATTCCCTTTGTGCTTCTGTTGCTTTTATTTTATTTGTATCCATTAATTATTACTACTATTAACCTTATGTACCCATATAGACGCTCATTTCTCTCTTTAAAAAATAACTGTCTTGCATGTTCTCCAAAAATATAACAGGGAATTTTCTTTGTGAACCTAAAACCCCCCGTTATTTCAGTAAAACACATGTCCTTATTGATATTTTATCCTATGTAACACCAAAAAAATCCCAACTTCCCCAAAAAACCCCCTCTTAAAAACTTATGAACAGCCAGTGATATAAAGTGTCCTGTTACATCTTAATGCAGAATGAATTTGTCAAAGATTATGCTTTTAGAACACAAATAAAAACAACACATTTTCTATTGACATATATGGTCCACATTTTTTCCGTGCATGGAATACGTATCTCCCTTTTGAAATCAAACAAAGTCCCTAGGTCTTTGCAAGGAGTTGTTCTTATTTCGCTAAGGTTTTGGGTTTTTTCAGCTTTCTTTGTGAATCAAGACAAAACTTTTCAGATGGAAAACTTTAGATCAGAGATTTAAATCCGTATATGCAGCACATTATGTATGATTCAGAGTAGAGTTTGAGCTGAGTTTTCTTCCTTCAGATCTTCCCTCTGTCTCGGTTTGAGACAAGTTTAGGAGGAAAACACTCTGGAATGATTGTCTCCTCTAAAGAAGACAGGTTTTGGCACTCCCTCCCCCACCGATACGGAAGGAATTTCTTGGATGAAAGTGAAAAAAACTGTTTATTTAACAAGCAGAGTGCCCACAGGGCACGGGAAAAAATGAATGACTGTGAAGATATTAAACCTCCTCAATGCCGAGAAAGCTGGTGGATTTAGAGTTCTTTCTGTAGCTTGGCCAGGGGTGCAGGGCCAGGATGCAGTGTCCCCACGGGTCCGCGGTGTCCGATGATCTGGTTCTGAGATCACAGCTAAGCCGAACGGTCCCAGGAGAAGCCACAGAAACCACCGGAGAAATGCTGTTACAGCACCAGGGAAAACTTCTTGCCTCAGCTAACAAAAAAGAAGCTAGCTAAAAATAGAAATGTACTCTCTCCCGCTGCAAGCAGAGCCAAGAAACACGGGGGAGGTGAGCTCACACAATTTCCCCCGGCTTCTCTCCCCCATCTCCTGGACCCAGCTTAAAGCTACAAGACCCATTTCTGGGCATAAAGCAGATGATAGGGGAATACAATATTATCATAAAATCACCCCAAGACTCTCATTTTGTTGGAGTAAAATCGGTTCAGTTTTTCAAACACTATGCCTTACCCTTTGTAAGCCCTCTTAAAAAACACACAAAAAAAATTTAAACTCCATGCTATTATGTTTTCAAAAACCCACAGAAATAAAACTCTAATAAAGGAAAGACATGTGACCTGGTAGGATGGTCAGTAATTAAAGACACTCAGAAAATTGATTTTGTATTAATTAGCCAGAGGATATTGTTATGGGATTTTTATTATTTTCATCAGAATTTTTTGGAAAATAATTTGTTACATACATACTGACAGAAAATGGTAGTTTCCCCAAAATACATTTTTTGTGGGAACATACTAGATAGAACATAACTTTATTTGGTAAAATGATGTAAGTTTCAGCAGAACCAGTAGCCCTGTGCTAAGTAAATTCAGGTCAAATCCAGAACTGAATACCTGCCTCAGTCAGAAGTGATACTCAAATTCAGACATCTTGCTTGTAGTGAGACCTATTTCTTTTTTGAGAAGGAAGTAATGAAATTTCAGTCATTCCCATCAGAACTGCTCTACCTCATATAAGCAGTCTTTGGGAGAAAGGGAAAAAAAGGAGCCTCTACAGACTTACTTTGAAGTCTCTTATCACAATCAGAAGAACTTGGTTCTGTCATCTGAACTGAGTAACATCACCAAGGCATTTTCTTGCTTTCTTTAAAAGAAGAACAACATAGCTATTTCAAAGGTTTCCGAAGTGTTTGAAACTATTTATACTATAGCTCTGTTTGATGGTGAGGGAAAATAATTTCCCATCTTCACCTCTCGCTCTCTTGCCAATGTCATATTTTTTCTTGTTTAAATATTTACAGCTAACTGAACAAACAATTTATGCTAGCTGATGTTTTGACCAGCTGTTTGATATGGGTACCGGTGAGCATGTAATTATGTATTTCATAATATTTTTTCATCATTGCTATAGTTATTTTAATTTAACTTTCATCTTTATTTCAATTATATTTAGTTACACACATAAATGTAAGTGATCCCTGGTCTTCAATAATTTGTTTTCCTTTATGTCTTCATAAACACTGTTTTTTCATTGAGCTATCAAAACAAACTCAGCATGTCATTTGTACTTTTAACAGATAGAATGTGCAGATGGTATTTCTCATGTGAATTTTATTTCAAATTCATGTGCTATTATTTTTTATTCCCTTTATTATCCTATTGCGCTTTTTTATGTGCAAAAAAAAATTCTCAGCCAAGTTATCATGCTATCAAAATACTGCTTCCCTTCCCCTGCTTCCCTTCAATCCAAAGTATAGTGACCAGTGTAGGGAATTAATAGTTCTGACCACTCTTCTTCCACCAGTTTTCAACTCTGTGATTACCATTCTAGTCCGTTCTTGAGATTTGTGCTTGAGGACCGTCCAAGCAAATCTGCAACAGGAATGCAGTGTAGTTTCTACCTTAACTTTCTTCAAAATTCCCTAATAAAACACATTTTAATTATACAAATATGTTCTGAAATATTCGTATTCTAATTTTAAAATTTTATTCATTTTTCAAGCTCAGTGTGCATTTCTGACCTTAAATACCAGTCAGTGGTCAGTAAATTGAGGACTCTTTCATCTGCCAGAAACAGGACTAACCTATGATTGTCCTAGTGCCACTAGGACATAATCTGAGTACTACTGATGTTACTTTCTGGGTCTATTATTCAGCTTCTCAGCCTATGGGGCAGTGTTTTGGATGCTTGTAAACTGCTTCTGCTGTTCCTTAGGTAAGCATATAAAATCCACCTTTTCTGTAGGTTAATTGTATAAAATCCATTCCCAAACCTCACTATACTGATACTACACTCTATTATATTTGAAAGTTTTATTTAGTGGCAGGAATGTCTAAGCATAGAGAACTGAAATATAGTGTAACTGGGTGCTCCAATTTATTTTTGTCAGTACTCTAGTCTAAGAACTGAGTCAATTCAATGCAAGGAAGGGGAGAGGGTTGCCTCTCTGACTTCAACAGTGTTTGTGAAATGACTAATAGGAAGAATGCAGAAAGGCAAAGAAACAACAGAAAGGAAAGAAAGAAGATGTGGGGATGAAATAAAGTATCAACAACTGAGTATGCACAGGAATCAGGAGGTAAGACACGAAGCAGCATAGTTTTGGAGTTCAAAGCTATCAGTCTAGGAAACTGGAGATTGTAAAGACTGGTTTTGCAATGGGGCACCAAACAGATACTAAATGTGATAGAATTTGAAAAATAAATTAAAAATTTATCAGATATTTTAAAATTTAACAGATGTAAATTTTTTAATGAAAAGTTTTACTTGACGTAAAATGTTTTACGATATATTGAGGGGTTTTTTTGTTTTGTTTGGTTTGGTTTTTTTTTGTTTTGTTTTGTTTGTTTTTTTTTTTTTGTTTTTGTTTTTGTTTTTGTTTTTTTGTTTCTTGGGTTTTTTCTGCATTAGAACTCATAGAAAACTCATGGAATCACAGAGATCATTGGTTTAGGAAGGAGTAGGATATTATTTGTTATGATTATCGTATTTTCCTAGGAGTTAATTCCATGGTAAAAGATGAATTTTCCACTAGGAAGCAGGCAAATAGAAGTCTGTATCTTGTAAAAAAAACTTAGAAACAAGTTTGAAACAGAAGACAGCAATGCTTCTATATGAACAAAAGTTTGGAAGAATAAGTATTTAAAACATGGCTCACAGAGCTAATTCAAGCAAAGACGTAGCTGGGAATGATGTGCATCAATATGAAATCAGAGCTGTTAATAAGGGGCAGCTCATCCATTATTGAAATTGATGTCTCAGAAATGTAAATAAAGACAATTCAAAATAAATCCTCACAATTTAGTTCATACTGACAGGGTTCAACTACATGGGGTTGTTACAATGCTTTTCAGACTGGAAACACTTGAACTGGATTTGTGTTTGTTTGATTTTTTAACACAGTACAATTTCAGGGAAATACATGCAATAGACACTGAAATCAAGACCAATTTGCTGAATCAGATATATTGTCAATTGCTTCTTAAATCAATAACTGTATTCAAATAATAGAATTCTACTTTTGTATAAAAATAGGTTTTTCATTCCAAATATATATTTATAGAAGCCAGTAACTTTTTGCTGAATCAATACATTTTCATTTACATCAATACACTTATTTCTCAGCTCCAGATTTTTCAGTCAGAAGTACTTGCCCATCCAATGCATATTTCCAGACAACACATATCCATTCAAGCTAACCCAATACAGCTGCATCTGTTATTCTGCTATGAATAAATACAATGTTTTTCTACGGAATTGAATTCATATTATTGAAAACAACATACCTGAAGCTATCACACTTTACATTAAATCAGCATGGTGCAACTGCAACCAAGATTTTCCATTTATTTTTCAGCTTCTGCTGAATGCATACTCACATATTGAATAGGCAGTGTTTTGCTGGTCAAAACTTAGAGCTAGTTGAATATATATATTCAGGTATTTTCCAAGTGGAGCTCAAATGCTTGCAATAGTAATGGAAAACCAGATCTCATTACTCAAGCAATTTTGCTTTGCTGTAACTTCCAATTCTTAGGACTGACAGGTGAAGGGCAAAAGATTCTGGAGACCAACTCCTCAAAATCTCATTACAATCTCTTTCTCTTCTCTGCTTGCTAAGTGTAAGTTGCCAGTAGTGAAAAAGTGATTGTTTTGGGTACAGATCCAGAAAGGATGAATAGAGGTCCCATTTATTTCTATTTGCACTATGGATAACCAGAGAGAAACTTTATCCACAGGAAACTAAGATTTTAATTTTTAATTTTTTTTACTTCAAAGTAAACATGAGGGTGTGAAGAGGTAAGATACTTTGTTGTAGACGCCTTCCTGCATCAGCACTTTTTTTTAGTATTCTTTCAGGACTCCTACACTGATGTTTCATTCTGTCTACCATGGAAACATTTTCTGCTATTCAGTTCTGAAGATGAAAGAAAGGTGAGCACTTTTTCAGGCCAAGTCACTTACCTGTTATCTTTGTTAGTACAACATTTGTGTTTGAAGAAATATTTGGCAGTGCTACATATTTTGCCCTTCTCTCTCTCCTACAGAAGTTAAAAAGCTGATGAAGAAGGAAGTATAGTGACAAAATTGCTTGTCTATGAACTCTGTTTCCAATTAACAAATAATTAGGATGACTATTTTAAGTGTATGTAGTATGATTAGAAAGAGAGCATTTTCTATGTATAGTGTTTATCAAAAATGTTTTCATGCTGCTTAAAAGATTTTTATCTGACAGTGGTAAACAAAGTAAAACAACAATAGTGACAGCTACAAAAGGAGAAATGGATTTCATGTTAGCTTTTATTCACAATAAATGATTTTCTTTTCCTTAAGCCTAGAACCCACCAAAACTGACTGATTGACAAGACTTTTAGCAATTCAGTATAATAAGCCACAAACATTTCCTCAAAATACTTTTATTGTAACAGATTAAAATATCAGTCACATATGCACGGACCTACTTCTATCTTTGCAGCCTTTCTATAGTGGAGAGTAACATCCAGGGAAAGAAACCCACAATTACGTTTTCAGATAAGGATTTATGTTTTCATTATAATGTTTGACCTTAGGCTGCAGATATTTATTCAATACAATTTCTTATAACTACCGTACCAAATGTAACCTTAATGAAACTCCACAGCTCTGTGATGCAAATTATAATCTGCTCATGATCCCTATTTGTGCAAATGAAGCCTAATTAAGTCTTTTCTATTCAGGGAAACATTACACATTAAAAGAGGATTTTTTTTTTATTGGAAAAGCAAGGTCAATATAAACAATTAAAAAGAATTTGTTGCTGAGCACTCTGAAAATGTAATTTCAAATGCTTTTTATTGGATTCAATTTAGGGATTCCCCACTGGTTAATTTTTGAAGCACATTTATGAGAACTACAAACCTCACTGTGTCCTGAAATCTACTTCTTCATTAAATTAAAAGTGAACTAGACTTAGTTTAATAAACTATTGCACATAGCCTTTTGCTCCGTAAATCAAATTTTTTTCCTAGAATGATCTTTTTGCATTTGACCTGAGTGTACATATTTGTCAGTAACAAACTTACACTGCACAGTAAGGATTGACAAAAATTATTTTAAGGTACTGTCCAGGGAAAATAGAGGTCTAATACTTCATTTTTAAGCAGTCTTTCTGAGGAACTTCATCTAATTTGCAAATATTTTTATAGATTGAATTTCATTGATAATTTTAATAAATTTCTTATTTATTTTCTCTATATCCTATATATATTATTTGGACTTTAGATAAAGCTTTTCTCTACCCAGATATGGTAACATTATGGATAGAATAAAACACACAGTAGAGTAATGGAAGTCAGGAATCTAATATTCAACTTCCCTGCGTGGACTGCAATGTAATTTGGACTGTGAAGGATTGCTACACCATGGTTACCAAAATATTAACAGAAATAATGACATTAAATGTCACTGCCATTTTTAGGTTTTGACTTTTTAAAGTCGTGTTTGCAACATAGTTAACATAGTTATAAATGTTTATGCTAATGAAGATTTCAACAACAGATTTTCTGATTGTGATTATAATGGCTTTGTCGCTTTAGCACATCTGAATTGTACAATTAATCTAAAGTCATAAATCTAATGGTAACAAAACCCTTCAATGACCTGTAACAATCTCTTTCCCTCCCTTCACCCTGTCCCCCATCCCTGTGACCTGATGGTCTACACACAGCAAATGCTGTAATTGAGTCAGAAAATGCCCCACCACTAAGGAAGAGACACTGATAAATACTTTTTTTTCAACTGTCCTCTATATAATCCCATTCAGAGAAGGCCTTCATAAAAGCTTTCCTTTTCCTCCCTCCCTCTCTTCCTTCTGCCTTCATGTCCTCCCATCCTTTTTTTCTCTCTTTCTGTTGTCTCCTCATTTTCTTTTTCTCTATTTCACTCTCTGTCTTTCTCATGTGGTACCATCAGGAAGAAGGTTATGCTTATCAGATACTAAATAATGTCTTCTATATTCAAAGTCTTTGATATTAAGTAAATATGTATATATATAGTCAATATCCACATTGAATTTTACATATATTAATGTATAACATGTTAATATATTAATATATTTCTATTCATATGTTAGCATTTATCAGTATTAATCAGTGCAGAGTTTGATTGCATGCATAGAAAACAGTTCCTAATTCTACTGGTAATACACAAGAAAAAAGTTGGAATGCAATTACTTATTTCAACATCTCATTTGCTCTTCCATGCTAAATAGGAAATTACTTGTGTAGATAGCAATGACATATACTTACTACAGTTCTGAAAAGAAAAGCTTTAGTAATGAGAAGTTGTGAGAGTATACTCCTGCCCTACTGTGGCATTCTCTGCCTTGAAAAGTTCTAACCTTCCTACCTTTTATTCTGATTCATGTATGGATCCCTAACAGAAACGTTTGTTCCTTGTGGGCTTCCTGTGCTGCAGAGGTGATTTCACACTAGACAATATTTTAACATCACAAGTGAAGAAAAGGAAATGTACACATTTAAAAGGTAAACAGGTTTAGAACTTCTGAGGTGTAAGTTCAGCTTCTTTATAAGCAGTGATTTAGCCTTTTTAATCTATCCTTGTGCAAATCTGTTGCTTTGCATTCAAATTTCTTTACTGCTGATCTAAGCTTTTTTACAAGAAATAGCTTACCTTGTATTGCACTCTCTCCTCCTCTCCCCTCCCCTCCACTCCCCCTTTCGTGCCTTCAGGCTTGAAAACACAGCTACAGTTTTCTTTGCCCTGTCCATCAGAGGAGGGGAAGTGACAGAGCAGCTTGGTGGACACCTGGCAATAGCCAAGATCAACCCATCACAATCACTGTTAGACTAAAGAATTTCGCCTGTTATATTTAATCTAAATATATCAATTTTAAACCATTCCCCCTTGTTCTGTCACTACGGGTCTCTCTCAGTCTTTCTTGTAAGATACCTTTAAGTATTGAAAGGCTGCACCAAGTTCTCCCTGGGGCCTTCTCCTCTCCAGGCAGAACAGCCCCAGCTCGCTCAGCCTTTTTTGGCAGGAGATATGCTCTAGTTCTCTGAACTATCAAGTAAAGCAATCTGCAATTTCCAAATGTAAACTACTGAGACTGGGGTAAGGCTGAAGTGAAGCTGCTATTTTTAGTTTTCATACCATGAATTATCTCACTATAAGTTTAGCATAGTTAGGTACTTTTCTTCAAGCAGCTTTCAGGAGCATTCATTGTAATTGAATTATTATCTTTCAGGCGATTTTTTTTTTTTTGTAATTGATATTGAGAGATAGTATCATTTGTCTCAAATACAAAGTTTAAAACTGAAAAGCATTTAGTGCTCATAAACATCAAATTTCATGGTAAATATCACAGCAATATTTTTATTGTATGATTTTAGGCTGAGGCTTGGAAATTTTGCTACCAGATGTGTATACATTTTTTAATACATGCATTTGCCATATAGGTGGTGATAAGCTGGAGTTAAACTGTAATCTCTGCCTCTTAACTGAACTTCACATGGCTAAAAATTGAAAAATGAAATTTTCTCTTCTGTGACAACAACAACAACAACAACAACAACAACAACAACAACAACAACGAAAAAAAGCAATTATAACTTCTGCCCGCGCAGTATTTTACATAAATCTCATTATGGCATCTGGACAGCTATTACTCTGGTTATTCAACAACCTTGATGAGCTCTCTTTTTAAAGATGATCTAGCATCTATTTTAAGTATAGCACAAAAGCACACTTTCAGGATGTAATTTTAATAGGTTGTTGTCATTCCTTTCACATTTTTAGTACAAATCACTAAAAAACATGTGCCATGAGTCTCATCTCAAACCTATTTTAGTTAATGGAAAGAATCTCTCTGACTCTAATGAATTTGGACCCATTCCTTTTTCATTTGGGTAGGTTGCTAAACTCATCCCTTTTACAAGAGTTTTCGAAAAACAAAGTGTTTTCAAGACTGGGTCTGTGTTTTATGTTTTGATTTGCTTCTTTTGTTTTACTTCAAGGATGAATGGGAAAATGCCTTTCTGGGGAAATCTAGTGAGTGTTTTTCAGTTTCACTGCTATTTGGAAAGGTGATAGTTAAAGATATTCAACGAGTTTATGCTTTTACATATACATACACACACAAATACAAAAAATCAGGTGCACATATGCATATGATTTGTCTAAGTCTTTATCATATGAAGGGAGGCATTACGTGTTCTTCTGTTCACCTCTAAGGAATGAACAGTATTAAAATTTCTAGAACACCCCATCATAGTTACTTTATATATGCAGACTATCAATCTATAGTTATGAAAAAATTATTATATAATTATGACCTTATGTATGTTACCCTGAAAGAAGTTAAGTCAGATCTCATGGACATAGGACTAGGATACTAAAACTTTGGGGAAAAAAAAAAAAAGAATAATTCACTGTGGTTCCTGGATAAGAACACCTATTTGAAACTTTCCAGAAACTCATTTGTTTTCCTTATTCTATCTCAAAATGAGAAGGAAAATAGAATAATCCCTCTGAGATAGTTAAAAAGGTGTTTTGACAGTGCAGCATATGCAACCAAGCCCTGCCAATGGCTGTCATATCAACATATGCCCAGTGTTTCCTTGGTACAAACTGTTCCTGGCAGCTGCAGGCAATGCTATTACTATTGGAGCCATTTTACATTTATGTCCTTACTCGTTTTGAAGTGCAAGTAGAACTGGTAAGTGGTATGGAAAAATAATAATAAAGATTGTGTTTGCAAGAATGTGTAAGAGGCCTCTTTATTCCAATTACTCCTATGAGAAACATGCACAATAACAGACTGAATGGCCACGTTTCAGGCACTTTTCCACCTTAGGCCAGTGCTAGCACTCCAGATGTTGTGCTAGAAAATGAGAGGGGAATAAGTTCTGTCTCTCAGAGAACAGCATATTTAAAGAATGAAAATTCTAAACAGGAGGTAAAAAGCACTGGTCACTCTAAGGGTAGAATAGCATCCTCCACACACTGGAAAGGTCTAGATACTGAGAAGACACACTGAAAGTGTGTTAGCCATCAAGCTAACTGCATTCACTGACAGCTCTACTGTAAACAAAAGTCTTTCAGCACCGACAAATGTTCATGACTAAAGACAGTCTGAATGTATACACAAGAAATACATCTGTGCTAAGAAGCTAAATGGAGGACTGGCTTTGTGGTAATAACTGCTGGGTTAGAAACTTCACAGTTCCTTTTGGGTTCCTTCTACTATTCCCATAGTAAGCATGCAAAAATCTCTAGACTGCTCTTGCAAATTTCTACACACATGAAGGCAAGTGCCACAACCTAGAGTCACATTAACCTTTATGCTCAAGTGATTAGTTTTATTTATTTATTGAATTTGTTATGGGTGTAGAACTTACTATTTATGCTGAATCATGGCATTACTTTGTAGAAAAATGCACCAATATTCATCAGGAAAGCAGCAAATTAAAAAAAATAAAACAAAAATAAAAACCGTTTATAATCCCTTTCTAGGAAGAAAGCATCACTGAATTTTGTCTATAGAGTAGCACGGATCTGTGTCTGTTCAGCAATTATCATATTTACAGTGTTGGAGTCTTCATTGATCTGGTTAATAATTAGTATTTAAACCAGCTCTTTGATTTGGTGACAGTTGCCCAAAATAAAAGACAACTTACAGCAGAAGTAGATTCTTTTTATTATGCTACCTGGTGATAGGTTATGTACTCCTAAGCAAGCAGTAGGAACAAAGAAAAATGACCTCAGTGGGAGAGTTGTGATTTCCTTGCAATGTGTTTGCATATGCTGCAGATGGTAGGGGAAAAAACCCAGCCAGCACATGCTGACAAGTCTGCTGGAATGATATTGGTGCTATTCAGATCAGCAGATAAAACATTGGCCCTACACCCTAGAGAGAGAGAGAATTCCTATCTCTATGCATTGTGATCCTATCTGTCTAGGTGGCATAAATTGCTGTATTCCATGTTTGACAGATATGCTATATGTATTTAAATGTGTGTACTGGTTTGAAAAACAGACCAGTGGGAGGCACCAAGTCAGAATAACAATTTATTAGGGAAATTAAAAATAAAGGCAAGAAAAACCCCAGTGGGCTAAACTAACAGAGTCAGAATACAACCTGGCACTCTGTTAATCAGGGTGGCGTGTGCAGTCCGATGAGATGGTGGCTGTAGTCCTCCTGAAGTGATGGATGTGGCTCTGTCGAAGCAGTGGTCCAGTAGAAAGGTCTGCTCCTCCTCAGAAAGTCCAGTGGTGACTATGCAGCTCCTGTCCTCTGGGAATCCAGTGGGAAGGATGCCCGTGGTGTTCAGAGTCCCAGATTATATCCAAGATGGAACGCTTGGTTCCTCCCTCTGGGCGGAGCATCTCACAATAGAATGATGAGTCATGAGGCCAGGTGTTGATGGGCTCATTAACAGAAGATAGTCCGGAGGGAGTTATCTCTGAGTCATGCGGCAGGGCATTGATGGGCCATTAACAGAAAGATAGTCCGGAGGGAGGAGGCCAGGAAACACCGCCCCACCTGGTTTCAACAGCTCATGAGGATGGTAATAGAATACACTGCAACCCAGGACAATGTGTTAGACTGTAAATGGCTCTGTAAGAAAAATTACTTTTCTGTTATAAGCTGGTTTTCCTTATTAGCATTTTCTGGACCCTCCAACATCCGCCTTAAAAGAATATATGAGGAAAAAAACCAGACACACATGCAGTATTAATGATGATAAAATTATAATGATTCAGATGGGGGATTTCAATGTTAATACAATGAATGTTCTCAAGAAAGAAATAGATCTCAGGTTTTCCATATCACGGCACCAGAGACCAGTCCAGGTGGAGAATGTGACATGTTCTAAGCATATTAGGTTTAACTATACCACAAAAATGGTTGTGTGGATTACCTTCATTTGAGGAAACCAGTACATTTTCTGGTTTTTGTTTAAAGCCAAGATTTGAGGAGATGCCTGCATAATATCACAAAAATAGCAGGGATGGCTGAGCTGAATTCTTGTGAGAAGGTACTTAGTGTCCCTGTCCTTCATCCATGACTTTTCTTTCATCCTCAAATTTTAGAAGAATGCTCCTTTTCTTTTATATCACATAATTCTCCACTGCTGCACAGAAATCAGGTGCAATAGGATTGAGTTAGTATTCTAGCAGAAAACTATTACTTAATATGCGAATATTTAAACAATAGTTGTTGTTTCTGTACTACTCTTTTCATTAGTTTGGATTTACATACTTCTACAGTGTATTTCAAAAGTTTTTTTAAAGACAAATACTGTGTTCAACAGTAATTTAGGTAGCAGCCATTAGAAATACATCTTTATGACAAAGCTTTATCTAGTGGCTGTGTTCTTGGTTTTAAGAAATTTCCAAAAATCTGACTTCAATAAAAACTTTAAAAAACTGTATTAATTTCAATATTTTGTGGGATATATGTGTGATATTATCTAATATGTAGGGTAGAACAACAGTGGTATTTTACACTGCCTGAAGTAGTGACGGAACTACCTCATATAACAACAGGTCAGGCATATCACCAATGTTGTTCTGATGCTGATTTACGCTAAGGGAGAGCAGATTACATGGAACAGAGGGAACTACAGCTAATAAGGAGATACTGGTTTGCCTCAGAATCTACAGTTTTTGTATTTTATACCCTAAACTGTAAAGACTACAGCTTACAACACAGTGAAAATAAATTTAAGAACCAAACTTTTGATGATGGAGGTTAAACTGGATCACATAAAAAAAAAAACCAGAGGTACTCAATATTATGATTTAAAAAGTTAAGGATGTATATCCTGCATTTTTATAGCAATACAATACCAGAAGCAATAAATGTATATAGAGAGAGATGAAAATAGATCCCTCGTCTTTTAGAAATGTTCAAATATTTCTGGAACTAAAATTGTTTAGGGGAAAACATAATTGTTTAACATTAATAACTTAATACTATAAAATAATTAAATAGCACATTTATTATTCTAAAATTATTTATATTTATACATTCTTGTTTTAAAAGTAAGGAAATTTAATAATTCTCTCTTCTTTTTTTTTAAATAAAAACATATATGATACTCTGGATTAAAAAGCACCAAAGAGACCATTTAATTATTCTTCTTCAAAGACAAAGAAGTTTAGAAAGTCATTTTTTTACAATACAGATTGATAAATTTTTAAAACAATACAGCTTATTTTAGCTCTGCTGAAAGCTTATAGGGAATTTAACAAGTACTGCACAGGAAAGTGATGCTTTGCTTGTTTTAGTTAAAAAATAACATCTGCCTTTGCCTTTCTACCAACAGGATCTGTTCACATAACCATTGGAGCCAATTTAAGAAAAAGGCAGTCTGCCACTCATTGCTGTTTAAATCAATTTATAGATGCTATTATCATGGGAACTAATCAATGTACACATTTTCTTAAAATTGGTATTGGTGGCAGGCATCCAAGAACATATTTCAAATATCATTGTCGAGGATACACCTTTGCTATTTTGAGTATTTTATATGTAAATACAGTAAAATAATTCACATCCAAAAACGAAAATTATGCATATACTTTATAGCTATTTGGAGAAATATTGACTGCAAATCTTCAATGAATCGTGCACTGTTTAACAATGGACTCATTTTAGAATTCAAAAGGTCTGTTGTACAAGTCCATAAATAAAACAGGTTCCTACCATTTGGAATGAATGATGACAGGCAGCCCCACAATGCTGAATAAAGTTATTGTAGTGGGCTGACGCTGGCTGCACGCCAGGCACTCGCCAAAGACATTCTATCATTCCTCTCTGCAGCTGGACAGGGGAGAGAAAACATAATGAAAGGTTCATGAGTTAAGGACAGGGAGAGATCACACCAAATACTGTCATGGGCAAAACAGGCTAGATATTAATTGAATTTATTAGTTACAAAATGAGACCAGGATAATGAGACGGGAAATGAGCTCTTAAAAACACCTTCCCCCTGCCCCTCCCTCCTTCTCAGCTCCACTTCCTCCCCCAGAGGCACAGTGAGGTAGGGAATGGGGATTATGGTCAGTTCATCACAAGCTATTTCTCCTGCTGCTCAGGGAGAGGAGTTGCTCCCCTGCTCCACCATGAGGTCCCTCCCACAGGAGACAGTTCTTCATGAACTTCTCCAGTGTGAGTCCATCCCATGAGCAACAGCTCTCTGTGAACTGCTGCAACGTGAGTCCATCCCACAAGCAGCAGCACCCCTCAAACTGCTGCAATATTGGTCACTCCTCCACGGGAAGCAGTCCTTGGAGTCTTTGGCATTGCCAAGGATTGGCTCAGCCAGACACGGAGGAAGCTTCTGACAGCTTCTAAGAAAAGCCACCCCTGTAGCTTCCCTGCTACCAAATCTTAGCCATGCAAACCCAATACAGTTATTAACTCCCAAACACTTAACAGCAGTAGTATTCACAAAAACAAAAACTTAGATTCTCTAAGTTATTCCATAGTTAAAAGGATCTCAAAGAATTCACAAAAGATATACTTCCTGGAGTTTACTTTGCGTTTCTCTTTTGCGGATTCCTGCTGCTCCTCTTCTGAAGTTGTGGCATTCAATAATGCTGTAAAGTTGGGATTAAAAAACCCCAAATTTTCTTCATTTAATTTAATCCTTTATTTCTCTAGCAATGCCGCTAGGATTTTTAAACTGTTTTCTGGAATTTAAGCATCTGTTTCCTCCTCCATCTGATTTTTCATGCTTTATAGACAGGACATGCAGTGTTTTGTCCCATTATTTTTTCTGCTTGTTTATCAAAGGCTTCTTTTTTGGCACTTTGTCAGAAGCTGATCGTCTGTCTTGATTACTGACCTAATACTGTAATCCATCAAGTTTTTACCTTCCTCTGCATATCCTCAAAGTGCTTTTCAGCAGACAGTTAAACAATGACAAGACTGGATTCTTGTGTTTAGAGAAGCTTTAATAATAATAATAATAATACTAACAACAACTTTATAGGCAATGCAATTTTATCCCCTGCTCATGGTCTTCTGAGAAAGCCATTTTTGGACATTTAAATAGAATGGAAATAAGGGTCTTTTTTCCAAATTTAACTTACGTAGGTGTGTCAGAGATAAAAACACCACCAGCAAAAGTTAACTGCTAGGCTATAGTCCATTCCATTTAATTTACACACTCAGCTGAAACATTGATAGCAGACTTCTACAGGTGAGACATCAGACACACAAAGTTAATTTTGTAGCAAGTATAAAAATCTCAGCTGCAGGTGAAGCAAAATAACTTTACATATATATTTAAATGTCAAGGATGTTGATCAGACTAATTGGCAATTTTAAATCTTTATTTTTAATCTATACGGTAGGAATTCCTCTTAAATTAACAGGAGGAAAAATACTGAAGAGGCCTGGATGCTGGAAGGAAATGAAAGGGGTAATAGCAAAGAGTGATTTAATGTCAACTAATCTGATATACTCCGAGAAGGAAAAAAAACAACCTAAAGTAGCATAGTGTCAAGATAAATTAAGTTAGAATAGTCTGAAAGACTTCACTGAGTTTAGAAGTGACTTGCTTTAATCAAGACTAATATATTGCTGATTAATTCCTTAATTGTAGAAGTTTTTGTAAGAGTAAGGGTATTAGTTCTGCATCTAGGAATGCCAAGTTAGCTCTTCTGAATATTTGTTTAGGAAGATGCTTTTTTTTCCTCCTAAAGTTTCCTTTGTGGAATATTTAAAAGTACTGTGGCCCATTACAAAGTAAGACTCATTTCAGTAATATAATTTTTGCATGGATTCTAATAATTCAAGGTTAGTATTGACAGATTCAAAAGAGATTTACTGTGTGTTTCAAAAAGTTCAAAATTTTATTTTTGCATTTTAGGTGTAAATTTAAATTATTTCATGAGAATTTGAGCTCATGAAGAATCTAGAACTGACACTATTTTTTTTTCTTTCCGTTCTTTCAGTGTAAAGAAAGAACTGAATAGATCAAATTGTTGCTTGATGTCCAGGAAGCAGAATACTGGAAAAATTGTCTAAACAGCATTCCATAATGGCAATTCCAGTGTATTGCCAAGAAGAAGAATAGAAATCTGTTATAGAAGTTATCAAGACTAAAAAAGAAGTAAAGGAGATAATAAAAGAGATAAAAAAGTGAGAGATGGTTTAACGCTGTTTCAAACAACTATGACACTTGCATTAGAAGGTGATTCACACTTTGTTCAGGAACCAAAAATTATTTTAATGTATAGTGACGCCTAGCCTTGTCATTCCAAATGTTTAAGCATCTTAGCCTGAGAGTGCAGATAATGAACACACAGGTATGTAGCTGGGTTCTCAGTGTATCCCCAAGCTAAAGTACACAAAGAAAAAGAATAACGCTTGCATGATTCCTGGTCAGCAGGGTGCCAAAGCCAGTCTCCTGGAAAATCTGACTAAGGAGACCTGCTGTCATCCCCGATAGATGCAATTGCTGAGCAGCGATGGCAACTTTTTGGGTGAAAAGTTGGGAGATAGTGGCCACATGACCAGTTAGGCATGGGAATGGGAGACACAGAGGCAGATGACCTAGAAATATTCCTGTTAGATGATCTAAGTTATTGCAGTGTCACTTCTCTGTTTTGCTTTTAAAGTCATACCTATTGTCTTGCTGGTCATGGTTACCTTATGTAAACCTTGCACCAGATTCTAAATATTATTTTCCTGTACGTGATTATTTGAAAATAGCTGCTCAAATTCTCTTCTCTCTGGTATTTCCAGACAGAAAGTGTGAACAGTTTAAACAATATTTTCAAATTACTAATAAACACTGTCTTTACTGCTTATTTTAATTTCAGGTTTTTTGTTTATTCTACATCATTTCCCCTCAGCCTGTCTTACAAACTATATGACAGCCAGAGAAATGCTGAACTGAAAACACACAAATGTGAAGAGTTAAAAATTTTTATTCCCACCCATCACTGATTCATTTTGGAAAATATTTGACTAGGGTCACATTTGCAGATTTTGACTCCTTGAAGAAGCTTAACAGGGACACCAAGGGAAAAAGCCAAAGATAAGCTAGAAACCAGTTTAGAAATGCCCCTAGAAATGTCTGTCCTGAGTACAGCTCTCCATCAGAATCTCCCAGCAACAACTGAATTTATGAATAAATTACTGTAATGAGCAGGCACAAGTCTGTAGTGTTAGATTAGTTTCTTTAATACTGGAAATGTCTTTATTAGCCCAAGAGTGAATCTAATGTCAAATTTAATGTCAAATGAGTGCTATTAGAGTCACAGTTTTTGTAGCAAACTCAAGAATACTCATTTTCTTACAGTGCGTGCCGTAATATAGATTTTCTCTTCATATGGGTATTGAAAAAATGCCTGTTAAGCATAAAACTTAGTGATGCATGCACATTTTAAGAGATGGCTTACTGTACTGTAGGTCTTATTGTGAGCATTTATGGTTACCCTTTTCAGTTGAGAGAAGTAATTATTCCTGCCATTATCTACCTTTCTGGTAAAAAGACAAATACCCTTCAAACTTTTATGTAACACTTCAGAGGAATATGTTTTTTCACTTGTACTTGTCATGGCCCTGAGAGCACCACTAGTCCTGACTTGCCCTGCTAAGCCCCACAGGGGCTCCCTCCCACCCTGGACAGGGCATAGGGCTCTGTTTCAGCCCAGAATGGAGCCAGCAGTCCCTGCCCCAGCCATTTTGCATGCATGTTGGTCTCCAGCCCTGTCTAAAGTGTCAGCAAAGGAATTGCTGTGTTGGTGTCTGCTTCCAGCCTTGTCTGTAGTTAGTGAATGTATGTTTAGAGGGGTGATATGCATTCAGTCTTACTGCTGCTGGGACCTAGGGAGAGAGAATTTCAGCATCCTGGCTGTATGGGCCTGGAGGGTGAGAAAACCTCTTGGCCTTGAGCAACTCTTGCTCCAGTGGGCATGGAAGGAGCAATCCCATGTCCCCAAAGACCACTGTATTCAGCTTTCTTTAACAGAGCTGATATTTTACCTTTATCCATGTTATGTTGTTGCTGTCCTGACTTCACATAAGAGTTTTAATTTCAGATACTTCATGCTGTTTCCCGTTGGTGCACATGGCTGGGAATTCAATGTTTGGCTGAAAAAAGTGCTCGGTGATGGTAGTGGGTAAGCTGCATTTCCCAATAGAGGTGCCTATTCCTCTTGTGCCTCCTGCTGCCTTGCTTGCAGCCATTTGCAGACTTCCCTGCAGCCCTAAGATTTCACACACTCCTCCAAGACATCATGACACCTTTTAATGCTGAAATTTACCTCCTGCAGCATCCTCCTGTAAAAGGTAATATTTGCGAAAAGAAGAAAAATATCTTCATTTCAGAGAAGTCCTCTTCCAGCCTTTCAAAATGAAGATTTATTTTGTATCTTTGAGTTTTGCAAAATCTTGACCTGGCTTCACATTTGTATTCATGAATTTACTGTTTTCTTTTTTTAAGCAGTGTGCTGCCATCAGACAGGAGATATTCCAGGCTGTCTTCAGCTTCACTGGGGCCACTTGAATTTTAAAAAGCTGCATGTACTTATTTTTCTTACTGCATCAAGCGCATAAGACACATTTTAAAATCTTTCTTTGTTAGAAAAGATTACATGGGATCTTTTTAGAAAACCACCACTGTCTGTGGTTGGTAGCAGCCTTAAAATGTGTCCTGCCAGAGCCCAAAGGCTGACAGATCCTTGCTGACAAATCCAGGTTTAGGCCTCAGTCATCCCCAAGGTCAGGGGAGTAAAATGAGGGCTGACAGTGGCAGGAAGGGCATTCCAAACTCTCATCTAAATGAGTCCATTTTTCTGACTCTTATTGAAGTTTCTTAATGCAATATGTACCAAACATAGGCCAACACAGAGAGGAACAAGTTTTTCACACAACAGTGTTTTACTTAGCTATCAAAATACATACTTGGGTATTTGGACTTCAGTTGCCAATTGTCTCAGCAGCATCTGACTAACTTCCCTGCACTCCACACACATAGTATTATTTCTTCCTGATAGCATTCCAGTTGCTTGTCTTTCTGCTCAAACATGTCTGAGAGTAAACAGAGATATTCCTCGTATCAATGTTAAAGATTCTGTATTCAGCTTTATTTCCTTGCAGAAAATGTAGATGGTCCTGAAATATACCTCTTCCTGATAAGTTTTTGCAAATGTGTCTCTGGAAGTCAGTGTAGCGGTGACATGACCACTACCAATTGTCTGCTGGATGTGTGCAGAGGCAAGTGGAAGTATTTTTTCGGAAATCACTAGCAAGCATGAGATAGCTGGAGCACACTGTCAACACAGTTGTCTGACTCCAAACAGACATTGAAGCCTCCAAAGGGTAAAAATGTGGTTGGGTCAACTTCAGCAGGCACTTGTGCCTTACTATGGCAAACAGTACAGGCACTAGCAAGCATGGCCACGCTCACATTGAATAAAATGATTTTTGGCATGAACCATAACTGGCAGTAGTTGTAACTTGCATCTGCTCCTTTGAAATTAATTGTTCCTAAACTTCTGTGTAAAAAGAAACATAAATCTTGCAAAACACTAATCACAAAGAAATGAAAGACTTTTCACTGGTTTTCAGATAACTCTTGGCTTCATTCTGTCTGAAAGGAAATCAGTATTCAGGAATACTTTGTTGCTAAATGTACTGTTACTAAAAGAGCTTTTGTGAGATGCCTTTCCTTTGAAAGACAGGTAGAGAATCTTCTAAATTAAGTTATCAGCTCCCTTAATTTTTTCTCTAATGCTTTTCATTCCAGCCTAAATTTTGTGATATTATGGTTTAGACTTTTCCTGGTTTTGAAGATGTTATAAATAATAAAAGTTAAGTTACAGTGAAACATGTAGTTCAAGAGTGTTTATGCAATATAGTTATAGTATATTATTTTACCTTTTCCTTTTTTCCTTATTTCAATGCTGATGATAACTTTGCACATCTAGTGTGGTTCATTTGCAGCTAGATGAGGCACTGTCAAATGATCCTGCTGCAATCACACAGAACTTACACAATAAGCATCTGGCCATCTTTATCCTATTTTTTTCACATTGGCCTATTGCTCAGCTTTTCAAATACCCAGAAGCGCTTTTATCTGATGACATTGCACAGTGAGTGTCACAAAAGAAAATAGAGAAATACATTAGAACCTATGACTGCAAAGGTTATGTTAGGAATATGTTGGAACAAGTCAACAGCTGTGATGGGAAAAAACAACATACCAGTACTCTTCTTATAATTTAAATTTCCTTTGATTCCATGAATTTCATTCTTTCATAACTTCTATTAAAAATGCATAAACTTTTTGATTAGTTTGTAACAATGTGGAACCGAACAACTGGGTATGACAGAATTTAATTTTGCTGCAGAAGAGCCATTCCCTTGATGCAGTGGCAGGGATCACCCAGTCAAAGCCAGAGTAAAGGTTAGGAAATACATCACAGTCAGTCTGGCAGGAGGCATTTGATAACACCACAAATAACCTTATCCTTGCAATGATTTAAAAACAGGAGGGATGGTAAAAAAATGAAACAGGAAGCTTTTTCAGAGCACAAGAACTCCTTTAAAGAAACCCTTTTTTCACTTTTCTGCACCAATGCCTTTCAGCTATTAACTTTTTTCCCTGCTTAATGAATGCAGACTTTCTGGAGGAAAAGACAAACAAATAATAAGACTTTCCAAAATGAAACTTCCTTGATGCTTTGAGTTAAAAATAATTAGATTCTAAAACAGAGTCTTCTCAGTCATGTACAGCGAGTGATATATATAAATTGATTTTGATAGCACTAATAGTGAGGTAAACGAAAAAACCGTAATGCTAAAAAATGCTTTCCTTAAAAATGTTACTAATAGTAACAATACAGGTCTTAAATACTACATTAGCAGTTCCACTGAGAAACCTAATAATTTTTCCCACTTGTGTTTTAGAAATATGGTCTTTTGTGAAGACAAAACTCAAGTTATGGGACATAGCAACAGACACAGGTTGGTTCTGCTGGCCAGGGGAATATAAAAAGTAACACTGTAGATTTAGGTAGAAATCACTAGTGTTACAAGATCATTTAGACTGAAGAGTCAAAGATTAGATTTCATGCCAGCCCTGTTGCTCCCTTCTTTGTTGTCAACCGCAGATTTTTAATCACACTACCCAAGCGACTGCCACTGAGTCAGATGACATTAATTGCTTAAAACCTGCCATTTTGAAGACACATTCTACAAAATATCTTTGCTTCATGGCATAGATTTGTTAACCTTGCTTTAAGGATCAGAAACCTTAAGGGAAGATCTTAAATAGAAGGCTTTGGTATAATTTTTTGGCCATTTTAATTGATTTCTTGATATGAAATTTAGCCTCAACATTGCAGTAACATAGATATGTGCCTTTAATTAAATGAAAGCTTTCAATTTCTTCGGATGGCCATGAAAGACAAATACAGTTTCATGTGACTTATTTCCCAAAGTAGCAATACTGCTTGTTTCTCCCTGAATTGCAAAAATAATATTACAGAGAACATCATGAATAATGCAAGAAGTCTGATTTAACACCAGGATTATTTCTGGCATTCAGTATCTGTGAATAGCATATTAATAGTATATATCAGTTTTTATGATTGAATGATAGAAATAACGAACTGGCACCGAGCCTTTGTGATTACTCGCCAAAAATGGGATCTGCTCACTAAATCGAATAAATTTTATGTCTAAGTCTAAGCAATTCAGTGAGTTGGACTGCAGGCTAGAACACTGGCTTTTGCTTTATTTTCCACTGTTAAGTGAATTTACATGAGACTGGTTATTGTGATGGTCATAAGGAAGTAAAATGTTGGTAATTTAACAACCATGCACCATGTAAATGTAAAATAAATGTATGCCATAAAAATTACATGTGACATTCAGAAGAACGTGATGAATCCTGTAGCAGAAATAAAGCAATATTCTGTCTTTACCATCCCAACAACATCATTTTCAGGTACTGGTTTAGCAGGGAGAAGTCAAGACTTGTAGAGCTGTTTCAAGTTTCTCAGCAGTATAAATAACAAAAGAGATTACCAGAAGAGGAGCCCTGGAAAACAAAATTTGCTTTTGCTATTTTTCCTTCACACATAAATGTCTTTCCTTGGCAGCAGCCAGCCTGGCTTTTCCTCTTGTACGGCAAGAGCACAAACCATCTCTGTTCTGCTGATCACTGCAGCCTGGTGTCCAGAGTACCAGAATAACTCCATCATTTATCCAGATCTGACAGAAGTTTAAGGATAAAGCCAATATTCCTTAAATCCGTTAACTCCGCCCCTTTTTAAAATCCTCTCTCAGCCATTTGCACCCAGCAAAGCTGAAATATGAGCCTGATTTGTAAAGACAGATACATATGGAAATGAAAACTTGCTAGATCAAGGTGTTTTACGGCACTGCAGTATTTTTTATCCTAGAAAACAGGTGAATTACCAGTGAATTTTTGGAACTGAAGTTGAAAGCGTAGCACATGCAGTTATCACAAATGTCACTTTGTCTGACACAACCTCTGCTTTGAATACTCTTTTCAAGCAATCTTCAGTCCTGAAATAGGATCATAAATGCAGAGATAAATCTCTTTAAAATGTAAAGGTTCCTACTAAACTCTGCAGCAAATACAAACATGAACACTGCAGTACAGATCAATAGATGCAAATAGCTAGTCTTAATTAGTAAGCTGCTGTGGTGTTTGATTTTGTATCCTAGAAAGGAACTAAAATCTCAACAGGAATTCTTATTTAGGACCCCTGTTATTATTAGCAGGTTTTAATGTCAGAGATTATGTCTGCATCTGTATTAGGGTGACTTTTTTTTTCTGCAATCGTTTTTGCTGATTAAAGAAAGAAACAAAGACATAGTACTGCCTAGTCTTCTACCTTTACTCCCAAAATATTTAAATGGTGGGAATTACGAAATACACTGCAGCAACCTAGTCTGAAGGGCTTAGCATTCTTTCCCATCCCTGTGAAATATTTTGTTAGGCCGTTTCTCTCTAAACCTGATTCCTGTTCCATTAGGCATAGATAAAAAGCTGTTTTCAGCCACAACAAGCTAGTTTCACTAAACACAACTATAGATTAAAATACTCCATGTGTTCTCCCAGTTATGCAAGGAAATCATGATTCTAAACAGAAAATGCCCTTGCTTTGTTTATTTGGTTCTTTTATTTCACTTTTTGCATTTATGATGTTGTATTATAGTTACTGTAAACCTTAGAATTTTTTCTTCTAAAAGGTGTTAGAAAATAAGAAGGCATTGTGTGCTTTAGTGCATTTTTACTTATGGGGAAAAGCCAAAAAAGAACAACAAAGTATAAAACCTCCAGTGTATCTGAACTTGAAAAATATAATGTTGTGAGCAGCTTCTTATGACTGAAAGCACAAAGTAGTAGAAACCTTTGTTCTTTGATTTGCAGCTGAAATAGTATTTTCTGTCTATTCTTTTGGGAAATAGGATGGAAATTGTAATTCTTCCCTGGCTAGTCCAGTTTCCACTGGCCATTTTATAGCAAGCTATATTTAATTTGCCTGTGAGAGACTACATTCCCACTTTTCAAAATGTGGATAGGAATCTCCTATACAGCAAAAAGCTGTAAGTGCAATACCTTAAAACTTATACCTGTAAAGTCCAGTCTAAAGGTCACTGTGCTGCCAGCACATACACATTTAAAATCTTTAGAACTCAGCTTTCATTTTTCTTTTTTTCTCAAAGATTGCAAAGGCCACTTCTCTGAGATCCTTTCCTTCTTCATAAGTCAGAGCTCTGTTCACTTTCTTCAATTGCTAATTGATTCTGACATTTCCTTTCGAGTTGTAATTGCTTTTTGTAGCTTTACACAGGTCCACCCTGCCTTTCTTTTCAGGGGGTTATCATGGTTTAACCCCAGCCAGCAACTAAATACCACACAGCTACTTGCTTACCACCTGACCACAGCATTGGAAAGAGAATCAAAAAAGGGTAAAACCCATGGACTGAGATAAGAACACTTTGATAATTGAAATAAAGTAAATTTATAAAATAATAATAACCATAGCAATAACAAACAATAACAATATCAATACCAACATCAATAATAAACAATAACAAACAATAACAATAATTAAGTATAATAGTAATGAAAAGAGAGACAACAAAAAGGGAGAGGAATAAAAGCCAAGACAGACAAGTTATGCCCAAATGAATTGCTCACCACGCTGACTGATGCTCAGTCTGTCCCTGAGCAGCAAACAGCCCCTTCTGAACAACTCCCCTCAGTTAATATACTGAGCATGGCATTCTATGATATGGAATATCCTTTTGGCCAGTTTGGGTCAGCCATCCTGGCTTGGGCCCTTTCTGGCTTCTTGTGCAGCTCTCCACTAGCAGAGCATAAGACACTAAAAAGTCCTTGACTTAAGGTAAGGATCACTCACTCAGCAACAACTAAAACATCAGTGTGTTATCAACATTATTCTCATCCTAAATCTAGCACTGTACCAGCTACTAGGAAGAAAATTAACCCTATCCCATGAAACCAAGACAGGAAAAACAGAGATAAATCCATCCAATCTGTCCTCACAGTTGAAAGTACAAATCCAAAAGTGATGAGAATAGCAAGCCATTGCTACCAGATATATTCAGGTTCCAATGAAAACACTTCATAAAAGGAGACATAGGCTTCAGAGTGCTACTTGTCCTTTCATAGATCCCAATTTTAAACTTTGTACATTTCTGCACAGTCAAAAATCGGAACACTGATTTTCAACACTTAGTAGAGCTCTGCAAAAACTGTAGGAGTATAACTATGTGTCACACAAGTAAAATATGAGTAAATGGTCTTAATTTTTATTATTATTATTATTATTATTATTATTTTAATTCTATGAGAAAAATATCTATAGATATTTATGAACATTCTATGTCCCAACATAATTACTGAGAATATTTAAGTTCCTCTCAGGTAAATTGTAAAAGGTCAGTTTTCACAACATGTTCAGCTCTTAATATTTTAGCAAATATGTTTTAAGCTTGTGATGCTATTTCCCAGACCATCCAAAAAGATGTAAAACACTGTGGTATGTTTGGTTGTTGCCAGCAGCTGCTCTGTGTGGGAAACATAGAATCTTATTTAATACCTCCTCAGAGATGGCAAACAGATGGTTTAATGCACTCTTGAAATGTTTGTGCTTGAGATTCAATTACTTTTGCTCAGTTAACAGCCTATTACTACTTTCAGGATAAAATGATGTAACATTCCTGATCGTAAGGCCATAGACTAGCACAGGCTAACATTTAAACTTTGTTATACAGTTTGATTAAAATTCTGCTTTTGTTTAAGATTTCCAGATCTCTGAGATCATTGAGTCCAACCTTTGAACACCACCACCTCAACCAGAACACAGCATTAAATGCCAGAATCAGTCTTCATAAACACCTCCAGGGATGGTGACTCCACCACTTCCCTGAGCAGTCCATTCCAATTTTTAATCCCCCTTTCTGTGAAGAATTTCTTCCTAATATCTATCCTGAACCTTCTCTTGCACAGCTTGAGACTATGTCTTCTTGTCCTGCTGCTGGTTGCCTGGGAGAAGAGGCCAAGCCTCACCTGGCTACAACCACCTTTCAGGTAGTTGTAAAGTGAGAATGTCACCCCTGAGCCTCCTTTTCTCCAGGCTAAACAACTCCCTCAGTTGCTCTTCAAAGGATTACTTCTTTTTCTTTCCTTCCCTCCCCCTGAGTGTCCTTCCTAGTAAGGAGCAGTGTCTGATAAATAGCCAGGGCCCAGCATGTTGCTCAACTTCACACCTCTCAGGACCTGCCACAGCATTTTTTCTTCACATATTTTATCACTTTAACAGGGTCCTGTAGTTGCTCAGGGGTGAACTTCCAAACCATTGGAAGGAAGTCCGCCAAAAATTGGCCCATGTTCTCACATTCCATGCCACTCATGACTATTCACCCTTAGTGGAGATCTCCGAATAGTCTCCCTAGAAATCTCTTTCTTGATTCTAAACATGATGTAGACTGCACTGAGGAGACCTGGCAGACTTAGAGACAAGAACATGCTTTCCTTAACATCCAAAGGGAATTCAAAAGTCTCAAACGCTGTTGTAACAGGCCTGAGGGAGGAAAAGAAGGTGAAAGGTTGAGGAAAATCATCTTCCCCTGTTTCCTGCACAGGCTGGGTACAATTATTACTGAATTCCCAGAGGTAGCACTCAAGGCCAAGACAGGAGAGCAACACTGAACACACATTCCAGATGACCCTCATTGTCCTTTATGTTATCATGCCATAAAATTATATCACCCAGTATATCAACAAAGCAATCCTGATCCCTCTCCCTGAAAAGTGAGCCCTGAAAAAGAGCACTGTGATGGGCACATAGTGCATATACCGAAACATATAGAGGGTTAGGTGCCACACCCACATGAACAGATCAAGCAACATTGTAACTTGAGGCTCTGCATCTAATAACAAATGCTTAGATCAAATTTGTTTCCAAACCTCTCTGGGCAGATCTGTTGTTATCTCAACCCTTGGTGCCACAACACAGCGCCAATTACAGCTGTCATGGTTTAGGACTGGTACTCCCCGGTTCAGTGCCCTCACTGACACTCTCCCAAACCACACACTGATCACATGCCTTCCCCCTGCCTTCCCTCTGTCTTCCTGCTCCAGGGATGGAGTTGAGAACCGGAGAAACAAAAGGTGAAAATCACAGATTGAGACAAGAACAATTTACTGGAAACAGCAATGAGATAAGAAAATGAACAGTAACAGCAACAATATTAATAACAAGAGTGTATAAAGTGAGACTGATTTTACAAACAAAATGCATACTGAACCTGACACAATGCGGCATGACCCCAGCCAGCAGCACCCTACTCCATCACTCAGTCTGCCACGCTTTCTCCATTGGAAAGTCATATCCTTCTTGGAAGCCAGAGAAAGTCCTCTCCCCCACCCCAGCAATGACAAAACTTGGTTTCAAATAACCTCTTAGACGTGCCCATAGCCACACCCCTTCATCTACTGCAAAAAATTAACTTTGTCCTGGCTGAAACCAGGACAAATATCTTATCTAAACCTGTCCTTTTTCATTTTAAAGCCATCAATGCTTGTGCTATCACTACACACTCTTGTAAAAAGCTCCTCTTTAGCTTTCTTGTAGCCCCTCTTTAGGTACTAGGCTGCTATAAGGTCTCCCTGGAGCCTTCTCTTCTCCAGATGGAAGAAAACCCACTCTGCCTGTCTGCAGAGGAAAAGTGCTCATTTCATCACCGTGGCCCTTCTCCGGACTCACTCACGGTCTTCTTGTGTTGGGGCACCCAAAGCTGAATGCAGCGCTCCAGGTGTGTCTTGCCAAAGTGGAGGGGCAGAATTATACTCCCTCTACCCACTGGTCACACTCCTTTTTATGCACCATAGGATTTGGTTGGCTTTCTGGTCTGCAAGTACATGTTGCGGGGTCATGTCAAACTTCTCATCTGCCAAACAGCATATTGCCTATTCTGTTTGTTTCAATTTACTTTGGGAGGAGGGTGAAGTCATTTGATTGTTCCAAAACAACAACATGACAATACTTTACATAAGTGCTTAACACTCAGAAAAAAATCCCTAATAAAACATGAATTAAAATAAAGTAAGCATGAAATTTCAGATTGATTTGGAGAGAACACACAGCACTCAACCTTCTTTAAGCTACTTATTATAAATCATTCAATTGAAGTCATATAAGTCTGTACATGACTTGTATATATAACTAACTCAGTGTGAGTATTTTCAGATTTCAGAAGTAGCTAGAAAACACAGGACACATTCAAAGGACAATAAAGCAATGTTAATATAAATATTCTT
Source organism: Lycocorax pyrrhopterus obiensis (assembly GCA_014706295.1). Classification (NCBI taxonomy): domain Eukaryota; kingdom Metazoa; phylum Chordata; class Aves; order Passeriformes; family Paradisaeidae; genus Lycocorax; species Lycocorax pyrrhopterus. The sequence continues at coordinate 23,083,463 of JACSVZ010000001.1, read as the reverse complement.
TACTATATTTTTTCACTCAGTGGTCTACTTCTTTTTTAGAAACATGGTTATTTGCCTCAATGATGGAAGCAGGGATTGTTGCTTTCTCCCAAGTTAGACAAAAAATATGTCCTTTTTCAATCCATGCTCAGAATATCAGCACTGACTCACCAAAATCCTGTACCCAAGGCTCTATTGGGTTATGACTTGAATAGCTAAAGACAATGTTATCCTTTTTCTAGCAAAATAAAAAAAAAAATCACGTACAGTAATGGGACTACTTCTTCACTGAAAATCTAAAGACAGGGAAGATATTTTAAGAATGCAGAGAGTTAAACATTGCACAAAATGTTGCTGCTTCTTTGTTATCAAATGAGAGAGCTAGGGAGATTGCAAAGGCATTTGGTTTGGTATGAAATGGAAAATTTCATGGAACTTTTTATATCTTTGATAGAAAACATTTTTCCTCCGTCTGCAGTCTGTTTTTTGCAGGCTTAATGAAAACAAATTCAAATAAATAAAACTAAGAGAAGAAAAAAAACCCAAAACCTCCCCACACATTCTTTTCACAGAAAACTCAGTGAAATTCCATCAGTTGGATCTGACAGTGGTTCATTATTTCATCTCTATGTGGGTGGGTTTTGGTTATTTTTTTTTTCTCAAATGAATTTAGCTTTGCCCGGGGTAACTTGAAATTTTTTATGGGGAGTACCTAGAAGAAATGATAGTAAGACTCAAAATAAGAACAAGAATTAAAGGAATGAAAGAAGACGTAAAAATCTTATTTTCTATTGGAAAATTTTAGCTATAGTCTACTGGAAGAATATAGTTATTAACAAGAATTATTCTCCATGTGAGTAAACAAAGAAGAGTATTTGTTACTGTTTACAATAGCATGTTCATTAGCTTACATAAACTAGAGACTTTATAAGCCTCTTCAAATCAAACACTTTTTACCAGGTATTTTAATTGCTGATGCCTAGGCAACCATGAAATAAATTACAAGTTGCCTTTGCATGATTTAAGCCTGGTATGAGACTTGCCACAAACAAAAGAAATATTTCTCTGCTGGATTTCTTTCTGCATCATTTACTCCCTGCAGTTTAGAGCAGATTAATGTGTTCAGAGACTGATTGCCGTAATTACTCTGCCCTGCTGCTCTTCTATATTATGCAAACAAATGCACATGATGAAAGAGAGAAAATGGACAAGAATAGAGTTGTGTATCAGGGTGTCCTGATATACAACTTAAAACAACAGATCATGAATAAAAGCTAAAACTTTAAGCTAAACTGGAGTGCAATTCACAAAGATGATACATATCATTAGTTCTTTTTTCATGTTTGTTTGAATGACTTTTTATGTAAAAATTTTCCATTAAAATAATTTTTTAATTCATTCTCCTAATTCAGCAACTTTGGAACAGTGACAGATTTTCAGTGTTGGTAAATGTTAAAGTTCTTTTGAAAAACTGTTTCCAAATATTTGTTTGCCAGTAGCAATCATCAATGGAAATAATTCACTTATATTTCAGTTACAGGAAATGACTATCATAAATAGTTTAGTTTTGCTTTTTTATTCCAAAAAAAGAGTAAAATAAGAATTTTTTTAAAATATGAAAGAAGACTAAAGTGAATCAGGAAGTTTCGGATGGTAATCCGATAATTCCTACGAGTAGCATGCTGGCAATTTGTATACAGTATGTGTGTCTAAAATTTACACATTCATACACACTAATGAAATCACTCACACCTTTTTCTGACTACACTTTACCCCTCGAGCACACTGTAAGATATCTGGTCAAACAGTACCATTTCAGGAAAAAGGCTCAACCCGGTGACCTTCAGGGGTCTTTCTCTACCAATGTTTTTGTGGCCTTATGAACCCAGACTTCCTGGAAATTGAGAGAAACTCGCACTGTCTTCTCTAAACCCATTCAAAACCGTCATGTAAGTGTTCCTGCATTGGCCAAATGGGTTAAAAGCTATTGCTGGTTATGGTTTACATGAATGTGTTTGTTATGGCAGAGAAGTTGATAGATATATAGATATAGAACTGTGTTGTTTTTTCTCCTCCCCTCCTATTTTTTTTTTTTAACTTTTGTGAATACTAAAAAAGATATTCATAGAATGGGGATCATTGTACTTTCCTTTTCTTGTTGCTTCTACTCCTTTCCCTGGGTAATTATCAAGAAGTGGGGTTTAATGAGTTTTTAAATCGATATTAAGTGTCCTGTAATTGTAAATTCTCCTGTTTCCATTCTAGAGGAGACCTCCTTTTTAGGAGGACCTAAAAAGATCTCACAGCATTGACACTGATTAATTGACACAGATTAATTCCAAACTTACAAACGCTAGAAAAATCTCTTTCCTTTATTTCCTTTGCAAATATTTTTCACGATTTTTGTGCTCTATCACTGAAATGTCTACTACAACTAAATGCTGTTTTGTATTGAGCTTTTAAGTGTTTTTTATTTCCATTACAGTAATGATCTTTTAAAAATTAATGTACAATATTGTATATGTACATATATAGTATATATTATGCATATAATAATACATATAAGTATTATATAACCATGTAGATATATAGATATACAGACATATAGATATTTAGATATAAATACAGAGCAAACTAGGAGATTAAATGTCATTCATTCATTCATTCAAGAAAATTTTAAAAAAGTAAAACTTATCCTTGAAGTAGGATACTGAGAAATGGCAAACTGGCTTTTCTGCCACAAGGAGTTGTGTGCTAAAGTCATTGGCAGTCAGCACCATCTCAGATAAGAATGCCTATCGTCCCTTATAGGATTAGAAGAACACTATGTCTGTTTTATCTAGCTGCTTCCTTTGAAGGAAGGATATCTTACTTAAATTTGTCTCGTCTTTCTCATGCTTTAAACTCCAAGATCAGATTACCTTCTCATGTGTCTAAGTATATTTATGGAAAACGTGGCAAATTCAGCTTGAGCATTCTACTATATTTTTTTAAATTATCTGATGATGCTTGTTTCATTATTGTACTAAGAAAATAATAATAAATAAAAAAAAAGGATAGAAACACTACAAACAAACAAACAAACAAAAAACCCCCACAATCACAAAAACAACCCCAAAACCCAGAAACCAAACATAAACAAATAAACAAAATAAAAATCAAACCAAAGACAAGTAGAGAGTTTCTATGAGGCTGTCAGTCTGATGCATGTGGCTCACTCTGTAAATGCAAAATGAATATTTGGGGGACAGGTCTCAGGAAAACCATCTGTTCTCAGAAATCCATAGATGTTGCACGGCTAGAATGATTCTAGAAGATATTTTCAAAGGTGAAAGCCATATAATCCAGTGGCCAATAAAGGCATTGAATAAATGAACTGGACTTATTTTGCGTGTTCTCTTTTCTCTGCTTCACAGCCCAAATTCTATTTGCACATAAAAATAACCCTTTTTATCTTTTTCAGTATCTGTCACTAGGAAGCTTGCTATTCAAAGTTCACCTATCATGAAACTTGCATCTCAACCAGAATAACATTATGTTCAATCAGACTGCAGACAGGTTCATGTGAGTTCAGTTAATTTGCAAACAAATGCTAGAATTAAATTTTTCAGGTTTTATGTGCTTTTGGATATTGTTACTATGGTTACTAAAACCATAGCATGATTTTTATGGTTATGAAAATCCAAATTTTATTGCATTAAGCTTCCACTTAAGGCAAGCACTTCACAGTGAATCAGGCTGAAGCAGTACCTTGTTTATACCACTGAGGTCTTCGCCCCTTTCCCTGACCCCTGTCTCAGGCTGTCCTGCCATTCTTGCAGTCCAACTCGTGACTCATCTGTGTTAATCATTTGTTTCTCATGGCTTGGGAAACATTTATGTGTGTTCTGTCTTGTACCAGAACTTTTCACCCTTGATTGTATTATCACTTAGTAAAGGTGAATCAGTTCAGCAGGGAGATTTTCAGAAGTCATTTCTTCCCTGCCTTTACCTATTAATTACAGCCTGCCATCTCAGATTTTGTAAGTGACAGCGTGAAAGATCCCAGTCTGTTCTAGTGCATCCTTAAATAAATTTTACTTCAGCGGCAGTTGAAAAGCTCACATAGGAAGCTGGAGCATCAGGAAATAATTTCTCTTGAATTCTATTTATGAGGGCTTCAACCATTACAGTTCAAATTCATACTTTAACAAACTTAGACTGATATTCACATCCTCACTTATGACTTCTCAGAAGATGACTAACAAGGAAAAGAGTCTCAAACTATCTTTCACATTTAATGAACTAGATGTGCACACCTGCTCCATTACACTATAATGAAGCCCTATTCTTTGACGAAGACCAGAAACAAGGGAAATTTAGCTTATTTAAATGAATGGTGAAAGCAGAATTTCAGAAAAAGGCTTTCCTCTTTCACTTTAGCAAGCTTATTTATGCCTATTACTGTGAATAATGATGTTCCTTTACTTTCTTTCAGTAAGTAAAGAATAAGATATTTTACAATTCTGTGCCAAACTAGAATATTGATGGAAAGAATTGTAGACCTGAACATCACAATGCTTACACTTCTTTCTTGGATACCTTCCTATCTCTTTTTTCTTAAGAAGATAGTAAGTACAATTACTGTTTGCCGTTTAACAAAGTTCAATAAAACGGTAGAAATCAAATCCAGATACAAATCACTGGATATTGATAACCACCTGTTATGGTTTGACTGCAGCCAACAACTAAGCCTCACAGAGCTGCTCACTCCCCCTCCCCCACTGGGACTGGGGAGACAATAAGAAGGGTAAAAGTGAGAAAACTTGTGGGTTAAAATAAAAATCACTCATAATGGTGACTTAGGAAGACAGACACCATCACTCCGAATGTTGCCTCCTTCCTCCTTCTTGCCCCAGCTTTATGTGCTAAGCTTGAGGCCATATGGTGTGGGATATCCCTGTGAACAGTTGGGGCCACCACTCTCAGTTGTGTCCCCCCCCAAACTCACTGTGCATCCCCAGCCTGCACTGGGGGGCTGGGTTGAGAGGCAGAAATGGACTTGGCTCCATGTAAACACTGGTTAGTAATAGCTAAAGCGTCCCTATGTTATCAGCACAGTTTCCAACACTATCCAAAACACAGACCCATAGAGCTACTTTGAAGAAAATTTGTTGTATTCTAGCCAAAACCAGCTCACCACTACTTACCCTTGCAGATTTACCTTAGATTTATCACAGCATGGCAGACCATATATTTGTATCTTAACGAGGGGAACCTCTGCTGTTTTTTGGGACCACTGCTTTCTTTGGAGCCCTGAAAACTATGTGCAGGTATTGCATCAAAGAAAAAGACCCTACATTAAGTTAAAAAGTATACAGAACAGAAAAGGATAGAATTGTCTGTAAATAAACCTGAAATTAACTAAAGAAAAACAAAGAAACAAAAACTTCAAGTGAAGCTAGTAACCAATGGCACACTTTTCAAAGGGAACATCTAGCTTTGTCTTTTTCTTTCTTTGTTCTTTTTTTCCAAAGTCATGGATGGATGATTCCTTATCAAAACAAATCTTTGCTCTAAGTAACAGACCTAATAGTGTGGTCTTTAAAAGCAATTTGGAAACTGCTCTACTAGCCACTTTAATTTTCATTCACATGTTGTGCTACGAGTCAATGACAGATTACTTTGTTAAGAATACATCAGTGTAATCAGGTAAAAATACTGAAAACCTGAAAAATAGAAAAAGGTATATTAGCCAGTTGCTCAGCTGCTATACTCGCTAAATAATGAATCAGGCTTGTCCAGAACACAAATATCACCTGATTTTCCATTACTTAACTAACATACCATGAAACCTAGCTCAGTGGTTGTTTGATTTTCTTTTTCTATAAATATATCTCTCTTTTGAAATATTTGAATTTTACATAGCCTAAAAAAAAAAAAAAAAAAAAAAAAAGTCTATTTAAAGCTAATAATTATTTAATTCAATTTTGAGTTTGTTATTCAATCCAAAAGGACTGGGTGAAGGACTCAACCTTGGATTTTACAAACAACTGTTGTAGCTTTAATCAATTTCATATTTGCAATCTCCACCTCCTTTTGTGCTTGCCTCTGATAGCGAGTATTTTCCCTGAGCTGATCATAAGATTTATCACCATATCTTTAGTTACTATCCCTGTTAACATTTCTATTTTATTATGTATGAAGCAGAACAGCAAAATTTTGTCTAGTGACATAATATTAAGTATTTGGTCAAGAATGATTCCAGGGCAGTTAAACAAAGCATCATGACAAATGATGAAGAAATAACAAAATCTCAGCCATGGAGGGTTTTTTTTTGGAGAAGTCACAATTAGTTGATTATTTTGTCATCTTTTTTTTTCCCCTTAGCACCTGTGACCAGATCCAGCACGCCTACCTCCTGCATCTTGGTAGAAAACAATGATATTGCATAGTCTTGTTGTTTCTAATTTTCTGGATTTGGTCTTGGAAATACTTTGTCGCAACTCCCAGAGTCTACAAATGTTGCCTTGTGATAATCAAACTGACTTTTTAATATGAGAAACATTTGCTGCTAATCTCAGAAATGTCAGTGATGAGTGCCTGTAGACCTGGAAAGCTGCAAAGAAACAACAAACACATTATCATGAGGGGATAAAGGTTGTCTCCTTGAAATGCCTTATGTAGAATAATCAATATCTTGTTAAACGAATATATTTTTCTCAATTTTCTTCTCTCAATTATGTGTATACACACAGAGAGGATTAATTCACATAAACTCTGTCTAATGTAAACTATTTTCTCTGTTTTCTATTCTTTGGTCTTTTACCCAAACTAAAATCAGTTTTCCAGACTGTGGAATAGAATGTAGCTTTGCTTAATGATACAATAGCTAATCCATATACTTTTTTTTTTTTTTTTTAATTGCTTTGGCACAATTTTTTAACCCTAGGCAGGTTAAAAGTAATGTGCTTTTAAAAGCATTCACTATTTAATTATAGGACACTTTTTAAAAAAACTTTTTATTGCTGTTAAATGTGTTTTCTTAAGATATTTTCACGCTATTTTGATCTCTCATTAAATTATTTTTATTTATTCAGACAGTTTTACTTTCATTATAACAAATTTATGAATTAATAGACGACTCAACAGTGCTTCAGCATCCTGTAAATGTTAAAGAGGTTTAATATGTTCCTGACAAGGACACATCACATTGAAGTAAATCAGACTTTATCAACTCAACTTTTTTTGCCTCATTGGCTTCTTAAAAAGGGAATAGACAAGGGGGAATTCTTCTCTATGACTTTGAAGTAAATCCCCTCTAGGCAATGTAGGATAAAAATCAAAATGCTTAATTATAAAAATTCTAAAAATAATGGGTTTTATAAATATATACATTAACAGTCTTTGCATGGGAACTAGAGAGACACTCTGTTTTGTCTTATGATCATTTATGATTCTGCATATGTACTTTAATTAAAATTTGTAACTACCCAACACTTAGTAGAAGCTCCTTCAAACTTAAAACTTTAGCTTCCTGGTGAGAATTTCTGTGTTTATTCCCATATTAGTCTACAATTATTTTGCGTTAGTTTAATATTCTTTGCTTGTTAGAAATTTATTAATGTACTGTCTTCTTTTAGTTTAAATACTTCTTTTTGTGGTGTCTTTTAGATGCTTAAATATTTACTCAGGTATTTGAAAAATTGGGTTTCCTTTTGTCTGATCTTACTCTACATGAAAGATTGTCATCCTCTAACCTATGTTCAGTTTTCTGTGACCCACCACTTAATTTGCTGTATCAGTGCTACCTGGACATTATTCCTTTCACAAACAACAAAAATACCTTTACATTTGATCATAATTATTCTAATTTTCTAAAATGCTGTGAGCATCAAGCAGCTTAATACTATGAATTTTATTTGTTCAGAGACCAAATAGTCATCTGTTTTCATCTTCCTGTTTATAAAGGCCGCATTCCTATTCCTTTATGAAATACTTGGGGTTTTATTTTTCTAACTGGTGAGTTTTGCAGTGTATCAAACAACATTAAAAAGGCTAGTCCATATGGAAGTTTGTGATGAATAAAACAGGGTGATTTAATTTTTTTTCATCAAATGCCATAAAATATAGCTCCCCCAGGGTATAAGGAATGAGATGACTAGAATATTTTTTACAGTTTAAGAGGCGGCAATATAGCAAAGGGTAACAGTAGTGTTTTAGAAAAGTTACAAAACATTCTACAGCTGAAAAACACTGACTTAAATATTATCTAAATTTCACATGCTGCTTGCACAATTTATATGCTGCTACTGTACTCCACAACTGAGAACTTACAGGATTTTATACCAAATTTGATTTTTTTAATCTACTTGCTTTTACCCAACTGCCAGAACACCACCTTTTTATATGCTCTGAATCTATATATATCCAATAAAAGAACCTTTTATATATAAATCCTCCTTCAAACAGAAAATTTTTGTAACACAGCACTTTCTTGAGTAAAAAATGATCACTTTACGGGTTTAAAATCCATCAAAAGTCATAGACTGTTTAGAAGGAAGCCAGTGCTTGTGACAGCGAATACATGCAGACTGGAAAAGCAGGGACAGGATGTCCCACTGCAGGTACTCCATGGCAATTGACTTGTTGTAGTCCCTTTTCCCATAAAATTTGAAGAATGACTGCTACAGATTACCAATTTCCCATCCTTTTCCTTCATAAATGACTAATGATAACGTATTTAATGCTTCTGAGTAAGAAACTCAGTCCAAACTATAACCAGAAATTTCTGTACTCATGGTTAAGCCAACATGCTTAGTCATTATTCTTTTCTTTTCCAAGAAAGATCTGGGTTTTTCTCACTAAATTTCATTCTTAAAAAAAAAATAAATTTCTTCTAATAACTGAAATCAGATTAACTTCAGAAAAATCTTTAACACTCCTTTCATACAATCTTTTCCTTTCATACGATCTTTTTGACAAAAAATACCTGTGAAAGTCATTCAACAAGATTTATTTGCTTTCCAAAATGTGAGATAAAAAGGGTCTGCTGAAGTGAAGATAGACATAAATATTAATAAAAATAAAAGGATTTTTTTTTATTAACAACATTTTTAAAAGTGTTATGTTTTGGAGTACTCTTGTATTTTTAATAAATAGATTTTGTCAATATTTGAACTTTATGTGAAAATTCTCCTGACTTTTCTTCAGTTTAATAGTGTCTTCTGTCATTGAAATTATTGTTTTAGGCTTGCACTCTATATTTTCTACTCTTATTTTTAATAGTGTCTGCTCTTTATTTATTTTTTCTCTGTATGAGAGTCAGGTCATTCAAATGTTTAAATTGTTTTTATACAGAAGTTCCAGTTAAAGAATTATTTCCAAGGTAAAATACAAACTTGACATTAATATAAACTTCTCTTGTTTATTTTTTACTGTGCTGCTTATTCCTTTTAAAAAACACTGTTGTCTTTCTAACTACACATACTGTATACATAATTACATTACATATCAAAATACCTGAGAGAGAACAGAGAAACATATAACTGAATTTTGTGTGCTTGCTTGCTACAGTTGGGCCAAGATCCTTGTAAAATTATCGAAGATGGTTCAGCTGGAAAACTAGAATGAGGGTCAGTATAGACTGGAATGATATCAAAAATACAAGTATCACCTTACCAGACTCAAGCAGTGAAACTACTTTTACGATATCTGCCCTTAGCTTTAATACATATAGAGTTTGTGTGTTTTTATTGCTTGATATAACCTAGTAGAAGTTTGGTAACACTGTAAAATATTGCTTTTAAGAAAAACTTTCCAAAGATACAGGAAAAGTCAAAAGATGGTTATTACACACTTTGCAACCCATGTTTCCTCATTTCTTTCTATGGGTAGGGATCCTGATCCTTATTAAAATCTTCATTAGAACAACTGAATATTGCTGTAGATTTTTTTTTTTTTTTAAATCTAACACTAACAGGAAGCATATAGTGACTTAATTGCTCTGGACTTTTCATAGTCACTTTTCCAAAGAGATAATATACTTGAGTGTACTCTGTCTAAATAAAACCTTATATAGTTGGTGATCTGCCCTTATGGTGAAGCCGTGTAAATGAGATTAAGTTAAGTCTGAATACAAGCCTCCACTGGTGGCTGGAGGACAGCACTCTAGGAGTGCATTAATGCACTTGTTTTCCTTTTGGAAACAGGAGGGGAACCTCTTCAGCCACAGCTGAAAACTACACCTTATTCATGGTGCAGCTGTACATACAGCATAAGGTGATCTGCAGGTACCTTCCTGGGCCTGATGTGGCGCCATGAGAAGCCAGCTAAAGAAATTCCAGTGACTATGAATGACACAAGCCTGCAATGTGTTACTTGAGAGTGAGTTTCCCATTTAGACAAGTATGCAAAGTATCTGTTTTTCCACCAGTTCTCATTCCCTCAAGAGGGGAATATACATCATGCCTTTTCCAATGTTTTTTTCTGACTGTCAGATTACATTACCAAATGAAAAATTGACTCCTCTGGTGTAAAACCAGTAAGTGACAGCATAATTCCAGCTTTGTGCTGTAAGGTGAGAACTCTACAGAGCAGGTCAGAAACGTGATTACACAAAGAAATTCACTGAAGGGCTTTCAAATTAAGCTTTTCAATTGCCATAATCTGATGTAAATTTATAACAACAGGTTTAATATAGATGAAAATATTTTCACTTTAGCTCAGCTCTTTTGAATCAAGAACAGACACTGTTGTATGGTTTGTTTTTTAACTTGGCATAGTTCTGAAATTACAGATGTGCACTGTTGTGCTGAGTTGCACCAATAGCTGTGCTATGCTCAGTGTCATATCCAGAGACACTCGAGAGCATTGCAGAAGACAGTTTCATATGTTTAACAATGACAAAAATGTGTGCTTAGCTACATCAGGAACAGCAGAACTGGAAAGGGGCTGCTTCCATTTCTGTGATTCAGGTGAATATCTTCATTAGAGTTGGTAATGTTATAATGTCAGCTATAAACATCCCTCTCAGAGGTCGAATGACTCTTGAGCATTCAACATAGTGTGCTTAGCTATACAGCTGGCTCACACTTGAATTTGCATCTTTGTCCTATGAAAATTTCTAATTCATTGGTTCAGCAGAGTGAATGCTCTATGCTGGGGTCCGTTTCTCAATAACTTCTCTTTCCTGAGAAAAGAAGAAAGTATATGGGCTAGATTACTCCAGCTTAATATGTTCTCTTATTTAAGTTAAACATTTAGTGTTCTGCCATTTTAGACATCAATGTCCACTGAGTGAGTTTGATTGTCCTTTCAGACAGCTCTGGGTATTTCAGGCACCTTTTAATAACGGATAAAAATGTGTGAACTACTTTCAGGATATGACAAATATAGTAACTTCTGACAAGCTATGACAATGTACAACATTTCATCTGTTCCTTGCGCTCAAGTAAAAATCTGCATCCCTACAGAGAGGCAAGTTAGATACCTGGCAACAGCTGCCTATGTGCAAGACAGTTGGTAAATATTCTGTGATATAAAACATGTTAGTGGTGGAAGAAGAATGACCTATCAAATATTTATTGTAGACTAGAATATATAGAGACATATCTGGTAGTCTGACAGCGTACAGCCATGATAATTTGTGTTATTATTAAAGCTCGTTTGTGTATCAATGAAGACTCTATTAAGTCTTCCATAATAATTACTTATGTATGAGCTTTGCTGCGTTCATATGAAGTGATGGCGACATTAGGATTAAAATAAAAAAGGAAAAAAATTCTCACACTGTTGAATAGTGTATAAAAAGTTTTGAAAGCTAGATTGCTTGTCAGAATTCTACATGAATGGATTAATCCTAAAAGCCACAGTTAAGATTTATTTTATTTTTTCCAGTCCTAATTGACTACAAATATCTATTTTTTTTCAGATTAGTTAGCCTTTGCAAAGTAATGCTACATGTGAATTTGCAAAACAGGTTGTCTCCTGTACAAAACCAGAATATACATGTGTATAAGTAAAAATGAGTAGAATATTATCAGAACTAAAAGATACGAATACTTTTCATGAATATTGACCATTTTTGTTTTCTGCATTCATTGAGAAACTATTCAGAAGAAAACTGAAAAACTTTACATAAGACTCCACTTTTGTGAAAATTACTTTTTAAATTACATCTGAACAGATGTACTATTAGATATTCTTGATTTTAGGGGAAGAAATTAAAAATTGCCCCTCGAAGTTTTTAGAACAGGCATTTCATACCTTTTTCCCATGATTTAGTTTATTCGTCTGATTTATTTAATACTAGTCAGCAAACTATGCTCAGATTTTAATGTCTTTGACAGACCTGACTTGATACAGTAAGCAAATAAATAAAGCTCCATACTTTGTTACTAGAGCTATTTAAAATGTAAGAAAGCAGGCAATGATTCTCAGGATTTAGCCTGACTACAAACTAATTTGGGAGCATGTTTTTTTGTTGTTTTCTCTGGTGATATATTTGCTATTCTTTAGGGTTAAGAATGGATTCTTCATTTCAATAGCTATTTTTAGTGTTCTTTGTATTACTGATCACCAAAGGTATATTTCATTTTAACTATTCATTTACTTTATATTTAGGGGTCCTAAGCCATTCATGACTCAGGAGATAACTAAAGCCTTTGGTGTATTTTGGTGCACCATGTTTGCATTAGTCTCCAAGGAATAGAAGAAGTTTATATTGAAGTAGCTTATTTTAACTCACTGGACAGAGGTTTACTTGGCTTTTCCTCTTCTTTTCTGAAAAAAAAACAAAAACGAAAAAACAAAAACACCCAACAACTTACAAATATATAAATCAGTTCTTGAAGGTCAGACAAAAGACAAGAAAATAAAGTAGTATTTCTGGTTTATATTTTGGTTTTTTTCTTAAAGACAGAGTTCACTTCTTGAAATTAAGGTGTACATAGTAAAAGTTATACTGGAGATACTTCAGAATGAATTGAAAAGAAGCCTTTAGAATGTACTCTGTTTTGATATGATACACTATCCTTCTTTCACCTATCATGCTATCTAACTGCGTTCAGTTCCTTCAGTCTTCATGTGTGCTATAATAAGGTATTTCAGAAGGAATACAAGCTGTCCACTCTATTTTTCATCTATTTTTAATTAAGTAAAAAAGAGGAAGAAAAATTATAATGGAAAGTATTTTGAAATTGTGTTTTAGAATATAGGTTTTCTTATGTTAAGAGGTAGTCTTCCATCCTGTCTAATTAATTCAATTTTGCTTTTTAAGCAGCATATCCATGCTCCGGCTTCTATGCTTTTCAAATCTCTTGAAGTACCTACAACAAAAAATTTGCAGATGATCTTATGGGCTGTGCTCTAGCTCAGATCCTCAGATCAGATGCTAGCAGCTTCACTTGAGCAAAATCTTTTCCCATTTATTTCCACTTCTGTGATTAATAGTTATTCTTCTCTTGCTATATTAAGTCTGATCAGATTTTAACTCAAAGCTTGTCATTCTTTTCTAGGTGGCTTTTGGAAACACTTATTGATGCATTTATGTTGTGAGCTATTAAATGTTTGCCTCCTTTTTTATAAGGGTAATTGCACAGATGTTCCAATCTGGCTGCTCTTCAAGACATTAAGAGTGACCTCTGGTTCAAGGAGGAAATATAGGCTGTAAGCAGGAAGATACAGTTTTAATTAGTGTATCTATAACTCCAGCCACAAGACCAATAATTAAATCAGTCTGATCCAATTACTATTTCTATCAGATTCAGATTTTATAGTTTGTTGTGTGATACTGTAACAATCTTACTTCTTTTAAGCATCTAAATAGCATCTTATAAGTGAAATCCTGTGTTCATTGTACTGTGAGAGAGCACTAGGAATGTTGTTAAATGCTTGGTGTTGTACAGCAGGATGAAAAAGGCTGTTTGACAATCTCAGAGTCTTTTAGAGGTTCCATCACTATTTGCCAAGGTGGAGTATACGTGGGACAACAACAACACCAGCATCACCCTTTCCAGCCATACATAACCAGGAAATACTCATCAGGATGGGATTTTTTATAGCTGCACAGTGATTTCTGTCCAAAGGTTTCTATTGTAGCGCACATGCATGTGCATGCATCTGCACACACACACGCACATCTGATCAACCCTGCCCCGCCAAGAATCACTTTCTGTGGCTGAGACTGTATTCTCAGTAGTGGCTTATGGTAAAATTTTATTCCTAAATTTCTGCTGCTGTTGTATGCTTCTCTTAGTCCATACAAAAATCACCATCTCAACATTATTGCAGGGCCTGTTGAGGACTATTTTATTTTCAGTGTGTTGAAATCCACCACATTTGTGAGAGGGAAAAAAAAAAAAGGCAAAACAAGAAACCTCCAAAAGACTAAATGTAAAGTTGGGGAGAAAACTTTTTGCATAATTCTTCATTTGTCAACAGTACCTTGAGGACTTTTCCTGTGCTGAACTCAAGATTTCTGTTGAATAAGACAAATACCTGTTTCTACTGGTCAAAATTAATGTTTTAAAGAAAGTGGCAATTTGTATAAGATCAGCAGGTTTTCTTAACAATGACATATTTTGCTTGATGATGTTGCAGATATATTCTTTTAGCATACTACATTTTCAAATAAATAATTTAAATATGGGTGTTAGTATGAGACCAAATATGTTGACAATAAAGGAAACAAAAAAGCTGGGGTTTTTAGCCATTTGATTTTATCACATAAAGGCTTTACTTCCCAGCTTGCAGGCAAACCCCCAAGCTGTTTCAGGGACTTTTTTTTTGGACTAAGATCTTTGAATAATTTGGAAAAAAAAAATACAGAGGTCTTATTATCAAAAGAATAAATTTTGTATGATAGTTAAGATTTGTTTTTGTCTATATTTTATTTAGGTAAATGAAAACATTTTCCAAAGGTGACATTCACAAAAGAAAAAAAAATAATTTTCCAGGACAGTGTTTAGTCTAATGATAAAAAACTTTCTATTAGAGGAACTTTAATTTGACAAAAAAGCCACTTAGTAAAAGGTTTTTAATAAAAAAAAACTCCAAAGAAAATTATGAAGAAGGAATTAATCGTTTCACATTTGATAAGCTATTTATTTTTAGGCATATTTAGACTTCCCATCTTTAAACCCAGGCTAGAAGAGTGTTTGTGAAACAACTGACAGATGCTTCCCTAATTGCTGCTATAAGAGAAGAAACCTATGGTTTCTGCTGTCAAATTATAAAACTTAATTGCTAGGTTGGGCCTTAATAATGATAACTCAATGTTTAAGTCTTCGTGGTGCACAAAAGCAGCTTCACTACTGAAATAAAAACAAATTCCCCACAAATCCACAATGTTTTAAAAATAATGTAAGAAGTGAGAATAAAGAGACCCTATAAAAAAAGTCTTGATAATGTTGACGGCAATGGATAGGGGTTATCAAAATGAGACCAATCCCATTATTCTTCATTTGGCTAACATAAATTGTACAAATTATGCATTTTTCTCTTTATGGTACTTCTGCCATGAGGAGACTCAGAGCTTTGCAACTATCCAACAGGTAGGACAAACTGTTATCATGTGCAAGCACACAAAGGAAGTGAAACATTTTCTGAGGCATGTATAATGCTGTCTGGTTTTGCTTTTAATATCAGTGCAGAATTAAATTGCCTTCAGGTGCCCAAACTTCTTATTTTCACAAAGGCACACATATTTATCAAACACAGAAACTCAGAAGACCATCTCACTTGGGCCATCTTTAGACAGATGTCACTGTTGTGGGTGTCAGGACACAGTAAATTAATGCCATAACTTTCCAGTTGTCTCTGTGCCAAAGACTTGAAGAACTGGGCTGCTGAGGGCAACTGGAGGAGAAAAATGCCAGGGACTAGCACAGACCAGAGAAGAAACAGTTGCCCAAGGAAGCCAAGGACACATCACTGCCACCAGTCTTCCGGTGCCTGTTTTCCAAACTGTTGTAGAAGAACCTTTCCCCATATTTTTCCGAGCTCCATGGTAATGCCTGCCAGGATGTAGCTGTCCTTAAGTCAGTGGTGTATAAAATGGAAATACTTTTACTATTCTCTTGGATTTTGAGACTGCAGGATGAAGCAAGGTTATAATTTCAGGCATTTTCTTGCAGTTATGAAAACTAAAAAGTAATTTATGTACTGTATGTACCTATATGTTTTTATTTATACATACCTTTTGTTAAGGTAATTAATTTTTGATTAATTAAAAATCATTATTTTGCCTAAGTAATTATTTTCAAAATAAATACTGGTCACCAGGAGCTGTTATTTTATTTAAACATTAGGACTACAAGATTTAAAAGGAAATCATATGCTTTAGCATTTTAAAGCATCATAGAGAAATAGTTCACAAATAAGACTTTCATGCAACATACTTTAGACACTGGTTTACAGTGATTTTCACTATTATTCGCTGGAGGTCTTTTAACCGTCATCCTAATACCTAGGTGTAACACTGATCTAACAGAGGTGTCCTGAGATCTAATAGACCCTTTATAGCTAGACTGTACCTATTAAAGTATAGTAAAAGTATTTTCTAGCCTTAAATTTAATAGAAAGTAGCTGGGACAAAGACAAGAAAAGATTTTGATAGCCACTGGTCTCCTTTCTGCCCAAATTGTCTCGTGCTCTGTAGATTCTCTTTCTAAACCAGACAATTCAGCAATTACCTGGTTCTGCTTACACTTTCAATAGCTTCGAAAGGCTAAAATCCTCTCAGAATGACAGCCCATGTACAAAGGTGAGCAGTACACATGTGCATTAAGAGCTGATCAAGGAGTAAAGAAAAAGTTACACCTAGGCAGCAGTTAATACCACTTCAAGTTAAAGGTGATTTTCTTACAATATTGTCACTTTATAGTATGGACATTGGCTTCCATTCAGTCAAACACTTATTCAAGACCAAGTTATTACTTTAAATAGACAAAAAGTTTCAAAATCAGAATCTTCTGCAGATTAGGAAGTAGCTGTGGTCATTCAGTGTCCTTCGGACTTGTTTTTCTTCAACAATACTATGATAATCTCTTTTTTCCCCTCTTTCTGTTGCACATATTCTACACAGTGTTAGATGCTGAACAGAAGCACTTATATCAGGAGAGAAATTAGGCTGGGCTCTTAAATGCACATCATGAAAAATAAGTACATCCTTTCTTTGGCTATAAAGGGAATCCCAGGCTGCTTTTCTTTCAAGTTAGATAACTCCTTCAACAGCAGTTCCCACCAGATTTCTCCTATATATACACAGAAACTTCTTCCAATAGAAACCCTTGTGTCCAGAATCATTAATCATTGCTTCCTACAGATTGGAGGGAGTTATTACAACAAAAAGGAAATTTACTCATAGTCAAATGGCTACCACACAAGGAATATAAATCCAACTGTTGTTGTTACTGTGCCTGTGAGGGTATAGCACTTGTTTTGATCTTCATTTAATCACCCTGCTCTTTGCCTTCTGCTCTTCTGCTCATCATATTTCCCACGGCTGTTAACTTCTCCTTTCTTCATTCCATTGCTAAATCTCATCCAATTTATGAAAAAAATAAATAAATAAAATGTGTACTCCTAATAGTTACAAGACCTTTCTTACATCATTTCAGAAGAGAAAGTGGGACTCACTATCTCAAGGAAGCCAGTTTGTAAACTTACACCCTGCCAAAGCTTATACATCTGTTTAATGTTTCGCTAACAGTGATATTGAAGAGAATGTAACTACTGCCACTAAGTTGGAAACATGCATAAGCTTTAGCAGGCTCAGGGCGTAATTAAATATGTATTATTTCTCTTTTTTCATTTAGTCTCAATAGAAAGTTAGAGAATTCTAAAATACCATTATCTATGTCGTCTTGCTGAATTTCTACTGTCATGGCACAATTTTAATAAACCTAGCAATGTATATTGATGATGTAAATTGAACATTTTATTAGATTGCTATCTTTTACAATTTATTTATTTTTTTTAATTCTGTTTTTCTTTAAGTATCAGAAAATATTGTATAAAATATCTCAACTAATAAAGTAGTTAGATAACTTTTAAATATTACTAGTATGAATGTATGCAAAGATTGTTGTAGTACTAGTAGAAAAATACATCAGTATTTACCTCTTTTAATTTCTAAAAGAAATCCTAGAAAATTTTGAGGGAACACTGATGATTTCCATGAGTGAAATCTGTTACTAGACTTACTACTAAAATCTACTGCTACATTTTTTGGAGAGATATTTCCCTAAAAAAGCCACAGTGCTATAAAAACTAAGTCACTAGAAAGTAATCAAGGTAAGAATGATCACTTATTTCCAATAGTATCTTTCATATGGAAGATAATTTATAAGTTTTAGAACGATTTGTCTTTAGGGAAAATCTGTGTGAAGGTCATCCTTAGGTTATTAGCCTTCATCTGTTCCTCATATCAAAAGCAATTAGTTCTGATAGGATAGACATTATGTAATAGAAAAATAAGTCAGTGGAGTAATAATTGTTAGAATATGGTGAAGAAGAAAGTATCTTCTCATTACCTTTTGAGAACAAAACAAATAAGGACACCATTTCTAGAATTTAACATTTGTCATTACTGTGTGCTTAATTCAATTATCATTATTAAAACTCCCATTAATTTAGCAATACTTTAAAATTATTAATATTTTTATACTTGTTGACAGATTAGTACTGCTAAAATGGCACAATACTTAGGAATGCTATTATTCATCTCTTGATGATGTCAAAAGTCAAAACAAAGTTAATTGGAGACTGGCAAGCTCATTAAAAGTACTTTTTTTTAAATAGAGAATTAGACTATATAATATTATATCTAGTTATCATTATAAATATTATTCTAGGAGCAACTCAGTAAAAACATAAAAATATGAAAGACGTTATTCAGGTTATTCTCTTTCCATTTGTACTTGCTGTGGAATCATATTGGATGTTTATACAATGTTCATAGAAACAGAAAGAAAATGATGAGAACAATTAATTAGTCTGTAAGAAGACTGGGAATATAAAATTTCTCAAAACATGAATTATAGGATTTTAATAAGCCGCTTTCAGTAGGGTGCATGAAAGAAAAGCACCCAAAGTCCGAAATGTGTTATTTAAAATATACAGTGGAAATTTACTAAATTTCTTGAGGAAATTAATGCTATTCCATTTGTTTCAAGTGATATTAAAGAACTAAACTGCAAAAGTTTTCCATAATGTCTGGAGTCTCAAGATGACTGTTTACTAAACGCTGCAGAAGAGCAGTCTACTCAGGATGACTCATGCTGCCATATGAAGTATATGTTCATATAAAGAGAAGCCTAATCAAGAAAATGTTTATTGGCTTGCACAGAAAAAGAGCAAGATTTTGTTTTTTGCATTTTCCTTGCCTCTGAAGACAGAGGCTGATAATTAAAATATGTTTTCAGTGTAACTACAATGGCAACATGTCAATGATAAAATAACACCTATATTTTTTTTGAACTAATAATGTAAGGGAAATTATACTAATCAAGATAAATTAATATTTCAACTCAGTGTTTAAATACAAACACAAAAGGTGGTATCCAATCTGCATATAAATAAGTATTTGATTGTTGAGAAAATAATCCATATTTCCATAGGTTAAATAGCTGCTTGAAGTCATTAAAAACATAGACATATTTGTAAATAAAGGTATTTTAAAGACTGGATAAACCTCTCCAAGTAATATTCCAAAAATTTTCAACACCTCATTAGTTTTTAAAATTAAAGTAAATGTTTAAAGTCACAGTAGCAACATTTTCTTATTTATTCCCCATTAATAATTATTCTGGGGTAGTCATTAAGGCAACAGGACTGGAACACCTATCAGATACTAACTTCCAAAAGAAGCTGGAAATATTAACATGTCATTCGTGCCGCTGTTTCAAACCAAAAGGGCACAATTATAGTTAAGTGTTGGAGCAACAAATAATATGTGTAGAAGACAGATTGCTTTTTGTTTCCTTTATTTCAGATTTTTATTTTCCTCCTTTGTAACTTGAACCCAAATAACTTAAATCCTGGTATTGGTTCTGTTCTTTTCCGAGACTTAACATTAGTAAGTTTAACTGAAACAGTTAAGGACCAAATTAACCACTTACAATTTCTTCTGCTTTAAACTTTTCTCAAATTATTACCCTTGTCTAATAGGATATTATGAAGAAAAAAGAAGACCTCTTTATTTCCTCTTCTGTTGAGGACAGCCAGCAGTGGAGCATGTTGTCCTGAGAGGCATCCATCCTTCAGAGGATTTTACTCCTCAACTGGACTAAGACCTGAACAGCCTCGTCTGACCCCAGAGGCAGCCCATTTTCTGGCAGAGGAGTAGCCTAGAGATCTCCCAGGCTCCATTCCATTGTCTGCAAAACACTTGTAAGTACCACTTCTCTAAGTCATGTCAGAGAATAAACTGTAATTTGTACAAAATTTGAGTAATTTATCCTCATTGACAAAGATCTTTTGGATTTAGTGAGGCATCCTTTCAAATCACACTAGGTGAATAAATAAGAATGGGAATGTTTTGGATATTTGATCTGTTTTCATTTACTATCACATCTGGAATTGATCGCTTAAGCTCTCAATGGAGCAAAACCCCAACTTTTAAAATGTCTTTTAAAACCTTGTGCTTCTGTTTGTGTTTTCTGAGGAAAGTATTAATGTGCATGAATGTACTCTTACAAGATTCTACAGAAAGATTAGCATGAAAGAAGAACGCCATAGGAAACTAAGATTAGATTTTTCTTGCTCAGTAAACATCTGTTGTAAAAATATGTCCTAAAAAAAGTCTTCCTGGAATCAAACAAGGGTTTTAGGACATCTCTGACTTCATTACTTTCAGGTTTCTTACTAGTTAACTACATTGCATCAGGATTTAATGTATTAGTTCATTAAATTCAAAATTCGAATAAACAGACTGGCCTAGTTAAGGAAAGGATCGACTAGGCCCTTGAACACTGAACATAAGATAAAGAATAGCTGGGGTTAGAAATATGAGCAGGATAATTCAGGTGCTTGAGGCTGGTTTGGTCTCTTATTTTTCTGTGTCCACAAACACACCGCGTACTGAATTTTGTTATATTCCAATAGCTGAAGAACAGCCATTTTGGATCTTTTTCATGATAGCAATAACCCCCAATAGCCTCAAAAAAATTAAAAACAAAAAATTGGCTGTTATTTAATTTAAGAGTCGGTCAATCCTTTTTGTCCTGACTCTTCTCCCCTTACTGCCCCATGCCTTGGCACATATATCCAGTTTTGTTTCTGCACCACAAATTGCATAGCTGAATTTCTTCCAGGTATCAGAGAATACAAGGTTCAGCAGCTTGGGTGCCCTATGAAACTCAGGGTTTCACTAGGTTTTGCTGTAGAAGATAGGGATGTCCAACAGAGGTCTCCCAAGCATTAGGAACAGGTAATGCATAATCCTAAATATTATACATTCCGCTGCCCCCAGCAGAACATATAGATGTAAAGCATGTTTTACTCTCAAAATTGCTGTCAGTATATGCAACACATTTTGGATGGAACTTGAGAAATAGTTTATGGCTGTTTTTGTGCAGCATCTTGTAGTCATTAAAGCAACATCAGGAAAAGTGATTGTAGCTGGCCTAATTTGCAGTGTTTGTGTCACATGCATTAGAAGCAAGAGTGAATCATTTAAGCTGCTGCAGCCATTTTCTATGAGACGGTTAGATTGTTTCAATGGCCATCAATTTATGCACAACTTATTTCTGCTGAGGTAAAGTATACCTCATTAGGCCAAGATAAGCTCATATCATTTAAGGTGAGACCTAGACATTTAAAAATTACTGTTCCTTCCATGTCATGTTGCTACTTTTGATTGCTCTGGCAAATAAACTAAGAGAGATTATATACTGAGCTGCAGTCAGAACAATGCATATATAGATGTTGTAGGCTTCTGGGCTTCATTAAAATCCTAACACACTCTTGGGGCACTCTTTTTTTCTATACTATATTGTTCAAAGGACAATAATAATAGGATTGTAATATATAATTAATAATAATTCATAACATGAATTACTAATTAATAGTATTAATTGATAATATTCAATGTTTCCTTCACTATGAAAATATTGACTACCTCCATAAACACCTCCATATCGTCAAAAATTTCACAGCTATCCTGCTGCAAGCATTTCTTGATGTTTTTACGAAGCATATTCACTGGTTGATTCCTTAATAAATAAAATTCATAATT
Source organism: Lycocorax pyrrhopterus obiensis (assembly GCA_014706295.1). Lineage (NCBI taxonomy): Eukaryota > Metazoa > Chordata > Aves > Passeriformes > Paradisaeidae > Lycocorax > Lycocorax pyrrhopterus. Next base: position 23,061,265 of record JACSVZ010000001.1, on the reverse strand, counting down.
TGTCTCTAAGGCAGCCTCAAACAGGATCTTTAAAAGATTTACAGGTCCTTTTCTATTATATCACACAAGTAGTCTATTGTCTGAGAAACACAAAACACCCAGAAGGCTCCTAGTCTTTTTCTTCCTTTTACATGTGTGCAGAGTTTCTTTCTAATTTCTAGCATGATTTATTGGAAGAAGTCCTGGTACAGACTAATTGTGAAGCAATTTTTGTTATTCCACTGGAAACTGGAAGCATGTAATTCGATTTCTGAGAAATGAAATCATAGAATATCTCAACTTGTAAGAGGCATAAGCGTCATGAAGTCCAGCTCCCTGCTCTTCACAGGACTACTCAAAAATAAACCATATAATGAATATTTTCATCCAGAGACTCCTTGAACTCTAAGAGGCTGCAAAACTAAAAACTAAAAAAAACCAAACAAGCAAGCAAACAAAACCAACAAAAAACTATTTTATGTTAGTCAAAATATAATAAGCTGATGCTTTAGTGGGAAGCCTGGAAACCTTGCTATAATCAGTCCCACATTTTTTTGACACTATTCACACATTTTACCTATAGATATTTTTTAACAGCACATTTCACAAAGAAACAAGTTAAGTTTGCTATCATATTGAAGTTGTAAGAGAACTAGCATAATATTTAAAAGTTATTTGCTTCTCACTGATAAGCATTTATTCTGAGTTTCCTATCTTGTTCCTATTTTCTGTTCTTTTTCTAGTCCCCTCTTTCCGTTTTGTAATTAAACATGTATACTTAACCTGCTCAATAGATTTTTTTTCAGAGATGAATGAATTTTTTATTTTTTTTTTGTTATTAATGCAGGTCAGTCATGAGCTGAAGAGACAGAAGGAGTTGATATGAAACTCCTTCTGTGTTACATTTGTTTGAAGAGGTGTGCGTAGTTCTGGGCAAAGGAGTTGTACCAGAGAGATATTTTAAGGACCCTGGAGGCTGAGAATTGCTTTCTGAATGGCTGCTAAATGCCTGTGTGGGCATTAGCGTGGTGTGAAACTGGGATATTTTGCATTTCTGCATGATTAAAGGGATATTTTTTATTTTTGCATACCCAACTGACAGAGCAACACTGGACTATTGACACCGGAGAGAGAGCCAGCCCTGGATGAAATGTGTCTCACGTAAGTCTAGCTGCCTGAAAAATGGGCATCTAGTCAAATCTATTTGTCTAGGCCTCTTCTCCCTCCCCTTTCAGTCAATAGAGAAATAGATTCTGCCACAGAAAATTCATGCCCTTATCTCAGACACACAACCAAGATGAGCTGGATTACTTTCTGGGAGTTGCCTCTTTCTCTTGAGTAACTATATAGGGAGGCTACATTTTCAACTCTGAGCAGCCATTTAACTTTTAGATGGCTAGCTGAGCTGAAACACACTCTTTACATATATTTGTAGATCAGATTTCTGTTTGCAAACAAGAAAATAAAGACTTGCCAAAGCCATTCTATAAGCTGGAAGCAAATACTCCTAACGTATGTTAAAAAGAAAACTGTATTTGCAGGGACTGTATTTCCAGGCTTTCATCTGATGCTGTGTCAGTGATCCGCTGGGTTCAAAGAGTCAGCAGTTCTCAACCCCATAAGAAGAGAAGGCTGAGGAGCAGAAGGACAGAATGGATGTCTAAGAAAGCTCTAAGTGCTTGAACAGTGAATTCAGAGTGAATGAACAGATTGATCAGCATTACAGGAACCGAGAACTGTGTTGTTGCAGGTCAGCTGCATCAGAATTAGTGAAAGAAGCAAACTTAACAACGAACCATGAAATGGAGTAGTATTATGCTAGTCAATATTTTGCAAAGAGCTGAACAGAATTTGGATCTTCCTTGCTAATTTGTATGTCTCTATGTTTGGAAACATTACGCCAGGAAAGAGAGGGTTCAGACCTCAGGCTTTACAAATTTAGAAGTCAACAGAATTAAAAGTTACGCTCCAAGGTTTTGCTTGAGCATGATGTATGTATCTTGTTAATATGTTAAAAAAAAGCTAATATAATCTGTTTCTTAAAATTCTAAATTCTTTTTATTTCTAATTGTCTTCTGAACAACATGAAATTTCTATGAGTATATTTTCAGGAACATCTGGGTTGTTAACAATGTTATCTACAATTTTGAAATTACTTAGTTTAAATTTCCTCCAGTGAAATTTCAGAAATGTCAGCCTTTATAATAAACTCTACCTTGAAGTTAACTTTTCAGTTGTATGTGAATACAAATACTTTATTTATTATCTCCTAAGCAAAGAAGCAGTGAGAATGTCATAGTATTTTTGGGTGGTTTCATGTTGCCATCTGTAAAGAGATGAATCTGACATCTAACATTACATGAACTCAGTTATGTATTTCTATCAACCAGCAGATCTTTGTGTGCACCCAGTGTTGCACAGATTGTTTGTCCTTGAATCAGTCACTGTGAGTCAGTTTGCCAGACGAGATAGATGGATAAAACAGATGTATGAAATGGAAGGAGAGAATATACAAAAGATATAATAGATTTTGCTAAAAGTTCCCTCTCAGACCAGGTAGACACTAAGAGAAGACTGAGCTCAAGGACCTGAGGCAAGTGGCACTAATAAATTACACGATTAGTTAGTGGGTTTGTACAGCCTGGAGAGGAGGAAATTTAGTTTGGGTCTAATTGCTATGTTTCTCTAAATAAAAGTGGTTTGTTGACATCTAAATTTTTTCTGGAAATGTATGATGAAATCATAATATCCTGATAGGGTTTTTTTTGTTTTTTTTTTTTTATTTTCATAAAATTGATAGAACTTGCAGTATTCAGTTTGTGTGTCCAGGTTTTGGTATCAGGAGGCTGCATGATGAACTCTGTGAAAAGATGTCAAGGGCCGCCCTGTGTCAGACGCAGCCAGATCCAGCTGGCTCCACACCTGACTCAGAACACAGCAGTCAAAATTACTTTCATAAAAGGACAAACCACTGCATGGCAGAAAGAACAGTGAGAAAGGAAAATGTGAGAGAAAATACTGGAGACACCAAGACCAGTGAAGAAGGAGGTGCTCCAGGCACTGGAGCAGAGATTCTCTGAAGCCTCTGGAGAGGACAGTGGAGCAGATATCCACTCTGCAGTTCATGGAAGTTCACACTCCAGAGTAACTGGGTACTACTGCCTGTGGAGACAATTCATGCAGGAGCAGGGGAAAAGTATGAAGAGAAAGGAGCATCAAAATGGAGTTGTAATGGACTGGCCTCAACCTCCATTCCTCATGCCTCTGTGCCCCTGCTAGAGGGACGAGGCAGAAGAGCCAGGAATAAAAGAATGAGGTTAAGGGAAAGGGCGAGGGAAAAATGTTGATTTAACATTTTTGTCTGCATTTTGTAGTATCCAACTCTCTTTTAATTGGTAATAAATTAGATAAATCTTCTACATGTTAAATACGTTTTGCCTGTGACAGTTACCGGTATGGGATCACCATCTTTATCCCATAAGCTTTTACATCTTACTTATTTACCTGCCCTGTTGAGGACAGAGAGTGAGAGGGCGGCTGTATGGGCATGAGACTGCTGGTCAAGATTAAAACACTACTTTCATATATCTTCAAACTTTTACATTGAAGAAAAATTTCTTAGGTTCAAGTCATTTCAATAAATAACTGCATTTATATTTTGTGTAAATTGTATCATGACACGTTCTTAAACTTTCCCTAAACCTACAATGCTTTTTTTCATTTAATGCAACTAAATAATTAGGACTGCATTTCATTCTGTGGAAATAAAAGAATTCATAACTTTATCACATTTAACACGTGTACCTGTAGTCCTGGTGGACAAGTTTAATGCCATTTATTTGTGTTACCTTGTGGAGAATGGGGACTGTTTGCTACAGAGCAAAGGTAAGAGATCAAGGGAAGCAGTTATTCCCCTCTGAGGGGGATACATGAGGCCACAACTAGACTACTGTGCCCACTTCATCCCACTCTCCCCAGCCCCCTTCTTCCCCCAAGTAATTTTGAAATCGTGGAGCTTTCTGTGAGGGACCATAAGGATATTGTGTCCTTGTGGGAAAGAAGGCCAATGGTATCCTGGGTTGCATGAGGAAGAGCATTGCCAGCAGGACAAAGGAAGTGATCCTCCTACTCGGCCCTGGCGAGGCTACATCTGGAGTTCTGTGTCCGGTTCTGGGCTCCTCAGTACAAGAGAGACATGGAGATCCTGGAGTTGGTCCAGTGGAGGGCGACATATTGATGATTCAGATGACTGGAGCATCTCTCTTACAAGGAAAGGCTGAGGGAGACGGGCCTATTCATCTTGAGGAGAAATGATTGAGAGGGGACCTCATCAATGTCTATCAGTATCTGAAGGAAGGGTGCGAAAAGGATAGAGCCAGGCTCTGCTCAGTGGTGCTGAGCAGTAGGACAAGAGGAAATGGGCAGAAACGGAGGCACAGGAAGTTCCACCTGAAAATGAGGAAGAACTTCTTTACATGCAGGTGACTACACGCTGGAATAGGCTGCCCAGAGAGGCTCTGGAGTCTCCCTCACTGGAGATATTCACGAACCACCTGGATACAGTTCTCCGCCACATGCTCTGGGATGACCCTGCTTGAGCAGGGAGGTTGGACCAGATGACCCCATTGTATTCCCTCCCAAACTGACCCGTTCAGTGATTATGTAATATCTGACTTCTGGAGTATATGCCTTACAGGGGATACTGAGATACTACTGAAGTTTGTTTAGCCTGGAGAGGAGGAAATTTAGTTTGGGTCTAATTGCTATGTTTCTCTAAATAAAAGTGGTTTGTTGACATCTAAATTTTTTCTGGAAATGTATGATGAAATCATAAGAGCCAAAGTTCACAATAAGGTTATAAGAAAAAAATCCTGAATTTCCACAAGTCATTTGACTTTTGAACACATTTTCATTAGGTTTACACATATATAAATAAATGCATGTACATATACACAACTTCCAGTGAAGTCTGTGTTAGATACTATTTCTCTCTGTCTCTATAAAATAATAGAAACATAAAATAACTTAGATTGCTAAGGATCTCTGGAGACCAAGTTGTTCATCCCCCTCATTGGAAGCAGGACCAAAACAGATCTATGTGAACCATATACAAACCCCATTTATTTAGAGCAAGAGGAATGTTCATCACTATATAAGTTATTACTACACTGCAGATATTGCAGGTATATATTGCAATTTTTTTAAATACAAGGCAGGTATCCATACCTAAACAGGTAGGACTTATTGTTCAGGAAAACTTAAAATGTTAAGAACAAAAATTTAGTATCTGCAAATACAGTCATTTTACTGAGAAATTTGTTTATCTGATCAGTGTCAGGACTACAGAAAAACACAAATCAGTTGACATTAAAAATGCATGTCAGATGAAGTGTATGAAAAAGTATGTTGGCTGGTTTGCTTTTGCTTTGTTTCAGGATTATAAATTAAACTCTTTTTAGGAAATATTGCTGAACTGTTTCTTAGAGGGAAAGGTAGTTCAAACATTTCTATCTCCATTTGGAGGAAAGGTATCTTTACCTCTAAATCAGAGTGAAATTTGCATTTGCCCCATCGTTCTGATGTGAAAATATTAATGTCATTATTACTTTGTACTCTATTGTATATGATCTTTCATGATCATTTCTTTATGATGCTCTGCTATTATACAAGTCAGTTTCAGCAAAAAAAAATCTGCAATTTCTTAACATAAATTTTGAATGGTTCTTCATAACATTTAAATATTCTAATTCCAGCGTGTTTATAGCTTTAGTGATTATGATTAGACTGCCACTTTTCTACCAATATATGTGTATTCTTTCCTTAGGATGTGTATTTAGAACACCAGTTCAATGCTTAATAGTAAAAATATCTCATATTTGAATAAAACGTGCAGCATAGATTTCCTGGAACTGAGTGTATTTTAGACATTGCTACTAACTCTCAATGAATTTATCACAGTAGAAATCTGCTTCGCAAAAGCTCAAACACTAGAAGGATCTTACATTTACCAAATGGTATAATTCATGTCAGTGTGTATTTGAATTTGTTAATTTATGACAGATAAAATTTAGCAAAGACTTTTTTTGTCTCTCAAATTCAGGTAGGTGTAAAACAGTATCTTTCTGCAGTTGAACCCATGGGAAACTGTAGAAAACCCATTTTATTAAACAAAACCCAAAAAAGTTAAAAAGTTTCAGTGGGAATGCATATCTTTGTTTGAATATTATTAGAGAGGAAAAAAAAATAAAAAAAAGAATTAGGTGTACAACTTTTTAAATTTGTTGTAACTCCCAAAGACAGTTCCTACTTAAATCACACTTTCAAGCTCACTTTAGCAGTCAGTTGTTTTTTATGCCTTTAAAAGCAATACTGTCTACTTTGCCCACTTTACAACCCATTGGCAGGATGGACCTGAACCCAACCAGTGTCTAAATCACCAGGGTCTCTGAGGTAAAGAGATTCCTATAGGAGCAGGTGGCCCAATCTGGACATCTAGCGTTGGAATTCAACTGTGTCCATGTTGGCGTCTATATCTGATCCCATCACTCCTGATACCCTTTAGCAGCCTGTGTGTGAATTGACACATATGGGTAACCCAAGGCAACCATCAAACCACAGCCAAAAAGCAGAGGGTAGATTTATTTCATTACCTTGCTAACGATGCCAGGCGGCAGAGACACAGGGGTATGCAGACTCCGTTCGGCGCAGTTCATCCTAGTGGACAGCGACGGAGGTGGAGCTCGCTGCCTCCTCACTATAATAAAAGGCTTCACACGTCTGTGAGAGTGTGCTATCTCTCCACGGGATTTCTACTCCTCAAAACAGGTAGAGGATGAACAACATTAGGCATAATAAATGTAGTTTTCCCACACTGACATTTTTAGCATTCCCAGCTGCAAGGTCACTTTGAGCAAAATTATTCCTTCCTCCTCTTCTGTGTTTTAGCGTTTTCTCCTAACAGTGAGGGAACAGAAGCAAGTGTTCTTCAAACATGATTCATTTCACCTTAAATACTTAAACCTGGCTAGATGAAACAAATCCTTGAAGTGTCTATTGCTCTCCGGGGGGAAGCAAGGTTGCTAGATTTGATAATACATCTGCATTCAGACAACTAAAGTTGATTTGTATGACCCTCCCTGATGTTTTGTGACAAGTTTGACATACAGCTACACGTATACTGAACTTTATCTAGAGGGTTTGATTGGGTAGGCACACTCATCAAATTCTTCTGGGCTGAATTTGGTTCAGTATGAAATCTGAGAGAGAAGGTACTACAGTTTGTAGGGAACTGCTGTAGCAATTTTTGTCATTTTCAGACTTCTTATTGAAGCAAGAACTGAAGGAGACAGGGAAAAAATCAGTTTGGGATGGGTGGGAAGTGCTTAATTCATTTGCACTGTGAATGGAAATGCATAGTTATACTGACTTTAGCACCTTTTTTTATATATATCTCATTTCAGTCTTTATAGTAAGAGACAGATAGTGGTAGCAAAATGTCATCAAAAGATTTGCTTAAAATTTCTGTTCTTACTCTTTAGAAGAACAAGGCTGGTTGCATCTGAGAACATAAATGAAATACTAATTAGGCATTATGTTTCTCTACATAAAGCAAGTAACGTTACCTTATAGGATTATATGATTGAAATTGAGGGGAAAAAATTCCCCAAATTTCATGATGTCCTCCTTCCGCTCTTAGACAAGATTTGTGTTATCCAGATTGATCTCTTGGCAAGCAGCAATTGTCTTAAGTAATTTCATTATAGAGGTGCAGACACAGGGACGGTTTGGATTAAGACAACATTTTACACTGAAGTATCTGCTTTGTTGACAAAATTAACAGCTCACTGTCAAGTCAGCAGTATCAATTGAGTACATTGCCAAGTAAAAGGCTTTCAACTCTTGTTTTCCAGAAGCCACACATATCACTAAATGCAATGTACACGGCTACAAGGAAATTTATCCTGTTTATTTTACTGTAATTAGCTTATACTGGTTGTTGTGAAGCATCACACTGCCCTTGGGAACAAAGTATAATAGTCCAAATTCAATGTATATCATCTATGCCTAGTGAAAGCATATTTCACCTACTGATCCTGCAGTGGTATTAGCACTCATGAAACCATATGTTCTTCTTGACCAAGGAATAGAGGGAACTGAAAACTAACACGCCAAAAAGAAATCAGTGATAAACAACATTAATTTTCAGCTCAGTGAACTTCTTTGTCTCCATAACTCTTGTTCTACCTGGTGAATGTCACTGTGAACACAGTATCTGTGTGGACAGAAGGGAAAGAGTGTGACAAAGTTGAAGGCAGGAAGATGCATAGGTTAGCAGCAACACAGAGCCACATGTTCCTCAGTAAGCTGTGATGTGAGCCACACACCTATTCTGAAACCATGGAGAAATAAATTTTGAAGCACGTGTAATTTGCTACATTAAAGTGGTAATGCTGCTATATTAAAGGCTCACTTTTGCATCAGGCATTATCAAGAACTGTGCTAGCTGATTGCCATCTGAGGGACCAGCAGTGGGCTACTGACGTACTCCAGCTGTTGCCCCACTGCAGGTCAGACTTAGTGTCTGAGCTTCTGTTGATGTCTAAGGACTCCAGAAACTAAAATAAAACCATGGGTCTTAAGAACGTGTCAAGAATAAGTTTTGAAAAAGTTTGTTAGATTTTGGTTAAGGACCATGAGAGGATGTGAAAGTACAATAGATATCTAGGTTTCTTTAGGCTTAGAGCCCAGGGAACAAGTCATTAACAACGACCTGTTTTGTTAGATCCACTGTTATTCACATAGCACTGTCATATGGTGTTGATTTTTCTAGTAGCAGGAAGTAAGTTTTGTAAAGAGTTTGCAGGGTCTCAAGACTGAGAGTTAGTTGTAACAGTAATTTTTTTCTATTTCTATGGCTACTTTGATTTACTTTTGTTTAACTTTGTATGATACCATCATGGCTTTACAATTCTAACAATGTTGTACAAATACAGGTACGTTAAAATGGTAGAGGGCTTGAGAAATTATACCCTGTATAGCCTTACAAAACATCAGGAAAAGAGATAGAAGGCAAAAGTGTATGTTTATCAACTTCCATTATGGTTTTTTGCTGCTAAAAATTCATAATGTATTCTTTCAATTTCTGAAATAATTACAACTTGACTAATTATGATTCTTGGATTAGGCTGTTAAGATATCAATTATGCTAACAATAAATTATTGACTTTACATGTAGGGCATGCTTTCTTTTTTCGTATACAAAGTTTTGAGCATGAAACTATTTATTCTCTTCTAATTGCCTATGAATCCAAAATTTCCATGGAGGAAATGAATAATTCTCCAAAGCTGGAATGAATTGTACTTGTTAACTTTCCAGTAACAACCATTAAGCATTGAAACACTCTATTTTTCTGCAGAATAAAGATGGTAAGATCAATCGTACCTATATTATTCACTCACGAACAGATCAATTTCTTTATGCTCAGCCGTTATTGCAACATGATCCTCTCCAATATTGTTAAGGCATATTGAACCAAATTGGAAAAAGGATAAAGAAAAATAAAACTAATCTGTTGAGGGCCCTGACCCTATGTTGACGCATATAAATTATCTTAAGAATTTAATTGCATGCATGAGAGGATATGTGTATCTATTGTATATGTATATAGAGAAAATATGCATAAATGTATATTTTTAGTCTCCTCCCCCACCTTTTTTTTTTTTTTTTAATACTGCTCAAGTTTTCTTCCTGACTTGAATTTTTGGCCTCAGAGAAGACTAAATTGCACTTTTTCTCTTAGGAAAGAAATGGTTCCTAGATAGACTGTTACAAGAACAGACAAAAAAAGTCTGTGAAAATGCATGAAATATTACAAATTTCCCTCTTTTTTTCCCAAAGAAACACATTTTAATGAAGCATCTACATGCCCTTGAAAACAAGGGTATGAGGTCCAGTTTTTTGGCTCCTCCACCTTTATATATTTTCCTGGTTCCTCTCTGCTTCTTTTAAAAAGGTGCCTGCTTGTCCATGTCAGAAGAATCACCATTTCGATGTCTTGGGAAAAAGACTCTGAATGCAAAATAATTGGTGTTGGGAGTTAGGTTTCTTAAGGGAATTTTCTTCCCATTATCTTTACATTTATTTCTGTTGTGGAAATGGCAAATGGGCCTTGATTAAGAGACAAAAGATGTAGCCAATGCCTTGGCATACTGTTAGAATGGTTCTGGGAAAGGAGGGGAAGCAGTGTGGTGTTTGGCAGTTTCTTAGCAGGGGTCTTTGCCCAGCTTGGAGGACAGACGGTTGTGGGCTTTGGTGCTGGACTTTCTCCTGCCCAGAGGACTTGCTGCTATTGCTGAGCCTTCCTTGCTGTTTCTCCTCACTGCTGGTGGGCTGCTGCTCATGGAAGCAGCCATTGGACTGGGACTTTTCGGCACCCGCCCTTGCTGGGAGACACCCTTACCATCTGCATGGGTACCTCAGGGGAAAACTGGGCCCTCCACCTCCTCCCTGTCTCTGGATGGAGCACCTCCCGCCTGCTTACTGGAGCCTTGGCTGCTGCTGCCATTGCCAGGACACCACACAGGACATGCGAAAGCTGGGGAAAACCAACCCCCCCCCCCCCCCCACACCTTCTGTCTCCCCAAGGCCACCATTACCCCCGGGGAGGCTCAGCATGCCCTTGGGCCTCCCTCAGGAGCCGCCAGAGCCCTCAGCATTCCCTGCAGCTGCAGGGAAGTCACTGCAACCTCTCTGCCTCACCAGGAGCCCTCAGTGCCCCCTGCAGCCCGGGGCAGTCACTGCAGCCCCTCCGCCTCACCAGGAGCCCTCAGTGCCCCCTGCAGCCCGGGGCAGTCACTGCAGCCACTCTGCCTCAAAGCAAGCCCTCAGTGCCCCCTGCAATCCCAGGGAGTCACTGCAGCCACTCTGCCTCAAAGCAAGCCCTCAGTGCCCCCTGCAATCCCAGGGAGTCACTGCAGCCACTCTGCCTCAAAGCAAGCCCTCAGTGCCCCCTGCAATCCCAGGGAGTCACTGCAGCCTCTCTGCCTCACCAGGAGCCCTCAGTGCCCCCTGCAGCCCGGGGCAGTCACTGCAGCCACTCCAACTCACCAGGAGCCCTCAGTGCCCCCTGCAGCCCGGGGAGTCACTGCAGCCCCTCTGCCTCACCAGGAGCCCTCAGTGCCCCCTGCAGCCCGGGGAGTCACTGCAGCCACTCTGCCTCACCAGGAGCCCTCAGTGCCCCCTGCAGCCCGGGGAGTCACTGCAGCCCCTCCACCTCAAAGCAAGCCCTCACCCCCCTGCCGGTTGTGATCGTAACTACACCAAAGGGGAAATTGCTTGACGGGCAAGAAAAAGGCTATTATTGGGTTTTCTGGATTTTTTGTTGTTGTTGGTGGTGTTGTCGTTTGTCTGTATTTATGTACGTATATATTCTAGTAAAGAACTGTTATTCTTTCTCCCCAGTCTTTGCCTGAAAGCCCCATAAATTCAAAGTTATAATTATTTCGAGGGAGGGGGTTATCTTTTCCATTCCAGGAAGGTTCCTGCCTTCCTTGGCAGACATCTGTCTTTTAAGCCAGGACCCTTTGCTACCTGAGCCTGTGGCAGGGCTTTCTCAAATTTGGACCCAATCTCACATATGCAGAAGCTAATTTGAGGATTAAAAGATCATGAAATAAGCATACTATGCAGCAAATGGAACAGACTCATCTATTCTGTTTTCAAAATTTTGTACTTTTGTGCTTTTCTGCAGTCTTTTAACTTATGAATCCTGATGCCATTAATGTCAAGTTATATTTAAAAATATTTCAACAATTGTAATTTTGAAGAAAGCTTTGTAGCACCAACTGAAACTGTAAACATTTAGAAGATATCAGTTGTTATCAAAACAATAACTCGATATTAATTCTTTTGGTTATTATTTATGATGACTAACTTCTCTTTCTGTATGCCTTTAATTGTCAGTACTGCCTGTCTTTGTGTTTTTCAATCTTGTTTTAGAGGCAAAATGACACATGGCCAGAAAATTTTAATACAGTAAAATCTATTGTGAGTCACAGAGCACTTTACTAAGTTAAATTGCATTAATGTCTTTTTTTTTTTTAAAGATATTTTGGATCTGGACATTTTTTTGCACTCGTGACAGGTTTTCCTTTCAGATGATAAAAGATTATAAATTTTGATAATAACAACTGAAATTGATGATTCATATGAACTTTCATATTTTCTACCAACAAAAATTCATCATGTTTAAGACTTTAGGGTCATAATTAGCTATATGGCATGAGAAAATACCTGGTTAATGCAAAGACTACTATTTATGAGAGATCACAAAGGAGTTAGGATATACTATGTTTCTACCATATGTAATTAACTTGAAATTATGATAATAGCAACCACACTTTAAGTGGCTGCTATGGTGTGTCACAGAACAGCTTATTTGCTAGTAATTAATTATCGGAAAGACATATGTTCTCATGGAAAGAAAGAGTAAGCAGTAAAAAGTAAAAATAAACTATGCTTAAACCTCTACTTAGCAAAAAATCCTAATTGTATTGGTTATCACATTTAATAATAATTTTTATAACCTTTAAAAATGTATTGTGTTTATGTAACAAGGGGCCTATGCAGGAGTGACCTCTGTGAGAAGAGATCAGGGACTGTCTCCATGTCAGACAAAACCAGTTCCAACCAATCCCCACTGTTGCCCAAAGCTGAAACCATCAGTGGTGCTGGTGGTGCCTCTGTAACAACATAATTAAGAAACAGTAAAAAACTGTATGCAGCAGCTGTGAGAGATGAGCGAGAAAATGTCAGGGAAACGTTCCTGCAGAGACCAAGATCAGAGAAGGAGAGGACTTCCTCCCCCACACACCTGAAGAGATTCCCCTAGAGCCCATGGAGAAGAGCATAGTGAAGCAATCTCTCCACAGCCCATCGAGGACCACGTCAGAGGGAATTCTCCCCTTGCAGCCCATGCAAGACACCACAGCAGAGTAAGTTGCTGTGCCCTGAAAAAAACTGCAGCCCACAGAGAGCCCACACTGGAGCAGTGTCCTGGCAAAATCTGCACCACATGCAGAAGTAGGTTTTCTGGAAGGAAATATGGCCCATGGAAGAACCCACACTGGATTAGTCTGTTCCTGAAGGATTTCTCCCCAAGGAAAGGGCCCACACTGGAGAAGTTCACAAAGGTCTAGATCTTTTGGGAGGGACCAAATGCTGGTGTTGAAGAAGAGTGTGAGGAAGAAGGAATAGTAGAAGTGAAATGTTAGGTACTGGTTGCAACCCTAGTGATATTCAGGAGCACTATTTGGTCAAATAAAGGCAAGTCTCACTAAATACTACTTTTGAAGAATACAATTATACTTAATTTTGCAAGGATCTCATAATTGAATTTTTATAGAATTTCTTTTAAACACTAATTTGAAATTAATATTTAATTTTGGCCTTGAGCAGATAATTGCAATGCTGGAAACTTAGACATGCAAATATAAAGAATTTTAATCTTAATAAGGATCATGGTCTCCAGCAATATTACGTTCCTGTGATATAAATAAGAATGATACTTGAAAGTTATACAGGAGAGTGTATAACTAATTAGGGCAATACTGATGTGTATTGCAGTTCTCAGGACAGATTTTTTACATTCTCCTTCAATCCATACATGATTTTGTGAAGTAGAGAGTGAGTATTGGTGAATTTAGTCCATATATCCTGATTAGATTTTCACAATTGGGCCCTGGTTGAATGATTTTAAAGTGACACTTTAATGGAGAGACCTGCGAATAAACCTAAGCTCTGTAACTACATCTGAAAGGGTCAAATGGCTGCATATTTTGTACATCTTCCTTACAAATAAAATGTTTCAATTAATCTACATTTATCAGGTGAAGAAAATGTTTGAACATTCTAGAAACCTCCACCATCCATTAATTCTTGGCTATTCAGACTCCAGATCCTGAGTGCTAGTCTTCAAGTTACAGTGAGTTTGCATTTGTTTCTAAGTGGCAATCAAAGTGGAAGGCATGCACTGAATCTAAAAATCTATGGCTGCCTGTTTTATCACACTTTGCCACAAAAAGGGGGATCAACAAGCATTGAGCTGTGGAATTTCAGAACTTCTCATGAACTAACCCATTCATTTCTGGTCTTTGATGATAGTTTGCAGGGGTTGGGATTTTGTTGTTGGGGTTTGTTTGGTTGGTTGTTTTTTTTTCTTTTTTGCAACAAATCAATATAATTTGCATTTTATACTTCTGAAATATCTCTAATACTTTCCTAGTACTTAGAGGTCTGGGTACGCATAGTTCCTACTTGAAGGAGTACTCCAGCTGTGTAATGAATCACTGGCAATTTACATCACGATAAGGAAGAATCTGAGATCACAGGATTTTTCTGCTTCTAGTTATTGGTTCAAAATAGCTTAATGACAGATATAGCAAAATCTTCAGGAACAGAACAAAATCCTAAGACTTTTAAGGCAGTTCCCATTGCAAGTATTATTTTCAATAACATCAGCTACTTAGAGTATTTTGTTTAATAAACCAGAGAAAGAATAATGTCTTAATCTTATGGAAACTCTCAGATACATTCCAGACCATATTTAAAATAAATAATGTTTAAAGGTGTAACTGAAGCTGCAAATATTGTTGAATGATCAAACTGTTTAATTTCTGGAATTTGAAATCCTGCATAGGAATAATGTATCTGGGAATTCATTGGTAGCCACAATCTTACCCTTTCCCTTATAAAAAATGTTTGCTATTTACATTAGTACTCAGGCTTTCTCAGAAAAAGATTGTCAAGAAACAATAGAATTGAAAAGGGTCTTGAGAAAATAACTGAGTGTTATAGATATTTGAAAAATAAGATGGTGCATACATGACAAAGAGCAACAAAGTATGAACTTCATTACAGTGCTGGTAAGGAGCTCAGATTTTATTCAAATAACACAAAAACATCTGGAAAGAGATTTGTATAGATACTAGATTTTTAAAAAACTGCAATATAATATGAATACAATAAATGTAATCAGTCTGAATATTGTATGAGGAAGAGGAGAACAGATGAAAAGGGATTTTAAAAGGTGTATTTACAAAATTACTTATTTCTTTCTTTAAAGCTGGACTACTGAACAAAAACAACAATGAACATGCTAGAATACAAGCTTCCTAAATAATTAAACTAGATAGTAGCAATTTTTGTAGGTAGCATTTCCTTCTCTAATCAGTATTTTTTGCACAATGCATGTTTCTCCTACAGGAGTACTCTCATTCCTACAATTTTTCAGTTTCTCCAGATGACATCTCTCTCCTTTACTGCAGATGCTGACAGTTTGCTATAAACTGAAAAGGTACTGAATGGAAAATAAAACAAACCAAAAAAAACTACACCAAAACCCAAACCATAAAGAACATTGCCATTGTTACATAAACACTTAATTTCAAAGTACAGGCTTAAATCAGTAATAAAACGAACATAGTAGCCACCATCATATGTAACTAAGATTACATATAAACATAATTTCATGATAGCACTCTATTAAAATTATTTATACTAGCTATTTCTTGATATTTTGATATTAGGTATTTCTTGAATTGGTGCAGGTTCTTGAATCTGCTTAAAGTAATAACATAAGGACACAATTGCAGAAATATTTGTTCTAGTCCTTATATGTGTATATAAATACATATTAAAACCAAATCAAATCAGGTCAATGCCTATGCAACCTGCATTCTGTCTTTATTATTTCTCAGTAGTGTACACCTAGTAAAGGTCATAAGTATACTTGTCCAGTGTGCAGCAATGCCCACAATTCTGATTCTTATGCTTAAGATGCCCTGTTTACCAAGATACTTCACAAACTTCATTTTTTTTTATCTTTAGATCTGGTGAAAGCAAACCAACAAACAAAGAAACTAGTCCCAAAATACAGTGGTTTATTATTTTATTCAACCAAAAAGATTTTAATTTACCTCAGCTACAGTACTTAGAAAGCTTGCCTATGAATGTAACACAAATGATTCTTTTCATGCTGTTCCTAGCTGTCTGCATCCTTGCCCTATATTTAATGTGATGCATATCCAAATAATGTTGGCAATTATCTTTTTTACTTACAAACACCATATTATTTAGAGCTTCAGTGAAGTGACAAGACACATATACCACCATCCTTGCAATGCTACCTATCAAAAAAGATGAATGATGGAAGGAAAAAAAAGCAGGTTTATTTTACCCTGATTGACAAACAGGAATAAGCTGACAAGGTGTGTCACTGACAGAGCTTTATATCCTCAGAAGCATAAACACATCTCTTAATTTTATATGCTTGAATTAATGTTATTTTTATTTCTGTCTCTCTTTCTTGCACCTGGGGCATATGTACTTTTGGCACTTCTACAAAGAAATTATTTTGTTAATGATTTGACAGACAATTTGAAATAAATGACATCAAATTTACAAGTGGTATTTCAGGTACTTTTATTTCTTAGGTCTTTTTGCTTGTTAAAGTAAAACATTTACTATCACACATCATGAAATAAGTTTCAAATTCTCAAAATGCTTATGTTTTACATTGTTGCTTCTTTTTCATCTTGTATTGAAATACTATCTCTTTTTATTACCTTGTATGAAAGAGCTGTTTCTCTTTGAGTAGTAACACAAAGATTTTCTAGACCTAGGGATAGGTGTGGTTATGCTGCAGTTCATAAATTCACCATTAGATTGGACATGTAGATATGAACTCATTTTTCACTCTCTCTGCAGACTGGCCCCGTGGCTGTGAGCTACAACTCTTAATCAAGATTTATTTTCATTGTACTGCAGTAGGAAGACCATGGAACAATTGACTCTGAGACAAGTATTCTTCATATTTTTATCTGTCTTTACACACACATATTTTATGCATATATTTTATATATTTATATAAATATATAAAATATACTTGTATATGTCGCTGTTTTCTCTTCGGACGAGTAGAGAAACGACACGAAGTTTAGGCTCAGGGATTAATGGAAGGGATTTAATGAATTCTTAGAAGACTTTTATATGTTAGTTCGCAAAGTGTATTAAGTGGCATAAGGTAATTGGTTTTTGCTATCTACTCCTTAAGGGGATTGGTTAAGTTCTAAGACACACAGAGTTCTGAGTGTTTTTTTAGTTAGAACTATAACAATTTTACTAAAACAATCTGCACTTGCAAGAAGTTTACAAAACAGTAACATTGTTTTGTCTTACTTGCATGAGAAAGACAAAACTCTTTCAAAATGCTGCAGAAAGCCAGAAAATCTCTCTGCTAAGGCTTTTTAGTGTCCACATGTATATATTTATATATAAATAAAAATAAAAAAATATTTGTATATATTTACATACATAAAATATGTGTGTGTGTGTGCATGTATGTATGCATCTCCTTGTAACTGTTACCTATAGTCATTAAGTCCCATCCCACACAGGTTTTTTTTCACCAGTAACACAGAATTCAATATTCTAGTATTCTTTCCATGGTGAATAGCATGTAAGTACCTTGGCGGATTTATAGAAAGACTTCAATGTCAAATATGCACAGACTCCTATGCATATGCATATTAGAACTCAGAGAAAGATACCCTGATACTTCGAAATTTACTATGAGTGAAAAGGTTTTGCATCTTGACAAAAGGTGCCTTGTCTACGCATGTGAGAAAATAGTTTTTCATAATAGCATAATGTCATGGAATCATAGAATTTTTGAAAGTTGGAAGAACCATTGGGTTGGAAAGGATCTGTAGCAGCCTAGAAGATAGACTTTTCCAGAAAGGTCTAGAAGAATGGGATGTGCATGATAACTAATTTGCATAGAAAGTGAGATACTTATCTCCAGGGTGAAAAAAACTTATCTGTAAACAGGTGCCCCCAAAAAACCCAGGTGCCTGCCTGCCCCCAAGACCCTGGACACCACATCACCTGGATTGATGTTGGAGTCAGGACTGGTGATCTTCCTTTCTTCTTTTCCTCCTTTCTAGTCTCTCCTTCTCTCTAATCTCTCTCTTCTCTTTCCCCCATCCCTTTCTCAAAATGCACCACCGTGTGTTTATACCAGAAAATAGGGGACTAATTTATACCAATTTCCGTGCAAATCATATAATTTACTAATAAAACTGTTAAGTTTTTCCAGACTCTGACTTCTGTTGTTCCTTTGGCATGTATCAATCTTGGGTGCTCCCTTCTTCTTAAGGGTTGAACACCTCAGGAACTGGAAGATCATCTAGTTGAACACACACAAACACACACACACCACCGAGGGCAGGGGTGCCACCCACTGGGATAGGTTGCTCAGGGCCCCTTCGAACCTATCTTGAACAATGAGTCATGAGTTAATACTTTGTATCAGAGCATTATCATATAATATATGGATAAAAAGTAGAAAATCAAATTGGACATAAGAATAAAGCAGACATCAGCAAGAATACAGCACAAAATCTAAATACCAAGTAAGAAGTAAAAGAAAAATATTCTGAAAATAGAAACAAACCCAAAAGATTATGGAGGAAGTTTAAATACAAAACAATATAAAATAATAAACATATTACGTGGAATATAAGATAAAAAGTGAGAAGAGTTACTAATGGGGAAAAATTTTCTGGGTTTTGAATCCTTGCTATTTTATCATCTTTTTTTTTCTTATTTCTATGTTCAAAATAAAATGGGCCAATTCCATCTTCATGCATGTTTTGAAACAGCCTAGTATCTTTAAATGAGAATAACAGGAGCACATCCAATTCCATACATACAGTCCCTCTGTGATGTAATTATATAGCAGCTGTATACTGCAATGATTTAGGAGAAAGTTTATACACTGAAACCCTTAAAAATTAAACAAGAAAAATAGCAGAACAAACCACCCAGAGTTTGATAAAGACACAACAGTTAAAAATCCATCAAAACCCAGGTCCAGAGTCATCCATATTCTTTGAAAGAGAACCCTCTTCATATCTCTGTAGAATAATTAGCAGTTTGTCCAGCACTTTTCTTAGTGGGAAGATCACAGCTCACAAAGCCATTAATAGCATGCTCTGCAGCTCATGAGCTTTCCCTGGAGGCCTTGCATCAAAGTGCTGAGCAAGCTTAACGATACACAGTTTGAGATTTGAAGAAGTCATAGCTTCAACTATTCTGGATTCAGGTTGTACAGCAAAAATACACCTGAATAGATACACAATAAAAAAAAGGAGTATTAAATACACATTTAATCATGTAACTTTCCTAATACAGTAAAAGAAGAACAATTATATTTGTAACATTTGCTTTAAAAATCCATGTTATGTTTACTTTGGCTTTGTAAAACTTTCTAGACTAGAATTTCTAGAATTTTCCAGGATTTAGATCAGATTCTTAACCCAGTAAACTCTATATTAGCGTAACTGTTGCCACTATCTGTTCTCCAACACTTGGATGCACTAGTTTAAGTGTTAGGAAACAAACTTAACTACAACTTTTAATAGGCATCACTACTTTTTTCAAGTTTAATGAAAAAATATTGAATATGACACATGGCAAGGAAAATAAAACCTAACAAGCAGACTCGTCATTTTTTTTTATTGGGGAGAGGTTTGAGGTTGTTCTTTGTTGATTTTTTTTTTTTTTTTTTGTAGGAGGAGATTTTACAGAATGACAGATTTTGCCATAATTGGATTACTTTTTCAATGAATTTATACTTGTTTCCAAACATTTTGTTTGTTCCATGCACAATCTGTCGTACCATTTTGGTTTAAATTGAAAAACATAAAAATAATAATTTTAAGGAGACTGTGTTTTACATGTAAGCATCTAATTATATATATTTAGAAGATTGTCTAGCCAGTTTTCTGAGCCAATGAAAATTTGCAGTCAAATTATTAGTTAGTCTATCCCAAACTTAGATGTATTGGTACGATAAGGCTTTAGGGTGTCTCAGAGCAAGGGGAGAATAAGGATACACCCAGACGTTGTACATATAATTTCACTTATATATATGATGAATGAGGCAGAATTCAAATTTTGAGAACAGTTAGCTTGGAGTACAGCAGTCCATCACTTCAGGTAGGATTCATGTTGCCCAACTTTTGTAGTCTAAAATGTAGCAGTTGCGTCAAAGCCCCTTCTGTAAACTTTTGGTATAATCTATGTGATAGCCAAAAGTAAACATATCATCCAAATTTTCAGACAATGCTTATTCTGCAGAGGAGAGTCCTTGTCATAGAGGTGAAGAAAATTAGCTGAGCTAAATAACGTACTTCATAAACTCTCTGGAGGATGAAATGATCTCCCGATTGCATATTCTGGCAACTGCTGCCTTTGAGAAGGGGTTCCTCATCAATTTGGCACCCCATTTGGATCAACCATAGGTCTCATGTGCATCATCTCTCCAGCAGCAATTTTATTAGGGCAGTTTATGAGATTTTTCTGTTCATGAAAGTTGTAAAGAATCATGTTTTATTTTATATAGCTGGCATGAAATTTAATTGCCTTTTAAATACAGATCAGTAGAGAGATTTAAAAATTCTACAACTTGAAGTATTTTCTACTTTATACCTTGAAGTAGGAAATTAACAGTCAGAATTTTGAAACAGGTCAACAATACATATACCTAAAACAATGCTTGAATTTTATTTTCAAAGCACAGAGCAATGTGGTCGAATAAGACTTTTATCCTCTGCAAGCCCTGGGCTAAACATTCAAGTTGAGAAACTTGAATTGTGTTGATATAAAGTTACATTTATTTTTAGGAGCAACACTCTCTTCAGGGCATTAAAATCTTGGCTGTGATGGCAAATGCACCCTTATTTGATGTTGATAAAGACATACAAGTGCTTTTATTTTCCTAATGCATGATGAAGTTTTTCTGGTTCATCCACAGTTCTGCTATCCTAGGAGACACAGCCAGAAGCATGCTGAGCTACTGGAGCAGCACTGGGCTAAGAGTCTTCCTGCCTGCAATACATGGTGAAGGCTAGTCCTTGTTCTTGCTTTAAAGAGTATTAGAATAGAAAACAGCTTATTCCTTTTGGATTTGAATGGAAAAAGAAACATCTAGAACAAAACCCACAATATTTAACCTTTCGACGTAGAAAATATCATGAAAAATTAGAACAAAACTTTTTAAAAAAATGTTTAAATGTCAAAAAAAGTAAATTTCAGAGTAGTTTAGTTTGAAAGATATTATGAAGTTAATTTCTAATAAAATGTCTAACTGGGATTTTTGAGGCAAGTCATAAATACACTCAGTTTGCATCCAAAGTAACAACAAAAAAATTATAATGAAATTATAATTAACTGATATTTGGAAGATATTGCACTTGCCACTCAGTTCATTTCAGGCTATCTTTATAATTAAGAGCTTCCTTTCATAAAATTTAAAGATGTGTTAGGATGCAATAATAATTTTAATTTACATTTTATAATCACCCAAGGATAATTTTGTTCTTGACTGTTGTATTTTTCAGGCAAAGATAATAACAAAAATCTAAAGCAGTTTTCCAACCCCATAGAACCATAGCAGACAGCTGGCTTTGGTGATAGATGGCAACAGTTGCTGAATAATGGGTAGATGCAATGTGGTTTATGGGAGCTGCTTGAGAGGCAAGAAAGGCCTGTGTTTCCCCTCAGCTCTGGAACATTCAGATGACAAAGACATGAATTCTGATGCCACAAAATACACAGAAGTTGAGGAAAATCTCTATTGAGCATCTGTGACTGCAAGCCCACAGTGCAGTATGTTTGCAGAAGAACATGAAGTCAAAAAAAAAAAAAATCCTTCTATTGAAACACAGTGACAGAACGATGAATTATTTTGTTCTTCTTTAAGTATTCTCCTAATCTGTTCCAAGGGATATTTATGCTCTGTGCATATAAACCAGGATTCATCTGACTTAAAATTAGTTTTCCAGAAACCTGTAGATTTACATAGACAATTATGTCAGGATTGATCTGTTGGTGAAAAAAGAAAATGTCCTTGAGCCATTAGAAAAAGCTTAGAGTATCCTAGTCATCTCCACAGTTCTGGCAGATCCAAGACACAATAAAAACTAGGGGACCTAGAGCCCTGCCTGAGTATCAGCAATAAGCCCCACAGGGCTCAAAAAGACATTGCAAGTCTGTGTTTAGGCAACTAAATCTAGATCCAGATTTCACAGCTGGTGAATAGGGTGATTTCATTTCCAGAAATTTATTTATTCCATATAGTATGGGTACCTATTTTAGGATGACATGCATTTCTGGAGATGTTTATTTCTTTGTTAATGAAACTGGTTGGCAATTTAAGACTAAAGTTTTGATTCAACCCAGTACTAGACATCTCAGCATAGTCTTCTACCTCCTTGCTGAAGCATAAGACATTATTCTACCCAATCTTGACAGGATAGTACCTCACCTTGAGATCGAGGCCACTGAGATCTATTAATGCAGTCAGAGCTGTGACTTTTGATACCAAAAATGAGCTTTTCTGGTTTGTTTATAGGTTCCAAGAATGAGGAATTTTCTAGTCCTGCTGATTACAATGAAATTGAGAATAATTTAGGTGAATGAACATAGGAGTCTATTTAGGAAAAGTATGCCAAACTTTACTAACTATACTGATTAATTTGCATTTGTTAAAATGGGTGTTTAGAAATGTGCTTCACATGTACATAGGTTCTACTGCTTATACTGAAATACGGATATATAAAAATAGATCTCAACTTTGCTTTAAATGTTGAGCATATTATAGATCTGTTATTCTACCACCATGAAGCGGATTAGGAATTACATCTAAATTCTGGCTCTTGTAAATCTTAGGTCTTACCTGAGCTCTACATCAGCTTTATGTTTTTGACAGGTGGTTCTGAAAACTTCAACTTTTGATTCAGATAACTGCAAGGAAAGTAAAGCATTATTTTTTCTAGTAGTGACACTATTTCACTATTTGTAGATGCTGAGTGAAACAATTTTCCATTCAACAGATTCTAAAATTCCTCTGCAGATTACAAAGCCAAGGCCAAGACCTTGTCAGTGCATTTCCAGTAAATTGAATCACCAGCTGCTCCAGAAGTATTCACATGCTAGTGGCTTTTCCCGATATTTGGCAGGAGAAATTCAAGTCAATATAATATATTTAAAGTAAAAGGGCCCAACTAAAATCCAAATAAAATAAATTAAATAAAATCCAAAATAAATAAAATCCAAAATAAAATAAATTTAACAGCATTTCAATGATGGTTGGAAGAAACCATTTCCTCCCCTGACCTTATGATATCAGCTGATTTTCTGTGTCCTATTCATGAGACAATGAATCCCTCCAAGACTCTCAATATGGTGGAAGACATGCTGGAAAATGATACACGTTTCTCAGGGTTTACAGATTTGACAGGAAGCTAAGAAATGCTGTGGTTTTGTCTGTTCATCTTAAATCCAACTTGATTGATGCCAGATAATTGATAATTGATAACTGATCTTGAGAGGCTTGAGAGGTGGGCTCTTGTGAACCTCATGAAGTTCAATGCAGCGAAGTACAAGGTCCTGTGCCTGGTTCAGGGCAATCAGTCTCCAATGTTAATACAGACTGGAGCTGAATGAATAAAGAGCAGCCCTGAGGAAGGGGACTTGGGGATAATGGTGGACAAAAAATTGGACACGAAACAGCATGATGTGTTTGCATCCCAAAACCAACCACATCCTGAGTTGCATGAAAAGAAGCGTGGCCAGCAGGTCAAGGCAGGTGATTCTCTCCATCTGCTGTGCTCTAATGAGACCCTGTCTAGAGTGCTGTGCCCAGGTCTGGCATTCACAGCCCAAGATAGGCATGGCCCCTCTCCTATGAACACGGGCTGAGAGAGTTGGGGTCGTTTAGCCAGGAAAAGAGAAGGCTTCAGGGAAGATTTACTGCAGCCTCTCAGTATATAAAGGGGGCTTATAAGACAAAGAGGCACCTTTTGGAAAGGACTGTAGTGACAGGACAAGGGTCAACAGTTTTAAACTAAAAGAGAGAAGAGTTATACTGGACAACCCAAACCATTCTATAATTCTAGGAGTTCATGACAATCATGTAACTTACTTGATTGAAATGAAAGGATTTTCCTCTTTCTTAGATATGAAAAAAATGTTTTTGTTTTAGATTTAGGAAACAATTTAAACATTGCCAAAGTATTCAATGGCATTTTAGATATTCTCATGATGTTCACAAATATTTAATAGATGAGTAGTCTCAAGAAGACAAGTTAGATGCAGGAAAGGCTGGGTGATAGGTCAATGGATACTCGGGGTTTTACAGTTGCTTTTAGAGTAAAGAGTAAAGTTCAAGCACTAAAGGTAGTCTCCTGTACTTAACATAAAAACCATTTTCCTCAAAAAGAGATTAAAACTCCCTTACTCTTGCTGTTGCTTTATATATTCTTTTAGAATACTTTTGTGGATTTTTTTTTCTTTTCCTTATGTCCTCTATCAGCATGGTTATTAAAACAAATTTAAAACACTGAAACAGGAAAACTGTGTATTGTTAATTTCTCACTTGCATGTTCAACATTACAGTAATTTATCATATTAATGTGCACCTTGATTTAGACACATAGTCAAATCACTGTCTGTGAGGGAACCTTGGAATGCCTTTTAATGCCATTGCAAGGGGGCTTCATATGGCTACTGAAAGCTACCTTTCTTTCTGTCTTAAAAGTAGCCCACACATCTCTTACTGATACAAGGAAAACAAGTGGAAATTTATAATTACATAAGAAAATAAAAGCATTTTGATTTAGAATATTTCAGGATATTTTAAAATAGTGCTCAGTAGATGTCAGAAATGTACATACAAACCTATTTTGCACAGAATAAAGCACATTCTGAATTGTCATTATGTACTGGCACATATGTTCATATACTTACAAACACATCATGGTATTACCACTGCCTACTAGTGTCACTTTGGACACTAATATCTGCTATGCCAAATGACAGTTTGGATTTCAGTGTTTGCAAAAGAGGAAAATGATACTTCGATTTCACATGGGAATGGAAGTTATGTTGATTTTGAGGCCTTCTTCACGGAACTACCTGTGAAAACACTGCAATACACCTGGCAGATTTTCAGCCAAAACATCAGACAGAACGTCTAGTGCCTTCTCCAGGGCCTGGATAAAAGGCCACTTCATGGCACAGGCCATTCCTCGTGGTGTCGTTGACAGTCCTGTCTCTGTCACCTCACTCCAAAAACCACAGTGAAATTATATGAGATGTTAGTACAAATGCATCTTTACATCCAATCAGCAGCTGGGTTTGTATTTCTACTGGATGGACGATGAGGCAGAGCAATGTTGTGAGTAAACCTTGCCTCCTTTCTGACCATCTTGGCTCATCTGCTGTATTCTTCTGATATCATATTAAAGATACGTACGACCACATAAGATAATACCTCATTCATAACATTTTCTAAAGTCTGCTCAGTCTCATGGGTTTGTTTGTATTGATTTATTGAACTCTGGATAACAACACTGCCTTTCTGATGTGCAGTGAATAAGTAATTACAGGTATTGCTTTGTACTAGGACTAAGTCCCTCAGAAACACTAATGGGAGCTGGAAAAGTCACAAGTTATTACTCAAATCCCATTAAAAAACACTGAGTGACATGTTTAGTTGTCAGAATTAGTAGATGACTGATTCATATATTGCAATAATTTATCTGAAGTGCAATTGATCCTGATTGCTACTGATTCTGATGTGTTTATGACAAGACTTAGTCATTCACCAGTACCTCCATGTGATCATATAAAGTATATGGCCACCTTTATCAAATTTACTGAGTGAAATTATAGAAATGACCCCAAATAAATTGGAAATGGCAAATAGAAACCAACTTTTCATGTGTGTATGTTGTCACATATTTCCAGAATTTCCCCTGCAGTCAATAGCAATAACAGTGTGTATGCTGATGAAAAAACTTGATAGTCAAACCTATATACAACTGTGTCTACATACAATAAATGTGAATTTTGCAAGAAATAAAACAGAGGTCTATCACAAGACTTTCTTTTTTCTCTTTTAGAATTCTGTTTGACAGCTTTGTTCCTAAAGGGTCACAGCTGAAACCACTGAATTTTGATTACAATACTTTTATTCAGACTTATATTTTAACTTAGGAGAGATAAAAAGAGGCAGGATTATATATATTATATCTATCTTTGTTAGCTCAATCCACTCCTATGTAAAAAGACCGTTGACAGTGATTGTGGGTTGACTATTTTGGCCTTGAAGTAAAAAAATGAATGTTATGAAAATCCAGTTCAGATTTTGAGGAAGACACACATGAACCACAATCAAACAACAAACAAATAATTAGTTTATTTATACACCTGCCTATATATGTTATATATAAATAAAGATATGCAAAATAGGAAATTATATAAGGGATAAGCAGAGATGCTATAAGTACAGATATGGATATAGATATAGACATCATTTTTTTCAGCTATAAGGAAGGAATAAAAAATGGATCTGTTCATACACTAACCAGAAAACAAGAGAAATACTGTTGTCTCCTCTTGGATTTTTTATTATTTCAAACCCGATTTTACATGTAATCTATAGCTAGCATTTTGTCTCTGCGTATATTATTTCACATGCACTACAGTACTGAAGCAGCAAAACTGACACCTAGACAGCATAGTATTAAAATGTGTAATCATTTCTAGAAAGCTGTGTGTGGTATGTCACAGCACAGTCAACTTGCATTAGCTTAGAAAATCTGTACTGCATCACTGAACATTAGCTCCAGTTCATCCATTATGGTGCAGAGATTGCTCATTGTGTTCCCAGGGCTCTTTTATATGAAAGAGCAATAGTGCTGTCTGCCAAAATGGTCTTGCCCTGTCAGAGTAGTTTTAATTGAGCTGAGCCGTAGGACCCTGCCCAGTGCTGTTATGGGAGCTGAGAGCCATTTGGTGAATAGCACTCTATGAGATTATGGCTGTTAAGAGTATAATGGACAGTTACTATAATATCCTACCCAACTAGAACACTATAAACATGTCCATAGGTAGTCATTTTACTTAGTTATCCTGTTTCCTAAAACAGTGTGGGTCTGAAGCTTTGTGTCTATCTTTATGTGAAAATTATGGTTTCTGTTGGCAACAAGTGTTACTCATTCTGTGGTCATGGGAGGGAGACAGAAGAGGTCATCTTTAGAAAGCCAACTTTTACTATTTAAATTCCTTCTGCATCTTTAGATCAACCGTTTTACCCAAGCAAAATGAAAACTAATGATATTTAAATATTTTATGTATTTTTCAATGATAATATGTTAACGATTCAATGGAAAAACTAGTTAACAAGGAAAATATTTTATTTTCAAGCTTATGAGAGATGATTGTAAATAATGGCAAATATAAACAGCCGTAAATAGGAACCGAATAATTTACCTTTTCAGTTGTTTTATTTGAGTAGTTCTGATACTTAAACATATATTCCTTAATTTAAATAATTGCTTTCTGGTTTCCAATTGATTTACAAGGTAGTGTATAAGATGAACAGCATGTCTGGAAAGAAACTAAGCAATAACTATTTCCTGTCAAGCTTATGCACATTTGCGTACGGAAAAAAAAATCATGAGTCATCAAAATGAAATTAGAAATGCAAGTTCTTTCTGGAGATGTTGAACAGAGGACATACATAGAAGTGCCCTTAATTTCATATCTCTGACAAATCACCAGAGATCAAACAAATAGAAAGGGTGATTTCTTATGATGATGATGGTGGTGACTTGTGCAACCCCATTAATTCTGTCTAATAGGCTTATCTTTGTCAGGCAGAAATCTGTGAATATGAGGCTCATTGTGCTTCCATCCTGTATAAATGATCGAATGTGTTTGCCTAGCAAAGACAAGCGGGAGAATTACCAGTTTGCAATACAATGGCATTGTGAAGACCAGAACCCAGAGCTATTTTTTCAGAGATGAAAAAAAACCAAAAAAAACCCAAAACCAAGTGAAGACTTAGTCAGGTTGGGACAATCTTTAATTAACGCGCTCCTTATGGTGAGTGGAGAGGAAAATAGATCTCACAGGAAAAATTTTTCTAATGTTATTTTTAACTTCCTGTAAGGATAGAGTGAATTGCTGTCCAGAAATGGCTATTTCTTTTGAAAAGATTTTGAACTATGTATATAGATTATTTTCAAATGTTGAAGAAACATTAACAACCAGCCAAAGATAGATAGACTTTTTATCTTCTTTAGGTATTTTTATACAATCTAAAACAAAGCATGTTTGTTCTTTCATGAGATGTAGATTTTTCCACATATCTGAACTGGAAATCCCAGTTTCTGCAATGTATAAGCATTGTGAGAAAAGCATTTATGCTATAAATATACTTTTGTTAAGTCACAAAATAAAAATAATTTCAAAATTGGGGATTTCTAATTCTCTGTGCACTTGTAAGGATCTCTGGAAAACTATATCTCTAGTAGTCTACCTCTTCCTGTAACCTGCCTCTTCATCTGTTGAAATGAAGAGAAGCCATAAAGCGATCAATTTGTTCCAATGCTTCCTGGCCAAGGGAGAAGGCAGTCCTATGCTACTGTCCTCCCACACTCCACTTCCATTCTTCCCATCTCATTTTGTCTATGTGTTGCATATCATGTTATAATCCTCAGTGGATCAATAGAGCTAAATGAATTGTTAAAAAAGTAAGCTTTTTTCTCTTTGTCTTCCTATTTATAGTTTCCTTTCCTCTCTTTGTCTGTTCTTCCTTCCCCTTCTCCCTTCCTTCTTTCCTCACTTTCTCTCATTCTAGTTATTTTTCTTAGGGCTAACAAGGGGTTAGCTGCCACAGCTAGTGTTGAGGATTATATAGGAATATCTCTGATAAAGATTACCACTGCATCAAAAGACCAAAAACTCAATGGCAGCAGGATATTTGACTGACTGCTCAGTCTCAGCAGCACTTGCCCTGACCAATCTAGACCTGACCCTTGCAGCTGTCGGGGCCACGATTTTAGCCTGTGCACATCTAGAACATGATGGACTTGGAATGACCTATAGGAGCATTTGTCATCCCTGCAGAAAACTTGTTAGATGAAAGCAAGCAGTATGAAGTCACTGTTGGAAAGGGTATGTGAAACCTACTCCTAATCACTTTTTCATCACTAGGGAGTCTGCAGATTTTAGCTGAGCCACTCTGTAGGGAGAAAAGGCATATCACTCTAGGTCAAAAGTGAAATGCCAGCTGGATGGAGGAAATTAAGACATTGTATACCAGCTATTTTGTCTGCCTATTTTTATCCAAGATCCATCAGTCTCTTCCAACAGTTTCTAGCTAATGGATAGCTAGAAACTTCTATGCTTCAGAACTCTACTCTTAATTAAAAGTAAATTTGGCTGATGAAGGAAGGTGGTGTTAAATAGTATCGTGTGAGTAATTTCATCATCAATGGAGAATTTGAAAACTGTTCCAAATATCATTACAAGCAGCCAAGATACGAAAATTCCATTTTTTTTTTTAACTATCTTAGGTAAATTATCATGCATTTTACAAGCCAGCATTTTTGGGAGAAAGGACTGTGCTTTCCTCACAAATTAAATATGCAAAGAGGCTTAGAAAGAAACACTTAAATTGTAGTGACAGAATATTTTTTTTGTCTCTTACAAGTACAAACAATAAAAAATACATTCTATCATAACAATTTGTAACATTCTTTTCCATACCTTTGACACTAACAAATTAAAATAATTTTCTCATTTCCATTGTTTTAATAACTTCTGCTTCAATTTTGAAACCAAAATGAAAATTAAAGGAATTGAAAGGGAGTATCATTGCAAAAGCTGATTACATATTGTACCAGGGACTTCACTGAAAGAAAATTAATATAAAAGAACCTGTTAGGTTGTCAGACCTGCCACAGACAAATAGCAGGGAGATATTTTGGACCTATATAGATCCTTTTCTACTCAAAAGAAGAAACTGTTGTAGTCTTGAATATCACTGAATGACATCTGTTGAAACAGAGGAGCTTTCTTTGCAACAGAAAAAAAAAAGACTAAAGTTTAAAAAGAATACTGGAAATGTTTACCACCAGCTATTTTCATACAGCATAATAATAAGTAGGACTATATAATACAAGAATGCTGGTATATACAATTTCAGGAAATTAACTCTGAGTGAATTAAAAAAGCCTATGAGCAAAGTGAGATGCACTAAAATAAATTGGAAGTACTCTGGAAAATATTCAAAACTGTACCTTGAATTCTGAAGGAAGTACATAAGAGTCAATATGAAACTATGGAAGATTCCATACATTATTAAGGATGAAAAGGAATGTGAAGCTGGAGAAGAAGAAGTAAAAAAAGCAAATATTCCGGATTAATGAACATCTCTTGATAAGTACTATGTTGATAAGAGTTTACAAATTTAAAAGGCAGTCATAATTATTCTTACTTAAAACCTGTTGAATCCTGTAACTGTGGTTTGATCTGAAACTCAATATGGTTAGCTTAATTTTTCTAGTACCTTGAGTGGGTTGATGACAGAGAGACAGAAATTTTCCTTTCTCGTTTGTTGTGAAGGCTATTTAACACTTCAACAGCACTCGTGAAACAGAGATTAGACAAAATAATCTTCTGGCTGGTTTCAAGCATATTCCTTCTTGAAAGTGACAATGAAATTCAAGTCTTCTCAAAATAAGTGAACAATGGCTGTGATTTTCTTTTTTTTTATTCTTTTTTAAAAAGAATTCCACAAAAACCCCGCAAACATGGAAAAAAGGCTTTAAAATTATACTTGTAGCACTCTGTGTTGATCAAGTTAAGTGTGAGCTGTAGATACAGGATATAGATGGAGGAATTGTGGGTCTAGTAAGGCCCTATATTATGGATTAAGTAATATGTTTAAATTGAGTCTTTCAATGGTACAAATGCTTTTGATTGGTAACAGCATCTGTCTGGTATACTATTTGGGATTTTTTTTTATAAAATCAGAGCTCTTTTAAATAAGACAGCTTTGAGAAAAAGCCATTCCATGGGGAAGTTGACCATGACAACGAGTTGTCCCACAGGGAAGACAAGAGAGACCAAGATCTCTCCCAAGGGGATAAAGACAATGGCAATAAGCTTTTCAAAGGAGAAGATGAACATGACAAAGAGTTGTCCCAATGGAAAGACTACAACATCTAAGAGTTGGCCCGGGGGAAGACGACCTCAGCTACATCTGGGACAACCCCTCGGCCATGGTGAATGATGAGGATCCTCATATTGGTCCCAAGGAGGGGCCAAGATGTCCCAGTGGTGTGGCTACAGAGGCCGCAGAAGAGGCAGTCGGTGACCTGCACAGCACATGTCCTGCCCCAGCAGGTCCCACAGACACCAAGCTGGCAGCTGCTACCCTGGCTAGAGGTCCTGAGGAAGAGGAGCTTCCAAGGGGGAAAAGGCAGCAGCTTCTTCTGCCTTCAGCAAACAGGTGACAGCAGCAGGGGCAGAGAGCCAGGTTGCTGCCCTGCACAGTCCCTTGTCTCCCCAGCTGGAAGCCCAAGTCCTCAGCAAGAAGTGGGGTCTCTGCAAGAAATGGCCCTCCCACTTCAGGCAGGAGCTCTGGGTTCTGCACGGGCTGTTTCAGTGGTCCTGCACGGTGGGATGGCCAGAGGATTAGTGCCCCCCACTACCAGTACCAGACAGGTCCCCAGGGATGGCACCCTGAAGGAGTAACACATGGTGGGTTTGCTGTGAGCATGTTAATAAAAGATGCTGATTTTCCAAATGTGCTCATCTGTGCCTGGTCCATCTCAGGAGCAAGACAGGTGCAGGCCAGGCACCAGAGATTTGAAACTTGATAGCTGTATGGATGCTGTGGCCAAGATGGACACCACTTGCCGTGTCAACCATGACACCCAGTTTACACTGTGCAAGTGAATTCCCCCACAAGGACAAGGGTGGTTGATTTGGAGGTGTCCCTGGTTTCCATTTTCTTTGAAATAAAAAGTATCTTTTTCTCTTATTTGGCCTGATCTGTTTTTATAACGCCTCTGTAATTTTTAGGATCATATAAATTCTATGGACAGTAAAACACTTCCTTTTTTAAGAGAGAAAAAAATAAAGGAAATCAATTGTCACCATTTTTTTTGGCAGTGAAAAGTGCACTAAACATCCCCACCAGTGGGGAGGTGAATTCATCAATTCTAAGTATAGGCATTGAAAAAATAAACTATATTTTTTAATCACCAGTTGACCACCATGAAGCAGAAATTCCTTCTCAGCAACTTGAAGACTGGAATAGGGGAAGTCTGCACAGCTGTTGCTAACACCTTTCCTTGAAAACCTGCCTCATGGCAGGGCTCTTCCTTCTCTCCAAGGGGCAGGGTTTGTCTCACCACAGTGGGAGCATTACCTGCAGCTGCAGCTCTCTGTGGCCCTCACCTGAGTGGGATGGAGGTGTGCAGTGTGGGAGTTGCAGGTCCTTCCACTCTGCCATGACCTGTCAGGTGGTGTTGCCTGGTCATCCCAAAAGCAACTCATCCTGGGGAGTGAGCGGGGAGAAAACCTTCAAGTCATGTTGACATGGCGCAAGAGGGAGCATTGCCAGATCGGAGGGTGGTGAGTCACTGGCACAGGTTGCCCAGAGAAGTTGTGGCTGTCTCATCCCTGGAACTATTCAAGGCTAGGCTGAACAGGGCTTGGAGCAACCAGGTCTAGTGGAAGATGTGCCTGTCCAGGGCATGGGGTAGGACAAAATGACCTTTAGGGTCCCCTCCAACCCAAACCATCCTATGAGATGATGAATAGCAGGGGCAGCAAGTTGGCCAAGCCCCCAGACCAGCACTGGGGTCCCACATCCAGATTTATCTCTTTCTCCTCTGTTATGCCACAAGACCCCTCCCATGGAGCAGCCCTCACAGCTGGGAGATGTGTTAATCCACTGAATGGACATCATGTTTCACTGACTATCTGGATCCATACACAGCTTAAAATATTTCTGAGGGTGGCTGAAACTTCTGACCATTTGAAAGGGAAAGAACAATGATTTGAAATGGATCGTTCGTAAAAAAATATAGGAAGACTTGACCTTTTGGTAGCAGGGAGGCTGCAGTGGTGGCCTCTATGAGAAGAGATGAGGGGCTGCCCCTCTGTTGAACAGACCCAGTCCCAACCAGCTCTAAAATAGAATTGCTGCTGGTCAAAGCTGAGATTATCAGTGATACTGGTGGTTGCCTCTGTGGTAACATATTTATGAAGTTGTAAAAAACCCACAAAACCCCACACCTACACAGCAGCTCTGAGAGAGGAGTGAAAAAATGTCAGAAAAACATTCTTGCAGACACCAGGGTCAGAGAAGGAGGAGGTGATCCCCTATGTGTCAGAGCATATTCTCCTGCAACATGAAGAAGGTGAGGCAAGCTGTCTCCCTGCAGTCCTGAGAATCACATCAGAGCAGATGCATCCTGCAGCCCATGCAGGATTCCATGCCAGAGGAGGTAGATATGCCTTGTGTTATGATCCAGTTATTAAGGGGTGCCTCTGCCTGAATTAAGGTGCAGACAAGATCATAATTAATAGTATCAATTTTATTTAACAATAAATGTGAGGAAGAGAGAGAGAGAGAAATAGGAAGAAGGGCCGGGGAAGAAGAGAAAGAGAATTAAAGAGAGAGATACATTAAGCAAAAGATATCACCACCACATGAACTTCTCCCATCTCCTGCTGGTCCTTCTTCACCCTGGTCTGATCAGTGGTAGGGGTCCCAGAGTGTTCTACTGGAGGTGCCACTTTTATACAGTACAAGTCCCAGGTATCCATGAGGCATAGGTGCTGTTCCCATAGCTTGGGAAATTTGTGTAAGCAGTTGCTTCCTTTTTCACAGTTTGCCACAGGAATTTTATGTCCAGTGAGGTCACTCAGATCTGCCTCACCAGGCCTGGAACCTTTCTGTTGTTGCTGTCCACACTTGTCACAAGTTTCCAAGTCAGCACAGTGGAATTTTGTTCAGTGTGCTAATTCCAAACCTTCACCTTCATTTAGGTCTGGTATTAACACCTTCCTGTTTGCCATATGTGCTTAAGTTCCTGTTATGGTGGATTATCCTATGGGTATTTCCTTCTTTGATAGTGTTTGAGAGAGTTGTCATGCTCTTTAAGTCCTTACACTTCGACAGAAACTGCAGTCCATAAAGACCCAATTATTGAGCTTGCTTCTGACAGAAGATGTAGCTTTTGGAGAGGAATACTTGCATGAGCAGGCTTTTTGGCAGGAGCAGTGACCCTGTAGGAGATCAGTCTGGTCCTGAAAGACTGAACCCAGTGGAAAGGACCCACACTGGAGCAGTTCATGAAGAACTGTATCCCATGGAAAGGATCACATGCTGGAGAAGGGTAAGTGTGTGGGGAGGAAGAAGAAGCAGATGTAAACTGGCAGTTGCTCTTATTCCTTGATACTCTGTGTTGCTCATGGGGATAAACATAGAAGAGTTGGGAGTGAAGGAGCAAAATTGAGCCTGGGAATAAGGAGAGGTGGGGGAAAGCTTTAATTTTGGTTTCATTTCTCACACCCTACTCTCTTTTTAATTGACAATGAATTAAATTTATTTTCCCAAATTTGAATCTGTCATGCTTGTGAGAAATACCCCTGTCCTTTTTTGGTCTTATTTTCTTCCCCTGTCCTAGTGAGAAGAACTTAGAGAACAGCTTAGTCGGCATCTGGCAGCCAGTCAAGGTTAACCCATCACAGTGTCCATGTGGCAAAGTAGAAAGGGCAATAGTCTGATGTCCAGAGAAGCCACATGCAAGATCTGAATCCCCTGCAAGGAGCAAACCTACCTGACAGCAATCAGGTCAGCAGATAGAGGCCTTCACACAGCAGGGAGTCACCCACTGCCACACTGCTGTTTCCTCCTAACATCATCTCCCTGGCTCTGCTACCACAGAGGTGTCCATTTGCAATCCAGTGAACACAGTCTTTGCCTGTCCCTCCTGGAGCTTTGGGCTCTCTTGTTTGCATGGGCTCAGAGAAGATCCTGTAGATTTTGTTTACATATCCCTCGATGCTGTGCCATCTGCCCTTTTCACAGCTCCTTGCCCTGTTGACAGACCCAGGTCCCAGAGTCAGGGACAGCACCTCCGCCAGCCCCAGCTCTGTGAGACGCATCAGGTGGCCCTGCAGCCCCACTTCTGGGTGGCCCTGTCCTCTCTCCGGCACAGCTGTGCCGTGCCTGCTGTATTTGCTGCAGTCAGTGGGGACTGTGCCCAATGACAAATCAGCCCTGTTACTGCTCAGTCCTGTGCTGCCTTCAGCAGCATCTCCAGCTCTTTTCCATGCCCACGTAGTGATATGTCTGTTAGCTGCCTCTGTTTGCTCTGTTTTTATCACCTTTTTATATCTTAAATCAAGGGACTTTCTAAGTCAGACCTGTAAATCTCAAATCTTTGCTACAGTCTGTGGAAGAGACTATTTTTTTACTTTATTACTGAATCCAAGATTTGTTCTCCTACTTCTATTTGCATATGTAAGGATGTAAAATATTTCACTTTGAATGATTGCACTGTATTGAATTTGGGTTCAGGCTTTCCTGGAGCAATACATTCCCATTTATAAAAAACCATTTGATCCAGTTCATTCTGTATTTAATGCCAGTTCCTATCTTCAAAATATAATCCCCTACGTTTGTAGAAATCACTGTTTCAGGCCATTATAATTTCCGTGTGCTTTTAGGATATATGGTTTTGTCCCTGATATGTACAAGTTCTGAAATAAATCAGGAGATATACAGCCAATATAAAAAAATTTTACTGTTTTGAAAAGAAATTAAAATTACTCTTGTAACACCATGAATACTATAACTAGCTTTATATTGCTTGCATTATCATCACTTCATCATTATTTCTATTACTATTTCTTTTGGTTATAAAATGGATGAGGGGAAAATGAAACAGAAGGTCTTATAAACTTATGGCATAATAGTGATCCTTGTATGCAATTAATAAACGTCTCTTAGCACTGGCAATCTCATAGACTTTATATCTATTAAATATGCTTAGTGGTATTATTACACATATATTTCACAATTTTTTCTAGATATCTTTAGTAATTTTTTCTTAACTGGTAAGTTAAGCTAAATGAAATATTTTCACATCTTCCATAGCAATATACTAATCCCACATTTTTTAAAATATTTCATGGGAATGTAGTCATTACATCAACATTTATTAAGAGAACATTTCAAGAGTTTTTTCCAATACAATTTAAACAAATATAGTGAAAAGGTAAAATAGGCAATTTTGAAGTATTTTTTTGGGCACTAACCATTTTCTCCTCTGTAAATTATAAACCTTTAATCTTGAATTGTACCCAAGCAGCATTTTAAAATGGTGATCTTCAGAGGGAAGCATTATATGTTTCCAGCAATTTTAACTTCTTTATAAATATGCAGCAGACTTAAAAAAAAAAAAATAGAGGAAACTCCCAAAACTTGGATATTTGCCTTCCTAATTTTAGATAAATTATAAGATAAACTGAAGAGTGAGAAGCCTGTTTACACACAATGAAGCACGTAAAAGCAGTGTAATCTAAATGGAAGAAATTGATTTTTAGTATTGAATGAGTCCATTGATTTTCATTCTGACAAAAGAAAACAGCCTCACTGAATACAGTCAACAGGAAATGAGGTGTCTTCTCTGAAGTATATACTACAATTATCTGATAAATACATAATCTCTTCAACAAGCAGATGCCAGCATCTACACTACAAAAAGAAACCCAAACAGTGCCCCAATAATTACAATGGACACACTGTACTTCATTACTCACTGCCACCATCATAACTGCACTTTTTACGCTGAGACGAGAGATAAAGATGATTGAAATGAAGAGCACATCATGGTGAGCAAATAGTACGTTTTTTGTATACAATATAGTCAATGATTTATTGGTCGTAGGTTTTGGGGGTTTTTTATTGTTATTTTTAATTTTTTAGTTCTGTCAGCTGAGAAGACTTTCCAGAAGTCTATAACATAGGTTTTGAAGCAGCAGTGTAGCAAATACATTTGACAAATTTAGGACCAGTGTAAGGTAGCTAACACCTACAAAGACTAATACTGTCAAAAAAGGAAGCCATCAACTTTTAGAAGACCTAGGAAATGCAGTCAAATGTTATACTGTGTTATCATTGTGTTAGCGTTGGTATTTTTTTGCCAATATGTGGATGTCTAAGTCAGTTCTGTCCTTAGCAGGAATTTGAGGTGATGGTCCTTCTTTTATACTTTTACTTTATAGCCCCCTTGTTACAGCACTTATGTGTTGGTTTGACGATTACTGCACTATGTTAAGAGCCTCAGGAGACAAAGAACTGGCAAACAGGTGTTGCAAACATCTTTGGGTCTTATTTGAGGAAGCAGCGTTGCTTTATTTAAATATTCTATTATTCTTTTAATGAAAAGCTCAAGGTGGCAGTCATACTCTGAAACAGTCCTTGTGAACCCACTTCACTGCCATGATAAAAAATTTGCCTTTTAGCATTTCTTTCTTCTGAGATATATAAAAAAAAAATCTAATGTCCTTGTTAGATTGCTAATACTGACCTTGCTAACAACACTCTTCATGAGTAAAAAATAAGCACTTTTTAGAGATGCTCTAGCTGTCATTATTAGGCTTAATATACAACTGCAATAACAAAAAAATCCACTAACAAACCATAAAAAGAAAAGAAACATCACTCCCCAAAAAGAAAACACAGCACCAGAACATAATGTGACCCATCTACCAAAATACATATAATTTCCATGGCTACCAAATGAGATGGAAACTATGGGGGTTTTATCACGACTTGAGGTGTTTTAACTGTACACATGGTAGATTTTTAGTTGTTTTTTTGTTTATTTCAGGATCGTCAGCAATATGCATCTTGTTAAATTTAAATACCGGTTAGAATGTAATTAGTCACAAGAGGTTTTTTCACATTGGATATTTTGTGAAGATTTGTTGTCTCTTTTTTATGTAGACATATGATCTTTCACAAGCATGAAATTACACCTAATGATATGTTTACATATCGAAATCTCCATTTTTTTCTCTGTGTTGAGCAGAACAAAGTCGAAAGGTCAAACAAGTTTCCAGTTGTCTATTTCCAAAAACAAACTGAAATCCAGTTCCTTAACAACTGACTAAGTAGGGATGTCCCAGTCCTAAAAAAGATATGTTATTTTATATATATATATAAAAACTTTAGATGAAATAACTGTAAAAGTATTATAGCTAGGGATGCAGGAAATTGACACTGATTTAGCAAGGTTAACACAGGTCCTTTAAACAGATCAGGATGGTTTTGTCAGCTTTTTGTTATCTGACCAGGAATCAGTGAAAAGGTCTTAGTCTGTGACCTACACATTTTATGTGAAATATTCACACATTTAGTGAAATAACAGTATTTTAAAACAAGCAAACAACACCCTGCCACTCTCCCCGACCCCCAACTCTGAACGGAATGGATTGCTATTCAAGTTGGAGTCATTCCCTGTCAGAGGTTTTTTCTAAAACTGACCTAAAGAGTTAGCAAGGTTTTTAGTGTCTATTCCATTACATTTAGTCCCTTCCACAAATAATCCCGGGTTCAATTTCACTTAAATTAAGTCTCAGTTTTTTTTAATAGTCTTGTCTTTTATTTTAATTTCTTATAATTTCAATTTTAAGCTCATAATATCCTCAAATAGATAACGAGCCACCATTAGAGAAATGGTCAAGGCACAATGCATATTTTATGAATGAAGGATTACTTTTCCTAGCCTGTGATCATTAAATGAATATGCATACAGTTTTAGTTGTGAACCTTCAATACCCATATAAAAAGTAAGGGAACTATTACAGTAATAATTTGATACCAATTTCATAATAAATTTTAAATTATTATCAGATCACTCTTATCACTAATGGATTTAGATTATCCACTACCAAGTTTGAGCCCAAATATGAGGTGCTGCACAAAATATCTAAGTGCCATTAAGTACAAAAATAAACACATAAAATTAGAAATTTAATCAATTGAAATAGACTTTGTAGACATTTGGTGGGAAATTCTGTGGGTCTCTGTTGGTTCCTAGGGACCTAGATTAATATCTGTACATGGTGTTGTACGGTGTTACCCTAACCGAGCTACTATTTAAAGGATAGCTCAGTAATCTCCGTTATGGTATTCCCACAGCATTTGATCCAATTTATTTGCAGTCAGACAAGCTAGTCAACTTTCTGGCTTCTAGGAAATCCTCAGAAAATAACCTAAAATCTTAGACATAACAGTGAATGGTCTTTCGATGGCATGACATACTCTGTTGCACCAGGTAGGAAGGCAAGTCATTGCTACTGCAGAATGGTCTCCACTCCAAGATCAGCTAAAACCAACAAGACTGGCGACATTGTCAGTATTCTTAATTTTCCATGGATGTTTAGGAAAACCCTTTCCTTACTTTGGGATTTATTTTCATCATTCTTTATAATTTCCTTGATATTATTGCCTAGTGTTGAAATGAATTATTTTCCAACGGACTGTATGGCATCAGAGTTTTAAAGAGCTCTGGATCATAACCTTGATTCAAAATGTGGAATTGACCTCTGTGAAAATATATTGTGTTTAGTTCTTTGGTTTCTTGTAAGGATAGGGATCAGATATTCAAGATTAGTTTCAGGGTCAGGCTTTTTCAGTATCAAATGCAAAATCAGGAAATATATAGAGAAATAGATTTTAACATACAAGATTAAACATAGAATCTGTAGCAGGTTTATGTTAAACAGATTTGAATTTCAGATGAACAAAAGAACTAAAGGGATTGTCTTACTTCTGTTGAGTACAAGTCCATGCCAAGGTAGGGGGGGAGGGGG
The DNA here is from genome assembly GCA_014706295.1 of Lycocorax pyrrhopterus obiensis. Taxonomy (NCBI): domain Eukaryota; kingdom Metazoa; phylum Chordata; class Aves; order Passeriformes; family Paradisaeidae; genus Lycocorax; species Lycocorax pyrrhopterus. The sequence goes on along the minus strand of JACSVZ010000001.1, from coordinate 23,021,463 downwards.
GGAAGGGAAGGCTTGAATTTAATTTGAGTATACACTAATGCCCTTGTTCAGCTTCATTTAAAATCAGTTAGCATTTCCAGCTCCCAACTTTAACAGAATGTCAATAATTCATTAAAATTAAATTACAATCACAATATTTTAATTTAGGCAAAGTAAGGCAATAAACACACAATCTGTTAATCAAAACTAATGTCATTCTCCTTTCTTTTGCAAAATTCTCCACATGAACAAAATTTGAAAAAAAATATTGTAATATGTATAAGAATTTTGGAAATTTTCCAAATACTAGCAGTTCATGGTACATTTACCAGTTTCAGATATGGCATGTGGCAAGAATATTTTCTTAGACTTTTCAAATAATTATTCAATTATAAAATTGATCTGATTTCTACTAGCTTAATGTCCAATTTAACTCAGAGTTATAAGGGTGCCACTGAAACCCACATAATAGAGGTTAAATAATAATTCTACCTAATGAAATTCCAATTCTTCTGTATAGTATATTGTCTATACACTTTTTTACAGTGAAGAAGTCCTAAGGGGTTTTGTTTGTTTGCATGTTTGTTTGTCTATTTTTTCAGATACTTTCTACAAAGAGTGAAAGACAGTAGTTGTTCCATACTGCAGAATTCTGCACATGCATCAGAATACAGAGTTCTGCGTTAACACATAGACTGTGAATTTGTTATTACACTATATTGCCCAATTCAATTATTAGCATATGCCATAAAGTAAACCTCACAAATAAAACAAAACATTTAGAGGTAAAAACATGTCATGCTGGAACTAGTGTTGTGTAACTTCTCATTTGAAAGCTCCAAATTCCGATTGTGGAGTCACTGAGACCTGCAATCACTACAGCATGAAGGCTTACGCTATGTGGAGACTTTTTATCCAAGTTGGCAATAAGCACATCGTTTGTAAACAATTCCAGGCAGCAGAATTGTTCCTGTTACTTAAAAAAAGTTCCATCATTTCTTCAAAGGGTTTTCATTTTTGGAAAGGAACAGGTTTAAAAAAAAAATATCAGTTGCAAGCACAAAAAAACCCCCACACTTCTTCATTAAAAAAAAAAAAATAGGGCTATCTTGTCCATTACCATGTGAAATAACCACAATTAAACTGCAGGGAAATTGTTTAAGTATGGAACTATTGATCTGGCAAGTTTGTTACTGTGATTTAGTCTGTTAGAAAGGGAGTTCTTAAATGTAAAATACTAGAATAACCATGACAGGGAGAAGAGAAGAGAGGAAAGGGGATAATTAGAAGTCTAGCTATTTTGAAGAAAGGAGACATATTTTTGATGCTCCCCCCTAAGTGAAATTCATTCACAAAAAATATATTCTGTGGGGCTTAAATATGTGAACAAAGAATACAACTGGTTTGATCTTTCCTGAAAGAATGATCATACACATAGAGATGGTCTTGATCTTATGAGACTGTGGACTCCTTTGAAGGTTTCCATTGCTGCTAAAGATTATCTAAGAGTCTGAACCATGAGAGACACAATATACGTGAGTGCACATCTGCTTACATACACATACCTTTGTTTAATTTAAGGTGCTTGAACCTGTAAGCGTAAACTCCTGTGAAAAGCTTTAATGGCTCATGTGAGGCTGACCATCATATTTCTCTGTTGAGGAACTGATAGTGCTACTTGACTTCTGTCAAATAACTTGATTGCAGAATTGTTCTCAAAGATGATTAAATGTTTTAAGGAAGGCAAGGTTTGTGAGCTAAAATAAAGTTGACTTGTTTTTTTCTTCTGAGACGGTTTAGAGAGGGATTATTGTGAAAAAAATTGAGACATAGGTTAAGAGAAAAAGAAAGATTAGGCATCTTTTTATATGGCATATATAATAGAAATCTGCTGCACTGGCACAGTGCTAGCAGTTAAATTAGACCATAGTTGTGTACATTAAGATGTATCAGTTTATCTGAAAAAAATCTTCACCTTTTTTTTGTCAGGTTGTTTGTTTATTTGTTTTACCAAATAAATTTGGGTTTGAAATGAAAACAGACTAGATGGAGAAAATGCACCAAAAGATATAAGGTATTTTATAACATACTTAAAACGCTATCTTGTGCATTTATATATTATAAGTTAATAATTCAACTTCTGGTCCTTATTGGAGCTAATAATGTATTATTTGTTACCTGTGGGTAATGCATGTTATGTAGGAATATTCATAAAAGACTTCTCATGTATTAATATGTAACTCTACTTCCACTTATCTATCAAATATAGATCAAAGAAGCTCTTCTTTTACCTAATTTGTGTATAGTCCACCTGAGTTAAACAGGAATAGTCACAAAAATAAAGTTGTACATATGTATGCTTACATAGAATTGAAACAATGTTCAATTATAGATTTTAAAAAAAAAAATTATTACTATTGAAGTATCTTATTTAACAGTTCTTTTCCCAGGAAGTTAATGTAACCCATTTGATATGTTACCAAGCTTCTTTTGGCCTACAAAATATCTTCATAGTGCTTTAGACAGCCATTTCAGGGTGGGGGAGGGGGCACAGTTGTTTTAGTTGGGGTTTCATGTTTTGGTTCAGTTTCTTTTGATTTGGGTTTTCTCTATTTTCCCTGGAAATAGCAGATCTTAAATTATAACTTTTTTCTTGAAAATAATATGATGGCCCATAATTTGATATGACTCTGCATTTCAAATAACCTGCCCGATGCCCTTTAGAGGAATTCCATTAATTGGAAAGATTGGGATACCTGAATCTCGGGCTAAAACACTTTCATGCTGCTATGACAGGTCATAACATAGAATCCTTAAATGGTGTGGGTTGGAGGGGACCCTAGAGATCATCTAGTTCCAACTCCCCCCTTGTCAGCCATCGACAAGGACACAATCACAACCTACATCTCAACCCAAATCACAAAATTCTTCAGGGAAACCATATAGGAATATATCTAACATACACCATGCAATCACAATAATTATAAAAGATAAACACAGATTTTGTATTCGTATCTTTTTTAAAAAGCAGATTGAATTAAAAAATACTTTCTCTGGGTTTTTTCCCCATTTTAAAACCATATTTAAGCAATAGAATTGCAGATATCTATGCCATTGATGGTTTAATGTGCTAGCTGCGAATAATTTACCTAAATATGGTTAGAGATGAAAGCAATATGCTTGCACTCTTGGATCCACCTCATGTTGTATTCTGCTAGTGTCAGCCTCTAGGTTCTCCTTGCCAAGAGCAATTCTTTCTTTTTCTTTTTTCTTTCCTTATTTTCCCCCCCTTTGGTTTAAGAACATGGGTAGTACAAGCTATCAATTCTTCACAGGTACTGAGCAGACTGCCTCTAAAATGTTCTTTTAATAACTTCTTCAGGGAAAACAGCCTTTCAGTCAAGGATACCTCTAATTGTGTTGGATTTACTTGACATTTTCCTAGGATCTTAAGAAGTGATGAGGAAACTGAATTTGACACTAAAGTGAAATTTTTGACATTCACTTGGTCTTTAGTGAAGTTAAAATACTGCTGTTAAAGAACTACTACCTCCCAAGATGCTGCAATTATTTTTCTCAACATTTTTTATTTGCTGAATAAGAGATGCAGATATCCTTTTCTTTCAAAGCTTCTAGCAACAAATTGTTCCATTTATTACAGAGAGGAATCATAAGTAACACAGACCAGACAATGGGAAGATGAGACATTGCTGAATTGCTGAAGCAAATGAATAGAATTAATCTTGAAATTATTCTCTGAAGCGAACAATCAGGTAACTTTTGAACAAGCATCTGTTTCACAGTATGCAGTTTCTAGTAAAATTGTGTAATTTACATAGTATTCCAAATTGCCTTTTCCAGTCTACTTTAAAGTTCAAGGTTGCAGGACTAATCTGCAAGGAGAAATTCTTGTCACTGCTTGGTTTGAGATTCATTCTGTGGCACACACAAGCACAGATTTAAGACAGAACTTAATGTAAAGTCAGGTCACTTTTATTCAAAGTTATCAAACCAGTTGCCATCACTATTTTAATTTTAAATAAAGGCTAATGAGCAATTACTCGTATATTTTATTTCTCCAATTGCTTCCAATACTACTGTTTTTCTTCCATTTTTCGTCAGTGTCTCGGGTTATGACAGGAACATTCATATAGATGACTCATAGACCTAAGAGTCAAAATTATTTTAACCATGCAGCTGTGTAAGGTGTTTCCTCAGAAGTAAGTTTATGCACAAACCATGTCAGAGGAGTTACATTTATGAGGCTTCTCCCCACTGTGCAGGTTCAGATGGTCCCATAAAACACATTCTGAGAGAATTTTTTCCCACAGATCTTGTACTGGAATGGTTTGATGTCTGCATGCACTTCAATGCCAAATTATACTGCTCTTTTGCGTAAATGTCAGGTCCCAGAGTAGACACATGAAATATTTTGTGTATCTTTCAGTGATTGGCATAATTTTCTAGATGCTGAAGTACTGTTATATATCTATATTTCATAAGTGTACTGATGTTTACTCTGACATCGCCATTTGTATACATTAGCAAATAATGGAGAAACCTGAGGGTATAAATCAGCATTCCCTAAAGTAAATATCCTGTGAGATCAAATGCCCAGGCTCTGCTATTTTTATGCATGGAAGGTAGTTACACAGTGAGACCTGAATACTCAGCATTCAAAATGTCCAAGGGTTTAAAGATATACTTATATATTTATTTATTTTCAAAAAATCTCTAGGTTTTTTTTATAACAAAGGCTGAACAAAATGTTTACTTTGCCAACATATTTGTTTGAGAAACAGAAATTCTGTCTATTTTCAGCAAGATTGCACACTTTTAAAAGATTGAGAATGGTGTAAAAGACACATTTTCTTATTTAGAAGACAATAGGCCAAATTGCTATTCGTGATGAGCAAGTTCAGCTCCAGAGAAGGCAATGTGGCTATTCCCGTTTACTTCTACTGAATATGCATGTGTTCCTGCCACTAATACCAGTGAAACTGAACATGTACAGATGAGGAAAACTCATGCTCATATTGCTTATTCACGATATTTTGTTTTATTGCTATTTAAAATATGCATCTTCACTTTGGAAAATAAGATTATATGCTCTATGAATGATAAAATGCCTGAATGAAAAACCAGAGTAGCTCCTATTAGTACATTTGACCACCTGAAGAAGGCTGTTTTTCTAAATATATGGAAAATGTTCCCAGTGATGCCAACAGTTCTAATAATTAAAGAAATTGCTATCAAAGATGGTAGGATAATGCTAAAGTAGGAAACATTTTGAAATATTAGTATGTTCTGACAATGTGAAGAGATAAACATTGAAAAAGCTGGTTTGGTTATTGTCCAAGCTCCATCACCAAACATATTTCTAATACATCAGGCAAACACCTGCCAAGAATGACAGGGTGTTTTCTTTGGATAGAGAGATGGACTAGATACCATCTGAAGGTCCCTAGGTAACTGCAAATGTAAATTTAGGAGCAGTTCTCTTGTCTCAATTTTATTATTTATAGCTCATTTCAAAGTAACTTAAAAAAGTTAAATGGCTTTAAATACTGGAACAAAAGCCTTATGGTACACTTGTGAAAGTACTCTTGGATTTATCATGTAATCTTTGTTTAAAAATTAAACTCTTAAATGAAACAGTTTTGTGTTTATGAACAGATTTTAATTTGGAAATAAATAGGAATCTCCTGTGATTTTAAATAGTCTATCTACTTTTTTAAATACTGAGACAAAGAAGAAAAACGCTGTGGAGGTTTTTAGATTTGGAGTAATTTGGAAGTTTTATCAAGTAGAAAGTAAACATATATTTATAATGGATCTTAAATTTGCATACAGTCAAATCAAAGAACGTTTCGACATGATGCTGTAAATAAAAATGAGATCTTATTTTCAGTTTCCAAGATTTTAACTTTTTATTCTATCACTGAACATTGTCCCACTGCAATATTTTAATTTGTGTGAGGATGACTAATTCATGCTTCAGGAGTTGTGCCTGTTAAAAGTAAAGAATGGCAATTTACCTTTTGTTTAGAAAGTTCTGGTGGATATTCCTGTTAGTAGATGATTAATTGCCTTAAAGCATCCTCTGTGGAGGAAGTCAGCTTCTGGGAAGATCCTTCCCAAGAAAACCCAGTACTAACCTGTATGGGGTATTACAAACAGCAGTCAAGTAGCCTGAGTAGCCATCATAGTATTTTAGCAATAGGATTTGGCTTGGATATAGGCAACAGTTCTAAGTCCTTAACAAAAAGATTTGAAGCCATATCTCCAGTGCCTATCTAGGTTCTATGGAGGAGAATTTCAGAGAATAATATTGTTCAACATCTTACTGAAGGTATTTTGTAGCAGAAATGTGCAGAAACTTGAGTCAGAGGATGAATATATTATATAAATTTAATTCAGTTTTAAAGCCAATCATTTGGTAATAAATTTCCATGACTTTCTGTTTGGTCCAGGTTTTTGGAACTGCTTCTCTTACTAGAAAGTGAATAGTTGAGGTTTTTGAGACAGAAGAAACAAAGTGTATGGTTGCTGCTGTCACCCTTTTTTCAGATACTGCACTGAGTGTCTAACCTAAGAGACTGAAATTTGTTGAAGAAAGGCTGTCATGCTTCAGTTCTTATTCTAAAATCTGGCATTTCATACAGAGTTGTATCCATCACTACCTCTGAAACTTAAAACCAAGACCTGAAACAAGTATCAGAAACAGAATGACAACCCTGATATACACCTCCATAATTTCCAAATATAGTAGGTATCCCCAAAATACTTTCCATGCACATATTGCAATCCTGAGACCCTCTACCATTCAACTATTTTGCTATCAGACTGGAGGGGACCATTCCTGAATATCACTGCCAAAGGAGAAATATATGTACAATGCCACATTTTAAAAAAAATAGCAAAATTTGCCCTTGGTGCTGTGTTATTGTTGTTGCCAACAGTTTATACCCATTTTCTTCATTTATATGGTTTTGTGCTTTGCTGAGATATATGCTTTACTCTTTCTTATTTTTTATTACCCTACCCATCTTCAATAAGAAGTGCCATAATTTATTACTAGATATGCAAAGACAGAACATCGTTTACGCCTGACAGAACTCCAGTTGCTAGGAATGAATAAACCACTGGCGTGGGATTCTATCAAACAACAGTATTTAATAGGAAGAACATTATGCCACTGTAATGACTCCCTTCAGCTTCAACAAATTCATGTCCACTTGGAACAAAACGATTCAAGAGTAATTGTACATTGCAATCCTGTTGCAATATATTGAACTGTACGTGCACAGAATTTTTCATGACAACAACAGGACTACATTTTGTCTCCAGAGGCAACTGGTATCAGCCACCAGTTAGAAACATTTGGAAGAAACCAGTGTAACCCTGGCTTTCTTATGACAGTACCTTAGTGTAAAGTAAACTGCGCATGTTCTGCCTATAGTGTATAAACGTGATTAATAGCGCAGATATTTACTTTCATTATTTGTTTTATGAAAATATGTCTGAGCAGATGCAAAATCTGCTGTGAAAAAATACACAGTGGTTAGCCTGGTGGACTGCTTTTGCACAATTGTGTAGAATATTCAATAAGTCTCCATAATTATGTATTTTTTCTTAATAAGTGAAATTATGTTATATTTTGTTTTTTTCAGGCGGCAGAAATACACAAAGTACTCAAGACATTCTTATATATCAGTCATTGGTATTGCTCTTGCTAGTAAGAAAGATATTACAGGTTTTCTATTTCTTTTTTCCTAATTCTCAAGATTTAGAGACTGCAGGTTGAATTTTCATGTCAGAACTGTGAAAGAGAAGAGGCTTCAGGCTTAGGAAGAGGATTATAGTTTTCTCCAAAATTTCTCACAGTAGAAGTTTTCAGTCAGATTTTCTCTCGTGCAAAATATGGCCTCATTGCCAATGTAAACTTCTGCCAATGTAAGCCTCTGGTCTGAAGAAACTTTAAAAGAGAGTCTGTATATGAAAAATTGAGAAGAAAACAGAAAAACAAACAAACAAACAAACAATAAGGATTATTTTTTCTCACAACATATTTTTTAGGAAATTCTCTTTTTGTGTAATGAAAAGTCAAGTGTTGTATAAACCCGTATTTTAATCTTAGCAGCATCAACATATTAAATACATTCTGTTTATGCACTTATAGGTAAGATTCTATTACACTTTCAATATTATCCTTATTTTCAAATCCTAATACCAGTTATTACCCCAGAATTCCAGTTCTTCATCTAATTACTTATTTCCATGGAAAACCAGAACTGATTACTTGGAGATTGATTTGCTCTGCAGTTATTGAGTCTAATTTATACCAGTACATGGCTTGATCACAAAGTGCTCACTGTGGTTATACTTTTGCCATGAGATTAATGATTTAACATTTGAGCCTGTAATTGGCCACCTGGATCACATGTTTTGCAATTATTGCTTGGATGACCACACCTTCTGTGGGGGAATTTTACTTAATCATCTGAAAAAAGTAAGAGTGTGATTAAATCAAGAGCACCTGTAGGACTGAGTTTCATCTTCTGAAAACACACACACAAAAAAACCCTTTCCTTTTGTGGTGTAAAATGAATGTTGATATGGAAGTCTATTTCATTAAATCAGTCTATTTGCAGCAGAAGGATTTGCATTATTTTAGAACTATATTAGTAATGTAATCTCTGACAAAGAGTATATTCTGTTTTCCATGATTACTTGAAAAACAATAGTCAATTTGACCAAGAAAATACAAAGTTACTGACCTTTAAATAAAATTGCAACTAGCATATTACCTTAAGAACAGATATTCTATGTTTCTGTGAAACTTTGAGATATGAGCCTAAAATTTGCCCTTGTAGACTATCTTAACACAGGTACGTAAACACACTTTAGAAAATATATATTTCATATTTTCATCTTAACACGATATTTTGGTATCATCTGCTTAGACAACTATTATTCTCTGTAGTTTTCAGATTTTCAGGAATTAGAAAAAACCCCAGCAATGTTGTCTAGCTATGCTTTTTCCATATGGTTTGTAAATTACAAGGCAAAAATTCTTGTCCTCTTGAAATCAACAATAATTTTTCTATTGATGTGAGTAGGAAAAGAATACATACAATAATTAAAAATTAATTTCTGATTTTAGCCAACCAGACCTAATTTTTTTTTCAATCAGGCTGAAGTAATTATTAGATTAGAACTAACAGTCATATCATACTGCTTTCTGTTTTCTTTGTGCTAATGTATAGGCTAAATCTGGTAAAAAAAAAAAAAAATGCAACTTGGTTGCACACCAACAGTGAAGTTTCAGAGAGTGCCTAAAGTATCTTTCTTCTACACTTAAGAAAATATACTTTGTTCTGCGTTAAAAATCACTTGTCTGCTTATCTGAGTATTCTACCTCTAACCTAATTTTCCCACTTTGTTATCAGAGATGATTTTCCTGTTGCATTTCCGACTAACAAGAAGTACTAACTGCAATTGTTAAAAATCCTTATTTGAGATCCTTTCACAAAAAGTTATAAGCTTATGGAGGATGCAATAGTTCAGTTTGCAGCCTTCCTTATAATCTTTTACTGTGTTGTAAGAGAATATATAAATCATGAAATCAGTGTCTTTATACCATAAAATTGATGGATGTCAGTACAAAACTTGCAATAGTGACATAGCGACAACTGCAGATGACTAAATACAGATTTTCCCAAACCAAATATGTTTGGTTCAATGTATTTTCTACTACTTCTGAGTCATAACACTTTCATTTATGACAGTGTTCCACAAAGCCTTCTGGCCATTGCTGCCTACCCTAACATAGAAAGAGTACAGCTGATAGAAACTGCTGGAAAGTGTGTAAAAATAATGAAGAGGCTTCAGACATTGCATTTTCCATAAATTAATTCCCTGTAATCCATATGTGTTTTCTACAGTTCAACAAATCATTTAAAGATGAAAGCTTTAATTTAAAATCAAATAGTATGACAATTGCCCATTTTCTTGTTGACCAGAAATCTCCATTGATTTTTTTTTCCGTTCAGCTGTTAATTTCTTCAAAATAAAATAATAACTTTAGTTTGTTGAATTCCAATTAGATCCAAGAAAGAGAATTTACCAGGGGAGATATCTGAGAAACCCCATACATCTTTATGTACGATACAGACTTGTTTGAATACCTCCGTTTGCATTGTCTGCTTACATTAAACCTGCCCTCTGGGTAAGATGAAAATAAGAAATGCAAATATGCATTAAGTTTTGTGTCTCTGACTTACTTTTTTATCATTTCAATAGACATTTCAAATGGAATTTTACCCAACAGAATAAGACATCTTACACACAGGTGTTAGATGGATAGAAATTCCATGTCCAAAAGGGATGTATCAACTATACAGAGATTTGGGTTCAGTTTGGGAATTTTGTTTTTCTGATGAGACTTATAAACACTACTTGTCTTCTTACATAATCCTGGTTTTTGCCAAAATTCAAAGCATTCAAAGCTTTGCTCTTTCTCTGTTGCATTTATGATCATGAGGAGGTTTTGGTAAGACCTTTCACAGATTTTAGCAAGTTAGTAATGGTACAAACGAATTCAAGCCCAGGCTTTCACAATCTCGTCTCCACTCTACCTCGACCTTGCATCAGCTAAGTATGCTGATCTATATATTAACTCCAATACAGAAAAATTTACTTGGTGTCCCACAATTTCTGTTCACAAACACCTACATACAGAATTAATCTCTTGGGTTTTTATGATACCTTTGTATATTAGTGAGGAAAAATATTGTATGCTGTGTGAGTTAGTTACAGAACTTGCACATTTGAGGCTCCCAAAGAAATTAAGTTTTGCTGATAAATAATATCATTTCATACACCTTGCTGTTTCTTCTAAATTTGTCTGCAACTTATTTGAACTGGAAGTAAAGGAGCCTTTTCCCTCTAAACAAGCCTATACTAAAATTTGTTTGTTTAGGCACCACATTCAGCATCAGAGAGAATACTCCAGCACTCATATGAGCATCTGAATGAGGACAGGTGTTGTAGTTTAGACATGGTATTCCCCAACTTCATGTTCGCACTGAAACACCCCAATGATATGCTGCACACTGTCTTCTCCCCTTCCCCTCCCCCCGCAGTAGGATGCAGAGGAGAATGGGATGTACAAAGAGGTAAATATCACAGATGGAGATAAAAAAAATTTACTAGAAAAAACAGCAAAATAAGAAACTGAAAAATACGAAAAACAATGCTTAAAATGTACAATATAAGTGAGTGATTTATGCACAATTGCTCACCACACAGGACTCTGTGCTACCCAGCTGCACACTTTGGCAAACCAGAAAAAACTCAAGTCCCCTTCATCCTCCCTCTGCACGGCATGAGGTGGTATCAAATAAGCCCACCATTGTGGCCATGCCTCTCCTGGCTGCTGCAAAAGTTAGCCCTGTCCTGGAAAAAAACAGAAAAACAGGTCATGTCTCACTGGGTAATTCCTTCAACTTCATGTATGAATATTTCAAAATGTATGCGTGTGTTTCAGATGGTCAGCCTTCTTTAATGGCCCAGCCATTCCTCTCCTCATTTATACTTGCTCCTGATACTACTCCATTCTAGATGCAGAATCCAGCATTTGGACTTTTTAAACTTCAACCTATTAATCTTTTTTCAACAGTTCAACCTATCTTTAAGGGAGGTCAGGCCACCAGTTGCCTGGAGATGTTTAGGAGTTTCCATCTCTGGAGGAGATCAAAACCCAACTGGACACAGTCCTGGACAACCTGTTCTACATGACCCTGTGTAAGCAGTGAAGTTGAACTAGATGATCTCAAGGTGTCCTTTCTCACCTAAACTAGAATCTGGGCTTTATACTAAAATCTATGGACAGAATGAACTGGAAGCATTGGCCAGCTTCCAGGGCTGATATCACTGGTATTAGGGAGATTTGGTAGAATGAGTCCCATGACTCGAGTGCTGGGGTGGAGGGGGTCTATCGTTTGCTCAGGCAGGATAGATAGGACAGGTGAAGTGGAGGTCTCGCACTGTACTTGGTGGAGAGGTTTGATTGTACAGCCATTATAGCTAGTGATTATGTGTTTGAGAGCCTCTGGGTGTACCTTAGGGAAATGGGAAGCAAAGGAGAATTTTAGAGGGTGTCCACTACAGACTGCCCAGCCAAAGTGTAAGCACTGATGAATTTTTCTACAGGCAATTAGGAGAAATCTCTGCATCAGTGGCGCTTTGGTCTTCAGGGAGATTTCAGCTTTCCAGACATAACCAGGAATATCATGCTTCTTCCAAAAGCCAGGCTTGGAAATACTTTAAGTTTGCAAAAGATGACTTCTTGTCAAAAGTACCCAGTGAGTCAAACAGGAAATAAGATTTTTAGGACATGTTATTTGTAAATAGAGAAGGACTCGAGGGGAATGTGATGGTAGGTGGCTGTCTTGGCCATGGTGATGATGAAATGATCAAATTTATTAGAGTACCCTGGGAGTTTGTTTTTGAGGGCTTAGGAGTCCATGAGGGATGGTCAGTCTTTAGGAAATACTTCTTAGAACCACGGGAGCAGGCAATTTCACTGTGTCTTAAGTCAAGCAATTGGGGCAGAAGACCAGCTTGGCTCAACAGGGAACTCCTCACGGAGCTCAAGAGGAAAACGAAGTTGCATGATCTCTGGAAGTGAAGTTGAACTTCATGGGAAGATAATACAACTGTGGTTGATGTATAAGGGAGCAGACATGAAAGGCCAAAGATCAGTTAGCATTGAAACTGGTCAGTATTGTGTCAGAAAACAAGAAGAACTTTTAAAAGTACATTAATAGCAAGAGGTAAGTAATTTTTTCTTTTTTTTCCCTGCATTCAGAGGGGCTCTTCTCTATTTCAATTTGTGGCTATTGCCTCTTGTTCTGCCACTGGGTACCACTGAAAAGACCCTCAGTGCCATTTCTTTTCTACACTCCATTACATATTTATATGCATGGATGGGATTTCCCTTTAGTACTCTCTCTCTAAGCTGAACCCTCCCAGCTTGCTCAGCCTCTCATTGTATGAAAGATACTCTCCTTAATGGAGTCCAGCCTTCATCCTTGTAGAACTGCTTAATCCAGTAATGTAAATGTATTAAAATATATATTTTTTCCCCAAGGAAGCACCCAAATTGCCAAAATTGTATCATCTTCTTAATTGTCTTATTTTTCTGCTTAATCAAGAGCTTCACTTTCAAAAGGACAGGATTTATGACTAATGTGCACAAGAAGGTTATGAAAAACAAGGGTTCAAGGAAGGGAGTAATGGAAACTGGCTAAAAATCTTTGATATATTACATTTCCTTTCTGTTCTGGCCACTGTGTTATTAAGAAAAAGTTAGCTGCCAGATATTCAATAAGCACTTAACTGAAGTCAATGAAGAATATTTGCATTTTTTATATATTCTCTGTGCTTTCAGGGAATAGACAGACTACATCTAGTCTAGTGAATTGTGTTACCTTCTTGAGGTGCATAAGTTTCTTCTGCAGTTAACAGATGGATGAGAACTCCTAATTTAAACCTTGTTGGCTCACTACACATGCCCAGCTTTTTATGGTTTTTTATCAATTTTGTATCACTTAAGTGGCTATAAGCAAAAAAAAAAGTTAATTTTCTCAAGTTCGTGTCTGTTTTGTCCACAATAGATGTGACAAGCAATTTCTTGTATTTACCTTGACCCACAAATATTTTCATTCTTTTTTTTTCCTATTTTGTCCTTCCTTCCCATGAAGGAGGGGAAGTGAGTGAGTTTCTGGGTAGGAGTTTGTCTAGTAGCCAAAGCTCATCCACCACGGCATGAAACTCTACTGAAGCAAAGGATATTTTCCTTAGTAACTCAATTCCCCTGTCTAGAAAAGAGACAACTTTGGGGAGATACCCATCTAAGCTTCACCAAAAGAGAGTGTTTTGGATTTAATGTCACTACTTTTTGCAGACTTTATCATTGTTAATTAAGTGGCATATTTTCTTACATTATTTTATATATTCTCAGTCAGAGAACTACTGCGTTTAAAGAAAAGGAGCATAACCGTTTGAAGAATGTAGTGTTAACATAAATCAGCATACTGGTAGAGAGACTTGTACAAAAATTTTAAAAGCAATCTTTTAACAGCTATAATAAGGAGGTTTGCAATGGATTTTACAAAAAAACCCAAAAAACAAAAAACAAAAGAAAACAAAAAAACAACCAAGCAACCAACCAACCAAAATATCCAGGGTGTAAATACAGAATTTTAAACAGAATTAACTGTGATATTCATGTAACTGGGTGTAGTGGTTTTTACAGCTAAAAGATATACATACTCTCCTGATGTTTTTTCTGTGAGATAAGCATTAGGAGAAAAAGCAAAGCAGGCACACAACTTGACAGAATATAGAGAGATTTATTAACAGAGTTAGATAGAAGGCTACAACAGAACAAACTTTCAGAATTCTTTCTCTCCCCCACTTTTCCTCTCTCTCAATCAGTATAACAGTTCCAGGAAAGGAAAAAAAGGGTTTTCCCTCTTGCCTTGCTTGGTTTTACAAACTGCTACTATTTTGCAGGTTTGCTTAGAATTAACAATCTCTGCTAAGGTGTAACACATCTCTTTTTCATGAGCCCTCTCACAGCTCTTTTAACTGTAAGACACAGGCCCTCACATGGGGTTACTACTCGTTTAAGGATGAATCATTTTTCTTTTTGGCTTGAACATAAGGGGTTTTTTTTCTGCCACCAGGCTGTATAAGCCTCTCTCTCTGCTTTATATACATAGCCTGGCATCGGCATTCTTCAACCTTTTACAAGCTACTCGAGAAAAAATGCCCATCCCCCCACGTACTTTAACATGGATTAAAGAGACAAACAGTTTGCAATATTACAGTTCATACCACGGCAAGGAAAGGAGATTTTTAAGCTCCGCGTGGGACCACGCAGCACCGCCCTTGTAGCTTTGCCTCACGTGACCCCGTTTTCTTTCTTTTTGGCTCTGAAAGCCGCCATGTTGTAGGGTGTTATCAGGCTCTAAGGTGGAGAGAGAGCCTCCCCTTGCTCCTTCTGCACTGCCGGGTGCACTATGTAGGAAAAGGGTGTCTTCTTCTGTTCGTCGCGAAGTCTGCTGGCTGCACTGGAGGCTCCGCCGGCTCCCTCTCCTTCAGGATACCGCGTCGGACGACCTCAGCCCTGTGGCCGGCTATAGCTATCTATGGCTCAGGGAATAGTTTCCCTTTTCACAATCCAGAGTCCGTGCTGCAGCGTTAGGAGAAGGGGCAGGAGGCAGAGAGGCAGGGGCCAGGGGCACCCGTCCACAGCCCCGCGGGCCGGGCAACGGGGGCCCACCCCTCCCCCTCTCCCTCTCCCGTCCTGCACTCAGCTGGAACGGGGAAAAAAACTTCTTTTAATCCCGCCTTCCCCGGGGTTTTTAATATGTAGAATTGATAGAAGCGCGATTGGTCTGAAGAACTGCCTGTCAGTTCAAGTCAAACCACGACACTGGGAAAAAATCAATAGAGAAATCTGTAGCACAACATGCTTTCCAAGTCTCTCTATCTGTCTTAAAATTACGTTTTTATAGGTATAAGATGCCCTTACTATGGTTCCTGTTGGTGCTTTACTCCGAAATTCCTCAGCTCTTGAATTTGATTTTCACAAAATTTGACAAGCATGCAAAGTTACTGCATTATAAAGAGAGTGAGAGGAAGGGCCCTGTAGGATTGGAGCCCCGTGAAAGAAGGTTGTTCTATAGTCTATTAATAGTGTTAGCAAAAAAAGGTAAAAACCAAGTAACTCAATTTCACTCATCTCATGGATTCACTGAAAGCTCTGTGATTGATCAGACGGATTTGTATAACTCTGATGTGAATGGAAAGGGAAACACTACAGGTCATATCCTATGGATCAAAAGCTTTCCTGGAGCAAACTTTCATACCATTTGTCTCGGTTTGAGACAAGTTTAGGGGGAAACGCTCTGGAAGGAATGTCTCCTCCCCAGAAGACAGGCTTCAGCACTCACTCCCGCACCAATACGAAAGGAATTTCTTAGATGAAAGTGAAAAAAACTATTTATTTAACAAGCAGAGTGCTGGCAAGGCACAGGAAACAAATGACTAATGTTAGATAATAAACCTCCTCGATGCCGAGAAAGCTGGTGGATTCAGAGTTCTTTTCTGTAGCTGGCTGGGCAACTCCCGAGGTCTGAGGCTGGGATGCAGCATCCCTGCAGCCTCCCCACCGGTTCACAGGGTCCGATGATCTGGTTCTTGGATCACAGCTAGGCCAAACAGTTCCAGAAGAAGAGGAAGAAGAAGTTCCAGAGGATTTCGGTATGCCAATACGGGAAAATTTCTTGCCTCAGCTAACAGGCTGGCTAAAAGCAGGAAGGTGCTCCCTCGGCTCTGCAGAGGTGAGAACGTGGGGGAGTGTGTGTGAGCCCTTGAACACAAACCACACTGAAGAACACACCTGGCTTCTCTCCCCCCTCTCCTGGACCCAGCTTAAAGCTATGGGACCCATTTCTGGGCATAAAGCAGATGATAAGGAAATACAGTATTATCATAAAATCACTTCAAGACACTATTTGAAAGAGATGCTTAGCCCTGGTGTTAGCCAGGGGACATTGGGAGTGTGCGACTAGAAAAAAGAGAACTGTGCAGCCCCATATTCCTCAGGAATGCAAATGAAAAAGGTCAGAACAGACAAATACCAAGTCTGCAAGGTCACTGGACCTTGGCCTTGAATCAGGGAATGACATTAGAAAAAGTAAAGGTTTTAATGCACAAACTGTTCACACAGGACTGTCTTTTATAGTAAGCAAAGTATTTCCGATATGTTCACTAAAGAGTTTAAGGTAACCAACAGAAATGGATCATCAGGCAAGCTGGGTATAATCATTGGAACAACTGAAGGATATGGTGATCCAAGACATTGGTTTAGATCAAATTGCTATTTACAGCTCCATTAATCAAAGATTTGTCTGAAATTTTAGGTGTTAAAATAGGTCCCATATCATTGGTCAAGCACATAGCTCCAGTTAAGCAGGGAGATTTGATAAAATATTACATTAAGCTTAGAGCAAGATGGTCAGCAACCCAGGAAAAGACTGAGACAAAGAATTCCTAGTCATCCTTGTATCTCTACATCTTTTCTTGCAACATGTACATTTTGTTCTTATATGGCAAAAACTGGCTTATACACAAGACTCTCAGCAAAGGGGGAGTGGTAGAAAAGCAGCAAAAGAATAGCAGACTATCTAAGTTTAAAACAATTACACAGGGTGGAGACTCTAAAATTAGTTACCTCCTTTTTTAGTTTTAGCCACACCCCTTTCACCAATAAGGACAAACAGAGGTGAGAAGATATAAGTGAAAAAAAATAAGAGTTTACTAAAAAGAAAACAGCAACAATGAAGATAACAGCAAAAACCACTAGATACAAATGTGCTGAGACACATGGTCCCGTGGGAACAAAGAAAACAAAAAGATGCCAAAAGATGGCAGGGAAGTCCCCTCCCTACTCCCAAGATGGTGGCCAGCACAGCAGCCTATGTGGCCCAGAGGACAAATACAGGATGGCAGAGAAGCCCCGTACTCTGGACCATGTGGCTGAGAGACAGAACGAAGGAAAACAGCACAGCAACTGAGTCTATGAGGTTCCAGAACTCATTCCTCCCTCAAACAAAAACCAGTGTGGAACAGGGACAAAACAAAACCATGGAAGAATTATTTTTTGTCCAAAATGAGTCAAGGCTGCCAGGACTCTGGAAGAAACTTCCCAGATGTTGTAGCACGGACCCCCCTCAGCAGCTGGAACTTGCAGAGAGAGGGTCCAAGTTCCCAGCATGGTGCAGAGGCTGTGGGCAGCAGCTGGAACTGGTGAAGTGGTTTCCTCCTCACCCCCGCAACAAATGGCAGGTGGCAGCAGCAATGAAGGCATTGCAAAATTCTCCGAAGCCTGGGGAGAACAGAAGAGTTTCTGCCTTGTGCCACCTCAGCTTCTCAAGCTGTGACTTGGAGACCTGCCCAAAACAACTCCCTTGGGAGCCCAGAGAGAACAAATGAGCTTGCCACATGTGCGTTCCCTATTTTTAAACATACTCCACACCTCCTCCTTCACATGAACCAGGGTAAAATACTCCACTTCTGCTTCCAGCCCTGAGTCTTTAACGCACAGTAAAACAGGCCAGATGATGTAGAAAAAATATGGAATACATATTTTTGGGTCACCCAGGCCACCTAGGACACAGACATAAATAAAAATGTCTATCTAGCTAAACCCCTACCTAGATTTAAACAAACAAATAAACAGAAAGAAAAAAAGACACACAAAAGAGATCTGGAAGATAGATAAACCATAGCATATAGGAATTCAAGGTATACACAAACATTACAGTGAAATCTTCCTTGGGCTTCCTAGGAAATGGCAAGGCACCATTACATCTCTGGATAAAAGCCAGCTCTACAGTGTGTCAGACAAAATTAGAAAAACCAAGAACCAACGAGCCTTGAAAGACACTGTTTCATATAAAGATCTGGAACAGTACATAGGGATTTTGACAGGGCTTTACAGGGTCTCACAATGAATCCTTACAAGCAGCGGCGTGTTTACTGCTTCAGCTGGGGGGGTTGGAGCACATGGCACATCAGGAAGTCTTAGAGAACTGGGTTTAGTCAGCCTGAAGAAGCATGAGCTAAGAGGACATCTACTTGTTTCCTTTTACTACATGATGAATGCTCATAGAAAACACAGATAAAATTTTTTTCAGGGGTTCACAGTAAAAGACTTGGAGGCAAAGAAAAGATACAGTAAGGGAAATTCTATTTGAAAATAAAGAAATTAATCTTCATGATGTTGCGAGCCAAATACTGGAATGGGCTGTCCAGATGGGATATGGTATCTTCACCCTTGGAGGTACTGAAAACTCAGCAGTATAAGGCACTGAACAACCTCATCTGTCTCTCTAGCTGGAACCAAATTTGAAGCTGTCACTGCCTTGGCTTGAAAAGATCCCCTCCCATATTTAATCTGCCTATGTTTCTCAGAAACACAAAGGTAAAAAGGTGAAGATGCAAAGAAAGTATGAAGAGTCAGGAATGATATGTATTGAAACAAGTAAGAGTAAGAAATAAACTCAATAGAGAAATTCCTAGCTGTAAAAAAAACCAACTAATTCTTAACCCTGAGATTAGCTCAGCTGGTTAGAGCATGGTGCTAATAACACTAAGGTCAGGGTTCATTCCCCATATGGGCCATTCATTTAAGAGCTGGACTTGATGGTCCTTGTGAGTCTCTTCCAGCTGGGAATATTCTGTCATTCTATGTCTACATATTTCAGAGTACCTTTTAAAGGAGTTGTTTAACCCACTTACAAGATAGATTTTTATGTCAAGATAGGCCTTTAAATTTTATTTAAGTGGAGCTCAAGTAACACCAGTATTCTTTATCTACAATTCCTAAAGGCAAGATTGCTGAGGACTAAAGAGTACTTTGGAAATATTAATGACTACATCTGTAAGACTTCTCTGTAAAGAAGGTAGTGTTAACCTTTGCAAGGCGAAGGTTCCCCTCCTTCCATGTGCATCTCCGTAGCCCACCACCTCTAATACTGCAGCATGCCTTTCACTCCTGTTTTGTAAACCCACACCCTCCCTCTCTTTGTCTCCTGTTGCAGTGCTGCATGCCTGTATCAAAAGTGCTCATGCCCTCATATCCCTGTACTCGCATAAAGCTGACTGGTTAACAGTAGCAATTGCTAATAATTTAAAGAGCCAAGAAGATAAAATAGCCAATAAGAATTGTTCACATAAAATTCACACACAAAACTTAGTATCCTGTGAGAATATGCAATCTCTGCATCCTCTCAAAGCATTTTTCAATCAATGCCATCAGCATAATGAGCAAGAGCAGCCAGTAGGGAGACTGATAAAATTCACAAAATATTAAGAGGATCCCCAAAAAAACCCACGCTTCTGTGGGGATCATAGTCCATGTGTTTCCAGCCGGACATTGCAGAACATTTTGCTTTCTACCTCTTTTGTTTGAGTTGTTGGAGGTTTTGCTGTTGGCTTGGTTTAGTTTTGGATTTTGGGGGTTTTTTGGGTTGATTGGTTTGGGGTTTTTTGTTTTGTTTTGCAAGGTTTTTGATGGTTTTTTTTTTTGGTTGATTGGTTTTTTATTTGTTTGTTTGGCTTTGTGGTTTTTTTTTGGTTTGGTATTCTGGGGAGGGGGGGGCAGGGGACTGGCCAGGGAGGCAGTCCCCAAAACTAAGCCAGGCTGTTCGGTTCAATGCTTGCCATCAGCTATAGATATTTTTGGTCCTCTCCGTATCTCCTTCTTTTCTGTAACAGTAAGAAATAAATCTATGTTGTAGTGGCAAATACTGGAGGAACTTGTCAACTGTCTTTAACATTTTATAATTGTTGTATGAGAAAAAGACTATTAAGATGAGTTTAATGTCCTTGTCACAGATGTTAGTCTACCTTGAGTAACTATAAACTTTCTAGAAGCTTGTTCCATACTCTGAGTTTCCTTAGAGCTGTGCATTTATTATTTGACATGAAATTAAAAAAAAAAATAATTCTGCTTTCTTTTTTTGTAGTCTTTAGCCTGACTTCTTTCTGAAACAAATTTCAGTAACAAATGGCCAAATTTTTAATTCAAAAAATTAATGCTCTTAATGAGTTCTTCAGAATTTAAGAGTGAAAATCTTCATTGCCACCTTTACAGCTAAAAAAGAGATTCACCAGTCAGCATGGGGATAATGATAAATACCAGATTGAGTATTGAGAGCATAAGACACCCCATGTGAATTTTATATTAAAAACATGTGCTAAAATATTATTCTCTTCTTGTATGGAAATCAATAACAATTAGAACTGAAAGGATATATTTGGGGTTTTTTAAAATTAATGATCAAAGGGTCTTATTTTTATAGATGGCCTATAAAGCTGCAATGGAAAATAACGCCACAGTTTCAGGAGATGTAGTGTAGAGACTAATTATTCTTATATACCAGCCATCTATTTGTCTCATCTTGCATAATGTTTTATAGATTGAATATTTGCCTTGTGTTTTTTATAAGACGTATTGCTTTCCACTTCACTTTCAGTAAGTTGGACTATTCTCCTTTGACATCCTCAAAGTTTACTGCTATTGAATCCTTATGTTAATAACCTAGAGCGTTTTTGTCTGCTTGGGGATTTTTTTAGACTCTAAGGTACATTAGGAGTATCTCATACTCATAACTGAAGCATTTCTGATTCTCTTTGTAGAGAAAAGGATACCTGGAACACCTGTTACTGGCATGGACTGCTCAGCCATGGACTGTTTTCACACTCCTGAACTAAACATATTTCCATCAGAAAGATTTTACAGATTTTGATGTAGGAAAAAAAATTCCCCTGGACTCTTAAAAACAGAATTTCTGGGGCCCTTGCAGGCCCTTTCTATTACACAGTTTATTACATAGCTTGGTAGCTTAGAGAAATCATGGCGCACAAGACCTTCAGGCATTCTACTTACCTGCAAGAGCTTTAAGAAAACTCAGGAATCCTGAACCAGTCTGAAAAGATCACAGCTCCTGGAAGCCGGACTGATAATTGAGAAAAAACTGCATGACTTCCACAGAACTGTTCTTTACCATGATCTTATTTCAAAAACATACACATATGCTGTTCATCCTATACATATATATATACATATATTTATTTATACAGCATATTAACTTATATTTAATAAGGATGATTATTTCATGTCCATCTACAGCAGTTTGTTTCTGTCAAATGATATCTCTTGCATATAGACAAATCAAACACAGTAGAAAAGCAGATTTTTAAATTTACACACATGCTCAAATCTGAGAGACCCCACACTGATGAGAATAATTTAGATTAACTCTTAAAGCATGTCTATTCTTGAAAAGTGCTGTGGGTTTTCTACCCCTGTATGTAACGATTTGCAAGAACTGCAGTATGACTTTTACAGGATATAGTTCAGTGGTCATATCTCTGCCAAAAATGCCTCAGGCAAGGTTGTATCTGCTCTTAACTTTATCTTCCCTAGCACTGGCCTAACTCAGCTCAACCTCTCTTCCATGCTGTGGTGCCAAATCAGTGCTCTGTGTCCCCTTTCCCATCATTTGTCCTTACTGATGCTAGTGCATTAGAGTGCTCTCCAGATGAGCCTGGACTCTCTTCAAGCTCTGTGATTCATTAAAATCCAAGACATCAGCATGAGCCACACAGAACATGAGGCACATCTGCTGAACAATCATGTTTTGAGTTCAACTATGCAAACTTGCCTTGGGCTATTGCAAAGCATGACACTTGATTATGATTAATGGGAATAGAAAGAGTTGTCTAGATGATACTAGTGTAGTTGAGATACACAAGTACACTCATGGACTTATTAGTGTAGTCAGTCAATAGGGAAACAGAGAAAAGAATGCTGGATACAGAATGGTTATTTCAGCCTGGAAATTCAACCCACATCATTTTGCTTTAATGTATCTCATTTCTCCATTACAGAAAATCTGCTTCCAAATTGCTTTTGTCAACACAGGTCAAAATGTCAGACAGTATGAAACAAAACACTATGTAGACAAGGCTCTTTAGCACAAAATAAGCCAAGTTAACCAACAACGGCTTATGTCAGTCCTATTGGCTTCTCATACTCTGGTGGCTGAGTCCACTGTTTAAAATTACTGTTTAAGTGAGTTTTCCCCCAAAAGTACAATCCTAAATTGTATAATCCGTGCATTCAGGGCACTTTAGAAGCTCGTGCTCTGGCTGTTAAATCAGTTATCACACAGATGTTGAAATAATAGGGTGAACATTTGAGAAGAAACAGTACTGCTAGAAGCTGGAAAAATCAATAGGAAGGTTACAAAATGCAATGTTTGTTGTGGTTTTTTTTTTTCAAATCTGAATGTCTCAATATATTAAAAGAAAAACGAAACAACAAAAAAAAAACAGTGGGGTAATTTAAGCATTCAAATTATTTTGCTGTTTTATATGTAAACAAATGTTAATGAATTTGGCAACATTTTATTTTTAAATTATGTTAGGGTATCTGCTGGACTCTGCACACATTTCTAAGACATCATTTGTATTCTTGTTCTATTGAGAAGAGTTTAAAAAATCTAATTTAGCCTGGAACAATTGCTTAACTGTTCCAGTTCAGTGGGAAGTTTTAGGTTTGGAAACTAAATTAGATTTTGGGAAATATAAAGTCCAAATACTGAACATAACAGATGATCATCTTTCTATGGTACACAGCTATCTGGTAAGAAAAGCTCTGAAAAGAATATTCTAAAAGTTTCTCTATATTTCAAACCAAAAAAGCCCAAGTGTGATTAGTATCACCAACTCTGTCTATACCAAACCACGGCCAAAATAACTCTTGGATAATTTACTGGAGCTACTGGCTAATCATGGAAACATAATACATTGAAACTGTATTTATACTGTTTTCATAGGTTGGTTGTGTTATTCATTGGCTGAATTTTGTCAGAGATCTCAAAATCATTTGGTAGAATCGTACTTTCTAGAGGGGCTTACTAGGAAACATCTCTATGGAAATTGCACAGTAGATCTAAAATGCATTACCAAGTATCAACCTCTCTTAATCAGAAATTAAACCAACTTCTTTCACCTGTCTGTTCACATATGAAATATTCTGGTGAAGTTCTGCAGAGAGATAGAGAGTTTTTCATCACTGGCTCATACAACTTCCTAAGACATTGGACCAGAAGCTTTCAGGTAATTTCTGAAAAAAAACTTTGAAAATAAAAAGCAGCAAGTGAAGAATGAAAATTGTCTGCTTCCCATTACACTTCCTAGAGGGTGTTGTATGGCCTCAGATGAGATACCTATGCAAAAAAACATTAGATTGTTTGGTACCCAAAGTTTAATATTGACTTACTAATGACTTACTGGAAATTGTGGTGAAATTTATATTCGACAATCTAAATACAAACGTTTAAGTGCATAATTGAGGAAACATTAGAGGCTTGATATGGTGAAGATTTTCAATCGTATAGTCAATCTGATGGAACAATGGAATACTGTGTCTCATAAGCCCCAAATCTCTAGTTAAAATATCAGTCAAGAATTCGGTCAGTTCCCTCTTTGAGTTCCTCACCCAACCACTATAGGACTGAGCAAAAACATCCTCTGAAATGCAGCTGTGTATCTGAAGGGGAAATAAAATCTTTTATAAATATTAAAAGTTGTTAAATACTAGAATGCATTTGTTTCAGCAGAGAGGCTCAAACCATCACAGAGAATGTAATTTTAAAATAATACAAGGATTCATAGATATAATTCGTTTGGTAAGAGTTTGTTTGTTTATTTGTTTCCCCAGAGAGTATTCTCCTAAATTAAATACAGGGTTCTTGCAAGACCTAAGGAAAAGGACATTTATGTTCATGTGCAGAAGAATATATCTGCTGAAAAAGCTTATGATGAATACCATTTATAAGAGGAGGAAGAAATCTTTTCCACAGGAAAATTCCTTGGCATGCATACCTCCAGACTAAAATTTAATAAAAAGATAAATAGTAATGACTATAATTCCAAACAAGTCTTGACTTGAAATAGTGGTGGTTTTAAGGTTGATTAAAATGTTCCATTGATGAGGAATGAAACAATTTGTTCATTTGTTCTTTGTACGAAGATCCCTGAAACTTAATCCTACAGTTTCAGTCATTTCAGAATTATTAAGCCCAGAGAAGTGTAGTCATGCTGAAAGTGGAATTCTAGAAGTTAATAACTTATAAGTGGTTTTAAGATTAAGAATTATATTTGCATAAATCAGTAATTATTTGAGATAGTTAAATGTTATATAAAATTTTAAGGGATTACTCTTTCTTTGCTGTGGAATTGTCAAGTGTGTACATTAGTTATGAAATACAGCCTAAGCATTGAGAGTCTTGCTAAAACTTCTGATTCTTGACTCCAAAAACTTCAGCATCTTTCCTATTTTTAGAAAGAAGCAGGATACAGTAAGTACGGCCTAATTTCATTGGTTTATTGTGTTTGAAAAATAATGGCAAATAGACAAAGTCCCCAGTGACTGGAGGAAGGGAGTGTCACACTCATTTTTGAAAAGTATAATAAGGAGGACCCTGCGTACCACTGACCAGTCAGTTTCACCTGTGTCCTATGAGAACACGTGTCCTCTGAGGAATAGATCCTTCTGGAAGATACATTAAAACACATGGAAGACAGGGAAGTGATCAGAGACAGTCAATGGCTTCACCAAGGGCAAATCATACCAGACTAATTCAGTGACCCTCTCTGAGCCTTAAATATTTGGAGTATTTTCCAGGTTTTGGATGCAAGTGCTTATCCTAGGTGGCTCCTATCTGTGTTTCAGGATGAATCTTCACACCATTGATTTGAATGACCTTTTTTCCAATAGGAAGATGATGTGGTGTCAATGTGGTAAGGAAAAGGGCAAAATGATACATTCAGTAGTTCACTTAAACTACATTGACAGGGAACCAAACCTTGGGATACAAAATTATGTGCATATGACCCACAGTTAGGGAACGTCCTTAAAAGTTACTGGCAAACTCATGACAGTAATTACCATCATAGCTTCAAAATATTAGACTTTTAAGATCCATTTTACAGAGGAAAAAAAATGGGTCTAAGTAAAAGTTTTAAAGAAAATGTAGGATTTCTTCTATGAGAAGTCAGAAGGCATTAGTGTAGTTCCATTGGAAGTGAGCTTGGCCCATTGTGCTTTTCCCTGGCTTAAAAGCTAGACTACTAAAAGCCAACAGGTCTACTTTTGATCAGAATCAGACTTTGAATCTCATACATTTCTGTTAACTTCAATGGATTTACTGTATTTTTGTATAATGGAGATTAGAATTTGTCTTGTGGTCTGAATGTAATTTAAAAGAATTATGCAGAAAGACAAGCCAAGTAAAGCTCCTGTCAAAAGGTTAGAAAAATCAATAGGCAGAGCAGAAAATAAAGTAGTAAAAAGGGTATTAAAACCCTCAAAAGTTAAAATGTCATTTTGATATGGAAGAGAGGAATTTTACCGAGAAACTGTGTTACATAGCACAAGATATCTCTATGAATAGGCAATCAGCCTCATGGCTCTTGGAAGAGTGTGGTGCACAGTTGTGTAACGTAGACCTTTTTTGCACCCTTGGAGTAACTCTGGTCCTTTGGAGTTAATTATTCTCCTTTGATATGCAAAAGCGCTGAAAAGACACTGCAAGGCTCCCTTGCCACTAAAACTAAGTTTTCTTTGCTGACCATGTATTTGACAGTCATGTCCTTTTGCTTAGATGAAATCAGATATTCTCCATTTATTTTCCTATCTGTAGTTGCAAGTGATTTTTTATTTCAGTTAAAGATATTTATATATTATGTGGAAACTTCTATTATGAAATTATTTTCTCTGAATAAGTTTCATTATAAATCATCTAATGATTACCCAAAAAAACTATCTTAAACTTTCAAAATTGTTTACATATTTTCCTAAATATTTATGAAAGTGCATCCTTATTTCAAAAAAGTTTTTTTTCCAGTATTTTCAAATAGATTTAAATTAAGTATCAGAATTTAAATTCAATCAGTGCCTTAAAAATATCAGTAAAAAAAATGCATGTGACATTCATTTTTGGTTACACTTATCCTGACTGGACTGATAAATACAGTTCTTCTTTTATTTCTGTAAGGTTAACGTCATTATCATATTAATTCCTTATTGTATAAATCTCAGGTTTCAGATAAAATTAAACCTTTATCTCACTTCTACATGAGACTGTGTCTTTTTAAACCTCACAGCTGGCAGGAGATTCTGGTACTTAAAGCACTGTCTTAATGTAAGTATTATTCTCCTTTTTTATTTGAAAAAGAACAGAACCCTCTCTGCCCTCTGAGAGCTCTAGAACTCAACAGGATTAATTGCAGCTGTTTTAAGTCCTTAATGATCTTCACTTTGGGTAAATTACATCACCTAGAGGAAAGCCTCTATATACAAGGACAACATATCATCAGAGTAGGTCATGTGTTCCCATCATGGAAACCTTCAGGACCTCTTCAAATTAAGAAATCTAAAATCCATTGTCAGTGGAAAGGATTGTCCTCTGAAATACATAAATTCTAGTTTTCAAGACATCTATTAAAATAACACAGGACTGTGTGCCAAGAAGACTTTAGGGCTAGCAATCAGGGCATTTGTCTGGAACCACTTGATTTAATTAAAAGTGCTTTTATGGGATACATTGCATGGCTGCCATGTATCATTACATTTTTGTGCCTTTTTTTTTGAATTTTGATGAAATTGGCCTTATTGTTGATCACAGTTATTATCAATATGTTCAGAGATGGCTCCATTGTTACTTCTAAACATATTCTGAACACCGAACAGAAGGTCAAATATCACTTTATCTGAAGTAGTTGCCAGAAATGTCACTTGCAGTCTTGTGAAAACGTTCAAAATTTCATAATGAAAAGGTCATAACATGTTATCAGACACCTTGCAGAGGGAACCAAAACCAATTAAATTCTAGCTTAAAACAGAGATGGGTTGAATAGTAATAGTACCATATCCAAGAATATGCCGATATGCAACACCAAACATTAAGTAGCAATCTTAAATCAAAATTAATATATAGACTGTTGTGGTTTTCCTTCCAATCATAAAGTTCTTATTTATATCAAATAAGAAAGATACTAAAGAATATGATTCATGGAATACCAAATTGGAAGAGACCTCAAGGATCATCTGCTTCACCCTTTGTTGTGAAAAGGAGTCTAGACAAGATGGCACAGCACCGCAGCTGGATATTATCTGTTCAATGCTGGGGAAATGTCCAGTGTTGAGGAAGATGAAATATGTCTGAATCTAAATGTACTTTACCTGATATTGAGCAAAGAGGAGTTGTAGATCCTGCAGTTGTATTCTCAAAAACAACCTGCAAAATCTGGCCTACACCTGACTTTAAAGATATTCACTCATTGGATCAAATTAAAAAACTAATCTGATTACAAATAGTTGCATTTTTGCATGTAATACTTCCTCATCCTATAAACTCATTCCACTTTTATCAGTAAACTATCCACTCCAGACCAACAAACTAAAGGACATGTTCTATTGTTTTGCTTATCTTCTGACAGATTCTTTCTAAGATTCTGAGGTAAAAGTTTAAAAATAAATACTTCTTATAATTGTAGCTTGACACCATTGTGAAGAATGTAAAATATTCACAAAGGAAATGCATATCAGTGGAGTCACAATTTCCTTAATCACTAATTAAAATCTGCTATGCCAATGGGGCATACCTTATGTTTATACACCAGTTTTGACTGATATATAACAGGCAGGGGTATAACTGGTGCAACTATGGTATGTACCAGTTTCATACTTTTTTTTTATTTTTACATACCTTGGAAAAAAAAAATTCTCGTGCCATGGACATTAGTAATGCAATACAGAAATCTGAGTTCAAACCTGCCCTGGTCAGCTAAAGTTTTTACTTTTATCAGCACTGTCACTGAGGTCAATAAACAGTCCTATTAACAGGCACACCAACATGTAGTTGATGAATATAAAGTATTGGTCTGTATTGTTTTTTTTTTCCTTTTCACATTATGTGTTATTAAGCTAAACTATCTATTGATAGGTGAAGTAGATATACTATTGAACACCACAGAGGCTTCAAATACCTCCTGCCCTGACTGCTACAGGACAGTGAAGTGTCTGCTCTTATAACAATATAGAGCCACTCTCCCTTTTCCTCTTTTATTTGAAAATTACATTAAAGAAATTTCTGTAACTGCTCTGTATTTTACTACACAAATTGATTTTTTTTTACACATGTTCAAACACACATATATTCAGAAGAAAAGCTAAAAAATATTTCCAAAATTGAAAATCTGAGCAGATTTTTCCGTTTAGGTGCAGAAAAGGAACTTTGATATCCGAGGAGAGCAAGTTTAGAATTTTCTCTTGACCATCTCCCTCTTCCTTCCTCTGTATCAACATATAAATCTCGATGTGTGTGTAGATTATGTGTAGAAAATGAATTATGTTTGTTTTAGGAAGAGGTGAGCAGCCTGAGGAGTATGCCTGGAAATGAGGAAGAAAGATATCTAGCTTCACAGATCTACAATTTCTGATTTTCCTTTCATGAGTGATTACAGAGGAACAGAATCAATTTCAAAAGAGAACAGTGAGCCTTGTTTATGTTTAGAGAACTGTTACACTTTTCTACTGAAATGCCATCAAGCAAATAATAAGAAAATAAAATAATGAATAACAGAGTAAAAAAATCCACATAACAAACCAAAACTCTTTACAGCAGAAAGTGTTCTACATTTTGATTTTTTAAAAAAGCATATTAAAAAATCTACATTTTACTCCTTTCTCAATGTTTACTTTTACAGTTACATTGCCTATATAGTTTAATCTTATAACCTTTAATGTTTTTCCATAAACTCAGCACCTATTGAAACACGCAAAAAATAACTTACATAGCTTTCTATGTCACTAGAACATAATAATGAAATGATCTGCACTACTTGTTTCCTTGAAATAACTCATGGATAAGCTGATCAGTGTCCTCAGATTTATTGGAGATATAGAATTATCTAGTGTAAAAGAGATTCTGTGATTTTTCAGATGTCATTGATATTTTGGGGTATTATCAGTACTTCTTTGAACCCTGCTTCTGTCTCCGGTATGGACTGTCTTTTAAAATTTACCTGACTTATCTTTTAGCTTACAAACAAAAGCACAAAAATAATCTCATCACTATCTATTTCATTTTATTTACCATTATTCGTCTAGTGAGAGACAAAACCACACTTCCCTGAAAAACAAAATTCCATTTTAGAGATTATGAAACTTGTTCCTTCTAACTACAGAAATTTCCTGGCCAGAAATGGTCAAGTATATTTGGTGGTTTAATCTTTCTGATGTATTTAAATTTAATTCTCTAAATTACTTATCATCATTAAGATTGATTTTCCTTAAATGTAAACTGCAAATGTGGCCATTCTCATCTGAACTGGAAGAGTAGCAAGACCCAAAATTTTCCCTAGACTTTGTTATGGATCTCTATCTAGAGAATGGATAAATTTAATGGACATTGTAGAGAGCTGTACTCTGAGAGGCAGAAATTCATGGTATCCAGCTCAGTTTCTCTCTTTTTAGCCATTACAGGTACATTTTTCTATGTTCCCCATATTCAAAAGCATAAAGTGCACAGCTATGTCTTTTGTTTTCTTCCCATGGTTTGCCAAGACATTGTTCTGTACTGGGGATGGGAGGTGAGGTGAGACTGAGCTGGTGCAGGGCTCTTCTATGGGTCTCAGTAAGAAAGACCTGGCAAAAATGGCTTAATAGGAGAAGTGCTTTAATAAGACAGAATAAGAGAAGGAATACAGTTAGTGAATAAACCTTCTTTCCCTATGGGCACCTTTTTGTGCAGCATTAGACAGGGCCCACTTGGATTTTCTTCTGGTACTCAATGAAGACAAGAGCAGATCCTAACTACGGGGAGAAGCTCTCTGTTTTGGTCCTTTGAGCTACTATCCAATCCCCTCATAAGGAAACTATTCTAGAGAATGTCCTCACAAGAACTTGTTGCTGCAGTGTTAGACTGAGGCAAGACCACACAGGTGACATACTTTCATGTTGCCCAGCAATGTAAGCAGCACAGCATGGGCATGGTTGATTGCCACATACTGCCTACCTTTCCCAAATCTGTCTCAGACTACCTTATTTGCACACTAGCTTCTCAAGCCCTAAATGTGAGTCCAAGAAGAGTAGACATGTCCACTGGCTCCTCGAATACTGTATCTTCCACAGTGCTCCTCATCTATGCTACCAATTTCTTTTTTCTTCAGTAGAAGATGAATAGTGTGATTATTAATTATTGAATTTTTCACACACCATAGTACATAGTAATTACAAGTTTTATAAATTAAGCATGTGGTCCTACTTCATAATTAAAAAATTAAGGCTGTAAAAAAACCTCTACTCAGCAAAAGAAGTGTTCACAATAAATTGCATTCTTTCCTTTTGGAGTCTCTCACTCAACAGCTCTCTAAAGCAGTGTTTGAAACCATTGCACTGGGGAAATTCTCTGGTGCAGTTTAAATATGGAAATAGATAAAAGTTAGTTGGAAAGGAAGAGTAAGGAAGCCTTTAGTATTCTGTCCAATCTAAGGTTCATCCATATATACTGCCCTGCTTGTCTTTTCAAGTCCCAAAAAGTAGAGCTCTGCTGGTGGGAAATCATGGAAGTCTCCTGAGACTGCCTACAAGGACAAAGAGATCATTTGGTCAACTTTCAAATTACATTCTGCAAAAACATTGTTCCTACTTTCATTCAGATTAAAAGATCTTCACATTCTACCTTGAAATACTGCTACATTTTCTTCTGCTTTGCTACAATTGTGTGGTAAAAGTGAAAACTCAAAATGTCTATCTCTTCTAATAGAACAGAAAGTCACATGGAAAAGGAATTTCATTAGAGTGTACCAATCTGTATTGAAATTTATGACTATGAAAAAAAGATATTACTTTTGTACATAATACAAGAAATATTTTCTTGTTATGCATATGCCTCTCAAATATTATAAGTCCAAGTCTTCTGTGCACACATGCTCACAAACACGGAGTGCCTCAAAAACTGTGATAAGATTATAGGTGTTGTAATGGTGAATAGCTGACACTGTAACAAAGAATGTTAATTATCTACATCCTATATAAAAGAGCATATAAATTTCATTAGGACATTTTGGAAAATTCCTCAGAAGTAAAAAGGATTTGAAATGAGCGTTGACAGTGCAAACTGAAAGTAATGAACCCCTTGAATTAATAAAAAGATTGGTTTTGAATACCATTTAGGAAAAAAAAACACTTGAACTAATTTAATCAAGAAATAACAACAGGTCCCAAGGAACACCACCAGAATCCCAGAATTACCTACAGATATATTGAAAATCTGATAAAATCTCAGTTATTCATAAATTTGCTTATTTGTGTCAGAACAGAATTAATTTCATGTAGCCTGCAGTTACTGGTAGTAAAACAAGACCTTCAATGATATAGTATGTTTAACTTGTTCTTGCTTTGGAGGTGTGGTGTGGGCCATAATATTGATTTATCTTCAGTGTAGGGATTCTTGCTTACTTCCTTTATGAATCAATGAGTAAATAGATCAAAAAAGTTTTTCAGTTTGTTGGCCAATTGAGCTAACAGTGATCCTCATTCAGTGTGCTGAGGACCGTGTGCTGGAGAAAGCTAAACTCTAGGAAACTGTCTGCAAATCTTTGTATAATTATTATCCAGAATATACTGGGTTAAGATGCACTCATCAGTTATCCACTTAAAGCTGTGGCAGACTGTGGTCAGTTGTTATACATCCACAAAATTCCCACTGGACAGAAAGAGAATTTTGATATAAACAAATTTTTTTTTGGTGAAAAAAAGTCCAAGTCTATGAAAAATCTGACTAGTCTTTTTGGAAGTACTGAATTTTGAGACTATTATTTTCTCAAAATCTTGGGCTTATAAGACTTCACAATTCTATATCTACAGCAAGGAGAATTCAGCTGAATGGAAATAAAAGATCTGAGAATTAAACCTGTGAAGAATCAGTAAAGATGATGCATATTCATGCACACCTACAAGACTTTTTTTGTAGAAAAAGAATAACTAGTAAATTTGCAGTGCAGATTTCTGTAAGTTGTTTTCAAGAACGATGTGATAAGAAAATTGTTATTTACACAGTATTAAAGAATACAGGACTAAACTGCATACAAGGGTTATTTTGCATTGCCTTTCCTTTATTAAAATGTAGAAAATAAAATTGTTGTTGTAAAGCCAAATTAGACTTCTTGCACTTATTTTACAACATGAAGCAGAATTCCAATAAGAAACATGGCAAATCCAAGAGACTTGCATATAAAAAAACCAGTATAAATTACTCCTTCATCTGAATACATCTTCAGGATCAACACACACTATTATCCAGTGCTTCTTTATTATGCAGTTCTGTACCATTATTCAATATTGTCCATAATGCTTCTACTCTTTCTATTATCACTATAAAAGTAAAGATTGGACTCTATTTTTAGCTCTCATCTTGAATTGCTTTTTGAGTCTGAATAAGGTGCCTGTCTTTGTTTCTTTTTCTTTTAAGAGAAAAAATGATTATGAATGATGGCTTCCTTTGAATACTGCCTTTCTTTTGAATAATGCTCTGCAGGTGAAACAGCTTCATGGCTTGACCTAAAGTCTAGTGAATTCAATAAGAAGCTTTTTACTGACTTCAATGAGTTTTGGGTCAAAGTACCTATGTAAAAATGAATAATACTGAGCAACCAACTTTTTTTTTTGGGAAATGCCACCAAATTTTTCTGTGAAATTTAATTCATAATACTGTTTTATTGCTCCCTTCAAATGATAACATTTCAAGTTTTAGATTCTGAATTGAATGCCATATGCAACTAGCCACAGTAGAGGAAGAAAGGAAGGTGGATATGTCCTAAAACGTTATTTGAAATATCAACTAAATTTAAATTGACCAAGTTGGTATTGTCACTAACACATAACCTAAAAAACCCACTAAAATTTGGGGTTTTTTACTGGAGTAAAATAAATTACAAAAGGGAAAAATGAAATGGTATTGTGTTTTGGCACACATAGACAAGTTAGCTTTCTAAAGTGCAGGACAGATTGATTTCAATTGAAGAATTCTCTGCTAGATTGCATTAGTTACCTGGTTTTCTCGTATCACTGAGATCAGAATTACCTCAATAGACTTGTCAGGATTATAATACTCTCTCACATGTTCTCATGCCTCTCTTCTGCTGTAGTTGCTCAGATTTCCCTCCTCTTCTTAAATAGGTTATCCCAGAGGTGCTGCCACTGTCAGTGATGAGCTCAGCCTTAGCCAGTGATGGATCCATACTGGATCTAGCTGGTATTAGCTCTGTCAGATCAGGGGGAAGCTTCTGGCAGCTTCTTACCCCTGCAGCTCCACTGCTACAAAAAAACAAAACAAAACAAAACAAAAAAACAACAAAAAAAAAAAAAAAACAAACCAAAAAAAAAAAAACCAAAACCACAAATCCAAAAAAAGGTGACACCTATGCTGTTTTATCCTTTAATTGAACAACTTCAGTTATTGTGAGTTTAAGACGGAGAGCATATATAAGTAAAATGCTAAAAAAGTGCCCAAGCCGGTTATGAAAGAAACAAGTAAAAAGAAATTAAATGGGCTGCATTTAAATGGTGTAAGTTCACTGGAAGTTCAAAGACTCCTGATCCTCCAAAAAAATCCCAAATTCTAACAAAAAACAGATCTGTCATGTTAAAAATATCAGCTATTTTTCTGTTTACCTTGTGGGTAACGCCTTTTGATGGATAATACAAGCAATGGAATTTGATTCCTAATTTTTAGAAATGTTGTAAACAAACAACTTTTGTATTTTTAGAAGCAGATTTATTGAATGAACATGGTATGAAGCAGTAATCTGAAATATATTTACTTCCTGAAGGAGATCAACAGAAGCTGTTTCTGTTTCTCTCATTTCACTTTAACAAGGACAAGAATTCTAGCAAAGTAGATCAGCTGAAGCTGTCATGAATTCACCCTTTCCATCCTCAAAATAAGAATGTACTAATCTACTTTTATTTTAGTTAAATATCCAGTTATTTTTTCTTATTTGTATGAATTTCTGGTTGACATCAGCAACAGACACAAACATTTACAGTTGTAGAATCTGTAAAAGAA
The DNA here is from genome assembly GCA_014706295.1 of Lycocorax pyrrhopterus obiensis. NCBI lineage: Eukaryota > Metazoa > Chordata > Aves > Passeriformes > Paradisaeidae > Lycocorax > Lycocorax pyrrhopterus. The sequence goes on along the minus strand of JACSVZ010000001.1, from coordinate 22,986,697 downwards.
ACTGTGTGAGGCATTGCATGAAATGCCTGAACTATCTGAATGAAGCATTCTGTTCTATAAGGGAGAGCTGTTATTTAAAATCTGTACCTATTTTGTATATAAAATAAAAAAAAATTGGTCACTGAATGTGGAAATTAACATTTGATGGCAATCACTTTGAATCACTTTGAATAAAAGCAGCAGAAAAAAACTAGGGAAAGATGCGTGGTGTCTGTGACTGAATCCTGCATTGATTCTAAACTGCAGTTTCCAGACAATTTCCAGAAACATTCCTGTGTGTGGCCAAACAGCTAGAGGCATCACTGGCATGTTTGAAAAACTTATCTATCTGACTGAACAGAATAAATGCATAGGAGCTTACTGGGCATAATGTACTCAAGAGAGCTAAGTAGGAAAGGCAGGAAACTTTTTACCTTTTTGAGTGTTTTTATAGTAAAAGCACAATCTAAGATACTGAGGCAGAGGAATGCCAGTGAATTTAAGAAAAAATTAAAGAAAATCTACTGAAATAAGTTTAATAACAACTATGACATGGTCTAGTGCTGGAGATATCTCAGACCCATGAGAGATTAGAGTTAGAAGTCCCAAGAGACTGTAAAGTTAAAATTTCATACTTCTTCAGTTATTGATAGAATCTTCTCTTCAGAGCTGATATAATTTGTAAAGCCTATTAGGTTTTTGCGCTGTATTTATATAACAACAAAACCAGTGAAAATAACAAACAAACATGTTTTATTAGGGTAAGGAGGAAGCTAAAAAAAGAAATAGCTCCTTAGTATGTCTGGATCATTTCCACAGTACTGCCATATGGCAGATTCATCTAGTGTGCAGCAAATCTGCAATAATTTGTGATTGTTTTAGGCAGATCTGGCAACTGTTTACTAAAGATAACAGAATCTAACCTTTCAGTGAATCTGGTGCTATACTCTCAGCATGCACAATCTTCCAATGGTCCTAAGTATCTCAGGGGTGGAAAGTAGTTCAGGTGGTTTACAACGATCAGAGATAATTTTTCTCAATGGCCACAGCCAAAGAATGACTGAAGCTTCATTTCTGCTTTCTTTGATATGAAGAAAGGCAGGTAAAAGATGTGTAAGTGTAAGCTTGAATACACAACTGAGGAAAGAAGAGGTCACTAGGTTACCAAATACAATGAAATCACTAAAAATGGCTGCTAGGTCTGTAAGTGTACACTGTACCTTAAAAAAGGTAATATAAGAATAAATAAACAAAAAACTATAACTCAGCAGTGGTTTTGCATAACAAACCAGCTCTGCAGTACTTATAACTATTTACATAAGAAAGATTAATCCTGACTCATACTATTAATTACTTTATAAGATTCTAGTTCTGTCACAGTTCAAACCAGAAATCTCTACTCCCCTGGTCTTGTATTCTTGCTGGTGGTAGAACTAACACTTTTCTGACCAAGCAAATGAAGCAATTTTTAGAAGCAAACTTCTCAGAAAAACTGAACCAGGGTAACAAAATGCTTTCTGAGAATGATTGTGTTAGTACAAGGAAAGTCAGCAACATCACATGACATGAATCAGAATGAATTCAGAACTATTTTCCAGAATATACTGGGTTAAGATGTACTCATCAGTTATCCACTTACAGCTGTGGAAAATTTTGGTCAGTTCTTATATAGCCACTCCAGAATTCAGAATGATTCAGGTAATATTTCAGAATTAATACATATTTTGTGGGCATTATAAAACAACAAAATCCTTGTAGTGCATTTAAATGTTATAATACAACCAAGGTTTGCCGATTTTAAGGGATAGCAGAGGCAACTTGAAAAAAAAAGGGTTCTGTTTTCTTGATGTTTGTGCTTCTATATTCAAGCTTTCATGAGGCTTCCACGTAGAACATTAAAAAAGCAATATTTTAGACTGCTTTTGTGTTTTATGTCACAGTCTCCATGTGAATAAAGACTATTAATTTCTATTTATAGTAGAAGTATTTATACCTCAACATATAACACTGATAATGATTCCTATTATTAGTTTAGTGCCCATCAATACAGTATTAAGAGACAGATTTAAGATGCCTAGGAAGTGGACTTCCAGTTTGAAAATATCATAACATTTCTCTGCTATGGCCCACTGTAGTTGAGCATCCAGTGTACAAGAAGTCTGATGCATCCAGTATAAAGATGTTCTGCACAAAGTCTGCTCACATGCTTCTTCCCAGTTTTGCAGACTATGAATCAGTTATCAAATAAAATACTATTTTGCTAGACCAATTATTTTCAATCTTTTTTTTCTTTCTTTTTCAAACTTGCAGATAGATAAAACATTTCCACTGGAGAAGCAGACTTTGAATAGCAAATTTTAAGTCAGTCAAAAATAAGGTTATTTTTCAGTCACCTTTCATATTTCTCTTGGTGTTACCTGATTAATGTTGCAATTCAGAAACTAAACACTTAAACCCACTGTAGCTGATGTTGTAGAGAAGCTGAAAAAAATCTACCGTTAACAAAGATATAGTAAATTCTGCATTAAAATGAACAAGGTGATAAAGACATATGAGTTAAGAGAATCATAAAGTCGTAAGGCAATAACAGGGGACAGTTTGTGGGGCACTGCATTCACCTTCAGGACAGTAGCTATTCTGAAGATTCTGTTTTCTGGTGAAAGAATGGATTTCAAGAGGGATTTCAAGCAGATCAATGGTGTTGTTTTGCGAGTATTTGTGGGAAATCCTCCCAGCCAGAGTAAAATAACAGGAATATATTAAAATTTGTTTACTTTTCTTTACAATATGCACTGTATTACAATGTAATTGTTCCAGCAGTGTATCTTCTAGTAGAAGTAATGGTTCTAGTATTTTTTATTGAGTGTTTGTCATTTAAACACTAATTCAATTGCCTTTGCAAATATTTGCTTTCTAGCTGTTACCAGGAAGCTCAGCACAGTGCACCTTTTGAATCAAATCAGGCAATCCATATCATTTCACTCAGTGTCTTCCGCAGGATTACTTGGAGAAGTAAGCTTTAGGTGAGGAATTTAACAACCTAGTGACTCTGTCTTATTAGAAGTCCTTGATTTGTTTTTGTCTAAAAAACCTCAGTATCTGAGCTTCAGATTGAACTAAATAAAATCACTAATTTTTTGTTGTTGTTGTTTCTTAGGATGTTGAGCATATACTTCGATAGCATTTTTCAACCACTGCCTTGTTTTTAAAATCACAGCTTCTACAACCAGGTATTGTGTGAGGTTGATAATCATCAGGGAGCACAATTCTAAGATGTTCTGCTAGTGTGCATATTGACAAGCCTGTATACAGGTACTTTGTAGGTGTTCTGCAGTTTCCTTAAGTACAAGAGCACTTCTTAGAACAAACCCAGACTCTGCGATCACCTGCCCTGCTAGTCCTAATTATCTTTAATGGGACTTGGGAGTTCATAATAGCAACACCTCGATGTTCAACTTCTTAAATCAATGCATGACATCTTGCCTCCATATTCATCAGCCATATAGTTTAGAATTAGGAGACTGGAATCTTGTGTCTTTCTAAAAGACAACCTTCTTGATTACAATGAAATCAGGAAAAATCTTCCATTTTCTTCAGTAATTTTTTTTCTCCCATCCTTATGCCTAACAATGAAACCTAATTTCTCATTTGGACTTTTCTTTTTATTGTCCAAACACTGCATTTTATTTAGATTTTCCCTCCTAGATTGAAGCACCTGTCTGATTGCACCTTTACTCCTCATTAAGAAATATATATGAATTATAACTTAGTGGTAAAGTTCACAAGAATCATGTAATACTCTTGACATTATAAAGTACTGTGAAACATCAGCATTCATAAGTTGGCTGACTTACCTTCTTAAACCTAAGCACAGTGTCTTGCCAAGAAGCACAGAATAATTTAGTTGGCGAAGATTTCCAAGATTAGTGAGTGCAGCCATTGATGGGTCACTGCCTTGTCCGCTAGACCATAGCACTAACTACCCCACCCAGGTGTTTCTTGAAGACCTTCAAGGATGGTGACAGCCTGGGGGGTAGCCTGTTCCCATGCTTAACAACCCTTTTAATGAACAAATTCAGTCTGATATCCAACCTGAATATCCCCTGGCACAGCTTGAGCCTCTGTCCCCTTGTCCTGCCTCTGGCTGCCTGGGAAAAGAGGCAAACTCTCACCTGGCTACAACCTCCTTCAAGGTAGCTTTAGAGAGCCATAAGGCCTCCCCTGAGCCTCCTTTCCTCTAGGCTAAATGACCCCAACTCCTACAGCTGCTCCGAATATGACTTAATCTCTAGGCCCTTCACCAGCCCCCTTGCCCTTCTCTGGATGTGCTTCAGCACCTCAATGTCTTTGTTGAAGGGGCCAAAACTGAGCACAAGATTTGAGGTGTGACTTCACCTGGGCTGAGTACAGAAGTTCTTAATTGAACAGATCTGTCACATAAAAAATGTCATAAACTCATAAAAACACTCTGCAAACCAGTGTAATTTTGTACAGAAATAATCTGTACAAAATAAAATAAAAAAGGTGAAAGAAAATAAATAAAAGTTGTTACTTTGTTCTTTGATATGATATTTAGCATCAGGCTTATTACTTTGCAATTACCCAAATAGATATCTGTGCACTTCCATAGGGTTTTGCATTCATTTTTTCTCTTAGTGCTTCCATTACAGAGACATTAAAAACAAACAAACAAATATTATATTTTATTTAAATTATGATTGGTATCTATAAATTCTACGTACTTTTCAGCAGTTTTAATAAACAATAGAATCCATTAAAATTTTTATTTTTTGCTCTGATATTTTTCAAGCTGTTAAAGAAACTAAGAAATGTCTTTTGTCTTGTATCTGAAGATGCACACAATCTTCAGTATTTGCCTGTCATCGTATGGAGAAAAGCCTTGGATATCTTTATTTCCTTATGAGCTTGCTTGAAAGTATTCAAACTAAAAACCCTAGGCAGGCCTGTTAATACCTTTACAAGAGTTAACTGGCACAGTGGAGCAAATCACCTAGTTTAATCCAGAATTCAATGCTAATTCATGATGCCTTCATTGCTCTGTGTTTGGGACAACTAATTAATCAAACTCAGGTTAGGTTGTTGAAATGAGCTGCCTAAATAGGATTTAAACTGATTATAATTTTTAAAATAGAATCTCATTACCTGAGTAGATTTGACAGAATGTTTATGTCTATGTTTGAATTGCTAATGTACAATTAGAAAAGTAATCATGTAAAGTATTAGAACACTATGTGCTCTGAGAATTATTAATTACTTCTTGAGTAGCCTCTCTGATACAAGGGTAATTTTCCACTAATAAATGAAAAAAAGCAGAATTTCAGTATCACATTTACAATACCTCTTTCTTAAGCAACATACTACCCATATTGAGCTACTTTGAAGAAAATTCAAAACACATTGCTAAAATGGAAAAGAAATAGAAAAAAATACGAACTGCAAAGGAATTGAATCCATTATGCTACAAGGTCTAGATTTTTTGCTGATATGTTTGGAAGCTATAGTTGCTCAAGCATACGTATGATAAGGATCTCTCTGAATTATTTGACCATGTTTTGAACCACATATACATACCCACCACCACACACACAGAGACACAGAGATATCATGAGGGATGGGATGAGAATTCCACCATCTTGTATTTTGTTCTGGTGGTGCATCCTTGCTCTCCCCACTTCTCTTCAGGCCTGCTCTATTATCTCAGGAGCTCCTGATAAGCCCTGACTGAACCAGCTGAGCCACCAAGCGAAGCACTCCTTGACAGAACCACTTCGTGGTTAAAGTGTCCCTTGATTGTACCAGATGGTCTTGCATGATAAAGGTGGGAATGATTCTGACCATAACAGGAACATCAACTGCCTGACCAAGGTGGGGAATAAAGAATAAGCAGTTATCCTTCTTAGCCCTGCTAAATCATTCACCTGAATTGTATAGCCCAAGTGAAACGGTGCGGTTGCTACAAGACATTTTGAAAAAATTAATTTTAGCCTGAGTGGAACACTAGCATTGGTAAAAACCATCTAGTAGTTACCGACTTGTGTTTTGGCCAGGATGGAAACTGACTGATGACTAGAGACAATTATCTTATGACCCTATAAACTGTGGGTTTAAGGGAAGCCCTTTGAGTTCTCCTGGAATGCCGCAGGCTACACCAGCATCTCCCCCTAAACAAGACACCTCTTGGAGCTCATGAACTCTAAAGTTTGTGATATTCAAAAGACCGTCACTGATGATGAGGCCTAGGTTGATATACCCCACCTCACCACTCCTCAAGGTGCCTGTTGAGAAATGTTAAGGGATTTGATGTATTTCACTGAACCTGAGTGGAATTTTAATCAGTACTTTTACACACATAAAGGTAGATATATATGTCTCTTTGTCTTCATCTGTGCATTGATTAAGGTATGAATGCTGTTATTGTGAATCTATAATTAAGTCATTTTTGTAAATCTAGTAAACCCTATTGAATCACTTTATAAATATTAAATTAGTAAATGATTAAGTGCTGCTAAACCCTTTTGTGCCCTTATCTTTTGTAATCATACCCTTTGCACCTTTACCCTTTTGCTTTCCTTGTCTTCTTGTAAATCATTCTAAACTGATTCTAATCCAATTTTCTTATGTATGCTTCATCTATGTAATAAGTAATAGAGTGGACCTTGACATTAAACTCTGTTAAATTCATACTTTCACAATTCATATTAAAACCTGCTTTTTGTCAATACCTTCGATGATGATTCTTTAAGTGACCTAAGCACTCATTCACCACATGTATGAAGCAGTGGATCTAATCAAATCCAGTTTGATTTGTGATATGCTGTGATGCACATGGAGAATGTAGCAGAATCCTGAGCTAAAAATAGTTTCAGATGAAGCTAACCCGGCAGATTTATTCCAGTGGCACAAGTAGCTGCAAATATCCACTCAGTCCATGGTACAAGAGCAGTCCACAAAGTGAATTCAACACAAAGGCCTTCCTGAATCACTTGGATGTTAAGCCCTCAGCACTAGCCATTACCTGTTTTGCTTTACAGATGGACGCTTTTGCCAATAAAGACACAACCATTCTAGTTCTGCAGTCAGACAATAGACTTCACACACAAGCACACAAACGTACAGCTTCCCCTTAGGTCAGCAGTCATGATTGGCAGTGATGAGAGAAAGCATTTGATGGGTACGTCTGTATTGGTAAGGATCATTTTTATATTATTAAATTGTAAGAAGAATCCCTAGTATGGTTTTCTTGCAGACCAAAGAGCATTTCTCAAGGCTTTGAGAGTATGTCTCAGGATTTAGCTCAAAACTCTTGATGTTTGGTTTTGAGGTGCAAGGCTGGTTTGAGGGCAAAGAGACAAGTGCTTTCCATAGAATGAATACATACATTCCCATTTCAGGTGGCCTCAGTGCCTGTTACAGGGACACAGTTTTTCCTAAGGTCCCCAGTGAGGGTCTGTGACTGCATTTGACAGGAATTTTTTTAAAGAATTTTTTGATCCAGATATATAATATAGAAAAAAATCATTGTGATTTCTGCTCTGTTTCCATGCTTGTATGGCTTCCCTCCTTCAGAACTTTGGTCAACTTCACAGAAAAAATCTTTTTGTTACATGTGGGTGATGTGATTGCCAATTTTTTTACTGTGTTTGCTGAAGACAATTTTCTGGTAGATGCTACAATCTTTTTCTTAAAACACGACTTAAAGAAAACAAAAATGAGTGAAAGGATTCTTCTTCCCACAATGTCTTCCCATTCCTTCTTTGAAATCTACTAATTCACATGTGATTTACTAATTCACAGGTCCTTCATGTGAATTTTAGGTGCAAATCATTTCCTCAGCTAACTTGGCCAGAAGTCATAATTAAGGAGAAAAAAGTTATTGTGCACTGTTTGCAAATAATACAGCATGTTTACACTTAAAAACCAACCAACCAAACTGCACTTCCTTCAAGGTTATATAAAGACCACATGCTAGAACTAGAATTTTGTCTCACATTTTAGATGTACTAATGTTTTACAGTTTGTTGATGGACTCCATGAACCAGTTTTAGCTAGAATTTTCCTTATGGAAAACATTTAAAGTTTTATTGCTATTGGATATTTTACTAAAAACACAGCCTGTAAGATTATCTTGGGAAACCTAAACATAAGCTCCTAAAAAGAAACAAAATTACATCAATATCTGACACAGCTGACCAGTCCCACACCACAAAACCGGTATCATTGATACATTGAACTAAAGAAATCTCCACTTGGGACTTATTTAATTAACATAATTCTCTTGCATCCCAAGGTTTTAATATTAAAATCACTTATGGTTCATATATTAAAAGGATGAAAGGATTTAACTATTGGTTAATACTTCTCCTTGTTTGCATATTCCCATTTTTTGCTTTTGTTTTCCATCTTCTCCACCAGTTAAACCACAAAAACATTCAATAAAATTCTGTGTGTGAACTAGGTTTTTACACATTTAAGTTTTGCAGAAGATGATTTAATATCGATAGACATATTCTTCTATCTTAGGCAAACAGCAGAGACAAGATATTAATCTGTATAGACCATGTAGATTCCAAATATACTCGGTCTATGAATACAAAACAGTGTCCTTAAAAAGAATTAATTTTGTGTCTTAGCATTGCTTTTAATTCCAATCTAAATTTTTTATTATAAATTTAACCTTGTTGATCATTGTGATTGTGGTTTTGGAAACTTATTTCCAATTAATTATTACGGATCAATCTGTAAATACTAATTCTAAGGAATGCATTTCTAGCAGGTAACATGCAAGCAATAGAAATCAAAAGATAAAGGTCTTTAAAAAAATGTCATAAGCCCTTTTATTTTGTTACTACTTTAATAATAACAACGATAATAATAGATATCATTATTATAAATCTCTGTTCATTTACTCAAGTCTTCCAGTGTTTCAGCCATTCTAAATTTGGCCTGAGATTAAAGATAAAGTGATTTGATTATGAAACAAGAATTTTAGGTCTGTCATAGTACTGGTTTTCTGTTTCAAGCAAACCTTTATTTTCGAATGCCTTTTTTTTCCCTAATACTTCTTCTCATTGATTTACATTACATAGGTAATTTCCTGATGTTACATTTACAATAAGTAATATATTTGGGTATCATTATTTTCATCAACACTACAATAAAACTTGAATGACACAATGATGAAATCAAGTAATGACCAGGAAAAGAAAAGAAATCCTTGTCTCAATTGCACAGTGTTAGATATCTTTCTTCTAGTAGATAATGAAAACTGTCATTGACCTTATTCAAGTCACTTCTCACGTTTAAGGTACTTTTTCATTTAACAGGTTGGGTCAATTCACAAGATTTAATATTGACTAAGATGTCTGTTCTTATTGACAAATGAATAAGCTCTTCACTGCTAAAGCTGACAATAGAACTGCTTGGATTCCTCCAATTTCAGATTTAGAACCCTTCAATTACCATTTCTTACTACATTCACTAGACTGAATTGTGGAATTTGTTTAAAACCTCAATTTCATTTGAAAATATATCTATTCTTTACTGCCATTCTTAAACTGCCATATATATTTACTTCAGTATTTAGTGTAAGATATGAAAACTTGTAATGCACAAATATGGCCTTCATATTAACAACTTAGTTTCTTTTTTATCCTAGCGTGCAGAAATCCTCTAAGTGAACAAAATACCAAATCCAGTTAGCACTGAAATACCTTTTACTGTCTTGGATTTTGGAAAGGTGAATCAAAAACCTGAAGAAAAAGTACAACTTTGTAAATCTTTCCTACATTTTCCAGTCACCTGCCACACTCACTGGTCAAATAGTGACAAATATATTTGGAAACAAAGTCAAATGCATAGATTCACACCCTTTCTGTAGTCCCAGAGTCTTTTGGTCCAATGTTTTTAATATTTGCATAAGAGTATCCAGATAAATAAACTACCAATCAAGCAATACAGTGCTGTGTGTATTTTTCAGTTCAAAAAAGCAAAGATTGTGCAAAAGGTGGAATAAACAATACTATAAGTGCAACAGAGTATTTTCCAGAGAGCATAACTGAACAATTTTTCTGTTCTTGAAGAACAGTCATACTTGTGGGTCCTTCCTATCGCGGACGGCAATGCCATAGTGAGAAAGCGCAAAAGAGTCGAATCATATGACTGTCTATAGAAGCAAATGTTAAGCACATGTTTGCAGAATTTAGTGCATGAGTTGTTCACCTACTTGCTGCTTCTAGCATCTAACTTAAAAGCAGTTCTCAGATCCTAAAGTTAGAAGTTAATGTTCCTCATTTAGTGAACAGGAAGAAAAAAAGGAAAAGATGATGCATCCAGAAAATGAACTTAGTAATAAAGGCAGGTGCTTAAATTTAGACTGTAAAATCTCTCTGCCATTTTACAACATTTTATTATTGAGTTTAAATTAGTTTTTTGAGTCTAGTCATCTACATAGCTGCAAGAACAAACTTTGCTGGCAGCTGCATAAAACTTAGGCAATCTGAAATATATAGTCAAAAGATTTTTTTTCTTAAAGGAGAGGGTTTACTTCAGAAACCTTTAGCTTAATTCCTCTGTCACCTATTCTTCTTAATCTGTTCCACAAATATCTTAATTTTATTTGTTCTAGTAGTTCAGAACACACATCCTTGGTGTTACAATTACACAGTATCTTGGTTTAAGACAATCTACACTCACAAATGTGAAAAATGTGAAGTATCTTCAATGAACAACGACAAAAATATTTCTGAAAGTTTTTAATGTTTAAATCTGTATAGATGATTAGGAAAATGAACTAAAAAGGCAATTGGTGTGCTGACTATTCTGCTAGTTTTGTTTCTGCTGTTAAGGGAAAAAAAAGATAAAACAGTGCTGTTATCACATAATGTTTCAAAATATGACGAAGACATTTTTATATAAATTAACTTCTGACTCCCTGCCACTTGCTATTTCTGTGCATATGAGTATTTTATATAAATAGCTTTTAAAGACTCATTTGATTGTCAATATGTAGATAAACAAAGAAAAATTAGTGCAGCACACAGATGATAGTTTTCTGCAAGCAGTTTATCCAGCTGACAGATAAACGATGGCTGAGATACCCTTAAATTGCACATGCGGGGTGAAGCATCTCACTGTCCTGCTCAGTCTCCTAGCAGCCTGGAGCCAAACCTCACTATTCACCATCCCACCATGTAATCTTGTGGGCGGTTTTTGGTTCAAACCACAGGTGCACAATCATGTAATGGGTAGGAAATGGTCCCTCATCTCACTTGCTCTAGATGCATGGAAGAAAATGAGTAGGAATGACACCTACGTCAGCTTATGCACGTATTCAAGACAAAGTTGTTCTAAACCAGCTCCCTTTTAAGATTGTTATGGGCAGCATTAAACAAATGATGGCCTGCATTCATGTAAGACAAGGACAGAGGTTTTCTCTGCTCTTCTTGCCATCCAGTTAATAGGATATTTTCATTACTACTGAAAGGCCACAGGCTTTGTGTCAATCTAATAATGTAGGACTTGGTTCAGCCCTTGACTTTAAAGTCTTGGCCTGAACTGATTTGAGGTTAAGATAAACCTACTGTAAATCCAGCTTTTCCTAAGCATTGTGCAGCATCTCTATGGCCAGAGATTGATATTTGTCCCCATTAAGTTATTGTCTCTGCCAGCAGAGACTTGTGACACGTAGTCTATATCTCTTCATAGGCATGCAGGTAATTTCACATTAGGTTACTAGCATACCCCCTAAGACATACCTCATGTTCTCTGTTTAGCTTATCAGAATGTCAATATCTCAAATAAAGAAAAGCTGAGCATATGAAGGACCTCAGAGCCAAGGTCTGTTTTGGGCTATATAAAAAACTATGTTTCAATATTATTGCCGCTTCAACAAAAATTCTTATTTCAAATAGAACATGCAGGGTATTTTCTGAGAGCTTTGTGTTTCAACAGGTCGAAATTGAATATTTTATTGGAATTTTCTGTTGAAAAGCTTTTCTCTCTGTGTGTATAAAATTTGAGCTTCTTTTTTTAAAAGAAAAACATAAGTTTCACTGGCCTTGTTATGTTCCTCTTGGATCAAACAGCTCATTGATAAGAAGAGTTTTAAAATAAGACTTCAGAGAAGAAGACTGGGAGATGCTTACAATAATGCCCAATTGCAAAAGAAATGCCAAAACAATTTTTTAAATAATGGAAAATAAGAATGGAAAGAACAGATGATGGTCCTCAAATTCATACTTCTGGCACAAGGGGAATTGAGCTATCCTTTAATAAAGAAAGAAAAGAATGAAAGTTAAAGAAAACATTAAAAATAAATTTAGAAAATGAAATATCAACATAAAACATCAAAATAATTCAGGTTTTGAAAGAAAAAATTCTGAAATTTGACTCTATAACTTTACTTTTTTCCCATTTTCTAATTCCACAAATTAATAATAATGTGTAAACCTTCTGGTTCCTAGAGCAGTGAAATGGGGGAAAAGTTATTTTAATAACTATTAGGTAAACATTAATGAAATTAGAGAATCAGTGAAATATTTTATTGGAATGCATTGAGGCAAAGATAATAATGAAATAATGGCATGTTATTTTTATCACAGACTACGATAAGGGAAGGCAGACAGGGCACAATTCAAGCATTTTGAATTGTAGCTTCATGTAATACAGGAGCATTTACAGTACCTAATGCATCAATGCTCAAAAACAGGTAAGGCAATGAAGTTCACATATCCAGCCAATGGCTAATTTGATTATTTGATTAAAAGTCAGTTCTAACAAGGTTTCCATTCTTTTTGCTGTCCCTTGAGGACTGCTGTTCAATTTTAAATTAACATTTTATTGTGCTACGTGTTTTTTACAGTGTTATTAGATTAATTAGCTGATCTTGTTTACTTAGGCTGACCTTTTATTTTGTTTGGATTCAATATTGAGTTCTGTGGATAGAAACTCCAATTGTAATTTCAAAGTGAATATGCCTCTTCTTTTTAAAAGTAGTTCTTTACACTGTATTTAATCTATACAAATTGTATTTCTTAGTGAAGTCAGACGTTCTTCTAACGAGTTATTTATCATGGTCTACAGCTGTGGTTACCAAAGCAGTTGCCTCCCTAGTCAAGTGGAAAAGCAAATTAAAATTTTATAGTTCACATATATGAGATTCACAGTCTTTTAACAAAGTTCCTTTTAGCAATTCAGAAACTTTATTTTCTTCCCACCATTAAGCAGTGTGCCATTGCTCAGCTGCTTTAGAGGCAATTAAGTACAAAAATACTAAATCTACATCACTAACGCTATTTGTACTTCCACTGTTAATGCATTAAAATAGACATCCTATTCCATGATAGTTGTAATCTTCATTTTCTCTTAAAACATACATGTGATAAGAGTATAATTGCATTTTTTTTTCATACATAAGAGGTAGACCACCAATGACATAGGACTAAAGAGGACGTAGGATGTGGTCTTGTGGAAGGTGCTCCACTCACTTTTCAAGTAACAGGGGATGTGAGGACATAGTTTTGATCACATTGAATTATATCTCTTACACTTGCCAAAAAACTGTTACGTCTGCCTTTCCTGTGGACATTTAAAAATTAAGTCTGTTTTGTCTATTTATTTTCACCATTTTGATAAGACTGAGAGATAGATTTAAATTATAGCTGGCATCAGTAGGAAAGTTAGAATTCTATTAACATATCAACTAGCAGACATAAAACCCCCACCAAATAAATTTAGAGTCTATTTTGCTCCTCATGATTGTTGCAGGTTTTGTGGTTTTTGCTTCCTGAGAAAACTATTGTCTGAAAAAAAACCCCAAAATCTAAATCTTTTCAATTGCTACAGCAAACTCTGGAGATGGCCATTTAGTAACAGTCTTGTACAATCAAATTTTAAATCAAATACCTTATTTGCAAGTCTGATCTTTGTGGAAGAAATTAGAAAATTAAGTATAACTTTTTTCGGTAAAGTAAGAGGTATATTGGAGTTGTCTTTTGTTCCACCTTTCATTGTCTGGACATAATAATACAGAAGTAATTCTGCCTAATAACTGTCACAAAAAAATGGTTTGCAGTGTGCTAACAGCCCCCTACTTCATTGAAGATCACAGAAATCAAAATTACTAAAAAGTTCTAAAGCAACAAGAAAAAATGTAGTCTTTTCTCCCTCCGTTTTTAGAAAGACAATTTTGAATACAAGAGGAAGAAGAACAAGTAGACAATGTAAAAGAGAAAAAAAATGGCAATTTTATTTATCTTGAATAGTACAAATAAGCAGCCTTCCCTTTTTCCCCTAGATTCCCAAGAAAAGCAAAAATGAGTGCAGTTCGCACAGCTCTTCATGATGCTAACTGTTCATGTCAAAATAGCTAAAATATCATAAACAAAGAGATAAAAAAGAGGCAAAAGTACAAAGAAAGTGAAAAGATGAAAGAAACATCAACATAACTGCTTTGGGGCTCTGTGGCTGTGTAGAGATCATATTGTAATACCCATTCCCATAACTTGCTGAGAACACGATATGACTGAGACTGTCATTACCCTGCAGCATATCACCAGATTAACAAGAAAGAAAATCCATCACTGATCTAGACATAGGATCAATATCTGTGAAATCTGACAGAAAAACGTAGTATGGAACTCAGTTAATTTAATATAGAAGGATTTCGTCTCAGATTATAGCAACAGAGAAGACAATATCTAAAAATTTTGTAGTGCAAAGTATTTTTTAAAATACCTTTGAATGGCGCAACCATCTGCTGGTTCTTACTATTGTCAGGTCAGCAGTAAGATTCTGAATTCACCTCTTAGGTTCTAACAGGGAATTTATACTTTTGGTGAACAATTGGAACAGCCAAAAATTCTTTTTGACCTTAAGTGGACGTTCCAAAACACTTTCAAAATACTCTGGATCATAAAATATTGCACAGCCTTGCCAAAAGAGGTGGATATTAATAGTAGTTTACAGAATCATATAATTGTTTAGGTTGGAAAAGACGTTTAAGATCATCAAGACTAACCATTAACCCAACACTGCGAAGTCCACTGCTAAGCCATGTCCCTAAGCACCACATCTGCACTTTTTTATATGCCTCCAGGAACGGTGACTCAAACACTTCCCCGGACAGCCTGTTCCAGTGTTTGGCAATCCTATTGGTAAAAAAGTTTTTCCAACAGTCCAATCTAATCCTGCCTTGGCGCAAGTTGAGGCTGTTTCTTCTTGTCTTACACTACACTCAGGCTATTGATCCCATCAGGTTTTTGGGGAAGCAGCCCTAATTCCAACGCGACCATTCTCAGGTGCTTCGTGGTTTTTAACACATCAATCACTCTTGTGTCTTTGCTGCCACCTGGATCCCCATCCCTGACCTTCACTGAGAGAGCAGGCTGAACCACCCTGTTCACACAAATTGGATGAATAACAAGAAGTGGGAGATCCCCACGTAGTAACTACTTGGACAGCTCTGTTGTTGTGGGTTTGGTTGTCATTTGGTATTTTTTGTTGGTTGGTTAGCACGTGCTTTTAGAGAGGCAGAGGCATGGAAATCATGTTTGTTATTTAATCATGCCTGAATTTAATTACAGGTTTCTATTAAGTTCTGCTTTTACTAATTTGCCTACTGTGCAGGAGTTCTGCTGACTTTTATGCACAAGTGAAGAGGCCAAGCTTTACCCCATCCCACTTCCTCCTTATTTCCCCAAGAATTTAGAACACTGAACAAGATCTGTTCAGTTAAATGTACTTTGGTGTGAAAAGTGCACTATTTTCATAAACACCTGCTGAACCCAGTAAGGACAAAAGGTAATTTATTTTTTATTTATTTTACTTCAGAGAGTGCTTTTACATAATATTTTTGCTTGTTTTCTGGAAGTACAACTAAAAATGAAAGCTTTGAACAAGCAGAGTAGCAGTTTACCCTTTTATGGAATACCTTGTATCTGTTAGATGTATTAACAGATTTTATTTTCTTCTTTTTTAGCTTAGTACTTACACAAGACAGAAAATTAGGATAAGGAAGGGCCATGTACAAATGCCATAATGCACAGTCTTTAAGATACTAATTTGTGTGGCTTCTTTAAGTAGCAGCACAAGCCTCTCAACAAACCCGGCAAACTGAAATGCTTACTCATTAAATCAATTTTTTTTTTTGGTGCACTAATCCTTGGACTGAACAAATTAAAAAATTATTTCTTAATGTTAAAAATAAGAAGGAGAAATTAATAGAAAATCTTAATTAAAAGTATTAGTAACAATAATAGTAATAATCCAAAGAAATAGTTCTCTGCTGTGTAATGAACACATATGTTTTTGTTGTCCATGCACTAATTCAGTGCATATTTGGGGGTGTGTTCATGCATAAATCAGCTTCTTGTCTGGGTTTCAATGTTTAAAATTCACTTTTAACAGCTAATTAAGTATTTCAAACAACATACAAATGCCAGCACCCTGTTATGATTGGTCTAGTGGTTTGATTTATAATTGAACTTCATTTGATATACTCAGTGGTTTGAGTCACTGATATCTACATACAGCAGTGACTATTTCAATGTTTTATGTAATTATATACAACCATCAATTTAATGTACTTCACTCCTTTTATTTCTTTAAAATTTCTTGCTAGAGTAAACAAACTATGTGCTTTATATAAAGGACTTGATTTATAAATAACTACTTATATTCCTTGTAGTCTTAATAGACCAAATTACAAATGAGTCAGAACAGGCACTTGAACTTAGTGCTTGTACAAAGTTTTTAGGAAGCTGAATATAAACTTTTCTGATATAGTGTTATTTATCCATTTGTGAAATCCAGTTATGTCTTTCAGTACCTGCTAGTCTGGCTGTGGTGCAATACACAGGTAGATGGAAAAATATTGTTTTTAAGAGGCATGTCCAGTAGGTACTATTTAAATATCTAGGGTACACCACTACTGGTGAGAGAATTAATTGCTACAGACCTTTTTCCATAGCAACTAAAAATTAAAGCATTGATATTACTCGCCTTTACTTTATTAAAAGTCTTCTCACTCAATTTCTATCCTTCCTGGCTTGCCTATTTTTACCTCATGTACTTCCAACTCAGGCTTTGAATTATAAATGATGAGTAATTTGGAAACAATGAGAACTGGACAAAGTAAGCAAGAACATGATGTGGGGATGAATAGACATTTAATGACTGATGTACTACAGCCTAGCCAGCTTCTGCAGTTCCCTCCCACTCCAGCTATAACAGTTCTTTTATAGCACTTGAGTACTTCGGAGAGAAAATAATAAAATGGAATTAAATTTCTTGTCTCACAAGGTGAATTTGCAAGATAAAAACAGTTCAGTAGCCTGCCATCCAATTTGTTTGTCTTCCAAAATTATTTCAGTGATCTCGCTCTTAAATTTTGCATATAAGCATTCTATAAGCACAATGATACTGAAGGAATTCCAGCTGTTTAATATTAATACTCAGTTCACCACTGACTGAATCTTTATACATGTTCTTAATATGCAAAGATATTCAGTCCTTCAGCTGTATTATCTTCCCATTAAAACAATCATCAGGAAATTCTAACCTCCTGGTTAATGATTTTTTTCTCTTTGACTATTAATATAAAAATTTTACCATTTTTCACCTTTTAGATGTCATGAGGGGAAGAGTGAGCTGGCTTTCCCTGTCAATGAAAAGAAAATATGATTTTTAAAAAAAGAAGAAAAAAAGCTGCTTTTAGCTTCCTTTAGGGGGTACCGCAGCCTTATTTTTACTGTCATCTCCCAAAGGCCTTCAGCAATTTTCCACAAAGGCTTTTTAGAAAAGTAGTAAAAAGTAGTCTTGTCTGGTTCTGTCACATTTATGACTTCACTTGTTATTTGATTTCTTTTTTAACCTTTTGCATTATGGCTTTTGTTTTAGCTTGTGACAAGGCAGAGAGAGGAAAAAGAGATAAGAGTTTGGGTTGCAACTCTTCTAAGCATTGTGAGATTTGAACTCAATGCATGAGGGTGTTATTAAGAATACTTTTGGATTGATTAATGCTTTTTTATCTATAGTATGCTGAAAGAATTCAGCAAGAAGTTAAGTAAAACTGGTGATTTTTCACTCAGAGATTTCAGGTGGGAAATAAAGCACAAGATAAAATTGGAATTGTTAATTCACCTGACCCTAACAAAAACATAGAAATCAAAATATGGATTATGGACAGAACACAGAAATTTTCGTTACATGTATTTATTTATTTTATGTGATAACAAGAGACAATGCTAGAAATCCTATTTCAGTTTCTTTTTGATAGGACCGTGATAGCAAAATTACTACTATTCTTCATACAGATATCCATTCAGCAAATCATTTATGTACATTAAAATTTTCTTTTTTAAGGAGAATAAGACTTAAATTCAAACTCCCTCCCACCTCCCTTTTCAGTCAGGGACACAAAGATAAAGTTAATTTCTAATGAAGATACTGACAGGTGTTATTTCTTTAGGTAATAAAAAGTTATAATACAAATTATCCCATCACACTTCTCCTGAATGCTTATTTAGCATGCCAAGAATTTCTCATCATAAAGTTAAGTCCCCCAAAATTTAGCCACTTAAAAGTAAACTTTGAATTATTCACGTCTAGTCATTGCCAATGTGCTCTCCCATCCTAAAGCTTGAATTTGTCTCAGGTGCCCGTATGCCGACACTCAGAGCCACTCAAGGTACTGCTGAGTGTGAGATGTCAGTGAGTCTCTGGCTGTGCCACAAACTCTGGGCACCTCCTTTCACAGTATCTAGAGATACTCTGTCCAGAAAGAGCGTCTCAGTGAACCAGAAGCCTATTTGTAGGCAGCTGGACTACAGGCTACCTCTATCTCACAGATATTGTGTTAATTGCCACCAAGGAGTCTGTATATTTTTGCATTTTATATAGCAGAATGATAGATAACTCAATTATCTTGAATATTGTACTGTATTATTAAAGTTGTAATATATCCTTGTGATTTCTAAATCTAATTCTTGAATTGGACTTTCGAGTACTGCTTACATCTGCGTAATCAAATAGGAGTCAACAAGGTAGAATAAAACTCCGTTCTTTTTCTGACTAATTTTAAAGCTAGAGACCAAACAAAATACCTTAAATCAGAAATTTGAACCTTATACATAGTCTTCAATGAACAGTTTCAGCAAATTTTAATAATACTTCTTTAAACATATACAGATAGTGAAAACGTTGCTTTGTCTAGTCTCCAAATCCAGCTAAATGCACACATAAAACTGCTTTTTGCCTCCTCCAGCATAGCAAACAATAGACTTCAGTGATATTCTAAGGTGAATTGACTTCTCCTATTTGTAATATATCTCTTATTTCTTTCCAAAATAAAGGAAATCAAATATATAATTCTAAATTGTAAAACTTTAGGGAAACAGACTCTATTTAAAACCTTTCTTTCATCATTATGTTCTGTAGGGTTTTTTTAATAACATAATTTTTTGCCTCAGGTAAGTATAAAATATGAAACCTTTCAGCAGACAGATTCAGAATACAATTTAATGGACAAATTTATCAAGAAGAAATAGAATCACACATATATGAATCAGGGCTCCATCCAGCCTGGCCTTGAACACCTCCAGGGATGGGGCATCCACAACTTCTCTGGTCAACCTGTTCCAGGGCCTCACCACCCTCACAGTCAAGAATTTTTTCTTATTATCCAGTCTACATCTATTGTCTTTAATTTGAACTCATTCACTCTTATCCTGTCACCTCATGCTCTTGTAAATAGTCTTGTGCCAACTTTCCTGTAAGTTCCCTTCAGGTACTGGAAGGCCGCAATTAGGTCACGGTGTCAGGATGCTCCCTGCCACAGGAGGGCTTATCTGTTCTGCCTATCAGCTGGTGAGAAAACTCAGGGTATCTTCCCCCTCACATGAATTTGCTAACTGGTGAAATATCTCAAGCCAGATATCTGTCTGGTAGTGAGTTATTTCTGGCGCCATGGAGGTGGCATTCCCAGCTGACAATATACATCTTGCCTTGAGAGCAAGATTGAAGGAAGATGAGCTTGAATTTCTGACTGACAGACACTTCACTTTACAAACTATAAAAGCTACACAAAACTTTCACAAAACAGAAGTCTTCTGCACATTGCCTGGAAATGTGTGGGGCTTTCCCCCAAAGTCAGGACACCGCTTCGTGGTTACTCTCTTGGGAGTTGAGTAAAAGGAATCTGTGTACCCCATAATCAATTTGGTGGTAAATTACATTGACTCCTGATCTATCCTATTTCTTTGCTAGCTATAATATAGGTACCTTTATGTTGTGGACTGTTTTATGTAAGCTACAAGTAGTTCTTGGTTTTAACTTGTGTAGTAAGTAACTGTTTAAGGCCATTTGTCTGTTAATCTCTTGTCTATCCAATAAATAACTCATTTTACAATAGATCTGATCAGCCATTCTTGAGACCTTGTGAGTCAAAGTGGTTTAGGTGTGGGTCACCTGAATAAAGCTGCTGCCAAAAATCTGAACCTAAGTCAGGGCTTGTCTAATGCTTTCACTCGATCCATAACAGTCACCCTGAAGCCTTCCTTTTTCCAAGATGAACAATCTCAGTTCTCTCAGGCTTTCCTCAAAGGAGAGGTGCTCCATGCCTCTGATCACTTTTGTGGCCCCCTCTGGACTTGCTCCAACAGATTGACGTCCTTATTGTGCTGGGGATGCCAGAGCTGGATGCAGCACCCCAGCTGGGATCTCACTTGAGCAGAGAGGTAGCGTCTGCTCCCTCACCCTGCTGGCCATGCTGCTTTGGATGCAGCCCAGGATATGGTTGGTTTTCTGGGCCATGAGTGCTCATGGCTGGGTCACGTCCAGCCTCTCACCCACCAGGTCCTTCTCAGCAGAGCTGCTCTCGATCTGTTCATCTCCCAGCCTGTGTTGACACTGGGGTGCAGGTGCAGTACCTTGCACTCGATCTTGTTAAACTTCATGAGATTCCCACTTCTTGAGCCTGTCCAGGTCCCTCTGGATGGCATCCTGTCCTTCAGTTATGTCAACCACACCACTCAGCTTGGTGTCATCTGCAAATTTGCTGAGGGTGCACTTAATCCCTCTATGTGATTAATGAAATTATTAAATAACACTGGTCCCAATACAGAGCCTTTAGGGACACCACTCATCACTGATGTCCACTGAAAATCTGAGACATTGATCACTACCCTCTAGATGCGACTGTCCAACCAATTCCTAATCCATCTAACAGCTTACCTATTGCATCCGACTCTCCAACTTGGAGAGAAGGATGTTGTAGGGAACCATGTCAAAGGTTTCACATAAGTCCAGATAAATGACATCTGTAGCTCTTCCCTTATCCACTGATTCAGTTTTTCCATCACAGAAAGCACTTAGGTTGGCCACACAAGATTTGCCCTTGATGAAGCTGTGCTGGCTGTGCCAAATCACCTCCCTGTGCTCCATGTGTCTTAGCATAGCTTCTAGGAGGATCTGTTCCTTGATCTTCCCAGGCACAGAGGTTCAAGATGATATGAGAGAAGCAAAGTAAGCTAAATATTTCTGTACTATCTTTTGTAGGTTTTAGGACACTTACCATGGTCTTGTACTTTCCCAGATAATAAATTATCTTGTGATAAAACATCTCTCTTTTCCCCTGAGAAATTAAGAAGTTAATGCAGCTTTGGGGACTTTCATCAACTGTGATACAGAATAATGGAATAGTTGATGTTGGAAAAGACCTTTAAGATCATTGAGTTCAATTGTTAACCCAGCGCTGCAAAGTCCAGCACTAAACCGTGTTCCTAAGTACTGCATCTTCATGTCTTTGAAATATCTCCAGGGACAGTGACTCCACCACTGCCCTGGGTAGCCTATTCCAATGCTTAAAAATGCCTTCTGTGAAGAAATGGTTTTTAATATTCAATCAAAATCTCCCCTGTTACAACTTGAGGCCATGTCCTTTTGTCCTGTCACTTGTTACAGAGAGAAGAGACTGACCCCCACTTCCTTTCAGGTGGTTGTAGAGAGTAATAACGTCTCTCCTGAGTCTCCTTTTTTCTAGGCTAAAAACTCCACCTCCCTCAGCTGCTCTGCATTAGACTTATGCTCCAGCCTTTCGCCAGTTTTGTTGCCCTCCTCTGGACGCGCTCCAGCTCCTCAATGTCCTTCTTGTGAGGAGCTCAAAGCTGAACACAGGATTTGGGGTGTGGCCTCACCAGTGTCAAGAATAGGGGGATGATCACTGCCTTGGTCCTGCTGGCCACACTATTGCTGATACAAGACAAGATGCTGTTTGCCTTATTGGCCACCTGGGCATATTTTCTTCCCACAAGTTGCACTTCTGGTCTGTTTCAGGAGGACTGAATCTGTTAACCAAGTGTAGAAATTGCTACCCCCATTCAGAGTCTGTGTCAGCAGAGGATGACAATATAAGCTGGCAGTAAGTAATTTCTTTGAGAAAGAATTTCAAGACAGAAAGGAACAGAAGAAAAAATGAAGAAAGAATATTAACAAAACAATCTATTAGTTAATGTTTTTAGTTAGCCATAAGGTGTACCATAACTAGTCTATTTTTCCTCACACTGATAATACTATATAATGTGGTTTTCAGTGTGTAAAACAAACAAATTAAAACCAAAGCAAGACCAAGGGGAAAAAAAACAAACAAGGGGAAGAACCCAACAACCAAAGAGGAAGCATTTTAGGAAGTAGGGATTACAATTCAGATGTTCTTGTTTGTAGACTAATACATTAACCAAAAAATAAAAGTCTACTTACACGTATCCATTCTCTTTCTGGATCTATGATGCTTCTACAGCAGCACAATGCATAAGATGCTTTAATTCGTATCTACACAAATTAGATCATGACCCATTCTGATTCCCTAATGATAGAGAGAGAGCACAAAACAACTTTTACTTTCTGTTAGATCTGCAGTTGTTATAATATCCTATGAAAAGTAAAAGCTTAATTAACACACAGTAATTGCAAGGCTTTGAGACTATCTTCAACTCTCGGTAAATTCCTTCTGCTGCTCAGACCTTTGGTGATACTTGTATTTTTATTCTGGTTTTTTGCTAACTGTATGCCACAGGTCTCTTCTGCATAACAAGCAGAAATTACGGTTCATTGTTGTGTGCTGTCAAAGTTTTAGCAACCTTTTCACCTGAGACTATTCTGGAGGATCAGTAGCTATGACAAATTAGAACAATGCAGTTTATTTATCAGAGCTTGTTCTGAAACATTAGTATAGCAAACAAAATTAGTAATATCATGCATATTGAAACTTTGGTGTTTGAATTTTGTAAAATTTTTAGAAGCTCTCCACAGAATCAAATTCCTTACTTTCACGCATTGCAAATTATGGCCATGTGGCATGCCATCATGAACAGATAAAAAGGGATAAAAATCCTCCTTTGCCAGTGATCAGGAAAACAGCTACAATATGATTTGATTGTTGTTGTTTTGTTCAGCATTAGCTTAAACTTCATGGTAGTAGGTAGTAAACAGAGTAAAGACTGAATTATAAAGGTGAGTTAATTAGGAGCTGTTAGGCAGTAGGTTTGAACAGATGCTGTTTTTGCAATTCACTCTGGCAGATACAGGTGTGGAAAGGGTAGTTGCAGATTACAGGTATTCATTTTCTGTAACTACATGAGATATATGCTATGTTCTACTTCTGCCCTATCCTATCATCTTACTACAGTAATTTGCATTCCTGACTACATTTTGTGCTAAAAATAGCAAGACCCAGGACAGACAAAGGCTATAGAGAGACTTGACAATTGGTTAGATCTGATTATTATATTAAAATGTTAAAATTCACCTCATTACACAGAGTACTTTCCTTCAATTATTTATCCCATCAACCTGAGGCTAAAGATGCTGCATATGATACCAGCTTTTCTAGAGGCTAATCTCAATGGATTCTTGTCAAGGTTAAAGGCTTGTTGCAGTATAGACTGCAGAAATGCCACTATTATCAAGAACCTGTCACATTTTTTCCCTTTTTTTAAAATTAAATGTAAGCTTCAGAATATAGTATTTAGAGGAAATGTCTCCATAATTTGTTTGGTTACAATTTTAAGTATTTTTAAACTCTCGTATTATGAAGTCACCATAGAGGACAATTTAGATAGCAGAGATGGAAGACTAGTGAGAATGTTCCAAGGGTTTGTTGAGAAGTGCTGATGTTAACCTGTTGTTATTTTGTCAAAATTATGTTTGCCTGCTCATGTGAGACCTTTGGCTCAGGATTCACATACCTCATGATGCACTTTTTCTCCATTTTTCAACCCTACTTTCACCATCCTAGTACCTTCCTTTCTTTGCAACTGTCTCCTACCAGATAAACATCCCACTGCAAAGACTTTTTCCTCACAGGTCCTACTTTTGCTACATTTGTCTCCAGTTTTGGTATTTCTGGTATACCTGGAGAACATCAGTCTGATATTTTATTACTGACAAGGTTGCCAAGAATTGTTGGCCTTGCATGGCTCTGCTCCCTAAAGCTCCTCTCCAGTTTTCTGTGAATTTGGAGCCTTTCTCCCTTAAAAGCTCCCCTCTTCCTGCCTTTGCAATCTATTCCTAATAGTAATCTCTGTAATTTTATTCAGTTTATCACACCATGTTTGTCACTGCCAGTAGTTTTCCATGCCTTATTTACCCCAAGTAAAGTCCTAGTCAATTAATAAATCATTTCCCTGCAGTGCTACTAAACCCTAAATTAAAATTCCACTGAATAGAAGAAGAGTACTGAGCCACTTTTGTGATCAAAAGTCACTTAAACTTAGAAAACTATATAAAAGTAACAAACACCTTTCACCTATTTGTTTAAATGGGATGAGACACTGGGAAAAAATTCTACACACATTTAAAATAGTATGCATCAGTTCCTTTCAAAATAGCAGATAAGCAGACAGAAGCAGAAGAGTAAAGAGAAGAAATGGAAGACAGCAGAAAGACAACTAGAAGATTAAGAAAGCTAAGAAGACATAGGAAAGATAGGAATGAGAATTTTTTGATGCCTAAGGTTTTAACTTTTATATTTTTCAAATCCTGTACTTCCTAGTGTGTAACTCTGAAGTTCCTTGTGGCCTGTTAGCTACTGCTCTCTCATGCTAGTTAGAAGCAATAAGCCACTCTAGGTTTGCTCTCCAAAGACACCTAGATTGTCCCAGGCCCCAAAATATGTAAACTAAGGCCTCTGAAGAGGAGGACTACTTGGGGTAGTTACATCATTAACTGGGGTTGTAACTGGAGAATTGATCCTGATACGCAAATGGACCAAACTCATAAAAGTGTGAAGAACTCGTGATCCAGGGTCTATCTTTGTTGTAGCCTTTCGACTGCCCAGGGTGTACCTTTGAAGGCCCTTCAAATAAATAACTCCTTTTATTCTCTTATTCTTGTCTAGTCTCTGTTTTTAGGTGGCCATCTCAGGCATCAGTTTCTGTTCAGGAGTTAGGAAAAACACTTCCTAGTTTGCCACTAGTTGTATAATAAATCAGATTAGTCCACTTTTTGCCTGCAAGTAACAAATCAAGGTTCTTCTGTGCAGTTAAGAATTTCTTCCATGGCTCTCTTGTCTTACTAAATAATTCAAGTTCCTTTATTTAACAAGGCTTTTCTTGTAGCAAAGTACAGAAATCATTCCAAAAGGTGGTGGCCTGATTAAATTATCCTCTGCTAATTTGTTTATAACAAGCACAGCAAAAGTGTCTGTCAGGCTATGGTGGTTGAAGGCTGATCCCCACTCACAGGGGTGGGGGAGCGGCCCCTTCCCACTGCCACAGGAGCCCCAGGGGAGCCTCAGGGCTGGCCCAGACCCATGTGGAGTAGGAAAGGCTCCTTGGGTTGGGGCTCTGTGTGGGAATGGGGGACAGAAGGGGCTCTTGGGGTGTAAACTGGAGCCAGCCAGTCCTTGTGCAGGGCTGTGCCTGTGCCACACTGGTCCTGTCTCCTCTCATTAAACTCCAGTTGTGATAGCTTTCCTGGATGAGGGGCAGGAAATCAAATAGACATAAGGAAAGGGAACTATTTTACTTCCAAGTTGGAAATAATCAATCTATTCAGATATTCCGAAATAACAGACTTTCTTTCTAAAGATGCAAGCATTTACTTTATACAAAAATATAGAATATCACCTTTGTATCATAATAACCAAAACACTGTCTTATATGCTGCATTCTTTATTCATGTTCTAACAACTTAGAAATACAATAAAATGGATTTTAAATGTATTTGTGAAATAAAAATCACTATTAAAGGATTATAAATAAACAATACAATCCTTTTTAAAGAATGCTGAAGTTTTCTCTAAGTAAATGCTAAACCATTTTAAGAACTTAAAATATTTCCTTGCCCAATCCTGTTTTAATTATTGAATAATTGAATCCATTGATCTTGTATTTTCCAACCTGCATGAAGTAGTTTCTAAATAACCAAATGAAGTCTATAGAGTCCATTTTGAAAGCAAAATATATTTTCTTAATTTTAAATATAAAATGAGATTTATAATATTTATTCACAGGCCATAACAGCCTGATCCGAAAGATGTTGCAGGCATATAACTGTATCAGTTGATTTCAGCAGGTTTTCAATCAAGTCTTCAACAAGAAGAAATGATTATAGTGTCTGACTGAAATATGAATCAGGTATCCCTCAAAGATTTATAATAGAGTCTGAATACTACTTGAAAAACTTAGAATATTTTAAGTAGAGTCTTATTCTATAAAAAGATAATTTGGTACTGTATTCAAAAGCATTACAAAGTGTCTGAATCAAAGAAGCAATTGCTAGATCTGAGAAACAGACTATCTACAAGATAAAAGTTGAAAATATCAGGGTGAGGTTCAGTTCTGCATTCAGACACATAAACGTGAACTTGTGTCTGTGTGAGGTGGGTGATCCTGTTACAGTGAGCAGAGAAATTGTCACTGCTGTCAGTAAGGGAGAGACCACTTTCCTAAATGTAATCACATGCCTGGCCTCCTCCTGCTTCTACAGAAGAGCTTGGGTGTCCTGTGGGTCGTGTATTGCATCTCTCAATGCTCACTTCACTTATCACTCTTCTGGCACATTCCCTGTGTTTATGCAGCAGCATCACACTCTTATTACAGCTTCCAGGTCTTGCAAAATACCCAATGCAGCCGTTAGCTAGAAGAGTAGTTGAATAGGTCTCTGGACTCCAAAGACAGATTCCACTATGCTGCCATTTGAGACCTACATGGTAGCCTAGAAAATATTTTACAATCTATCTCCCATTCTGAAATAAATTTAATACTGATGGGTTCTGTGTTAATGTGGTTATTTAGATGTTCCATTAATGAATGCCCCAATGTAGAGGGATGTTTATGTTTGTTTATTTCCTTTTGAAAAGATGGATCTGGCACTTCTGTCTGTGCAACAGTTAAGCATTAAATGGGAGGAATGCACATAATGCTTATGATAAGATAAATGCAACACATTTCTACATTGCAAAAGTTTCATTTAGGTTAATGTTATAATGAGTAAAAATTCTGGCTGTAAATCAAGGCTTGACAAAAGCAATCACAAAATGGCAAAAAGCCATTGCTTCTTATAGGTGCATATGGTTCATTGCACCAAAGATAAATGGTGCAATGAAAAAAATATGATAGCCAACATACTTGTCCAGACAATTGTGCATATAGTAGATGTCAAAGTGTTTAATTAAATGTCTAAGGTTTTCTGATAAACACACTCACTAAATAATTTATTATGTTCCTGAAAGGGAAAATAAGACACAAGGGGAAATTTCCATGTACTAAAACTCAAGTATAGAGTTCTTTTTTTCAGATCTGTCTTTATTATTCCAGATAGACACTCTACTAAAACTGAAGAGATGCTGAAGCTGGAAGTTTATTAATATGTGATCTGAATACAAATTGCCATTCTTAAATAAGGGATTGAGTCTGTCTGCACACTGGTACTCTCTGGGAATAGATACAGCTGATGAACTTATCTTGCAATGTAGGGTGATTGTACCATTGAACTTAATTAATCTGGCTGAAAAAGTATTATTTTTCATACTGGAAAACCTAATACTTACAAAATAAAGAGGTTCAGGCTCCAAGAAGTTTCTGTAGAATGGCACACTTCAGCTAAAAATCTGGCAAAAGAAAGGGGGTGTCTCTAAAATTTAGAGAATGCATTAATTTTTAAGTTGTAATTTACACAGATCATCTAACTGGAAGTGATAAAATTTCAAAACTGATGTCTTTTATACTTCTAAGAATTATAAGTTAGATACTGTATTTTAAAAATGGAAATCGTTCAGAGGTTGATTGAAAAACCAGGGCTGGTTATGTTATGTTATGTTATGTTATGTTATGTTATGTATGTTATGTTATGTTATGTTATGTTATGTTATGTTATGTTATGTTATGTTATGTTATGTTATTTTAGTTGCTGACAG
Source organism: Lycocorax pyrrhopterus obiensis (assembly GCA_014706295.1). Classification (NCBI taxonomy): domain Eukaryota; kingdom Metazoa; phylum Chordata; class Aves; order Passeriformes; family Paradisaeidae; genus Lycocorax; species Lycocorax pyrrhopterus. The sequence continues at coordinate 22,958,286 of JACSVZ010000001.1, read as the reverse complement.
GTAGTATATTCTAGCAAGACACTATAGCAAAATGTTATTAATTTGAAGTTTGGCTATCAAAATGTTTCATCTTATTGTACCACTTTGTTTAATAGTAACACAAATTCCAAACACATTTATAGGTAAATTTTTCTTGTACGTTTGAACCAAATTCATCTGCCTGCATATTAAACACGGGAACAGAGCTGAAATACTTTAGTCTGTCACTCCGGAGTTGCCAAGGTTTCCATCATTCAGCTATTTTTTGGATGAATTCTTTCAAGATATTTTGATTAAGATCTTTCTGTTCTTCCAGCTTCTGTCCCACTGGTGTTAATTTGACAAGATTCTTTACAGTTTCTCCCTTGGTCCTAATCTAAAATGCCTTTCATGTTGTGGCACCAATAAACACATCTCTATACCTCAAAATGAACTGGAAAGCTCTCTTAAGTCCTCTTACTCTTTTGACAAAAATAGGTATTTCCAGTCTCACCTTTCACTTCAAATGGTGCTGATAAAATTTCAAAATAATCCAAACCAATACAAAACATAAATAACATGGGAACGAGGAGTGCGAGGGAGAAAAAAAAAATGGCTTGAGTGCTATTCTAATGTTAACATCAGAACTAAAGAAGAAAATAATATGAGGGATAAAATTATCTGTGACTCCAGCCAAGCTCTTCTGTTCCATACATCCTGTGTAACAAAATTCAGTTGAGGTCCTTGGGCCAGTTTGTATGGCTGGGATTCACATGATACAAATACATAAAGACAGGCTGGACAGAGAATGGAATGAGAGCAGCCCTGAGGAGGTATTGGGCGTGTTGGTTGATTAGAAGCTCAACATGACTCAGCAATGCACACTTTGCAGCCCAGAAAGCCAACTGTGTCCTGGGCTGCACCAAAAGCAGCGTGGGCAGCTGATCAATGATTCTGCTCCTTTATTCCACTCTGGTGAGACCCCGCCTGGAGCGCTGCATCCAGATCTAGGGTCCTCAGCACCAGAAAGACGTTGACCTGCTAGAGTGAGTCCAGAGGAGGCCATGAAGATGATCAGAGGGCTGGAGCACCTCTCCTATGAAGACACACTGAGACAGATAAGTTTGTTCAGCCTGGAGAAGAGAAGGCTTCGGAGGCCTTTTATGGCCTTTTGTGGCCTTCCAGTACCTGAAGGAAGCCTACAAGAAAGATGGGGAGGGATTTCTTACTGGGGTATGTCGTGACAGGACAAGAGCGAATGGCTATAAACTGAAAGAGGGCAGGTTTAGATTAGATATTAGGAAGAAATTCTTTATTGTGAGGGTGGTGAGGCACTGGAACAGGTTGCCCAGAGGAGCTATGGATGCCCAATCCCTAGAAGTGTTCAAGACCAGGCTGCATGGGACATGAAGCACCCTGGTCTAGTGTAAGGTGTCCCTGCTCATGGCAGAGGGGTAGGAACGAGATGATCGTAAGAGTCCCTCCAAGCTATCGTTCTATGATTTAGGCAACAATGAAAATGTGAGCATTGTTGCTGTACTGTCAATATTATTACTTTTTTTTTTTCCTTGCCTCTATCAATCTAATCTGTCTAATAAAATTAAGACTATGCACATTATTTGCTTTATTATTTGCTTTCACAAAACATTTAAATTACTTTCAACATTTGTTTTTCTTTTAATTCTTTGCCTTTCTAATACTTGTTTTAAGGATTAGTTTAACATTCCTGTAATTTTTATATTTTTAGTTACCACTAACTCTACCATGTTACTTAATTTTTTCTTATCAATGAGAGAATAATAGGTTTACATGTAAAAATAAAATTTTATGTAATATTTACACAAATATTTAGTCTTATTTGTCTGTTTTTCAGTGGTCTTGGTGGCATCAGAAAAGCAGGAAAACAGTGGTAGCAATTTGGCTGGATACTATCTATCATAAGAAATTCAATAAAATGCTAACCATTTTGGCCATGAAGTCTAACATACAGACAGAACACAGTCAAACACAGAAAAAAATTATCCATCAGAAGAGCCATTGTGATGATGTCATCCTCACACAGAAAGACAAAAATACTTTCACTATTCAGCTTTTGAGATTTTAAAATTTGTGATTGCTATATTTTAAGCTCATCCATTTTCTCCTCCAGCATAGATAGTTTCATCGATAACTTTGACTAATTCGTATCATTTTCTCTGCATTATTTTGTTAAAAAATGTTACTAATAAGATATTTTATTTCCATATTACTTGCATGAAGCTGTGCTGTGAATATCAATTTAATCTAAACGTATTAAAATTGTGACTTGAAATACTCAAAGAATCAAATGCAACTTTATTTTCCCCCTAAATTACTCTTGGTGCCTTAGTATCCATTCGTTATTTAATTTCAAGACATAATCGTAAGGCAGCAATCACTATGAATCCTTATTTAATTTCTCTTGCAAATTCTTTGTAGTTTGACACAGAAAGAGAAACATATTTCTTTTTCTTGAAGTCATCAATAGATTTCAATAGCTAGGCTATAGTGTGCATTAGTCAGTAATGTGGTAATCCATTAAGTTATTATCATTATTTTAAAATGAGTTTTAGACAAATACTAAAACAGTTTAAAAAGCTAAAAAAAGTCAAAAGGTTTTATCAGGCTGTTTTACTTCTTGGAGTTAATTTTGAATTGCTAGACTTCGTGAAAAAAGTGCATATAAGTAGCCATTTCTGATGTAATATTTTTATTTTATTCACTTATTTGTTTGATGTTGTCCACTTAGATGCCCTCTGCTATAAACTCTTTATAATATATAAACTTTTAAAGCTAAATGTACATAGGCTAAGCATTCTGACATTCCCCTTATACATTATGAGAGCTCTGGGCAAAGAAATATAGAAAGCGCTAATAAATCAGAAAACAAACATTGAGAAGGTCACAAAAGAACATTTTACAATTGTGATTGCTAGAATATATGAAGCATTTAAATTTGAATTCTACATTTATATGACAATGCCTGTAATGAGAACAGAAAATACTATGAGCCTAATCTATTCTCCTGACAATTTAAATATTACTGTTACCCAGTTGTTATCTTGTACTTCTTCTCCAATTCCATAAATAGGGAAGGTCATAAAGACAGTGAAAATGCATTACAGAATTTAAACTCCTGACATTTTCCTAAACTGGCAGACTAAGAGAACACGTGGATAACATGATATGACTTTCTTTGAAGGAAAGAAATTGGAGTAATAGTTAACCCATCCATTATTTTTGTGAAGTTTTTGCTTCTTTGTTCATTTCATATCATGTTACCAAAACATGTAGTTCATTTAGCATTTTACAATTAATATATAAAAAACCCCATAACTTTTCTGTGATGGTTCTCTTTATATGCTGAGGCCAGAAATCTAAGTGTTAATTTGTTGTTGTTTTAATGAAGGACACATCTTGCTTGCCCAGGCTTTAAAGTATTTTAAACCTAGAGATTAAGTCTCAGTTTATAAATCTTCAATGAACTGGGATTACATCCCAATATTAATACTCGGCAAATTGGTCCTCTCAACTAATATGTTGCTTTGCTACTGAGACAATTTTGTTAATTGAGTTTCGTATATTTGAATATCTATAAACTTGGAGGAAATTTTAAGTGATATCCATTAGCAACATCATGGATTTGTACATTAATACAATGAAACTAAATAAAGTGATATAAATTACAGTCCCTACATATCATACACGTTCAGCAACAATCATCTCTCCAGGGTCTGATCTTGTCCATCACCACTGTTCTTGGATTTACATCTCAATAAGTGCAGTCTGTTTCTGAACAGGGTTGTTATATGTTTACAAACAATGAGATATTTATGTGGAGAGCAGTCATTGCTATCCAGCTGTTTGCAAGACAGGGTCTGACCTGCAGAAGTTGCTGTGTTCTGATCACTGTTATTGTGGAGATAGATAATTTTGAGATAAATATAAATGAACTATAGGGTTGTATATAGTCAAGCAGAATTTTTGTTCCTCTCTAAGCCAAGCTATTTATACCTCACTGAGAAGGTTAACACACTATGAAAATCTTCTTTATAATGACATTTTAACTACAGGTGTACTCTCTGAAACATTTACATAGCTCAGTTTTCTTTTACCGAAGTTCTCATCTAGTCTGAACTGGGATTGTTCTACATATTTTCTTGGATTTTTTTCTCATGTTTTACTGATTTTTTTTTTATTGTGGTGACTGTTTTAAAAGCACTTATCAATTCTAGTTCTAAATTCATCAGGGTGAGTGAACAGCACATTTGTAAGAGGAGCTACTCTGCAGCAAAAAGATGAATTTCCTCATTAATATTGTGATGGTATTAGTTGCCTGCATGTACTCGTTGTCCAAATCCAAATTTCTGAGGAAGTGGGAGACAACATGGATCACCATAACTGTAATATTAGTACCAATTAATTAATTCCAAGACTACCTAAAGCCAAGTCTCCAATACATTTGACATGTGAGTGATTTTTGTTATCTGGAATACTAGTTAGAGCTGGAACTATTTCTAAACTGTATAATTCTCTTTTCAGTTGGATTCCCGTCCCACAAAAATTTACACAAAAAAAAAGTTTAAGTGCATTATTATACAGCTTCCCTTATACCATCTCATTTTCAGTGCTAGAACTATAAAGTATAATTTCACTATTTAAAAACAACACAAAAAAACCCCCACTGTAATAGGCTTTCGCCATTTCTTTAGCATTTACTACCTTCAGTATTTTTTTTCATATTCATTTCAGAGAGAGAAGTTTATTCTTTATATATACTAAAGTTTAGGGTTTTGGGGTTTTTTTTATTTTGAAAATACAGACTTCTGTAGACAAATGTCTTTGCACTTTCCGGATGGTTGGTCTTATCTTCACTCAATTCAAAATTTGATTTTGTACATAAAATTCCCTTTGGGATAAAGGGAACCAAAGCAGTATTACTGATGTGACAGAATTTTAAGTGCACAATACAATTGCTTAGTGTACATGTATTCTAAGTTATTATTTGAGAACAGCTTAAAGTCTGTGTTTCATTGCCCACAGGGCATGGACAGAGTAAAATCCAATCAAACACCTGCGAAACTCTGTTCTTCAGAAGATCTGAGTGATAGAGATGGGATTCACAGTAAACCCATCTTTGACATAAATTTCCAGGTTGGATTCCAATTAGAGTGACTTTGCAATCCCATTTGCAAAATTTTTCCTTTGATTTCTTTTTTTTGTTCCTTTGCAAATGTAATTGTGGGTAGAAGAGTTTCATGTGACTGATGACTATCAAATTGTCCCTGCTAACAATAATACAGCTTTGAAAAATTTTAAATGTTGGACCCTCATGTCAAGATGCCATAATGAATTGGAACATTATGTTTATATGATTTTATTTCTTTTTTACTAAAAGGCTAAATTTTTTCCTGTCCCATCTCTAAACCACAGTTTAAAAACACTGTTTTTAAGATCTGAAAGGTAAAAACAAAATACTGATATACTTCTTAAAAAGTTCCTGAAATATTCATATTTCATTTTCCTATAAAATCTGCGTCACTTATAGGCACACAGTAAGTGATTGGGTCAAGAGTTTTATGGGTATTCATTTGGGCTGACATCAGGAGTTTGACTAAGCAGCATTACTTGTGGGTAATATGGTTATTTAACATTCGTTTCAATAAAATCCTCCATGCAATATATATGACACCCATAGGAAACCTAGAGAACAGAACATAGATATGAGCGTTGTAATTTCTTTGATATGCCAGTGCAGGTTATTTGGTCACCCAGATAAGTTTTTTTGAATTATCTGTCACTCATCTGTTTTTGTTTCATGTCATTATAAGACGTGTTGGTAGGTCTGCTAGGCAATTGCATGCTGAAAGTTTAGGCTGATGTTTTCAAAATGCAGTACCTTGTCAGGTAATAAGAGATTCATCAAACAGCATATTTATAATACTTTGTTACTACTTCTTTAATGGACAACAAGCAGAACAAGAAATAATACAAAAGATGCTATAGAAGTGATTCTTGCTTTTGTAAAAATGTATTTTTTTATTCAAATATTGAAAGAAAAATGAAGTTGCAGGAATGTTCAATGCATTTCTTTTTCCTGCAAAGTTCTCTCAAGCTCTTCTATTTTCTAATAAGATCGAAGAGAGGATAATCAGCATTCTTCTTAACTACACATTTCATGTACTGAAACACTAAAGAAGTGCAAAGTCTTAAGATAAGTACGTAATTGCCCATAAGAGATTCATGTAGGAGGGTTTCCTAGTGAGATATACCATCTAGCTGCCTGTCATTACAATTTGTACCTTGTTTCATATTTGATCATAAGCTCTCAGGGAGAAAATGTATTTTCAAAATATATGCATATGATATGAAGCAAAGCAATCTGTGGGCATGATGAAACACTGGATTTCATTGAATATTTCCACAGATAGTTAACTTTTTAAAAATTAGATTTCCTAACATAATATAAAGTGACAGAGCTAAACAAAAAAGCAAACAAAACTGTTAATTGAAATAGGTAAATTTTTTCTATTGCATTAAAGAATACACTTGTTTTGGAAGCAAAACTATTTGGAGTCTTTTTATGCTACTTATATATATTGCATATGTTTAGGATAAAGCATGGGTTTGTTTAAATGCTTTTCTATCAGATAACTTATTAAGCTTCTCTACGGCCTACAAACAGACTGATGTTTATAGTTTCAATAGTCTCATCACTTTCAGAATATATGAAGGATCAGAAAATCCCTTCCTTGTGGTATAGTTATAGGAAAAAAAAACAGGACAAAAAGGAATTGTATCATTTTTACTCATGTAAGAATGTATGTTTTGCAGTCCTTGTCAGTATGACTCTTTTTGCTTTTGCCTTTCTAGATACAGAAATCTATCTTTCATTTCCTTTCTTTTTTTCTTTTGTACAATCAGTTACTTTCCAGAGCACAAAAATTGTAAAAAAATAATGAAGTGGTACCTCAAAGGATGTCATTTTGATGTGCTGTGAGGAGGACAGATTGTTCATTAGCTTCATATTCAATACTATTCTTCCTTTTCTTTCAAAGTGTACCCATGATGCTCATAGCAATCAGTACCAGAATGAACTTCACTCTCCTGCTTCCATGTTGAGACAGGCTCTGCATAGAAAGATGTGTACTTTCCTTTTTATCTCTTGTGTAGATCTCCTACGTTATTTAAATTATTTGAAAGAATAGCTGACGCTTATTATACAAGGTGGTAATAGCATTAGTTGCAGTTTTAGGTGATGGCTAAAAAAATTTTTGCCGAATAAATATTGTTGCATAAGAAGAGGATATTGGGCAGAAAGCAAAAGCTATTTATAGTCACCTTGAACCTCATTTTCGAGTACATTTTTATATATTTTTTCAGTATCAAATGCCTTTACAATTAAAAGGTTCATTATCTTCACTAAATTTTGTCCAGTACTAATCAAGTGTTTTTTTTAATGAGATACATGTTTGACCATTTTTCTTTCAGCAGATATCATTGGTTGAATGAGTTGTTCTTACTGGATGTATGAGCTTGTTGTCATCTCGTGCTTATGCAATTCTTCCCTCATGACTAAAATCTTTTCCAGAGAAGACACTGAAAACTTCATATTCAGTAACTCTTGGTTCCTAACGCCTTCCAGATTTCTCCAATCTGATGCAGCCCACAAAGAGCACCGAGTTTGGAATTCTGGATAGACATATGAAACAGAGTTCCAAAATGCTGCTAGGAAAAATACATCTCTTCACTGTGAAATTTCTAAAGGTAGATTTTTAGGACAGCAGCAGTGCTGTTATAATCAGACTGAATCCAAAAGGAAGATTCTCTGAAGACATAATTTCATTTTCTGTATGAAATCTATGAAGTGTTTGCAGATTTGACTGAGTTTAAAGTGAGATATTTTGAAGACTTGAAAATTGTTATCTAAAGTTCACTCCCATGAAGCTTAAACAGAAAAAAGTTTAGCATTTCTTGTAGGCAGTGAGCCAACAGATATGCTCATTTCATCTGTCTGTAACAGTCCTTGTTTAGCTATACTAATAGTGAGATGAAAAAGGAAAAAAAGAACAAATTCTTCCTCCCCTTTACTACCGAACCATTGGAAGAAAGCCCTGACAATCATGGAAATTTTATTTAGTCACAAGTTTGCTGCAGTATTGCAGACATTGCCTAAATAACCAAAAAGTTTCCCTGTTTTATCACCTAAGAAAGACTCTGAGTGACCAAAGGTGCCCTTTCAAAATTTATAATGTCCTAAGTAATTGAGAGAAAAAGAAAAATGCCAGTAGTGGTAATGTCAAATACCTGTCCTCAGAGTTGTAAAGTAGTAAGATGTACTGTACTGAATTAGTTCATTAAAGCATCTTTGTATTCCTGTGTATTAAGATCACCTTTACCAGAGTCTGGTTGCTGGTTATGGTAATATGGAAGTGAGGAACAGCAGAACAGGAAAACTTCATGCACTGAATATGCATACTTACATCAGAGCTGCTTCTGCTAGGATATTTTTCTGAAAATGAAGAAAGTAAAGTACTTTAAAAGCTTCATTCATCCTACCCTGACACAGATGTCTAAAACAGGTCAGATTAATACCTGGTAGGTGTCTGTTGAGCATAAACACAAAGGAGAAATGATGTAGGCTTCTCTACTTAGACACTGACGATATTCCTGAAAAAAAGAAACAAAGAAACAAAAAAGACCATAAACATAAGCAGGTCAATTTGAGATAATGGTATATTTTACTCTCATATTGCTAGCATGAGTCCTGATTTACTATATCCTAATTTGATCCCTCAACATACATTTTTTTCCAGCAGGTATGATCTTGATATTTTGTGGGAGCTTTCCCCAGCAGTCTCAGCTTTGATTTTGGTTTTGTTATGTCTGTTTCAATTCTATTTATAAATCACTTTATGTTTGCTGGTTCTCCATTCCCCATTCATTGTCACTCCTTTGTTAGTGAGTGAACTGCAGCTCTACTAAATGTTAATAGCTGTGTATTTCTCTTTTCTTTCTTTCCCTCAGTGAGTACTGCAAACAAATGTAACACATTCTGCCAGTGGCATTGGAGAGGACAGGAGCTGAACAAGATCCCATGAAGTATTCTCTTTGGAACAAATTGGAGCTCTGAAATCAATATATTTTATGAAGCAATAATACTGAAAAGAATTCCCTTCACACCTAAGCTCAGGCTTCTTTTAAGTCTGAAAAAGTGGTGCTTTTTTTTCCATATGAAATGTTGTATTTTTTATCAAAACATTCTCTTGAGAACAGAACATGTGCAGAGTAACAAGGATCTATGAAGCACAATGAGATTTTCACTGCAAAACAAAAGTTCATTTCAATTTCTTGAGGAAATAGAGTGAAAAGAACATCAGCCTTTTGTCACCATTTCAATTTCAGGAAAACAGTTTACAAGGAATTGTAAAAAGGTTGATTAGCTAGAGTGGCAGTGATTTTGACACTTACCTGATATAAATCAGCAACAATATATGAATGTGTGCAATCCATATTTGATCTAGAAATCTTAAATAGTGATGGACCACAGTTTTACCGATTTTAAATAATAAAATGTTCATGGTGTTCAAATTATAATATAACACAATAATATATGTATTAGTTTTGACAGTCATTTGTGACTAGAAGCTAAACAAAGGTATTTCCATCTGCATAAAACAGCCAGGATGTAGGGATTAGAAAGATCTTTTACTAGATCTGAATGGTCTAGACCCACAGAGAAGGCTTTTATTCATTGGAAAAAGGACTGAAAGTAAACATAATGATCTGATATGAACTATTAAAATCTTTCTTTGAGTTCAAGCTTCGTGTGCTGCAGCAGAGTTTTCTAGGTAACAGATTTCAATATGCTGGACAATGGAGGAAGTGGAGATTTTTTGTTTGATTTTCTTTTGGGAGCGATTTTTTTTTTTTTATCAGTTTGAAAATTCCTGTTTCTTGTGCAAGATACATGGTACAACAGACATGACCGGTTGTCTCCTTCCATGTGCTCCTACCTCTCTTTATGAACCCCAAGCCTACAGGAAGGGCAAATAAGATTATAATTTAATTTTAATTTCAAAATACCTCTTTACAGAGATATAATAATGTGTGTGATAATTGTAAGAGGGAATTTTGAATAATAAATGTTAGTACTTTTAAAGAGCACAAACTGAAATTATATTGTTCTAACATGAAAATGAGATTAATGCAAAGAGACACGAATTCTGTAAATATCTCTAAAATGTTTCTCTGCTCCTAAGATTTCAGTAATTTGTTTCATTAGCAGCACAGCATGGAGAAGCAGATGACTTTCAGTTTTGCCTGGTTTGCTACCTGTCATCCTTTCCTCATAGCAAGGGTAACACTAATACTCCCTTCTGCTCTCTGCTGTCGCTAGAAATTCTCTCCACCAAAGAAAAGACAACAAATGGTACAATTTGGTGAGAGTTATGTTCATTTCCCTGGCCAGGAAAAGAAGCTGTCCTTTTGACACAGCCAGGAAAAAATACGCATAAATTGCATTTTCTGTGGTTTCTTCCTCAGTGAAGGCACAAATCTGAGACTCTTCTCCAAGATGCCACAAATTTTCAATAAGGTTATAGGGACTCAATTGCCTTTGAAACATCATTACATCTTATAAATACAGTTTGATTTGTCTACAGTCTATCACAAGGGGGATCCATAGACAAAATGGATAGATGCACAGTGGTATTAAATCTGCCCACTGTTTCTACATATTTTGCTAAAAGTTCATTTTAATTTTAAAATTAATACATAAGCATCTATAAATGAAATTTGTAAATAAACTGTCTTTTTAATTCATGGAGGTGTCATTAGTCTGTCAGGAAACAATTATTTATTATGCAGATCAGTTCTGACTGAAGTCAGACCATTTGACAATATTGCCAGTGATGCAACAGATTCCTTGGCAAAGCTTCTTAAACTAATGTCAGAAAGGTTTTCAAGCTTGTGTTGATTTTGGCCTTCTCCTCCACTGTGCTCTTTTGGCATGAGAGACTTGCAGGACTGATCTCAGTTCCTCACGCTAGAGTTTGCCACTGCCGAAGCAGCATATTTGCACAACAATGAAATGCTGTTTCCATTCCCTCTCTTGGATTTGTTCCTCCTTTTTTTTGTTTTTTCTTTTCTTCTTTTTCTTTCAAATTGTAGAGCATTGGCATTGTCTATACAAATTGTTATTATACTTTCCCTGAAACATCTTATGTTCCATATTAATTCAGATATTGACCTTGGAGATGGTCCATTTCCTATGTTCCAATTCTTTTCTTGATGAACTGACAGGACTGAATAGTTCATTCTCACAGGAGAAAAAGAGGTTAAAAAAAAGTCCTCACCTAACAATTGCTCTTCGACATGGAAAGAATGCCAAAAGACAAGAGATTACACTGATACATCCCAAAGGATTACTCTAGAGAAAAGAATCTTATTAATGTAACAAAAGAAGAGGTCACATTCATTCTAGCAGACCAAATACAGTGACTGAGACCAACTTGTTGTACTGGTTTTTAGCCTAAAAGTAGTACTGTTTACTTAAGAGAGTGGGTTAGTGTTTGCACTCTCATTTAGATAAAAAGTCAAAACAAGGTCACTTGCTTTGTTCAGCGTGAAGAAGAGAAGATTGAGGGGAGACCTCATTGCAGTTACAACTTCCTCTTGAGGGGAAGAGGAGGGGCAGGCACTGATCTCTTCTCTCTGGTGCCCAGTTACAGGACCCAAGGGAATGGCCTGAAGTTGTGTCAGGGGAGGTTTAGGTTGGGTATTAGAAAAAGATTCTTGACCCAGAGGGTGATTGGGCACCGGAACAGGCTCCTCAGGGAGAGGTCACCGCACCAAGCCTGACAGAGTTCAAGAAGCATTTGGAAAACTCTCCTAGGAACATGGTGCGGTTTTTGGGGCTGTCCTGTGCAAGGCCAGGACTTGGGCTTTGATGATCTTCGTGGGTCCCTTTCAGCTCAGGATATTCTATGATTCTACGAAACATTTGATTTTCTGGGCAAGCAATGGCACACAAACACACAACACACACACACACACTATTTATAAGAATGAATGTTTGTATATGAAAACTGTTGAAATCACACAGTTTAATTCCATCAAACTGAGTTTTTTATTTATCACTAGCATAATTCAACTTAAAAGCGTGCTGACTGAATTATCTGGAACAACCTGAGCACTTGAAACCATCTTGCTATTGTTTTGAGAGAACCATATTCCTTATAGCATTGATACCAAAGGAGAACGACTACCAATACCCCCCAAAAAATAAAGTGCCTGGAGTAGCAGTCCTTAAATAAGAGAGAAATAAGTAACATTCAAGTCCTCCATGTCAAGGACTCATTCCTAGATCCAAGAGTTATAGCATTATCTTGGCTAATATCTCTCATAACAAGGTTGCCTTAGGGCTAACAAAGAAACCAAGGAGAGAACTAGTGCTAATGCAGCATGGATGATCATTGTAATGCTTGAGATTGTTCACTGTCCAACCCTCTATCTACTTCATAAGGACTCATGAAAGGAAGAAGAACAACAATCTCTTCTGGTTAAAAATAGTGGAAAAACATAACTAAATACAAGCCACGGAATGCTGAGAAACCAGGGAACTATGCTGACAAAAGTCTCCTTCTATATCTATGGGAACTAAAGCATGGCTGGAGTCATCATGGGAACACAGGTTTGCACAGCCTACCATCTTGGCATTGTTAGGCTGGTTCTCTTTCCCCAGCATAACTTTGGGGAAACTCTAACAGAGTATGATTAGAATGGAATGTGATTTCTTTTTTCATATTCTACATTACTTTGATTTCAAAAGTATTTATCTTACAATAGAAACCATAAAAGAAGAACACATAAACACTGAAGTTAATTTTGGCTCTAATGAATTCAAGTACTTCAATTAGGCAGCACTGAAAACTTTTTATTTTGTTTTGACCTTTTTACTTAGTAGGTTTTTTTTTCCTGACTATCACGTAATTTAATTTATTTTATGTCAATAGAATATAATAATATTTCACCAATTTTACTTCAGACCATATGAAAAGCCTATATTTTTCATCCCTCATCCCCTCGTACCTCCTGCCTCTCTGTTTTTTTCTGAATAAAACTGAACACAAAATATATTTGATAGAGTGGAATATCTGTATTAATCAAATTATACAATCCAATTATAATTATGGCAATATTTACCAGTTGAATTATACCTCTAATTCTCATAATTACTATCAGTATGCATTGCACCAAATGTACAGAAGAAATATGGCATTTTTGTTTCATTATATGTGATTCAAGGTATGGAATTTGTGATAAAACTCCGACTAATAATTAAATAAGACTGGGCTGAGCAACACTGCCTGAAAAAGTTTGTAAATGAGCAGTGCAGAGATTTATGATTTCCACACACATTGCAGATCACTGAAGTAAGATAGATGAATATCCAAAATGTCATACTGTCAGCACTTGACATGCCAAGCCAGAAGAATATGTGAGTATTAAAACTGTAATGCACCTTAGGATCTAAATTATGGTTCATAAAACTGGGGGAAAAAAATCAGAAAATACAATCACTTTCAACCTCTAAGCACTGTTAAATGAGATACACTCCATCTTAATGCTAGGAAAATGTTCTGTCTTACCTCTTAATATATTTACAAGCTTGAATTGGGTAATCTGAATAGTTCCAGTGAGCATGTAAGAAAAACCTCACGGATGTCATATGAATAATTGATCATAGAAAAAATAGGAATAAATAATTTGTACCTTAAAAAACCACCAACCAACCAACCAACCAACCAAATTTCCACGCCCAAAAAACCCAAACAGCCAAAAGAAACCCCCAAGAAAACCCCAAAAGACATTAACTTGTAACTTCCAGGTGAGCTGTAAAGAAACATTTTTTCCCCACCTGTTTTCTTCCCTTGTTCTGAAAGATTTAAGTGATCACACATCTTCATAATTTCTTCTGGTTTTACTCATTTAGCACTTTCTTTGTCTTTGCATACATGAAAGGCTTTGTTCTGTTCCAACAACTAACAAAATAGGAACTTAGCATGTGGGAAGGTGGATGCAAGAGGGGAAGCTACTCCATATCCCTGCCCCAGTTCCAAACAGTATTGAAGATGTAGATGGATTCTCAATATAGGTATAATGAACTTCTATCACATAACCTAATATTAAAATATTTTCCACAAACATACGTGGACTGCATTAATGCCTGCTTCTGCTTTCACCAGCCAGTGTCTTTCATTGTTTCAAAGCTGTTTGGCTTATCAGTTCATCTTTTCCAGACAGCTGGAGCAGTGGGGATTTGATTTTGGCATGAGAACCTCATGAAGTTCAACAGCCCTAACCTGGGTTAGGGCAGTCCCAGACATGAGTGCAGACTGGGAGAAGAAGTCATTGAGAGAAGTCCTAAGGAGAAGGACTTGAGGGTTCTGGTGGACGAAAAGCTGGACATGAGCTGGCAATGTGCACTTGCAGCCCAGAAAACCAATTGTGCCCTGGGCTGCATCTAAAGCAGCGAGGCCAGCAGGGCAAGGGAGGGCATTCGCCCCTCTGCTCTACTCTTGTGAGATCACACCTGGAATATTGTATCCAGCTCCGGGGTCGCCAATAAAAGAAAGAAGTGGGACCTATTAGAGCCAGTCTAGAGGAAGGCCACAAAGATGATCAGAGGGCTCAGGTACCTCTCCTATGAAAACAGGCTGAGAGTTGGGGTTGTTCAGCCTGGAGAAGAGAATGTTCCAGAGGCACCTCACTTCAATCTTTCAGTACTAAAAGGAAGTTTATATAGAAGAGGGATAGTGACTCTACACACAGCAACAGGACAAGGGCAAACAATTTAAAGTTAAAAGTGGGGAGATTTAGATTAGATGTTAAGGAGAAATTCTGCACTGTGAGGGTAGTGACACACTGGAACAGGTTTCCCAGAGAAGTTGTGGGTGCCCCATTCCTGGAGTGTCCAAGGTCAGATTGGATGGAGTCTTGAACTCTACCCCAGCTGAAACCAGCACAATGGTGAAGGTAATTAAGCATGTATAATATTTGCCAGAGAGGCTTGTGAAGTCCCCATCCATAGAGGTATTAAAGGCCCAAGTATAAAAGGGCTGAGGATTCTGGCCCTTATTTAGTACTGACCCTATTTTGTGCACGAGGCTGGGTTGTGGAACAGAAATCTCCAGAGGACCCTTCCCCTCTGCATTATCGTATAATCCTGTAAAACAGTGAGAGAAAATGACAGAATATCTAGCTCTGTGATATTGAGTTATTTCTTAATAATATTCTGAATAATATTTTTGAAGTAATGTAGGCAAAATTATAACATACAGACTTTCATGAAATGCACAGTATAGAATAATCTATGTAGAAAAAAATGTTTTTTAAGAACATGCAAACAGAATTTTGTAAATCAACTATTTTATCCTCTCTCATTTTAATGTTTGTGTTAACATTTCTCTGCTGGCTTATCACTGACTATTAATATTTTTGGAAAAGCAGACTGTAAGAAAATCAAATTAATTAAAAGTTTAGACCAAGATTTCAAAAAATGTGCAGTTAAAAGAGACGACAAAGAGTGGTTATAAATCCTAAAATATTGATCACCTTCATCATTTGATAAACATTTGCCATACATGAAATGAAAGAATCAAAGATTTCGGTGGAAGGAAAATAAGGAGTATTTTGCAGTGTAGAATTGTCTAGGTGACTTTGATATCTGTATTTCCTAACTCTAATTATCTTATCTATGCAATATAATATTCTAATGTGATTGTTACCAGTGAAATCTTATTAAGGTTATAAAAATAACCAAAGCAAGAAAACTTATATGCAGCAAATTTATGAGATTATAATTATTTATTAATAGTAGTATTTAATTTTATTACAATTCTGCAAGGAAAAAGAGAGAAACTCAAATTTATGCAATCTGGAAAAAAATCTAATTAAGTTTCTGCTCCAAGTATATAATTTAAACAAGCAGGACAGGCACTTGAAAATCAAAAAATGTTCTTTCCAAGACACATCAAAAACCTGGCTAAAGCTACTTAAAGACACTGGACAAATTCCATTATTTGGCAAATAATCTGCCATGAGGCTGTCCAATAAAAATCTCATCTTTTTCAGGACATCATCCTATTTGAAAGTTGCATACCAATAAGTCTTATATATTTCCTTGGTATTGTTAGAAGGTCTAAACAATTTTTTTAATTAAGTATATTTTTTGTTATCAATCTACTTGAATGATATATATGAATATATTTAATGTTTCTTATAAACTATACTTTAAAAAGTGGATAATAATAAAAATCCATATGCATGTAAATAAAAACACAAAGTCAGTTGACAGTACCTTACTTCTCAGTTTTGAAATATTGAATTGCTGTTTGGACTTAGAGAAGTTAACTGGGAGCATACTGGTTAGAATAGCTTTCACAGAAAACAGATTAAAAAACATAACTAAAACAGATTTCAGAAGCAGAAACTGTACCTCTGTGGGTGAAGGGCCAGATGTGCTGAGGTAGGGGCTCTTTGAGTGACATCAGTAACAGTACCTAAAGCTTCCTTTGTTTGTGGCCTAAATTCTAAAAATTCCAGATTATTTATTATGAAAATTTATGTGAGGATTACTTGTCTCTTTAGCAGAGAAATAAAAATATACTTATATACGTATATATACAGACATGTTTAAATAAGATATATGCTATTTAAATATGAGAGTGTGGGTTTTTTTAAAGAATTCACTCACCCATCTCCTTTTTGAGATGAACTGATAGAATATAGAAAACATGTCCATTATTTGACAAAAGAAATATGAGATAGATTTAGCATACTGAATTAGACATCGTTAAGGACACACTCTTTTACAAATTTGAATAGATCCAGTTTTGAAATATCCGAAAAATTTTATTAGGAACACTTACTGAATATTTCTTTTGTCAGCTAAATTTATTACCTTTAGCACAGTATCTTTCAAGTAATTTTGTATTTTAATAACAGACTAGTACCAGTTCAGATCATATTACATTCATATTTCTATTTGCAAAGTGCTAAGACACACAACAATAATTTTGTGTCTCTGTTACTGTTCTGCAACTTGTCCGTATACAATATGCTCCTCTAATGAAAATAAATCACTTGTGATTGGAACCCAGTATTTTCTGGGCTTATCAGACTCATATTCAAGTAATGCTCTCCATGTCTATATGGATACTTGGACATTGTTTCTATTCCATGTACAGTTTGATTTCTAAGTGCATTATTTTTTGGTAAAACAGAAGCTTGAGCTATAAAGTTCTCAGGGATAGAAGAGCTCCTGCATACCTTTGCATCTCATGCACGTGCATTGTTTTATTTCTTCTTCCACTATTTCCAATGAGATGCAAAGGCTGTTAATTTGTAGTGTTTGTAGAGCCTAGCACTTATGTGTGGATTCAGAGGCATTGCCTAATGTACAAGGGAAACAGAAGCTAAGGTTCAGTCAAATTCTTGCTTCTCTGCAGAGGTGGTGTGTAGGTGTCAAGGAGCTGACAGTGGGGAGAGCTGCAGGGTGGCCCCTGTGTTAAGATATCAGGGCTACCCCATGCTGGACACAGCTGATTTCAGTCAGCTCCAATGAACCCATCACAGGGCACAGCTGAGCCTCTCAGCCATTTATGGGCACCTTTGGGAAAACATTGTTAAGAAGTGGCAAAAGATGCAGTAGAGGTGGAGAGGAGTGATGAAAACCACCCTGTAGATACCAGTGTCAGAAAAGGAGTGGGAAGAGATGCTACAGATGTCGGAGCAGAAGTTTCACTGCAGCTGGTGGAGACCCCTTGGTGAAGCTGGTATATCTCTGCAGCCCTTGGAGAGAACCATGCCAGAGCAGATATCCACACTGCAATCTCTGGAGGTTCTCAGTGAAAAGCAGCTGGGTATTTCCTGAAGGATCTGTGGTCAGTGAAGTGTCCATGCTGCTGCAGGGGAAGTGTGAGAAGGAATGAATGGCAGAGAGGAGCTATTTTTAACTGACTGTAACCACCCCCATTCCCCATCCCTCTCAGTGTAGCTTGAGGTGTGGGGAGAGATAGAAGAGTTGGGAATGAAGGAATGGAACAAAGCCTGAGTGTGAGGGGAAGGCATAATTTTAATTTTTCTTTCCTTTTTTTTTTTTCTTACTATTCAATTAAATAAATTTTCACCAAGGTAATCCTGTTCTACCTGTGATAGTAATGGGTAAATGATCTCCCTGTCTTTACCTGAGCTTCTCTTGTTTGAGGAGGGGGAGTGAGAGAGCAGCTGTGTTGGTGCCTGGCAGCCAGGCAAGCTCAATGCACCACAGGTGAGGAAATGGTCGTGTGCATACATTTGGCCTATTTAAAGATTGTGAACAGTCTCTTTCAGCACAGTTATAATTGTGCACAATGAGATTTTTTTATGTTTAAGCTTTTCATGCCAAAAAAAAAAATCACCTGTTTTGTATTTACACGGAACTTTACAAAACTGAGCCCTTGTCTTGACTGATTTTTAGCAAAACTCCACTTATCGTGAATAATATTTTATCTGATAATCTTAATAAAATTCTACTATTTCATCTAGTCAGCGCAAATGACCTATATATGTGTGTATATATATATATATATGTATATGTTCTTCAGGTGCTTGGTTGTGTGCCAGTACATTATTGAAATCAAATGGACGTAAGAAAAGCCAACATTACTGTTAGATGGCTGTTTTTTAGCGGAGTTCTTGATCAAGTTACAGGTAAGATCAATGAGAGTTTTGTTACTGATTGGAAAGTTGTTGCAAGAATGGGTAAAATATCTTAGCCTGCATTTGTCACAATAATGCATGTTTACACATGTCTATTGTTCTTTCTTAATCACAGCTACAATGCTAAAATGACCTTACACAGCTCCTGTTTTAAATGAAGTTATCATATGCAGCATTAAAAATATATATATGTGTCTATATTTTTCATACATTAATAGGAAATATTATGTATTTTTTTAATATATTATTGATTTTCACCTAGTGGGGAATATTTTGTTCATTGGTATTGCTTTTTAATAAGCAATCCTTGAAAATTAGAGACTTTTCTTTGGATACTTTAGGTGGCAGTGGAAACTTTTGTAGCAGGAATACAGCACCCACAGTGTTGTGAGAAACACTGGAGAAAGGAATCTGTTTCTAGCTGAAGAAGTCATATTTTCTGAGAATATAAACTGTCTGCTTGTTTCTGATTCTTTGCTTTCAAATTCTTTCTTGAACTAAATGCAAATTGGATAAGTGTGTATATATATATATGTATACACATACAAATATAAGAATAATTCTAACCTCCTTATACATAGTTTCTCATTTTTTTAATGCATTTTCTGTGATATGCTACATATATTTTTCTGAAGAGAAATTTACAAGCTATTTTGGATTTAAGAAAATTCAGTTCTATTCTTCAGTATATAGTCAATATAATGTGCTCTGAATGACAAAATGGTAGCATTTATCCTACTCACTACTGCATAGAATTTTTTCAATGTACTCGGAGATTCTTCTTCTAAGTGCCATTGTGTATATATTGCCTTTGTACATATGCCTACAGATGCAAAGAGGACAGCATCATGCTTTCAAGTTTGAAAAGTGTGGTCCCAAATGAAACAGTTCTGCTTTATGCTAAATATGAATTTGTCAAAAGAATCTAGATTTAAAAAGATAAAGTATAGAGATACATAATCTAGATGTAGCCCAAGCCTGTTATGCAGCTGCATGGCTAAAGCTGTGTTATCTAATGAGGAAGTGAATGTATCTGTATATAATTGTATCACCAGTGACAGTAGAGAACAACCAATCTCACAGGTCTCCCATGAAATATGGTTGTCTTTACTGTAGATAGGATCACTCAGAACTTTGGTTTGGTTCAGAGTTATTCACTACACTTGCTAATACGTTTTTAAAAAGTAATTGTTGACATTTTATAGTGAAAGCTGTGACTTTAAAGGGGACTTGGGTATCATAGTGAATAATTACATGTTCATTAATTACTTCTGTAAGTTCCTGGGTAAGTAAGCTGATGAGCTCCTTTTATTAATAACAAGACAGTTTCTGTCTGTACAGTCATATATTATTTGACCTGTAGAATGACAGCCTTACAAAAAATAAAATTTAGAAGGTAACCTCATCCTGGTCTGTGAAGGCTCAAGCACTATTTTTATGGAAGGCCAACAAAAAAAAATAGCTAGAAAAAAGTCTATAAGAAATAATCTTTCAGAAAACACAGTTCTTTAATCATCCTTTGGTGAACATAATTTCCATCTGCAAAATGTTGCGTACCTGTTGATTTCCTATATTGTATCACATCAAGGTACTGGCACTAAACTCACTGAGGCATTTTCAGTATCCATACTGAGCAAAATATAAGAATACAATACTGTCAGTATACACAAAAATGTATTTCTTGCTTTCCAGTGAAAATGCATTTTAAAAAATGAATTATTATTCATATTCCAAATGAAAATAAGGAAAATAGTTTAAGGTCAAATAATATAGCTACCTTTGTGAGACCTGCTAAGAACTATTTTCTACATGAGGATCCACTGTGAAGGGGGCCTCCTGCACCAAAGAAAAAGTATACTACAGAGTGTTGGATGACATATTAGAAAGTAGTCATTAAAAGCAATAATTATTATACATAAGAAGAAATAAGCCTGCTAATTTATCATGGAGTCACATTACATTTGTTACCTGAAACAGTGACTGATTGCTTCAGGCTTAATTTGAAAATGTCTGATAGCATTCAGCATGAAGCCTATGTTTCCCTGAATTTTTGGCAGATAACGTACCTTTTCATGTCCCTTTCTTGTTGCACTTAATATCCCTTGATAGCTTCAGATCCAGGTGAGCTTTGGCTTTCTTAACTCAATTACTGCCCTCAGAAAGTGTTCATTTATTGTCCCTGCCCCGGTCACCTGACCCTACTTCCAGTATACTTCATTCTGATGTAGGAGTTTAGTCAGGAATGCATTGTACATACATGGGGGTGCAGGGCTGTGACCATGATTTAGCCCTGCTCTCTCCTCACAGGAATCTGAAGTCCTCTAGGAATTATGTTTTATTTTAGTGTAGAGACATATATCTGACAAAATTTCAGTGACAAAGGAAATATATAAACCTCTTGAGACATATTTTCTATAATGTGACCATAGGAAGAGTGTTTAATAATATGCAAGAACAGAAATATGTGATAAGTATTACAAAATATAAAGTACAGTTAATTAATTTTTAATCTGATTTTTTTGCCAAGATATAAAATACACAGCTATGAGTCAGTACAAATGTATATAGAACTACTTCAATCATACTTGGATTCTAATCTTTCCAGCTATTCCAACTCTAATACAAAGAAATATGTCCCCAATACCTCAATAAGAAGGTGCTTTGAAAAAACTTAAAGAATGTAATGATTTTGATACAACTATGTAACATCCCATTGTTCTTAATGTCGTATGCTTCATCATGAAAAAAAAAAAATAACATTAAGATATATGAGAAATTATTCTTAGAAAATAAGTTCTTGAAGCGAAACTGGAATATTAATTCAGGCAAAAAAATGTAAACACAAGTAGTGAGAGAGGAAAAGCACTATGTTTCAGCTACACCAGTGGGAATGCAAACTGTAGAGGCATCTAAGTGGAATTTGTACATTAATTAATTCTTTGGACTGTTTGTCCATTCAACAAATACTGAAGAGAAGCACTTTAATATAAACCATATACACAATTAACGAAGTATTCAAGAAAACTTCATGAGGTCACATTTTCAGGAATACAGTTATCTATTAACAGAATAGATTGAATATATATTGACAGGATGGCCATATAAAGTGGCCATGAAGAACTTCTGCATATTACAATACCAACCAAAGCATCTTCTTAATTTCTTTGTATTGTCACACAAAATGAACTCCATATTTGAAAATGTTTAATGTTGAGAAAAATGGAGCATTAATAGCATTTACTTTGAAGCATCTTTAGTCCCACTGACTTGTACAGTTTTCAGAATCTCTAAGGTAAGAGCATACAGAAATTGAGCTGCTTGCTGAATCTCACTGGAGAACCCTTAGCAAAAAAAACAAGAAAACAACAAAAAAAACCAAACCAAAACAAAAAAACCCAAACCCACAAAAGCCCTCCAAAAACAACACTGTCAATTTGGGGCTGGAAAAGCGTGAGGGAAAAAAAGGCTCTAAAAATTTATTAGTTTCCTTTTGCTTCCTATAGAGATTGATACATTAATCTTGATAAGATAAACAAAGCAATGAAAGACTGACACTGAATTTCTTTCAGTGCTTTTATTTTACCTGGTAATACTTTTTTTATTGGCCACTCTTAAAACCTGAATACATTGTTTTGCTATCTCAGAGTCCAGTGCATTCTCTGAAGACTTGCAATGAAATCCTCAAAAGGACAAAGGGCAGATTTTTGGGATTTTTTAGTGATGCAAGAAATTGTTTGGGTAATCAGAAATTTGCCATGGAAATTTATTTTACATTAAAATGCTAATATCCATAATCCATCATATTAAACTGTATTTAGTAATTTGTATTTCTGAATTATTGATTGACTAATACTAAAGTTCTAATTCAGCTTCTGCTGTATGCACTTTTCTTGAAATCAGTGTGAGTTTAAACTGCATTGTGAATTCAACAAGAAATCTTGATTTCTGAACGTGCTTGGAGGCCTATCTGGTAGTCTACCAGAGAATATTTTTTTCTCTCCATTTTAAATTTGGTGTAAAGTTTTGTATCATTTTTCACTGAAAGTCTTCTTTCTCCTCTTTCTGCCTTTCTTTCTCAACATCTTGTCTCCTCTGCTTCTGCTCACAGACCTTCTCTTTTATAGTCTATTTAGCTTTAACCTACCAATTATCTTTCTCAAAAAAAACCCCAAATTCATTCTGGTGTCTGAGAAAAATTATGTTTATCTGTGGGTAATTTCACTGTGTTAATTAATAGGTGAATCATCTCCTGAAAAAGTCATGTAGCTGTTCAGGGTTATTTTGTTTTGCTGTGGGATTTTTTTTCCAAACAACACAGCTGTTTCTGCACAATAAATTTCCCAGTTTAGGAAATACGAGTAATATAAGTGCTTTAGAGCTTATCTTAATAGAGTTCTAGAAGTTGCATATTGAAGGGTTAATATTCAGCCCATTCTGTTCTGTAAAGACAATTTTATTTGCTGTATAATGAAAACATTTATAATACTGTTATGAGAACATAGCTTAAAAAATTACCTATATAAATTGCTATGTGACGAGAAAATATGAACAACAGAGATTGAACTGGTTGAATAAGAACTTTCAGAGTTCCACTTTCTATAAATTGATAGTTACTCCTTCCAGAAATGACCCTTCATTTAGAACTATTTGGATATTTTTTGGTGTGATACACCATCTCTTTTTGAACTCTTGGATTATAAGGCATTCTGAGGCAGTAACATAGTCTTACATTATTCTTTTTTTGTTTAGTGCAATTTTATATTTTATGTTTCACTGTTTAAACAGTGGTTTGTCTTTGCCAAAAATCATGTATGCAAAATCAGCAAATCATTTTTAAAAGAGACTTTAGCTATGACTCTTTCTGAACAAGTGATTGAAACCTCTTTTATACTGATTTACGTTTTTCAGGCATTATGTATTTTGGGTAAAGTAGAATCTATTTTATTGAGAAGACTTTCCAAGTGGAAGTGAGTTAATCCTGTACTTGGACTGCTATGATAGTTTGGGTTTTTTAATAAAAGGTACAAATCTGAGATGTCAAGGAAATACCTAGCAGAGAAAGGAAAATTGAGATTCAGAGTCTCAACAGTTGTGTTATTAAAACCAAAACAGTTCTTTTGTAACTCACTTTTAAGGTCTAAGGTCACATAAAAGATACAGAAGACCACTTTTTCGGCAGCTGCAATATTTTCTTACTGATATTTATATAAATATTCAGGATTTCCTTAAACAAGGTAAATTAGTCAAGGTGCCTGGACAATCTACATATTTTATATTAAAAAAACCCAAGTTATCTCAGACATTTATTCTTAGACAAAATTCAGGTAAATCAAATACATGAAATGACTAATGCTTTTTGACATGAAATCACTGAGACTATCAGAAAACTGAAGTTACTAGCTGAAGTTAATAAAACACTAACTTCACATAATGCATTGCCCCGTGCTGAGCATTGGGTGCATAGTTGAATTGTGCAATTTCTGTCAATTACTGAAAAGTGTTATTATTTAAAAAGTACAACACATAATGTGCCAAAGCTGATGAGTCCATCAACGTTCCCAACAGCTGAGAACTAAACGCTACACCATCTGCTTGCTGAAATAAGATGGCATGCTAAAATGTTCTGGTGGAATACAAATTGAATGCCAATTCTGATTGTTGCTCCTAGTAGTCAGGGAATTTTTTATTATTTTAGTGTAGTTTGGTCCTGGTATTACAGATCATCTTTGTAACAGAAAAGGATCTTTTGAAAGCATCCCCTTTTACCATACCTGTGAGAGTAGAATAGATAGGGATTGAGTGAATCTTTTTATGTACTTGATTTCCCTTTCCTTTCAGACAATCAAATATAGGAATGTAGTATATAAAAGCAAGTCAAAATCAAATTAGCTGGCACAGATAACTGTTTTAATAGTAAGAAAGAATTAAGACTGATAGAAGAAAGTCAATTCCCTTCTGATGTGAATTATGAAATGCTTTTGGGTTTGATTAGTTTTCTGAGAAAAGAAATAGCTAGCAACAGCTGAAATGAGAACATGTTACTGCCAGAGCTGCCTTTTCTGCATATATGCATTATACATTACACACTATACTGAAAAATTATGTTAAAAGAATGTCAAAGTTCGAAAGTTAAGGATTTCAGAATTAAGGATGACAGCATTCTCGATCTGCCTGCCTGTGCAAATATAATTTGATACAGTCTTTGCATACACAATTAGATAATATTTTAGCCCACAACTCTTGTCTCTTTCAGTGAATATTAATTTTGATGCAACCATTGCAGAGAGCTTCCTTTTCTACTGGTATACACATTTAGTCTGCAGCCATTTGACAAAGCAGCTCATGCTTTTCATCTTCCAAATACTGTTTACAACCCAAATCTCTAGTAACCTATGCACTGCCTCTTCTATGCCCAGTTTATGAACTGCCAACAGAAAGTGATCTTTACAGCCAGTACCATGATTTTTTCAAAACAGCCTTTGCAGCAATGTGTGATCTTTAGAAACGTGAATTCATGCTAAAGAACTTGGTTTCTCCAATGGAACTGCTCCATTTTTTCTACAGATATTTTGTCCTCAAAACAGATTGAATTTTCTATGAAGATATCAGGTATTTTTTTTCATTTTTTTTTTCCAGTGGAAAACACCTCTAAGATCATTGAGCCCAACCTGTAGCCTACACTGCCAAGGCCACCACTAAAGCATGTCCCTAAGCACCACATCTACACATTTTTTGAACGCTTCCAGGGACAGTGATTCCACCACTTCCCTGGGCAGAATGTTCCAATGTTTGACCACCATTCCAGTGAAGAAATTTTTCCTAATATCCAATCAAAACCTCCTCTGGTAGGTTAACGGCTGGACTCAATATCATTAGAGGACTTTTCCAACCTGAATGATTCTGTAGGTTTGTTGGGTGTTTTTTTTCATCAGTCTTTTTATTTTGGCCTACATTCCATGACATGTGGATCCCTATCACTTGTTTCAAGATATAACTGACCAATAAACATGAGTAAGTAATGAAACAAAAAACCTTTCAAACCACAAAAACCAGCCCCCTCCTCTCCCCTCCTCCCCGTAACATTTCTGGACAAGTTATACTTCTTTTTTTTTTCTGTAATTTTTAGGATATGCTATGTAAACGTTTTACATTTGAGCAGTACTTGTGCCTTGTATCTGCATGGGTTGATACTTCAATTATATAGTAACACAAAACTGTTGTAAACGGGTAACTTAGCTGAACAATTTTTATTGGTGTGTTATTTATTCTTAACAGCAATAAAAC
The DNA here is from genome assembly GCA_014706295.1 of Lycocorax pyrrhopterus obiensis. NCBI lineage: Eukaryota > Metazoa > Chordata > Aves > Passeriformes > Paradisaeidae > Lycocorax > Lycocorax pyrrhopterus. The sequence goes on along the minus strand of JACSVZ010000001.1, from coordinate 22,932,261 downwards.
AAAAAAAATAACAAAAGAAGCTTGTCTACTGTATTTTTCAATTTCATTTAAATAATGAATAAGGCTGCATTGTGAGACTAATTATGACTTTAAATGACATAAATTACACAACATGCAGAGTAAAAAAACCTTTCCTTCTTTGTATCAACACCTTCAACAAAATGAACATCAGTTCAAATTCTTGTTATTAAAGTATTATATAAAAGGATTAATTTAATGCTGTGGGAAGTAATACACATTTAACATACTATTTTTAATGAGGAAAATATTTTGAAATTGCATGAGGTTATTAAGAAGAAAATATATGCTCTTTACTAAAATGTTCCAGGAAAGTAAATAATGAATTCAATTAAAAATTACATAGAATGGCTTTAATGAGCCTATCAAATTATAAAAGACTTTTTTGGTTATGCTGATCAATAGAGGGTGTTTTCTCACAGTTTAACATAGTTTACCAAAGACATAATAAGCATATTTGTATTGTTTAAAAAAATCTGAACTGCTCCATATAATCTAAGGAAAGTTATTCTAAACTTTACTATGTTGTTCTTCCAAGAAAGAATAGATTGAATACACCTTTGAATCATCATATTCAAGCAGAAAAATTCAGTACATTTTCTCTGAAAGAACATTCTTCCTTAGTCACTACAATAACAGCACTTTCACTGAAATCTAAGTCTCCAATATTTGAGTAAAAGATTTCTCATTCAAGATATCTCCTCTTGACTGGTTTTTTTTTTTTTGGTTTGGTTTTGTTTTGTTTTGTTTTGCTGGTTTGTTTTGTTGGGATTTTTTTTAATATAATATTGTAACTACTAAAATTGACTGAATATTGTTGATATTTGCTACCTTCCATTCAAATCAATTAAGGACTTCTTTCTGTAAAATACAAATTAAAATGTAATACCTCTATTTGTAATATTATTTTTATTTCAGAAGAAAACTGCAGTCAGCAAGTAATTTGTAATTTTCCTGGTTTGCTGAAATAGTGATGTCTTTTTGGATTTAGAATGGGAATAATGTTGTGACACACTGACATGTTGGCTGTTGCTGAGCAGTGCTTACCCTAAGTCAAGGACTTTTCAGTTTTCCATGCTCTGCCAGTAAGCAGGTACACAAGAATCTGGAAGGGAGCATGGCCATGACAGCTGCCCCAACCTCACCAAAGGGTTGTGGTTCCATCCTGTGGAACATCATGTCCAGTATATAAAATGGGGAGAGTTGGCTGGGAGGGGCCAATTGCTGTTCAGGGTGCATCAGTGACTGGGCATCAGTCAGCAGGTGGTGAGTAATTGTGTTGTGCATCTCTTGTCTTTCTTGGGTTTTATTACTTTCCCTCTCTCCTTTTCATTACAGTTATTAATATTACTGTTTTCATTAGTAGTAGTAGTGCCAGCATTATATTTTATTCTGTTCTTATCTCAAGCCCCATGCTTTGCTTCTTTTTCCCAATTCTCCTTCCCACAGGGGTTGGAAGACATGTGAGTGAACAAGCGATGGTGTGGTACTGAGTTGCTGGCTGGAGTTAAACCACGACAGTGATTTTACCGTTCTACCTTATTGTATATGTCTTAGTTTAAGACAATATAAAGAGGTGAACACTCTAAAATGATTAACTTCCCCTTAGTTTCAACCAATCCTTTTCGACAAATAAGGAACAAATGAGTAGATGTAAGTAAAAAAATAACCGTTTACTAAGAAGAAAAACAAAAAAACCAAATAACAGTAAATAATGACTAGATACAAAATTGACAAATCTCACAAACCACACCGAAACAAAGAGAGCCCCAAAATGGTGGGGTACCACCCCCTCCGAAGATGGCAGCCCCCACTGCCAACTGCAGGTAGGGCGACAAAGGGAAAATAGGGTCAGCACTCTGCCCTAAGATGCCGCTCCCCAGTCAACTGCGGGGTCCAGGAGACAAAGGGAAAAAAAAGATGACAGACAAAAAGATCCCTCCCAGGAAGGTAGGAGCTTACGGAGCAGTTCTAGTGGCAGATGAGAAGTGCCAGCAGATGTGGGGTTAGCTCCACCACCTGCTGCCTCCTCCTGCTGTCCCCGGACTCTACCCGTGTCTGCGCTGCTTGTCCTCCGCCCTCTGGGAGTGCTGTGGGGGAGAAGCCGGTCTGTCAGCACCCATGCAGGGGACCTGGCCCCAGGGACCGGCTCGCTTTGCTCTGCCGACAGGTTTTGCAAGGTTCGTTCCAGAGCAGGCTTTGATTGTGTAATGCGGTTCTTCCAATTGGCTGCTGTTGCAAGCCAGGAAAAAAACAACCATCCAAAGCGGAGCCTCTGCCTTCAGCAAACACTGCCAGGGAAAAAAAGGAAATTGGCTTGGGTTTCCCGAACTTTTAAAGGGACTGGAACCTCCCGACTGTCCCACAATTCTGGATCTGCCTGCGCTGGGTCTTAAAGAGACAGAAACATTTTTTGGGCACAGCTAGAGATGGCATACAATAATGTTTTGGGTTACCCTCAACAGCATACTATAAATCTATTTACATAGAGGTATGGTAGATATTAATGCTACTGTTCTTCATTGCATTACAATGTCACTAGTATCTGAAAATACAGTAGAAAATGATGCTGTCAACTGTTTTGAAATTATATAGATAACTTGAGAAAATTTTCTATGAACTACCACTTTTGAAATACAACAATGACCTGGACTTGTATACAAGCCCTAATAGTCTCAAATAAGTTTATTATCAGTCATGTCTCAACCTGACTTCATAATTACCCTGCAGCAAGCTATGGCTTTAACATTATAGTTTCAGTATAAGGATAAAATTCAGGTTTGTCCTATAGATATAGCTTTTGTCTAGCTGCAGGTTTGTCCTATAGATATGGCTTTTATCTAGGTGGTGATCAGGGGTGGGGGTGTGTGTGTGCATAAGCAGCACACTTGGGTATGGTTTTCCTGGTTGCTGAGGAATTGCACAGCAAGTCTCTCTGAAGATAAGGTAATGCATTGGCTCTTGATTGATGGAAGTCCTATTCATTTTACAACAAAGTGTTTCACTCACAGAATATCCAGGTAGGAATCTCAGTCAGTTCTGGAGATCATAAATGAAAATGCCAGGGGAAAAAAAGATAATAAAAATGAGATATTTGATTTAAATATTTCCAAGTGACATTTTAAAGTGATTTTTATTTGAAATATATTTACATTTTCTGCTTGTGGAAATGTTTTAATTAGTGATGTGTGAACTCCTTATTTGTCTCCCTGAGGACTGTTACTCAAAGAAGAGTTAATGTAGATTTAAAAAAACCGCAATAATTTTTAAAAACTTATTATTTCTCTTTATGGCATAAGATGAAAATTGGTTGACAAGGTGCAACCAGGTGAAAAATTTGGTTTCCACGCCTATAAATTGCTCTGGGAAAAGCCATTCTTGAATTTGTGTAACTTTCCTTTAAATTAAAGATCTTCCTCCTTTAGTTACACATCCTGTCACTTGATGAAGAAAAGCTCATAGACTTCAAAGTCACATTTAGAAAAAGCTAAACCTCCTATTTATGTAAAAAAACATTTGTGTAAGTTTAAAATCAGGGTTGCAATTTTGGAAGACAGTTTAAGCCCATTTGCTAAGGATATATTTTTCTATATTTTTGCATATGCTTGTCTATGTATATGTTACCTATATTGGCCCTTGGACTAATTTTTTATTCCCCTCCTGGGTCACCCACCAGCTCTCTATGAAGCTTGTTCCAGGGTTTGACCATCCTCTTTGTGAAGAAATGCTTTCTAAAGTCCAGTCTAAACCTCCCCTTGTGCAGCTTTGAGCCATTCCCATCCACGCTATCACTGGATCCCAGGCTGAAGAGCTCGGCACATCCCTCTCCATTTCCCCTTCCCAGGAAGCTGTAGAGAGCAATGACATCATACCTCAGCCTCATTTCCTCCAAGATACACAAACTAGGAGTCCTCAGTCCTCCAAGGACGTGCCTACCAGCCTCTTCACCAGCTTTGTTGCCCTTCTCTGGATACATTTCAGGACCTTCACCTCCGTGTTAAATTCTGCAGCCCAGAACTGCGCACATAACTCAAGTTGAGGTGTCAGAATGCTGAATGCAGTGAGACAATCACATCTTCTGAGTTGCTGGTGATGCTGTGTTTGATGCACCCCAGGATGGGTATTGCCCTCTTGGTTGCCCTGGTGGCTCCTGCTGAGCCTGCTATTGACCAGCACTTCCAGACCCCTTTTAGCAGGGCTGCTCTCCAGCTGCTCCTCTCCCAATTCTACTTGTATCCAGCATTATTCCATCCCAGGTCCAGAATTTGGCACTTAGACTTGTTATATGTTATCCCATTGATCATTGCTCAGTGGTCCCCTCCATACAACACCTCCCAGTTTGGTGTAATCTTGCTAATGGTGTGTTCAACTCCTGCATCCAGATTGCTGATAGAAATATTGACCAAATCTGTCTCTAAAATCAAACCTTGAACACCACTGTGGGCTGGTTCCAGCCAGATGTTGCGCTGTTCACTACAACACTTTGACCTCTGCCCTTTAGCCAATTCCTCACCCAGGAGTCACCCATTTAGCAGAATTAGAAAGATTTAAAATATAAGTTGTATTTAATACCAAATAATTGACAGATCAGTTTTTACTGTAAAAAGTAAATTGTTTTGTCTTTGTTTAAATCTAAATTGTAAATTATCATTCTGTGTGACAATCACAAGGATTGCAATATTTTAATTTTTAATTTACCATCTTAATATATAAATATGTAGGAATATGTTAGAGATAGGGAGAGATAGGCAGATAAATGCATTCCACAAATTATTTACACAGCTTTAAGAAAAATACCTATGTTTTGAAAACTTACTTTTTCTTTTCATTGCTCTTCTGTGTTACTTAAAAAGAGGGGATCTTTCCTGTTATTTCCTTTATTTATTATTTCCCTTATCATGATCCTAATCTATCTGTAAATAAAGTATACTTATTTCCTTCTTAAAATTTCCTACTTTGCGAATTTCTATAGATTTGTTCTAGACCTAGCAAGAATATTGCAGGAAGCATGTGCCTTTAACTTAAATATTAAATTATTAGCATGTGCACAGCGTTTTCAATGGAAATAAAAGCTTCCATACCTGCGTTTTCTGTCTGTCGTATTTCATAAAGTGTATTAAGGAAATTCTATCTTAGAGTAACCAGTTTAGGGATCAGGGTTATAACTACTTTCCTCTAAATGTTTTCTCTGCTTGTGTGACTCTTGGATATTGTTTTAGTTGAAAATGTGGACCATGTGATCAAGCAGTAATCAAGACATCCTATGCAGTTTGGAAAAGTCTCACCAGGAAGACTTGTGAAGCCAATACACTTACACAACTGCTCTGCTCTTTCATGCTGCCTAAAAGAAGTCCAAACAGGCTCTTGAGCCATATCCAGATCACAAGATTTTTAATTACGTCCTTCTGGGTACTATGGGAACTTCTGGACCATTCAAATCTACTTCTGGAGGAGGAAGGGAAGCAACAGTGGTTAATAGAATGTAATGCCCAGGATCTGTAGGTGCAACCTGCCCAAACAGGTTTTCTTACTCATTTTCCAGAGGCCATCCCTTTCTCAGTGTTTATGGCTTTTTGTGCAGAGAACTAAAGACAGCAAAATCCATATCAATTTAAGAAACTGGCTGCATTAAAAAAATCTATTTTTAGAAAAAAACCCCAAACATTTATTTAGATTAAGAACAACGTAAAGACCACATTTCCAATTTGGGGACCTATCCTGAACTGAGTAAAGCTTGTGTTTTGAGTTGTATTTACTAATCCTTAAACCCCACTATTTAAATTTTCAAAGAAAGCAAACTGCAAAATCATATGATTATATCAAATATGTGTATATATAGTAAATGTACTTAATTCTTCTTTTATACAAAGGAAAAGACATAAATTATCTAATCAGGACATACCTTTTTTTTTTTAAGAATGAAATGTCTCATTTATTGATGTGAAATATTTATTTTAAAAGACCAGAGTTGAATTATTATTATTATTATGTATTTCTCTTTCCATGTGGTCACTTATGTTGAAATCAGCGGTCTGACTGAACACAAGTGGATGCAGGCATACTGCAGACTTATACGAGAAAAAGGAGACTCCTAAGCATGGCAGATGCTGGTTATGGATTAATGTAAATCAAAGCTGTTAAGATCTAAGACTGATACAATTGCTGCTAGCATAGCCCAGGAGTAGAAGTACAGCTGTATGAAAAATCTCACGGTGCTGGGGAAAATCAAAAAAATAGGCTCAAAACATAACAAGTAACCCAAACAAAGTAGATTTCTTAGATCCATTAAAAGGATGTGACACCTTCCACATATTTTTGTAATAAACCTGGAAAAATGTGGACTATGGTAATGAATCTGTAGCTAAATGTAGAAGTAAAAAATGTCAAATACAAAATATGTAATTTTAGATATTTAGGACAGAAGGTCCCTTCCAACCCAAGACATTCTGTGATTCTATGGTTTTATGAATTAATCATTATTTAATTAAATGGGCAATGGTCCATATCAGGACACTCTTACAGATGTGACTAACCAATAAAAAGTACAACAAGGATGAAATGCCAATGCAGTAGCGGAGCCAGATCCTACTGTAATTAGTATGAATATAGCTGGAATTGGACACTGAGGAGGTGACATGATTTCTACCAGAACAGGACACCTGAAAACCTGGTGAAAGAATACGGAGAGGCAGACAGGCATAAGTCAGAAGCCATCATGATAGTGGCAAAAAACTATTAGGAGCTTGTTTTGACATTACTGTAGAAAACTCTTTAGCTATCACTCATTCTACTTCTGAAAAGAAAATATTTGTTATTTGTGTAGAACAAAAAATTGAGAAGGCATGCTACTGAAAATAGCAAATAGCTTTGGTTTTGTTTTCAGTTTGAATTTTATATGTTTTTTAAACATCTAGCATGGCAAATAGAGATGCAAATTTGACAATTTCCACGTAAGCCATAAAAAAAAAATGAAATCAAGGTATTAATTACCTATCTGTGTAGATAGGCTTTCAATCATCCATCTCTTAGGAGCAAAAAGTGATTGCTATGTATCTTGGCTTCAACAGTCCACAGCTGAATAATGTATTGTGTTTGTGTGGCCAGGTTTTGGTAGCAGGGTGGTTACAGGGGTGGCTTCTGTGGGAAGCTGCCAGAAGCTTCCCCCATGTCTGACAGACTCAGAGCCAACTGGCTCCAGAATGGACCCACCACTGCCCAACACCGAGCCAATCAGCAATGGTGGTGGAGCCTCTGGGATAACAGATTTAGGAGGGGCAAAAACCTGGGCAACTGCAGCTGAACAGAGAGGACTGGGAACATGTGAAAGAGATAGTCCTGCAGACAGCAAGGCTAGTGAAGAAGGAGGGGCAGGTACTCCAAGTGTGAGAGCAGAGATTCTCCTGCAGCCCATGAAGGGCCTCACACCAGAGCAAGTGTACATGTGAGGGAGGCTGTAACATTTTGGGAAGCCCGCACTAGAGAAGGGAAAGTCTGTGAGGAGTCGTCCCCTTGAGGGGGAAGGAGCTGACTACAGGCCCCATTCCCCATCTCCCTGCACTGCTGGGGTGGAGAGAGGAAGGTGGAGAATTTGGGAGTAAAGATGAGTCTAGGAAGAAGGGAGGTGGGAGAGGAAGGTGTTCTAAGATTTATTTGATTTTTTATTCTACTGTGATTTGATTGGTAATAAATTCAATTAATTTCCCCAGAAATTAGATAAAATTACATATAAAAACTCTCATTTCTTCCCTTTAGAAATCAAATTTTACTTCTGCTAGATCATGACCTTAGTTCACTAATATTCCTAGGGAAAGCATGGTGACCTACTTGATTCTCCATGCTTGCCTATATTGTCACTGTGTTATCGTATTTTATTCATCTATTGAAGAAGTGGGATGGTGGTGGACTGTACTGTTTCTAGGTAATGACACTATCCCAGACTAGCAGAAGGATTGGTTTACTCAGACCTTATTCTGAAAATCTTCTTGCTGTAAAAGAGAACTCTTTCTGTATCATGTATCAAAAATGGATAATAGATGAATATAGAGTGACTGAATGAATGCATGTGGACTTCCCTTGGTCAGAAATTTCATAGACTATTTGCATTTCTAAGAAATGAAATCTCAGTCTTATTACTCGTGAAAAATGTAAGAAGAAAAAGATCTCTGATCAAATAGCCATTATTCTGTGGAGAGGGAACTTGTTAGTTTCATTCAATAAATATCAGGCATTTTTCTTGTAAAACTGCTTAGGGTTAGTGCTGAAATCCTCATAACTCTTTAGCATGACAGAATATTTATTTTCTCTGTACATTTCTAGTATCATCATATCTATTCTTTGTGCCTATTAAGTGTGCAGAAAGTGATCTATGATGTGGATCATGCTTTCTATAATAATTTTTGTGGTTGAATGATAGATAAGAATGCTTATACAGTTTTGTATTGAGTTTACTGTTCTGGGAATCTGAGTAACAGCACACTTCACAGAGGCATTTCCATCAATTGAGCTGTTCAGGGCAAGCTGGGCTGCTCCTCATAAAACGGAAGTGTATGTATTCCTAATTTTACCCTTTTTCATAGATCCACTGAAGCTTTTGTCTTGTTCCTAGAGTGATATCCAGTCATGTTGATCTTGAAATTAGCCATAAATTTCTCTGGCATATAATATTATGTGTCATATTCTTCTATAGTGCTTTTGCAAATTCCCAAATCATAGTTATTTCTTACTTCAGGGCAATACTTGATCCATGCATTGAAGCACATTTCTGGTTATACTGATGCCAGGTGAGAGGCTTTTGAAGGCACTCATTTTATGCTATTAAAGAGTAGCAAAAGCAGGCTATTCTTTCAGCAGCTTTGAATTTAGAGCATTGAGCAAAATTACCATTCAGTTAGGGTTTGGACACAGATATTGTTGTATAATGTATTTAAACCCTGTTGGTATGCACTAGCCAAACTCTCACTCAAGACCAGGATCCACACCAGGATCCAATTATTGGCTCATTAATCTCCTACAAACAGCTGTGGCTGCAGGGTGGGCATTAGCCCTATAAATCAAGCCCTGGGAGGAGTCAAAAAAAAGAGATGTGGTTGCTCCTGGTTGCTGTGTGCTACGTGTTGCTGGAGCTATGAGCTGAGAAATCATAATCCAAGACTCAGAAGACTGCGAGCTCCGGCACAAGTGGTGACCCCGACGTGATGCCAACACGCAGCGTGAGAACCGCCGTGGCAAAACACCCAGAAAAGGGGTCTTCCCACATCTATACCCAGGTGAGAACTGCCGCAGTGGGACTTTAGTGGTTCATACCCAGAGAGGTGTGGACTGCAGGCCACAGCGGGGGGAAGTCGCGAGACGGCTTCTCTTGGAGCTTGGAAGGCCGAGAAAAGGCTCCCAAAAAAAGAGCTCCTGACTATCACCAGAAGAGGTGAAGACCACGGTGGGGGGAGTTGCGAGACAGCTCCCTTTGAGGCCCTGGTCAAAACACCCAGAGGGGTTTTCCCACATCTAAACCCGGGTGAGAACTGCCGCAGTGGGACTGTAGTGGTTCATGCCCAAAGAGGTGTGGACTGCAGGCCACAATGGGGGGAAGTCGCGAGACGGCTTCTCTTGGAGCTCGGGAAGCTGAGAAAAGGCTCCCAGAAAAAGAGCTCCTGACTATCACCAGAAAAGGTGAAGACCAGGGGCTGGAGGGAAAAGAGTCTGTCAACAAAGAACAGGCCATATTTAAAGCTCTCCAGCATATCCTCCCAAAATCTTTAAAAAAGAATTAAATGAAAAACACCTGCAGAGGTGAGCAACCGGGAACTGAGAAAAACTAATTTAAAGGTCTTGAAAAGAAATGGAGTCAAAAAATGTTAAGAGTCAAAAAATATTAATTTAATTGTTATTTATTAAAAAATATTAAAAAATATATTAGATATAGTTTGGCTAGTGCAAAACAAAAAGGGGGAATTGTTGTATAATGTATTTAAACCCTGTTGGTATGCACTAGCCAAACTCTCACTCAAGACCAGGATCCACACCAGGATCCAATTATTGGCTCATTAACCTCCTACAAACAGCTGTGACTGCAGGGTGGGCATTAGCCCTATAAATCAAGCCCTGGGAGGAGCCAAAAAAAGGAGAGGTGGTTGTTCCTGGTTGCTCTGTGCTGCGTGTTGCTGGAGCTCTGCTCTGAGAAATCATAATCCAAGACTCAGAAGACTGCGAGCTCCGGCACAAGATATTAAAATGGGACATGAGATCCCCTAGCACAGATCTGGGAGCGAGGAGGAATTATTGTTTCAGTGTGCAGCATGTCAGAAAGAACTCCTCATGAAGTAAATCCTCAGTGAAAACAGACCATTAATCATGTTCAATATCAATGACTTTGAGGCATTATTTGCTAACTACTGTGGGACAGGACAAGCACTAGCACAGCTTAGCAAAGTGATATATTGGTGTTAGTAAAGCTGAAGAAGCACTAATTTTTTTTATCCTAATACAGCCACTGAGTTGCCTGAAAGTTTGCTGAACAATGCTGAATGAAGTGAAAGACTCAAACTGCATGCTAATAGAATGGTGAGAGCCCAGGTCATGAAGAGGCAGACAAAATCTGTCATTTTTGTATTTTTTATTACAACAAAAAAACCCAGTCATTGAAAGAAACATAACAATTTTTAGGGAATAATTAATATGACCAAAAATGTAAATAGAATTCAGGGAGATAACAAGGGTAATTATTCACGAAGCACACACAAACCCACCCCTACCCTTCCCCAAGATTAAAACGGAAGAGATATTACCCTTCTCCTCTTTTCCATACAAGGAAGGAGTAGATAAAAGCTCATTTGTTGAGGGAACACCATTTCAATAATTTCTGTGAGGAATGGAATGTAACATTATGTCACATGCCACTGCTGATAAAAATGTAAATAAGTGAAATTTATAGGTAGAATGATTCAGCTGAAATGTGGCAAGGTCCTCTCACACATACAGGGTTGTTTCTGTAGTTTTCTAAAAATCTACTTTGGCATATGATACGCTTTAGTGAGAATATGAAATGAATGATAAATGTTTCCCCCAGTCTATAGGCAAGCCTTTGTTACACCATATCCAACTTATTGCCTGATATCCTGTGGGAAATTAAATGAGCATGTGAAACAATCCTATAATTACTTGAGTCAAAAATTATTTGAGCTTCTTCTTAGCTAGAGACATTGTTTTAAGCTCACTAAGCTCACAGAGGGAACAGTCAAATGTCAATTAATGCCTGAAAATTGCTATACAAAGGATGTCTCTTGAATTTCCTGAAAAATACGAAGATGGAAGACATTGAGTTTCTATAAAATTAGTGCAATGGACATATGTAAGTTTGAATCCTAAAGTTTTGAAGAAGTATTGGATCACAGAGGGTTATGACCACTGCTCTCTGTTCTTTCCAACTGAAAGTAAGACATGGAATGTGTCAGACACATATTTTGTGTTTACCTGTGGCTGGAAAGCTGCCCAGGAGAAAAAGACCTGGGAGCGCTGGTCAACAACTGTCTGAACATGAACATGAGTCAGCCATGCGCCCAGGTGGCCATGAAGTGGTATTCTGGCTTGTGTCAGTAATAGTGTGGCCAGGAGGGTGAGGGCAGTGATCATCTCCCTGTAGCCAGCACTGTGGAGGTCACACTTTGAATATTGTGTTCAGTTTTGGGTCCCTCATTCCAAAAAAAGACACTGAGTTGCTGGAGCATGTCCAGAGAAGGGCAACAGGGCTGGTGAAGGGTCTGGAGCACAAATCCTATAAGGGAGCTGGGGTTGTTTAGCCCAGAAGAAAGGAGGCTCAGGGAGCACATTATCACTCTCTACAACTGCCTGAAAGGAGGTTGTAGCAAGAGGGGGTTGGTCTTTTTCCTCAAGTAACAAGTGATACAACAAGAGAAAATGGTGTCAAGTTGCACCAGGGGAGGTTTAGATTGGGTAAGAGGAATAAATTCTTCACTGAAACAAATGGAGGTCTGGCATTTGAATACGCTGCCCAGGGAAGTGGTCGAATCATCATCCCTGTAAGTGTTCAAAAGGCATGTTTATGTGTTTTGGGGACAGGGTTTAGGGGTTAACATGGAGGTGCTGGGTTAATAGTTGGACTTAATGATCTTAGAGGTCTTTTACAAACTTAAGCATTCTATGATTCTATGAAAAGTTAGGTGTTTCACTCTGTTTAGTTATGCTGGCTAAGCCTGTTTGGAGAAAGGCTGCTCCCATCTGTCAGCCAAGAGAGGTGGGGGATTTTGGTACACTGAAGGTGAGATAATTGAGTATGTGACTGCAAAAGAGTTCATGTCAGTACAACTTACATCAAAGTTATGGACTTGGAGCTGGTATTAATTGTAGGCAGTAGCTGCTCTAAATAGGAGTACAATTTTTTTTTTTAACAATTCTATCTGCCACAACCACTCTGGAAAATCTTTAAAGGCTAGACCTAGTCTGAATCATGAGATTTCTAACTGATAATAAAAAATCCCCATTACTGTTTGCCACCTTTTGTAATGCGATTTCCTCAGTGCTTAGTTACTAGAAGGGGTACAAGGGCAATGAAACCCAGAGTGACAAATCAAATTAAAATACAGCATACACAGTATACAACATTAAATCAACCACACAGCTTGCTTTATTTGAAGCTGTAGAATTAATTACCAAAGGTTTGTGTGATTTGTTTGTTGATTGTTTGCTTTCCGTTCTCTTGTCCTGTGGCTTTTTTGTGTGTGTGTGTGAGTCATGGGGGAACATCTGAATTGGTAAAGAAGGAACAAGAATTCACAGGGGAATGTTTGTTAAGATAGAGTTCGGTGTTGTACTGAAACAGGAAAGATTCCCTTGTGTATACGTGGACCATTTCTGACTCGCCTTTTTAAATTAAATATGACTCAGTTAAAAAATTTTGCATTTTTTCTGGGTTTTTTTCATTGCTTTTTATAGAGAGAAATATTTTGTGAATGTATTAATTCAAGTGGTTTAAAATTGTATTTTTCAGTTAATAAAAGTATTTTCAACTAAAAAAAAAAGATAATAAAAGAAAAGAAATGAAAAGAATAGAAAGAGAAAGAAAAAAATTAACCCAAACCCTGAACTATCTTGAGGGCATATTTTCTATGTGGATATTCAAATGATAAATACACTATATATATTTATAATTTATATCTTTATAATGTGTAAGAAATATCATATGGAAAATGTGATACTTTAAACTCACAAAGAACTAATTATCCAACTGTATAAGGAAACTGCTTGGATATACTTTTACTGAAATAATTTTAATTAGGGTCAAAGAAATGCAGCAAGAAGCAGAGACATACAAAATATTTTCCTTTTGTTGTAAAAATTATTTTTGGTTAAACAGCTGGTTAAAATTGTGAAATGAATAATCCACACCTGTTAAGTGAAAATGGTTCTTGAAACAAGTAATTACTCTGCAGCTCCAGTCTGAGTCATGGGTGAATGCAAATGAAAACTTATGCTGATGTGATTCTGGTATCGGTTTGCATGGTTTAATTTTTTTTTTAAATGAAATTCTTTAAAAAACACCATTGTGGCAGGACGTGTCTACCCTCTCTCTACCACAGATGGTTGGTGCATATGCAAGAGATAACTCGGGTGGGTCACCGGCCCAGCATGGGGTATCTCTGACACCAAAAGGGCTCAGGCCCCCAGCTAAGAATCAACATCTTAGTCTGGAAAGCAAATGTGGGAAGAGATGAAAGAAATATTCTTGACCAAAAGACATGGTTCTTATGTCTATAAAAGCCCACACAATTATCACAGAGGCAGAAGTCTCTTGCACACTCCTCGGAAAGGTGTGAGAAGATTTGTCCCTGGAGCCTTGGACCAGCTCCAGGTCCCTTTCTCCAGGAATTGAGAGAAAGGAATTTGATGTCTACCCCTTCAAGAATTGGTGGTAAGAAACATTGGATACTAAGTTATACTATTTCTTAGCTAGCTGTAAATTTAATGGTACCTTTAGCTCCGCTTGTACAATACTAGTATTCCCTTTTTGTCTTATCCCTGTGTAGTAATAGTCTAAGTCTTATGTCTGTTAGTTTTGTGTCTATTAATAAATAATTCATTTTATAATAGGCCAAATCAGCCATTATTAAAGAACTTGCAAATAAGAGTGGATCTTGGGGTGCTGGCCACCTCAATACAGATACTGCCTGCTGCCAGAGGCCTGGGCAAAGGCAAGAGCTGATTTAAACCTACATGATCCATTTGTAACAACCATTAATTAGGATTGAATATCATTTTACTCTATAGAATACTTATTTATTTTATATAATGAAATTGCATTTGTTTTTCAAATAATACAATGTTATTTTATCTATCAAAACAAACTAAAAAGATACTGTGATTATTCTCTAGGAATACAATTACACCCTCTCATCTTCTAAAAGAAGATGGTTTTATGCAAAATGCTTATTCAGAAGTGGCAAGCTTCCTCTACTTCAGTACACATATAGTTGTGACCAGTTCTTTAGAAGCCTACTGACAAATCAAGACAAAAAACTATGTGAGATCCTACCTTAAAAATTTAACAATATGCACAACCAAATTCCAGCTCTGAGGAATATAGTTGGACTCAAATTTAATTGTAGAGATGTAGCTTTTGAATGTCACTAAATGACTAAATACTACATAAGTAATTTATTCACTAAAAGAAGTAGAATGTCATGCATTTCTTGTCAGCTTTGAAGTTTTAAGTCAGAAGCCTGACATTTATTGCTTTTTCCGTTTCCTTCCTTCCTTCCTTCCGCCCTTCTGCCCTTCCACCCTTCCTTCCTCCTCTTCCTCCTCTTCCTCCTCTTCCTCCTCTTCCTCCTCTTCCTCCTCTTCCTCCTCTTCCTCCTCTTCCTCCTCTTCCTCCTCTTCCTCCTCTTCTCCTCTCCTCCTCTCCTCCTCTCCTCCTCTCCTTCTCTTTCTTTCTCTCTTTCTCTCTTTCTCTTTCTTTGTCTCTTTCTCTCTTTCTCTCTTTCTCTCTTTCTCTTTCTTTCTCTCTTTCTCTCTTTCTTTCTCTCTTTCTCTTTCTTTCTCTTCTCTCTTTCTCTCTTTCTCTCTTTCTCCTTTCCTTTTTTTTTCTTCTTGACTTTTTTTCTCCTTTTATTTTTTCCCTTGCGTCTCTTCTTGAAGTGAACATTTGAAATGAGGTAAACATTCTTTTCTTTCTACTGGGACCAGATCTCACCCTGAAATGTAAGGAGCTTGCAAAGCATTTTAATTTTCACCTTGTCAATCTGTAGAGGCTAAACACCCAGAGTTAAAAAAATAGTATTACTGAAAGTCAGAGGGGTTGAAGGATGTCAGGATGTGGTTCTGAAAGCTGGGATCTGCTAAAGATTCTGCCATGCACTTAATACATGAACTTGAATAACTGCAGTTGGATCTCTTTGTGTGGTTCCTAAACTTAAGGATCTGAACTGCATGTTGACACTTATGGTTACTTTTCAGAGTATAACTAGGTGTCCAGCTTAGCACAATCACATTACATGGTTTTGTCCTATATTTACCATATGTGGACCTGTGACTTTCACAGATGAGCTATCTTTGATACTAGAGTTTTGGTGTGCTTTTTTGCCATAAGGGTATATAAAACAAGGAAAGCTTTACACCACAATCCTTTTAATCCTGAAACTCATGCCTCACAGATTCACAGAACAGTTGGGGTTGGACAGGATGGCTGGAATTCATCTAGTCCAATCCCTCTGCTAAAGCAAGTTTATATAGAGCAGGTTGCACAGGATCACGTCCGTGTGTGTTTGGAACATCTCCAGGGAAGGAGACTCCACACCGTCTCTGGGGACCCTGTTCTGGTGCTCAGTCACCCTTGAAATTTTTTCCTCACATTCAGATGGAACTTCCTGTGTTTCAGTTTGTGCCTGTTTCCCCTTGTCCTGTTTCTGGGCACGACTGTAAACATCCTCTTGAAACTCGCTTTTAAAGTATTTGTATGCATTGATAAGGTCCCCTCTCAGTCATCTCTTCTCCAGGATAAATGGGCCTAACTTTCCTCGTAAGTGAGGTGCTCCAGTCTCCTAATGATCTTTGTAGCCCTCTGCTGGACCCGCCTTGTCTTTCGTGAATTGGGGAGCCCAGAAACTGAGACAGGATTCCAGAAGTGGCCTCAGCACCTCCCTCGGGCCTGTTGGCTACATTCTTCCCAAGGCAGCCCAGGATATCATTGGCCTTTTTTTGCAACAAGATCACATTGGTGGCTCATGGTTAACTTCTTGTCCACCAGGACTCCCACGTGCTTCTCCTCCAAGTTGTTTTCCAGCAGGTCAAGTGCCAAACTGTACTGGTGCATGGGGTTATTACTTCCTAGATCCTTGTATTTGTCTTTGTTTATCTTCATTATGTTCATCCTTTCTGCCCAAGTCTTCAGCTTGTCCAGATATTGCTGAATGGCAGCACAGCCTTCTGGTGTATAAGATACTCCTCCTAGTTTGTGTCATCACTGCTGAAGGTACACTCTGCCTCTTTATCCAGGCCATTGATAAATTAATTGAGCAAGACCAAACCCAGTGCTGACCCCTGGAAAACATCATTACCTACAGACATCCAACTAGACCCTGTGCCACTGATCACAACCCTCTGAGCTCTGCCATTGAGACAGTTCTCAATCTACATCACTGTTCACTCATCTAACACAGTCCCTGAGCTTACCTATGAGGATGTTATGGGAAACAGTGTCAATAGTCTTCCTGAAGTCAAGGTAGACAACATCCATTGCTCTCCAGTCATCTACCCTGCCAGCCATTCCATCACTGAAGTCTATCAGAGTAATCAAGCATGATTTCTCCTTAGTGAATTCATGTGAGCTACCTGATAACCTTCTTTTCCTCTACAGGCTTAGAGATCATATCCAGGATGAGCTGTTCCATTGGCTTTCCAGGGATGGAGATGAAGCTGACTGGTCTGCTATTTTGTGGGTTATACTTCTTGACCTTCGTTAAGAATGGAGTAACATTAGCTTTCTTCCAGTCCTCAGCTCTCCCATTCTTCACAACCTTTCAAAGATAACAGAGAGCAGCTTAGCAATAACATCTGCTATCGCCCTCAGCACTCCTAAGTGTATCTCATTAAAGTCCATGGATCTGTCTAAATGAACTCTAATCTGATCCACTTTGACCAAGGAAAAGTCTTTCTTTCTCCAGACTTTCTCTCTTGCCTCTAGGGGCTGAGATTCCTAAGGGCTGGCCTTAGGAATGGAAGAATGAATCAAAGAAGGCATTCAGTAACTCAGCTTTTGCTGTATACATCAACAGGGTACCCACCTCATCCAGCAGGGGGACCACATTTTCCCTAGTCTTTCCTTTGCTACTGACATACTTGAAGAATCCCTTCTTGTTGTTCTTGACATCCCTTACCACATTTGATTCCAAACTGACCTTAGCCTTCCTTGTTGCACCCCTGCATACTCTGATAATGTTCCTATATTCCTCCCAAATTGCCTGTACCAGTCTTGAGCTTGAAGGAAACAATGCTTAAATATTGGGTAGAGCATCATGAAACCCAGCTTTCTTGGGCCCCTTCATACTCTACCAAGCAAATGTCTGAAGAGGCCAACATCTGCTCTCCTGAAAATCCAGTGTAAGAAGCTTGCTATGTGCTCTCTTTACCAGTCTAAGGATCCTGAACTCCACCATTTCATGGTCACTGCTGCCAAGGCTGCCCTTGAACTTCCCATTCCCCACCAGGCATCCTTTTTGGTGTAAACAAGGTCCAGCATAACACCTTTCCTTGTTGGCTCCTATATCTCTTGGAGAAGGAAGTTCTCATCAATAAATTCCAGGAACCTAACAGGTTTTTTATGCCCTGTTGTGTTGTCCCTCCAACAGATTTCAGGGGAGTTGAAATCATCCATGTGGATCAGACCTTGTGAATGTGAGGCTTCTCCAGTCTGTCCATAGAGGGCCTCATCAGCTCAACTCAAGAGGAACTTGTCGGGGAATAATTATCTACATTTTTAAAAAGTATGTCAGATTTTTGACATTGTGAGAGATGAAACAAGGTATAAGAACACAAGAACAAATTATTGCTGGTTAGAAGCTAAACATTGGAATTCTATATTCGGCTCCATCCAACCGGTTTCCTGGAGCCTCCTTTCTCTCTGGCTGTCATGCCTGCTTCATAGTGCCTGTTTTATGTTTGCTCTTGGTGCTCTGTTGGTTGACCAATTTGAAAGATAAATGAAGTATTAAAGAAGCAAGAGCAGCTGAGCCACTGGCTTCATCAGAGTGCTCGGGGACCATCTTCAGCTTTTGATAAGACTGCCACAGCTTGTGATTGCATCTCATAACTGTTTCTTAGTTACCACTCACAATCAAATTCAGAATGCAGGGACTGTGGGAAAGCCAGATAATGACCTTGGCAAGTGTCTAGGAACAGAACTGAGAAATTATTTACAGCACTTGCCTTCAAGGGATAATTTGGCTATAGAACTACAAAGCAGGTTTCTATGGGCAATGCTGAAATTAGTAATAGACTTTTAAATATTAAAACCCCCTAAAAATAACCACAGATGGAATAAGGGAGAAAAACCTCTGGGACCTATTTTCCACCTCAGCTGGCAACATACAATTTTTGGTTTAATAACAAAAGACATCTTATTAAATTATATTAGGGTGAGTCTGTTGCTTAGTGCAGGTGTCAGGCTGGTAGTGTTGCTAATACCTACTGTAGCCACACATGCTGCTATGAAAAGCTAGCCAATATTTCAGTACAAATTACATGCATGTATTATCTCTCAGTGTTCTGAAAGCATCTAATTAAATTTAATTTTTGTAAAAAATGCCTTCAAAGACTTTATAATATTCATGTATATTTGTTATACATATCTATATAGATATTCAAAGATCACCACTTCAAATCTGTGTTTAGGAATGGAAGGCCACAAATAATTAAATGTGATTTAATGTGATGACAGTTTGAGTCCTCAGACTGCAAGGACTGGTGTGTGTGCAACAAACATAATGTCAGACCATACTTCTTCAGTTTATAATAAATTGATTTTTCAAGTGCTAAAAAAATATGTTTTAATACTGCAATGGGAAAAATTATTTATCACCAACATCACTATAATATTACTAAATTGAATGTCCAGGACAAAGATCTCCAATATTCTATTTCATACCAGATTAAATATTCTCATTCATAGTTTGTCAATAGACTATATGAAAAAGCTTAATATCCAAATAAACCATGTTGACTCTATTGTTTTTCAAATATGCTAACTTTGTCAAAAAAAGGGCACTAGTTACCTAGTGGTTTAGTACAATTATACTGAGTTTACAAATACCACCTTTATATCAGATGATAGAAAATTTGCATTGCAGAACACTGAATCTGAAACTGACGAAGAAAAGGTACCATAATCCACAGATAGTGTAAGAAAATATATTCTGCTCATATTCAAACTTTGTTATAGACTATGAAGATGCTAGAAGACCATCAATTTCCCATAAGAAAATGCTCTTATAAACATGGCTCTAAGAATCATCCACTTCTGTCAGGATTAATATCATCCCTTCTGACCTTGTTCTGAAAAGCTTTACAGTGTGTGGCTGGGGGACTTTGGCTCTAATGAGGCAAAAATTCTCTGAAACAAACTTATGTACCTTTTTCATCAATCTTTATACTTTAACCTACCCTCTGTTCAGGCAAATATGGTAAAAATTATAATGAGTAAGATACGTCTGAAAGAGACAAAACTTGTTATTTCTGCCTACTGAAACCACCTTTAAGAGGATTTTCAAGTGAAAGCACTTGTATCTTAGATTTTCTTTTTTTCATCATCAGGAAGAAGTGAATTTAACTGGGACAGTGTCGTGGCTTAACTCTAGCCAGTAACCAAGTACCGTTCAGCTGCGTCCCCCACCAGTAGGATTGGGAAGAGAGTGGGAAGGGCAAAAGCTTGTAAACTTGTGGGTTGAATTAGAGACAGTTTAATAGGGAAAGCTAAAGTTGTGCACACAAGCAAAGCAAGGAATTAATTCACTCCTTCCCATGGGTTCAGGGAATGTGTTCAGCAATCTCCAGGAGAGCAGGGACCCATCACATGTAATGGTGACTTGGGAAGACATACACCATCACTCCAAAGATCCCCCACTTCCTCCTCCTTCTCCCCACTTTATATACTGAACATGATGTGCTATGGTCTGGGATATCCCTTTGGTCACTTTGGGTCACCTGTCCTGGCTGTGTCTCCTCCCAACCTCCCATGCAACCCCAGCCTCCTTGCCAGTATAGCAGTAGGAAAAGCAGAAAAGGCCCTGGGTCTGTGTAAGCTCTTCTCAACAAAAACAAAAACATCTCTATATTATAATCCTTTTATATTCAGCACAAATTCAAAACTGAGCCCCATACCGCCCACTACAAAGAAAAATAACTCTACCTCAGCTGAAACCAGTACGGACAAGTCATTCAACTAGCACTGCATTTCTGAACTGATCAAAGTATGTATTTATTATAGGAGCTCCCTTTTTTTTTCTCCCTGTTCATCTTCCTTATGGACCAGTTGTGAGCTGTAATTATTTTCTCATTAGCTGTAATTGCTTGAAGGATTTCTAATATGTATTAAGACAGACTGAGAGGATTTATTATCTTATCATGCTGGGTCACCTCCTATGTGCTGCCATTTATTCACATGGTACGATTTTCTTTCCGCAATCCAGTACCTCACCATCCTTCCAGACTACAAAATACAAGCAGGCTTTGCAAAGAATAGTTGCAAGTAATGGATGCTGAAGAATATGAAGGAAGGAGTGGTTGTGCTATTGCTCAAGCTTACGTATTCAATTTCTTTTCACGTGTCGTTAGCACACTCATCTTTTCCCTCTCACTAATGTTTCTATTGCTAGTGTTACTAGGTTTGACCCCAGTATTTCTTGAAAGTACGTATCCCCGGTCTTCTCTGCAGAGCTTCTGACTAGGACCCAGCAGGACACTCAGCTGATGTGGTAAACATCACAGTGCTGCATTGCCAGTCTGTGGCCTCCAAACACATCATTGTTATGGCAAATATCCAAAAATCAGAACTGTGTTCCCTGAAAATCATGATACTGTCCTTAAAAAAGGCATTTCTTCAGCAGCCAAATCTGTTCCTTACTTCTTTATTGATTTTATAGTCTTTAGGTTAAATTTGTTCAAGTATTGATCTTTTTTGTCCAGACCAAAGTGCAAAATTGTAAACTTCTGTAAACTGCCAGGGTTGTATGGATTTCAGAAATATTTCACAATTAATGTTGGGTATTTGTAAGGACAAAACCATGACATTCTTCTGTATGTAGTGCATACAGGTTCTCACCTAGACAAAAGCAAAACAAACTAAAACAAACAAACAAACATACAAAACAGTAGAAAAATTGGATGGTAGGGAACCTCGAGGCTGAATTTAATCATAAGGACTCTCTATCCTGCACAACCTTCATTCAACTTTGCCTTGTCAAAGTCTGCTAGTAATTTCATGCTTATGTGGTGGGATTATGAATATGGTCATTCATCTGTGAATATCAGGGATTCAGGTGAATTAAAAGCTCTTCCACAAACATTCATACAACAAAACAGCTGTACAAATGTCCATGATGAAATTCAGATTGAAAAGAGTACAAGGGTAGAGCTTAATTTCACAGCTCATTGAAGTCTTTGAGAGCCTTTAAAGTGAATCCAATGGGTTTGTTCAAAGAATGTATTATACAAGAGTACTCAAATATGTCCCAAAGGCTGTAGAACTTAACTCACACTAGAATGATAAGTAGATAGAAGTGACTTAGATTTGTAGAACAGCTAACTGAGGTTATGGACATGAGCAGGTTACCCTGAAATAACTAATTTTGATGTATTAGCTATTCCACAGTAATAGCCTTTTTGAAAATACTCATCCTGAAGCAAAAAAAAAACACTGTATGACGTGGTATATGCCCTGAGTGAAATGAGGTTAAACTTGTTCTAGAATAGACAGAAGACAAATACACTACTGAGAAGTATCTATTTCAGTTGTCCCAAAAAATATCTTCTTGGATCATGAGGTCTTATTTTGAGGCTTTTGTGTTCTAGTACTTTATAGTTCAGCAATGTCAAATAACTAGATCAAATTTACCATTACTGAGATTGAGGATGAAGAAAGCACCTGAAACAATTATGAAACTGATATTCAAGCTTTTATAAAACATTGAAGAATTTTAAAATCAACCTGGCATTCGGCTAACAAAGCAGAAGACAGAAATGGAACTAAGGAAACATGCACATTCATTTAACTATAAGTGGATGCTGTGCTATAAATCAAGAGGAGCAGGGTTCACCAGTCCAGTGTGTTATTATCACCTTAGCATATTTGTTCAAAGTTCAGTCATGACTGCTGCAGGAGTAATTTTTTTCTTTTTTCAGAAAGCAGTAATTGGAAAATTGTTCTATATTTTAGCGGCCTGTATTATAGGACTTTTAAAAGTATGTTATTAGCACAGTTTTCAATGTTAATTTCCATTTATATTACATTTGTTCTGCTTCTGTTCCAGAAATCTACTGAATAGGTGCCTATGGGCCATCACTATGTTTTAAATATGGATAAGAATATACATAAGACTATTGGAAAAAAAAGAGGAAAAAATTTGATTGCAAGTCAAATTTACCATCCATTTTTGAAATTACTGCTTTGTGTTACAGATTTCTGGAATAAAAATATGTCTGATAAATTATTCCCTTGTATAGGTTTCAGTACCATTTCTTAATCTCTTTTTCAGATTCAGACTCCAGAAAAGGCATTTTGTACAAATAAAAAAAACCAACTTACATGTATATGTACACTATACATGCTGAAGAGGTATGATATTTGAATTTCTTTTCCTATACACCATTTACCAAGAATATTATCTGGTAATCATATGATACATGACAGTGGTTGCAAACATTTTCTTTTAACAATAAAAATTAATTTTGGGTTTAATTTTGTGTTAATAGTAGCGGATGCTACTCTCATGATGTTAGCAAGATGGATGCCTCTAACAGTCCTGCTTTCTGTAGCTTACTGTTGTGTTAAGGCTATTGGAATTTAGCATAAAATAAATCTCCTTCATTTGCATCCCAAGAGATATGCAAGTGAATATGTTAATGGGGCTTAATGAGGGTCCTGGTCAGAATTTATAGTTGACAAAAGAGGTAGAATAAACACTTAGGTCCTTCTTCACGTCCTGAGGTAGCAGTAAAGGCTCTCTGACCTTCATGAGCGGGTCTTTGTACACATTCTTATCTCCTTAATGAAGCAGTTTTATAATAAAGCTTGCTTTTCAGGGTGAAGGGAGTGGGGCTGCTGGCTGGTACAGAGGCACAGTGTTCTTCTGGGTCTCACTGGAACATCATCAAGCGGGGAGACATCCTCTTCTCTCCAGACATCACTCAGTTGTTAGGCCCTGCTTGAGCCAGGTGCAAGATAAGCAAGGGGCCCAGCTCCTGTTTTTCTCAACCACCCTCACCAATTCTTCACCTTTTTAAAGCAACACTGGACAATTCTGACCACTTACCCCACTATTGCAAACAGGTGTTTGCAAAGTCACTTTTAACTTGCAAATAGAATGCTACTTGTAAGTAAATTCCTTCAGGGCCAGTTTTTCTCTGCGAGCCAGTGAAATAATTGATGAAAATGTGACCTATTATGTTATGATCTGTGATTAAGCTAAAGAAAAAAAATTGATTAATTTCTTTGGTGCACCAACAGACCACGGGTTTATAATCAGATGACACATTTGGTACCATTTTGTTGAACAGGGTTTTCTGCTTAAGTGTAGCTGTATGTCAGCAAAAAGATACTTTTAATTCATTATATTTTTAAGTCTAGTCTTATCAAATCTAAGGCGCTGTCAAAAGAATCTTGAGGTTAAAGAAATGAGTGTTAGAGAAGACTGTAAGATAACCTGGCAACCAATTTGATCTCATTCCTGTCTGTGTAGTTGCAGTATTCCACTAAAACCCAATGTCTCTGTAATAATAATACAATGGGATAAGGACAGTCCTTTTAGAAATACAGGAAGAAAAAAAGGAAAGATAAAAAAGAAAAGGGAAACACCACTGCCCCACTCCCAACACTTCCCAAATGCCATTCTGTTAGTGGCAAATCATGTGCAAAATAAAAAAAATTTAAGTTTTCCTTGACAGTTACATCTTGGTATTTAGAAAACAGCTTCAAATAACAGGAATTTTAGTGAATAAGGGAAAAATTGTTGGCATATTGAGATATGTGAATACTGTGGATCCAGTTTACAGTTGTGTCACATTTAAAACTTGACTATACTATATCCAAGTAATTATTTCTCTCAAGCTTACTTTGGGTATAAACACGTATAAGTTATGTCACATGAGTAGGGTGACATAGGTCTTGTGCAGTAATTCTGCATTTTATCCATAAGGTACACATTCAGAAAAAGACAGAGAAAAGAAAAGAAAAGAAAAGAAAAGAAAAGAAAAGAAAAGAAAAGAAAAGAAAAGAAAAGAAAAGAAAAGAAAAGAAAAGAAAAGAAAAGAAAAGAAAAGAAAAGAAAAGAAAAGAAAAGAAAAGAAAAGAAAAGAAAAGAAAAGAATGTAAACATTCCGTTAAGCAACCAATAGATAAGAATAAAAAATAAAAGAAAATAGATTTTAAAGATCCTGCTTAGGTAGCTGTGTGATACAAGATGGATGGAAAGTTACAAACAGGAATATGGTTACTAAGAATAATCTGAATTTCTTTTTTTTCTAAGCTTGTTCAGAACAGGCCAAGAAAATTCAAAGTACCTGCTAGATAAAGTAAGTATTATTTTTCTTCTAGGTTTGATCAAAGCAACATTACATATGAGTTTATAAATGGTTAAAAATGTAAGCATTTATCTCCTGTATCATATTCATGAAAGACATATTTCTCAGAGGTTTATGATATGTGCATATTATTTAGTGAGTTTTGTTTTAGGAGCTATGAAACATTCACAGTCACCATGGTAAGGATCTAAAATGTAATTGTATCTTTGGAGAAATTAATCGCTGACTACATATGTTTTAACAAAGGTTTAAGAAAGTTTCCTACTCTGGACATTCATATTGTAGATGGTTCTCCTTCTTTTGATTTAATTCAAGAACAAGTGGTGGTGGTGCTGTTGGTCTTTCAATATCAAAATAAAAATAACTATTAATTGCTGCAGATTTGATTTTAAAAAATCAAATATTAAAGTGATAGGGAGTAACAATTGCAGTACATTGATAACATTTAAAGTATTTTTATTTTTATTCTTAAAATTTAAGATACCATTACAGAAGGAACAGAAACCAAATTGTTAAAAAGACAAAATTACAGGTACACTGAACTTGAACAAACTTTGAAGAGACTTCAATGCATTAAATAGAAATGCTTCAGAGAAGGCTTGCAGCAGTATTCCTTTGTGCATTTTCAGTGATTTAGGCAGAACAGGGCTGAGAGGAATTTGAGAACAGGGCAAAGAAATAGACATGTAGAATTGAGGCCCATAACAACTGCCATGTTTGCTTTTATATGGGCTTGGAGGAGGAGGGAGGGTTTCAGGGAGATCATGCATTTGGATTTTGTAGGGGTTTCTTTTGATTTGGGTTTTTCTGCTTCAGGCTCAGTTTTCTCATGTTCCAAATGCTTTCCAGAATACAACAGGTGTGTGTTCCACTTATGGAGGGTATTATTACTGATAGAACTGGAACTTTTAATGATTAGCTACACTGTGGAAAACAATACAAGCTGTAGTAATCAGAATTCTCTGTTTTGCAATATTACCTTATAGTAGTGCATGATTTAAACTATAAATATCCCTATTCATGGGCTAAGCAGCTATTACACAGTTCTAGCACTTTCCCAACATACCAAGATCACAATCAAAAGATTGTGGTCTTGGTAAAATAAAAAAAGTGTGTGCCGTGACAGGTAAGGTAAAAGCATAGATAGAAAACCTTTACAACCTTCTGATTGAGTATTTGTCATGGTTTTAAGCCCAGCTGGAGAGAAAACACCATGCAGCTGCTCTCTCAACCCTCTCTCTCTTCCCCTTCCCATCCCCAATGGAATAGGGAGGAGAAGTAAAGCAAAACTTGTATGTTGAGATAAGAACAGTTTAATAATTGAAATGAAAGTAAAATACAATAATAATGGCAAATAATAACGATAATAAAAAGGGAAAAAAACAAGTGATGCACAGTACAATTGCCTACCATTCACTGAATGATGACAGATGCCCCTTCCTGAACCTAGATCAGCCTCTCTTCTGGGTAACTCCCCCAGTTTATATACTGGGCATGATATTCTATGGTGTGGAATGTCCTCTTGCTCAGCTCATGTCATCTGTCTCAGCCGCTCTCCCTCCCAGTTTGGGTTTTTGCTACCTCCTCACTGGCAGAGCATGAGACATCCTTGACTTATGACAAATTTGACTTGGCAAAAAACCATAATGTCAGTGTGTTATCAACACCATTTGCAGTACAAATCCAAAACACAGTGTTTTAACAGCTACTGAGAAGAATTTAACTCTACCCTAGCTGAAACCAGGGCAGTATTTCATGCTTTCTGCAGTCATAAAACCCAAACTTTTGTTTAGGGCAGTTTAGTTCCGTACTTAGTTATGTGTTTATATTCCTTTTTTTTTTCATTACCAACAGATGGTATTCAGAATACTATTTCTTCAAAAGAGACATTGCAAAAATTGACAGTTACTCAAAACTAATTACCAAACATGGTCAATGTTAAGGTTTCACTTTTCATGTTAAAAAAAAAAAAATTTAGTATAAAATACCGTGAAATATCTATTAAATATGTAGTCATTTCTGTTGCCTTAACTTTGCATGGCATGAGTTCATCTTGAACTTTGGATGAATTAAAATGAGCAAAATTTCTCCCGGCAAGATTCAGTTCAAACTGAGATATGATCAGCTACATGAGGAATGGAGATTTATACAAACGTGATTTATTTTCATTGAAGACATAGTATCCTCAATTCAAATTAATTGAAGTTTATAATGCATGCACAGATCTGTGGTGGCTTGACTGGCTTGATGCCAGGTGCTCACCAAAGCTGCTTGGTTACTCCCCTCTCCTGGACAGGGGAGAGAAAATATAGCAAAAAGCTCCTCATTTGAGATAAGGACAGGGAGACACAGCAGTTACTTTCACAGACAAAACAGACTCGGCTAGGGGAAAATTAATTTAATTTATTACCAATCAAATCAGAGTAGCATAATGAGAAATAAATTAAAAATCTTAAAGCACCTTTCCTTCCCCCCACCGTGTTTTCTCTGGCTTAGCTTTACTCCTGAATTCTCTACCTGCTCCCCATCAGTGGCACAGGAGGACAGGGAACGAGGGGTGAGGTCAGTTCATCACATGTTGTCTCTGCCACTCCTTCCTCTTTGGGGGGAGGACGCCTCACACTCGTCCCTGCTCCAGCAGGGGCTTCCTATGCAGTCCTCAAAGAACTGCTCCAGTGTGGGTCCCCTGCAGGGTCACAAGTCCTGCCAGCAAACCTGCTCCAGCGTGGACTCCTCTCTCCATAGGGCCTCACATCCTGCCAGGAGCCTGCTTCAGCTCCCATGGGATAACAGCCCACTTCAGACGTCCACCTGCTCTGGCATGGGGTCCCTCCAGGGGCTGCCAGTGGATCTCTGCTCAGCCATGGAACTCCGTGGGCTGCGGGGGCACAGCTGCCTCACCATGATCTGCATCACGGGCTGCAGGGGAATCCCTGCTGCAGAGCCTGGAGCACCTCTTGCCCCTCCTTCTGCACCGGCCTTGGTGTGTCTGCAGGGCTGTTGCTGTCACATATCCTCACTTCTCTCTCTGCCTGCCATTGCTGTCACACAACAACTTTTTTCTCCCTCTTAAATCTGTTATCCCAGAGGTACTCCCACTGTTGCTGGTGGGCTCAGAGTTGGCTGGAAGCGGCTCTATGTTGGAGCCAGCTGCCTTTGGATCTGTTGGACATGGGAGAAACTTCTAGAAGTTGGCACAGAAATCACCCATGTAGCACCACCACTACCAAAACCTTGCCATGCAGACTCGATATATGTCAGAATACCCTCAAACTATATTTTAAAATATTCACATATATGTTTTCAAAAGAAATAGAATCACAAGGTCTTGCTGTTACACAGGTCTTCCTTTGTGAATATTCAAATAATATTTGTACAGTCTGACTCATCATAGAGTACATGTTTGTATCACTATTTTAGAACACAAAGTTCTCAATGCGTGATTTTAAAAAGAGTCAAAACTTTTTCATTTCAATTTTCAAGCAAATAATACAGTCTTTGGTCAAAAGCATAAATGGCACATAAAATAATTATGTAATTATTTAAAACCTGAAAGGGTTTGGAGATGTCTACTATTTTTAAATATACTGATATACAAAGGTTAATATAAGCATAATATATGATAAATATTTCTTTATAATAGAAAAAAGCTAAATGATTTTGCTAAATTGCAAAAAAAATGCTATTTCTAAAATTGTCATTCATACGAGAAAAATAAACAAGAAAACTTTAAATATGTAAATTGAAATTTCATGCTAACTTAAGTGTCTTGCTACAAGAAAAAATAACTAAAAATAAAACCCCAATTATGCTTAATTTAACAAATCATATAAATTAGCATTCCTCAAAACACCAGTGGATACCATAAAAATACGGTAGACACAATATTAACTTTTATGCTACACATTTGCTTGAAATTCAAGCCTTGAAAGAAAATAGTATCTTTTTCTTGTCTGGATTTCACACCATTAGAGTAATTCTACTCACTACTGCTTGTCAGTACTTACAGTATCTGGCAACTTTCAGTATTGAAATGCATATGTGTTCCAAGAGAACTTGCAATTTTCCTTTATTTTACCTCTTCTTCATCAAACGTTTGCCTCATTAACCCGAAAACATTTTGTATGTAGTGCACACATCTCTCAGACTTTCAAAAGTGCCACATAAACTGTCATCCTCATGCCCCAAATCTGCTTGCTAGTTCTCATCCAGAATGTCTGAAACTTCACCCAAACCAGACAGCCCCCAGCTCCTTTGCCATGCACACCACATAGACTGAGCCAAAGACCTAAAAGTTTCATGACAGTTTCTTCTCCCCTCTCCCCTACACCCACCTTAGGGGATTTAGTGCCTCGTATAGGAACATGACAATGAGATTAAGGAAAAATAATAACTAATATTTCAGAACAGCATCAGGGTGAAGAGGTCTAGTCCTTCGTGTTATAATGTTGTCAGGCCAGCAAGGGAAGCAGTAACAACTTCTGCTTCTGTGGCAACAAGATCCTTAATAAGGCAAATTTTTGCTGAAAAAATAACAAACTTTTAAAGGAAAACTAATAAATCCTTTAAAAATAATTTGCACAATTAACCAAGTGCCATCTTCGGTTACTGAAAGAGCATTTCCTTCCTGTGTAGTTTACTAAAGCAAAAAGTACCTTAACCATGAATGTTTTTATTTCCCAAGTATTCTTTTTCCATGAAATGAGATTGCAGCTTTTTATATACTAATATTTTCAATATTCGATTTAAAAAACTTGTGATAATATTTTTTTGGGTAAAGTCTACTGTTTATTTTATTATTCAGTCTGTCACTGTCACAACACCGTCAAACAAAGTACCTCTTTTTTTCCATTTGGCATTCATACCTTTCAAACTCAATAATCTACTTAACAATTTAAATACTCCTTTCTTTTGCCTAGGTTAACATCTACAACATTTTATATAACTACTGTTTTTTATCTCAGGAATATAGCTGTTCTGCTTTCTTTCTATTATATCATTAGTTAAATAGTGAAGATTATTTCAGTTTTTCACATCTATTTGTTCAATTTTTCACATTCTCTAAAATTATCAAATATTGTTTTTAGAAATTCGGCTTGTATGATTATGAAACTCATGTTTTACAGATGAAATCTGACCCCTCTGTCAAGATTTCCTTCTTTTACTCTACTCACATTGGTTTCCTCTCAGGCTTTCCATTTCATTGGTATGATTCAGATGTTTCGCTACAAAATTAACATTTTTCTAAAGTGTAGTGGTGTTAGAAGCAGATGACAAGAATCAGCTGACTTACCCTCTTTTCCATCTGAAGATTAGACAACTAGATGTGAGCTGAGTGTTGCATCTTTCTGCCCATCATCTGATAGGAATTTTTTGTCAACAACCAATGTTTAGGCATCTCACTTAAGATCAAAAATAGGAGAGACCATAGAGATTTGGTGACTGAATGTTATGCTAATGAGTCAGTTGTTAAACAGAAAAATTTTGGTTATAGTGTCTAGACTCACCACAGTGAGGAAAGAGATGAGAATTTCTAGAAGGCTCCCCAATTCTGTTTTCTCTGAATCTAACTTTTGTTGCTACTTTAAGGACAGCACTGTTGGCTCAGTGAGTCTAAACCTCAAGATCTGAGGTGTCTCTATTTGTTTGTATTCAAGTTTTTTTTTTGCATGGAAAAAACATATATAGGGAGGTCTCTAATAAATTATTATGTCTTCCATTTATGAGTGAACTCCACTTACTTTTAGATATTTTGTGGATTTTCCTCTTCCTTGTTATGAAGGATAATATATATAATATTATGATAATATTATGATAATCCTACCAGTGTAAGCCCAAACACAGGAAACTTTCAAAAAACTTCATTTTAAAATTGTATACCTCTTAATTTAAACAAGATAGTTAATTTTAAAATTATTTTTATAAAAGATTGCCAGTAGTATCCTCGTAGTGAATCTGGAGTCAAATAATTAGTAGTTTTGTGCTTTGTTCTTGGAATGGGAAGCCATCTATAATCTCTCAAGACTTTGGATGTCATAGTGCAATTACCTGCGCTTCTAAAATTAAATTTGTCTAGTATTTTCTTTGTTGAATAATTAAGTATTCTAACTGAATGGAACTGGGTTGGTTATTCATCTCTTTCTATTTGCATCTCTATAAAATATATTACCACTCACTCTTTAGTGTTTTGGCAGACTTCTTGGAAATCTGTTAGCACTTGCATTCTGTAACATGCTATGTCTCCCTTTGGGTTAAACTGACATGGTTCTTTGATATTATATAGAGAGGTACAAAATTAAAAGGTCAAAAAATCTGACTTGTCTATGTACCTGTTATAATGAATTCTTATCAATTAAGTAAAGTTACATTCCTATTATGTAGCCAGTGAGATCTGAAGTGATGCAACTAAAATTATTCTGTTCATTCTGCCCTGTATTTTTTTCACTTAAATTATGCTAATAGTTATATAGCTCATACCATTCCTCAGGTAGTTACCTTAGTTTTATATTAGTTCCAAAATCTCAATGTTCACAAGGTAGTTTTCTATTAAGACTTAAATAAATGGTGCAACAATGGAACAGCTATCTTCACAATTATATCCAAATTGCAAGTAACATAGCAGGGTCATTAAAAACTGTTCGATCTTATGGAATATAATAAATAGGACATCACAGTTTTCCAGAGGAGCAACCCAAAACTCCATCATTGCATCAATTCAATGATTATATTAGCTATAAGTTCTTCCTCGGAAAATCAGTGTAGCAGATGAAACTGTGATGAAAATATATATTTCAAAGGGGCACAGTAATTTTTCCAACTGATTTTTTGAGATATGAAAGTCATCTTTCTTGAACAAAAGTTGAAACACTGTGTAATACATTATATCATATGTATACATTATATAATGTGCATTATAAGCAATGTCACATATATAATATATAATAGTATGCATTTTTCAGAGAAGTGTCAGGGGGACATGTTTGCTGTGTTCTCTGGCACTGTTAAAATATACACACATGCATGCATACTTTAATACACTTTTTTTTTCTGAACTTGGTCAGAATCCCATTCATTTTTTATTTAGAATGCTGTTTTCTCCTTTTGTAAAGGCAATGTTTTAATCCCTTTTTACAATGCTCTGAAGATGAACCGGTTAATGAGAGAAAGTATGACGGGCACTTTGACAAAATTAGCAACCTATGGCAAATAGGTGCCATTTGGCTTCTTGGACAGTCAGAAAGTAACTGAAGAGTCTGCTAGTTTGCACTGACCAGCCTACAGTAAGTCCAAGAGCTTATTCTGCACAGTACTGTGGCCCTTGCACTTATCCTGGACAGAGCTGTGACACCTGCTGCCTACCCCTGATGTCCACTGCAGCTCTGCTCACAGAATGAGAGCAGATGGTCAGTGTGTGCAGAGCGTATCCTCGATAGCTCAGAGCCACTGAACACGAGCTCTGCTTGTGTACTGCTGGTTCATCTGGGCTTTCTGAGCAGCAGGCAGACAGCTGGAGTTCCTGTCCCAACAGAGGTAGGCAGAACCCCAAAATCCCAGATAAACGATCCCCTTCCCATATCATCTGTGGAGGCAAAAAATCAAACTGAATCTGAAACACAGAAAACAGTGGTAAGAGGAAGATAAAAGTCTTTTTAGTTTCCTGGTAAATCCATGTATTAAAAATAATGTCATTGATTTGTCTCGTGCCTAATGGGCAAATCAAATCCTTTGAAACATTAAAGACTAAATTTCACTACGTGGGAAACTAAAAATATATTAACTCCTGTACAGCTTCAGTGGACCATGAAACAGAACAAAGAAAATAAAAAATTAATAATGCTATGTGTAAAAATGGGGCTTTGGGAATGCTGTGGAATGGGTGAGAGAAAGTGGAGTTGGAGAAGGCGGTGTAAGTCAGTTGTCACAGAACATTACTGATATTTTTGTACCTCTGTGGAAGATAGATTTGGGTTTTGTGAAAAGAAGTGAGGCTTTGAAAACACACACACACACACACACACACACACACACAAAGTTAAGCAAACATTTTCTGGGATAAAATTAGCAGTTTACTTGGCTGTGTTTATGCGCCCTTTTAAATGGCATTCCTGTGGATATTATATAGAATGAGTTGTCTGCAAATGATGTTTTCTCAAAGTCAAATGTTAATGAAACTGAATTTTAAGCCATTGCAACATTTAAGAAATCTGGGCCCATGAAAAGTCATTTATGCAGCTATAAAGCAGAAGCAACTACCTATGTATTCAAGCAGAACCAAAAAACCCATAGTTTTACTTCAGATAATCCAACACTCACAGAGCCTATGATATAATCAAAAGACAAAATATTATTGCTGGAGTTTGCTTGGAGCATAAATGTCAACATGGAATGTATGTACTGAACATTGAGAGCTATCCATGCACAAAGTGTTGACACAGAAGATAAAGTCTTTGAGTAAACTCCTACCTAGTGTTTGTTTAGATCAAAATGCAGCACAGATCTGACAACCATTTCCTTCCTGCCAGGAAGAAATGTAGCAACAATTGCAGGTTTAAATGCAGTAGCAAAGGCTTTATGTTCTAAAAGAAAAGGAAAAAAAAAAAACCAACAAAGCAACAGAGTGTATCAGGTTCTTAAGGAAAAAAAAAAAGAGTGTATCTCCTTTGGAAAAATGGGCATGCAACTCAGGAAATGTTTAAGGATATTGTTAGGTCATGTAGAAATGAAATTAGAAAGGTGAACGCCCAGTTGAAACTTAATCTGGCCACTGTAAAGTGTAATAAAAAGGACTTTTATAAATGTGTTAATAACAAAATGGGGCCAAGGAAAACCTCCATTCTTTATCGGAAACGGTGAGGAAAATAGTCACCAAAGATAAGGAAAAGAGTGAGGTACTTGAAACTCTGTCTCAGTCTTCAACAGTAAGACAGGTTACCTCAGGACAGTGGCCTCCTGAGCTGGTAGACAGGGATGTGGCCAGAATAAACCCCTGTAATCCATGAGGAGGTAGGTAGTGAGCTGCTGAGCCACCTAGATGCTCACAAGTCTATGGGACCGGATGGGATTCATCCTACAGTGATGAGGGAGCTGGCTACCTCAATTCTGGGAGCATGTATACATATACAGTACAAGAAAGGAGGAAACATCCTTAGTTAATAATTAATTGATCACTCTTGATTCTTGCCCTCCCTCTGTCTTCATTTTCAAAATCATGTTTTAAGACTTAGATTCCTTCCATCTTTTTCATGGACAGCTCATCACTTTTTTAGTTCCACTAACAGAACTCTTCCTGGTGCCACACTGTAAAGGGAATTACTGAAATTATCAAGGTATTTCAAAGCCCAAACTTGATATTACAGCAGGGTATTGAAACATTGGGCTGTCACACAATGATTGAAAGCTGCTTACTCCTGACAAGCATTGTATTATGTTTCATTTCTACAAAATTTGGACAAAACATTAAATTCCTTAGTGTTGTATAAAGTGTCATAACTTGAGGATTAATAAGAACATGGTAGGTATAAAAATGCTATCTTTTAACATATTTCAACCTGAAACACTGAGTGTTTAAAAGTATTTCTGTAGATTGAAGAGAATCAAATAAGTTTAAGCAAACAGTTTGTTAATTATTATTAACATTGTTGAAAAAGTATATTAAAATATTAATAACGTAATCAGAAAGATATTTTATATATACATACACAACTTGAGATACATATTTACACATATATTAAAGCATTTTCTTTCTTTTTTACTATTGCTATGCAACATCAATTTCAAAGTCTCCTGAGAAATTCAGAAATGCTAAAGTAAAAACGTTAAGTAAGTACGTAGCCAAAAATGTATTTAGACTGCACTGAGACATACTTAGGAAAACATCAGTCCATGTCTTGCAACACCTTAAAAGGGCAATAATTTCAATAGTTCACAGATAAACAAGCTAGCTATACAAAATATGGTCCAGAAATGTACAGGTCAACAGAGAAAATATATGTTAACAGAATGGATGTGTAACGAAACAAAAAAAAACCAACAAAAAACATTGTGTCTTTTGTAGAAGTTACCTTCATACAGCTCTGTCATTTTGTCAATGTAGAGTAGCCATGAAATTGACTGTAAGTTAATGACATTGATGGAGCAGCTTCAGGCTTTGGTATGTAAGGCTGTAGCTAACTGTGCCAATCCGTGCAATTTCCCCTTTTCTTCAGAATGAAGTTGCCAGATTCTCTCATAGGTGGGCAGAGGTGGTCACTCATAAATTTTGTGCTGCACTGCTATCTATAGAAGTACTGGTGTATTATCATTAAAGGGATGTTTATGACTATTGCTTCTGCCTCATCTTGTACTCTTAAAGCCTGGTTGTAATTTTTGTGGAAGGCACACCTATGAGAGTAATCATACATGTACTAGCCCTACAACAGACATCCTCTTTTTCATCACAATGCCCCATTTGGACTGTTTGGTGAAAGCATGCGTCTCAATAACCCCTTTTTTTCCATTTTCCTATAATTGAAGCTTTATTTTCATTGTTTCAATCTCAGTAAATGACATGAAGTTTCCAGACTGGTAAAATTACCTAACTAGACCTTTAGTAAATAAATATATATAAATAAAAATATAACATGATTAAAATAAACCTTCCATTATACAGACAAGAACCTGGTGCGTAGGCAAAGCAACTTTATTGTCTGCCTGAGCAGAAGCTAAAGATAGTCAGGAAATAGTACTAGTATTAGGAATTTGAGTTATTAAATAATGGTCAAAATTACAAATAGATAATCCAACATGGAAGCTCTTAGAAACACTTTCAAATTGTATACTAAATGAAGGTATTTTAATGAGAGACTTCAATATTAAATGAGGACTCCACAGGAATCACAAGTGTGTCTTTTATTATCAGTGCTATAAAAAATACTAATCAAATTCTTGATGATGAGACACTTAAAGTTCTACCTACTTTTAACAAATTAATTCTAAACATTTAATTTTAACTGAAGTGGAAACAGATGCTTTCATTTAGGACTAGGTATTAAAAATAAATTATTACATTCTTCGTTAGGGATTCAAGTTGTTTTATTGGATGATATGTTCTTTATTCCAGCAACTTTTAAAATATAGCTAATTAGGGACCACAGGAAAGGCATAATTTAAAGGAATGATTCTTTTGAGCTAGAAATTATAGTGAAGAGATGTTTCTATCTGTATAGATCTACTGTGGTTTTTTTCTTTCATTTTTGTTTTCTCTCTCAAAAGATGAAAACTATAGCTTCAGCTTGTGCAAGTGGGAGAATATAGAGGAAAATAGCACAGATTTGAAAAAAGTTTTTCTACTATGACTGCATTATTGTTGTCATCAGAACACTATACTTGTTATTGTAAAATGGGCGCAAATTTATGGGATCCCAAAATTCTTTTACTAAGAAACCTTAAAAGTTTGCAGCCTAAAGAATTTGAAACAACTGGGCCTGGCAGTTGAAACATTGACATAAAATGTCTGAATGCAAAAATACTTATTCTGGTAGATAAGTGTGTGTATATAAAATGGATTCTATAGCTAAAACTTTATTCTTACTTTATTATTGTGTCAATAAATGTGAGCAACTCAGTTTTTACCACAGCAGTTTCTGCTTTTCAGTTAGAAAATAGTGAGATAGTAGCAAGCCTCAAAAGTTTCATTAATTTAAATTTTTTGATGTTCATTCTCATCAGCCTCAGCAGACATTGACCCAGACTTGTGTAAACTTTCATTATGGTAATTTTATTTACACTGAAAAGAGTTTCATTCTCTGTGTTATCCTCTTGATATGAATTGGACTACAAAGGAATGGGTGTTTACTCAAAGTATAAAGCCTAAGGATCTACCCCATCATTGATGTTATTTCCTTAGAATAGTGTCAATGAATAGATTTAATTTACATGAAATCCCTATCCATATTATCTGAACTGTTTATGGCATCTAACATCAAGAAATGTTTCATCATTGAATATTCAACACTGAATATGTTTTATGAATTCAGTATTATAAAAAGTCGTAGCAGGCTAAGAAATATTGCAATAGTTACACCTTGAATATGGTATGAATTGGTGCTGGCCTCAAAAGTTTGCTCTTTTCCTAGTCCAAATTACCAGATATCTGTGAACCCAGAATGATTCCTAAGATGGGCTGTACCTCTAAATTGTTTTGTTGACAAAAAAAAGTAATAATTATTGACGATACAAGTAAAAATATTGTTGACACTTAAGAACTCTAACAAATGTATGTGTGTATGTCTCTATCAGATTCTCTTTGGGATAATCTCTCTCCCCCTAGTCTAAATTTCAAGGTATAGATATATGCTCAGTGTTATTGTAAATAACATAGTTTAACAAGCTTTAAAGTAAAAAGAATTTAAAAGAAGCAGTTCTCTTTAGGCTTAAAAACCATATATATGTATTAACTCAGTGCTGAATACACTATATCTCTCAGGGATTAGTATACAGGCAGGATATAGTTAATACATCAAATATGTGAAACTAGTGATTTTATCTCACAGGTTTTTCCAAACTACAGAGCAAATCAGTTCTGTGGAGTTTCAGATCATGGATCTGTGTTTCTATCCTAAAAAAAGGAGTAGTCCTCAGAAAGAATCTTTCCCCAGCTGACATCTGTGACAATCATTGTTCACAGTCAGATTTAGGGGACAGGAAATACTCTTTGGTCCCATGTCCTATCTGAAGGAAGAGAAAAGAGAATTAATGTAATGATACACATCTAGAAAGGAAATTTGCTGCTAGTCTTCAGCACAATCATGAGGAACTGAATTCACATCCACTACCTTGACATGCCTAGGTTACAACACAGTCACCATAGAATTATAATCAATTATCTAAGTCACCCCATTGACACATTTCTCATAGCTGATTACAAAGTTAGTGTAGTTTTGCTGAATATACTCTGAGCTTAGGTGTCTCAAGTCTGTCACCTTTGGTTTCTGTTCTTTCCAGAGTGGTACAAAAATGCAAAATGATCTCTGCTTTGAAGAAGAACTTAGAAATGCTTAGAACAATGTAAAGTCTGTATTTTGACTCAAGTTTCTCCCTCCCGATGTTTTTTCACTCACATAATTTGAAAGTATTCAGCTCAGTTAGGCTGAAGGTTTTTTCTCTGCAGTTCTTCTCTACTTTTAGCATTTTCTCTATGGCTTTTCATTTTTTTCTCTCCTTATCATAGATAATTAGGCAGCACTTCTATCTACTGACATCAGTACATCAAACAGAAGTAAAATCACTGATAATTTTGTCAGTGAGATACTACCCCAACACAAGAGGGTTTTTTGAGGGTTTTTTTTATTATTTTGGAGTTTTTTTTGGTTTGTAGTCTGTTTTGGTTTTGGGGGTTTTTTTCAGTATTACCCCTTTGCACTACATTCATGCCCAGGAATGAGAAGGCCACTTGTTATTCAAGTGTTTTCTACCTCTCCACAGCTCTCCAGGAACACCAGAGGTTAAGACTCCAATATACAGATCCCTGTCTGTGGTGAGTGCTGCATAAGAGGTCAGATTGCTTCTTTATAACATGGAAGCATAACTCCAAAAGGGCATGCATATGAATTCAATGCACTGAACTACAGTACATATTATCCCACTGAGCACATCCAGAGCCTTGTCAACTGTAGAGCTTATAACATCATAGAACTTTTTTTCTTATTGGAAGATAGACTCAGGGTAGTTTGTCTGAACTAGCCTGTGCTAGGCTTCATTTTATCTGACTACTCATTTACTCTTCTTAGGACATACTCATGTGGAGAAGACAACTCCATCATTTCTACCCAAAATCTTCTGGAGTGGGAATGCTATTAAATATTTTGCCAGCAGTCTTGTTTCATTTTCTTCTCTGAGCATTTCCTATAAATATATTCAATTTTATTCTCCTGTTACATTTCATCAGTCTCACTGTTCCTTTTCTCTCTTTTTATGCCCCATTTTTAAATATTTTTCAGTCACAACTCAGGGGATTGTGTGTGTGAGCTTTCGTTTCCTTGTTGATTAACTGGCTCTACCATTTAGACTCAATACCTTGCAAAACATTTTTTTTTTTCTTTTCAGTCTAGACTTTTGTGTACTTTACAAATAAATTTTGGCCTGTGCTTGGAAGCTTTGTAAGAAAGTCTGAAGGGACCTATTTGCCACATTGTGAATCTCTGATGAGCAGCTCACTGGCTGATCCTTAAACACTTGCCCTTTCTCTAGAGAAGGAATTCTTCAGCATTTCATCTGGTTTTGTGATTCAAGCACTGCTCGTTTTGCAATCATTGCTTTCTTTTAACAATATCACAGGCTTGTCCTGATGTTGTTTCTATGGTAACCTGTCGTCCTTTCAATTTGTTTGACCAGGGAACCTACAATGCAGTTCAATTGTGCAACTGTAACTTAAAAACAGCAGGTGACATTTTAAAACAAAAGCAGAGAGAGCCAGAAAAATCTCTACCTCCTGTCCTCTATATTTTTGAGTGGAAATAATTTTTTTTCATTTATGAAAAGTATGATATTAAAAAAGGAAGAAAAACATACACAGTGAAACAACTGCTACCATGGCACTATTGGAATAAAAATTGAGAAAACACTGAAAAGTATATGTATATTATTTTCTGATTTGCTAATCTCCGGGGTTTCACCTTGAATTTAAGTCATTTTGGGAACAGCAAAGAAAACCCTATTCTCTGGTATTACATGATATATAATATAATATAGTACATCCTAATACAGCATAATATAAAATAATAAAATAGGGCTAGAAAGTTCAGATAGAAATTAATGACTCATAGCATCTTGTAACTCACAGTGAAAAGACTTATATTTTACAATGTGCTAATAAAAATGTTAAAATTGCATTATTATAAAGGATTTTCTTTTTCCTTTGTTTGTTTGTAGCATTGGGAAAAGAAACTTCGTGTTAGGAATGCTTAGGACCAGAGTCATTCAGAATGGGAAAATGAAATTGACCCATATTGCATCATGCTGGCTTTCATGCAGGGGTATTCAGCATCTCTACAGTTTTCTCTGGAGAAGCTGCAATGGGGAAATTAGGGCAGTTAAAGTGACTCCCAGTTGCTTCTTCACCTGTGTTGGAGTCACATTCTTTCCTATAACTCCTATCATACTCTTCATAACTTAGACCCTTCATCAGTTAACTGATGAATAAAAACCACATGGTCCAGTGACTCACAAATCTTCCTAGGCATACTGGCTGCATGAGCAAAATTTTTATTGAGATCTGCTTTATGCTTAATCAAACATAAAATTTTCCTTTTCTGGAACACATAGTAGAAGTAAAAACACTTAGGCTCTGCCAAGTGGTCTGAAATAAACAAACTTTCCCAGGATTTAGCTTTTTTACAAGAAATAAAGAGATTTTGATGAAAAATAAAACATCTTTTATTCCCTCACAAAAGGACTCCATCTCCTTTTGGATGCTGAAACACTACTTATCTGTATAACAGATAAAAAGGCTTGCATAGGACATTCCTGAAATTTCACCTTCTTCAGATTGTGATAAGGAAAATCCAACCATGAGCTAGATACAATTTGAAATGTAAAAAAGCTCTGAAACCTTTTAAATTAAAAGTTAAAACTAAGCATACCACACTGACCTTAACTGAGATCTTGCATGCTAAAGAAAATTTACCTGAGTTTTGATTGCTCAGTCCTGTTCTGTGAACAAATTTACCAACACCATATACTTGACATAAAACTGTTTCGGATCAGATCAACAGAAATTATTTGTTTAAATTAAAATAATTATCTTAATTCTCATGTCTGTGCTGATATTCCCTGGAAAAACAGAAGAGTAAAATGAATTTTGCTTATGTTCTCACATGCAAATACATGACATACTCTAAGCAGAAGCTGTATGTGTTAAGTTTCTCATAGCTGGCTTCAGCATTGGTCCAGATTACTGCCATACTGGAAAAAAAGAGATGTGTTCCCTCCATCTAGATTAGCATCTACAACATGTTGTTGCCTCTGACACTCTAAATTGGATCAGAGGCATACTGAAACATGCCACATCTCCTGATAAAATAGAAAACATGGGCTGAATTGCTGAAAACTGTGAAAAAACTTTTTCAGAATCCATACTCAATGTATGAGATTTTCCATCAGCAAAGAAGTCATGTTTTTCATGCTAAGACACATGATAAAACACACAGCACAAAACAAAGCAAAAGCAATTTCATTAAGAAATATATCATGACAGAAGATATGATTTCATGATAGGACCATTTTAAGGAATAACACATACAGAAAAGGATTCTGTAGTATTGATGAGAATGTTTTTTTTTAAAAAAACAAGGATTATTTTTCCTTACAAAGTACGTAATTATTCTGGAACCGTAGTAGTTCTTTAATGAGCTGCTTAAAGAGAAAAAGATAAAATAAAAAAAAACCTAAACCAAATCATAGAATACCAATAATGAAAGAAAATAAGCAATGAGGGGTACATAGATCAGGTATTCAGGAAAAGACAGACACACATACCTACATTCATGTTCATACATAATCTTTATATCTGTTTTAGTACTATGTCTACATATATGCACATGTTTTTATAATATTAAATAGCTTTTGACAACATAATACTTAAATTGTGACAACATAGTAGTCAAAGCAATTAATGTAAACCTGCTTTCGTTTTGTGTCTTATTTGGTGTATTTGCAAAATTTAGGCAGAGGATAAAATTATCCTCTAGCATTCTGTTTCTGAATAGAGCTGAGTCTCAGGCCAGACTAAATTTAAATGGTCATCAAAGAAGCACAGCTTTTTTTCATTTTAAGATGTAAGTATGTGTAACTATAATTTTGCAAGCAAAACACTGTCCTCCTACACAGTAAAGAAACTTTTGGGAATTAGAAAATACAGAAAACAGAACCAAACTCTCCATAAATTTGGAAATATCATTTTAAAATACATCATAATTGAATTTCATTTGGAAAAGTGATCTGAATCATTCAATTAAAAAAAAAAAGTCATTGCTGAAGCCAATAAGTGCTTTAGGTGTAAGTATATTTTTCATGCACAACCTTTTTGATCAGCTATTTTCGTGAGTATCTCTTCTACAAATTCTATTTCAGAGATACAGCAGTAATATTGATTGAGTTTAATTCCAGGTAGGCTATTCTAAAACCACACTATGTTCTTTCTTTGCCTTTCTGTCTGCCACTTGGAATTCCTTCATTCCTTTTGCATTGCTTTGTCTTGCTTTTCCAAGAAATTAAAAGAGAGTTAGAGATGGAAGGTGGTCAGTAAGGGTCTCAGGTGTTATGATATAGATTTGGAAAAATAATTAAAGATGTTCTGCAAGTATTTCCTACAAATGAGAAGAATTCCATACTCACTATTGAAAAGATTTAACTAAATTTAAGCAAAAAAGGGGTATCTTGAATGACATTTGCATGATGAAGTAGGTTAATGAATGTCCTGTCCCATATTCTTCAGGTCTAAAGTAATTTTATTAAACTGTTAGAACAAAGTGAGTGCCACATGAATTTAGAAGCAAAGTGAACTGATGAATACCTAATCATGTACTGCTGCTTTATAACCAAAAAAGGACACTTCATTTAATTGTATTCATAGTTTTCTGGCTTTAGATAGTTATTATCACTTAACATTTGATTCTATACAGAAAAAATCTAAACAAAGAACAAAAAAACCCCAAACATTTGTCAAAATGTAAGGTTTCACAAATTTTAAAGTTGGAATTTAATTTAAGGTTAAGGTCCTATTCTGACTGGATGCTATAAAGTGAATTCACTGAAATTTTATTTCAAAGGAATTTTACTGTGTGTTAATATTTTCTATAATTGATAAAACATCATTATTCAAAAAATATTTCTTATTTAGAATTGAAAATAAAGGTAAATTTTCTTTACAGAAGACCTGGGTTGCTTTGAATATATTATATGGCAAAGGATAAAGGTGCATGGATTAGCAGTCTAAAAGCGAGTAAGGAGTAACATCTTTATTAACTTGTGCATTAATACTTCATCCAAGTTAACAGAAAGGTTAGATCATGCTCTCCCTAGACTCCTAGCCCAGCCAGCCTTACTCAGGGCTCCATGCCTTCTGAATTTCTTTTGATAAAATTTTTACTGGGATGAAGTACTTATTGTTTCTTAAATAGGCATTTTTTCCCTCTGCTTCTACGTTTGTGATTGCATCTCACTATCACATTGTAGACAATTGGAGAGGAAACACAGCAGAAACTCACTCAGTTCCATGTTCTACAGTTAGAACAATAATATATAGACCTTC
Organism: Lycocorax pyrrhopterus obiensis; assembly: GCA_014706295.1. Classification (NCBI taxonomy): domain Eukaryota; kingdom Metazoa; phylum Chordata; class Aves; order Passeriformes; family Paradisaeidae; genus Lycocorax; species Lycocorax pyrrhopterus. The sequence goes on along the minus strand of JACSVZ010000001.1, from coordinate 22,889,159 downwards.
TTTAAAAACATAAAATATGGGCAGTAAAGCCTTTTTAAACAAGGTACTACACAATTCTGTCCACAAACTCCTTTCCCAAAGTCATTGTTTCTTATAGTGGTTTAAAATAGCACAGCCAAAAAATTATTGCCTTCTTTTCTGGCAAACGTTACCATATTTAAAGATATTACATTATTTTCTTTCTTCAGCCTTTTGTTTTCAAAGCTAAGTGACAAGTCTTTCTGTTTAGCAGACATTTCTTCTTTATTTCTAATCGCATTTGCTGAACTACTTCATTTTTTTTTTAGTTGATCCGTATCTTTGTTGACGTGTTGTTCCAAATATTAGGTAAGTACTCCACTTAAGATCTTTTGGGCAGAATAGAGCAGTACCTTGAAAGTCTCAAAAAACTATTCCCTAGACATTTTTTTTCTCTTTTTTCTTGACCTTTTTTTTCTTAGGAACATTGTTAATTGGTAATTGATATTCAGCCTACACTTCTGTATAGGCACAAGACCTTATGCGATGCTGATGCTTATCCAGCCTTTTCCCTATGAGGCATTTTTGCTATCAACTGCAACTTCAGACTCTGCACAAATCCTTAGTGAGATTTATGATATTTGTTTAGAAATTTTACTTACTTGACCAAATTATTTTAGTAGTAAGAGTACCTGCAGGGCTCACATTCTGCCTTCCCCATCCCCTATTCCTTTTCCAGAGGATCATCCCCAGCTTTGAATATGGATACTCTGTACTACATCAAGATATTAATGAGAACATTAAACAATAAGAGATCCCAAAGGTACCCACTAAATAGTTAGAATATGGATCTTTGTAAAATGTTCCTTTTTGGACACATTTTAATGAGGTCTTCATTACCTCTTCCGTAATTTTGTCTAATCTGAAATTCCCTTTATTACATATAAGAATACTATATTCAACCAGATAGGCTGTAAATGAGTAAATTATCTTAGCAAATATGGTAAGTAACTAAGCATATTTGAATACCTTTTTTTCTTGACATTTCTAAATTCTATAATTATTTAACTTGGATTTAAAAAATTATCTGATGAGGAATGTGTGTTTATTAATTTGCCATGTATAGGAAATTCAAATATCTGCTCTGTGTTTCCTTTGGTCCTGTTTCACCTTCATTTGAAGTTGGACAGTATTTTCATGCTTTACTTATCTTCAGTAATCCCACCTGGCTTCTACAGATCCCTAAACTTAAAAGTCAAGTGGCTCTAATTTGCTTTAGACAGATCTCTCACTACATAAGAATGATCTTTATTAGGCTTACTAAACTGAAAGAACGTACCTAACGATTTTTTTAACTGATTCTTTTTCTCATTCTAGGTTAACCACATGTAAACATTTCAACAACATTACTTTTTCTGCTTGGATAATCACAAGCTTTTGCTGTTCTGTGGGCATTTATTTTACAGTGAATACTGATGCTAAATAACATTGTAAACTTCATATTGGCCATTTTTACCTTTTAGTATCTGTTAAGCATGTTATGTCTTCCACTCGTAAAACTGTACTTGGAAAATGTTTTCCTTTTACTCCCTTATATTCAATTAATTGTAAGTCTTTGAGTCTTATCCTTCTAATTTTACTTCTACATGTTATAGAAATCCTTGTATAGTAAACTCCAATAATGTGAAATGATTTTTACATTTTAAATATCCTCCTGTCAAGTTTCAGGTCAATTAAGAGCACACGAATTACCTGTTGTTCTTTTCCTGCATTTCTCTGCTTTCTTTTCAGCTTCTCTTATCAACACTTGCACACTTAATAATAATATTATTTTAAAAGATGTAATTTATAAATATTGTTTTCTCTATTACTTTATTCCCAAAGAGTTTCATATAGTTTCTTTGTTATTTTTAGCTACTGTTAAATGTGCTGTTCTAATCTACAGCTACTCTATATCTCCTTTCCCTTCCAGAGAATGAAGAACTCTCTCATTCTACGTTTACAGTCACATACCTCACATTTGACCCAGTGGAAATCTTCCCTCTTGTCAGAACCAAATGGAGAGTCTGTTGCTCTCTACTGTCTGTATTAAAAATTTTTTCACCAATTCATTACAAGAAATTACTGGATAATCTGTCATTTATATTGGTTTCGTAAACACATAGATGTAAATCAGAAGCCTTGTTATTTTAACGTTCCTCTGTTTATCTGATTTTTTCTTGTGGAAACAAGTTTCTTCTTATTTCTCTTAAAACGACAGTAAAAGAAATTCCTCGTAGCCTTCAGATTCCCTGTTCAAGAAAATGGGCATGTGACTGCATTCAAACGATTGAGCTAATTCACAGTATCCAAAGAGCTCAGTCACTTATCCTGAATTGCATGTTGTCTTTTCAGTAATGACTAATATTTGCAGTTTTTATTTATAATAAATATACTATAAATACTAAATTAAAAAATTCAGAGGAAGTATCCATTAGCTTTCTCATTATTAGCCCCATATTGATCACTGGTTTCCTAAAAAGTATATTTTGCCTGCATGACTCTCAAGACCACATGCAGATCAATTGTATGAATTTAAAGCAGAAGAATTTGTAGAGTAAATAATGAAAGTATGGTAATAGAAGATCTATGCAGAAGATTAATTTTATGTATTACTAAGTACAATTTGAGAATTATATTTCTCCCTGGATGTTGCCTGACTGTTCTCAATGGCTGCACGTGAAACTTCAGCCTGAATAACTGAAAATAGTTTTTTGTCTTGGGGACAGTCTTTAGCATAAAAAACAACTCCAGAACTGAAGGGACCAAGACTGAAAGGTTGCCAGTATTGTACATCTCATTTTTTATTAAAGCTTCAAGGCATTTGCCTAGAAAGAAGACTTGATCTAGCATCAGTTATAGAAGATTTCTCTTTATATATTGCATGATATTGTACAAAATACATTTAGGCACTGGTGCATAAACTTTCTTTTTTCCCTAGGAAAATTGAAAAATTTTGAAATGTATGCGTGATTGCAAGGGTTACATGTCATAGCGTAATAAACAAACATATTAGAATATATTTAATTCAGAGAAAATACCTTTTCATTTTTCAAACAAAATCTCCATGATGCTGTTACTGTGCTCTGTAGCAAAACAGAACCGAAGGTTTATTTCAGTCTTAATGCCTCTGCAGCTTTCACAGACATTAAATAACCATGTGAGGTACTGAACAGGTTAAGAAATAATTCTACCTTTAAACATTTATTTAATCTCAACCGATGAACTTTTGTGAGTCACAAATAGTAACAACAATTCTGACAGAACTAATTTTAAATAAATTGGGATATTTTGTATGGAAATGAGCAAGAGGTTTAATCAAAAGAAAGAACCTCTCTTTTTGTATGTCAATACTCACTGGTTGATTTTTTTTAAACAGAAATACATCTTAGTGACTTTTTGATTGCAAATTGCATAAAATGTATCAAATCTATTTCATCACATCTAACAGTGATGATATTACATCCGCACAATAACAAAGTGATCTCTCTGAACTAAGGAACACAAAGTCAGGTAAAAATGATGCAAAACAAAACTGACTTAAATGAACTGTTGATTTACAACATGAAGGTCCTCCTATAAGGCTATAATATTGTATTTGCCATTGAAAGAATATGTACTTCCAGCCAGAACCAAAAAATCCAATAAATTTGTTGCTGTATTAGGCAACGTGAACACTATGGTTGCTTTCTTCAGAGAAAAATAGATAATTAAATTGCACTATGAAGTGAAAGATTTAGTGATGCTAGTACAGTGAGAGGCTAGACAGGAAGGAATAATCACTGTTTCAATTTGCAGGAGCAAAAAGTAGTGCAGATGTGTGGGAAAATAATTATTTAGTCTTCTTTCCATTAAAAAAGCTATTTTCAGGGGAAATTGTTGAAGTAGGCACTATAAGTAATTATTTTGATTTACACAGCAATTTACACATATTAGTTAGCATTACCGAAATAAATATATATTTATTTGTAATAGCTGAGAATAGGGCTCTGAAAGAAGCATTCTAATTGTATTCCTCAGTTGTTGAAACTATTGCTTGTAGTTGCTTGTTATGTAGTTTTCATTGTAATTCATAGAATCCTTCTTAAAACTAGTTGCCTTTTTTTGTGTTTCATAACCATCCTTCTGAAAGATTGTCCCCAAGCTTTATAGGTGTGTATAGGTTATGGATAGACCATTATGACTATTATTAGTTTTTATACGTGTTCCAGTGATAACTTTTTAGCATAGATAACCTAGAGATAGAAAATCAGACAAAGGGATTTTATCCTCCCTTGTGTTTATCTTGCTGTTACATTTATGGACAGAATTCCATTTTGCTTGATTAAATTGACTGAGGTATTTTAGTTGCTTAATGTGACAGAGTTCACATTACATCTATTTTTATTACCCTGAATCAGCGATGTAATTTGGATCCTTTAGCCTTGCTCTGCTTTGCCTTTCTTTGCTTTGCTTCGCTTTCTCCTTTCTGAGGGAATATTCTGTTTCAAAGGTGTTTCCCACATCTTCATTAGTGTTTCAAATCAGTACTAGCTTACTCAGCTGTGATAGTCACCATACTTACACTTGAAAGCCTGCCTGTCACTCATCTCCTTTCAGGATGACACTGACCTTTAGTGTCATTCATTCGCCCTTCCTCAGAGAAAAGTATTTCTTCAATCTTAGTTCCTGTGCATTTCTAGTTTAAATTATATTTTCCTGTGAACCATGGCTGTAGTGGGTCTGGCTGGGGTTTGGCTGGTATGAAGTTACTGTTTTTCATAGAAACCCTTAGGATGCTCTGGTTTGGATTTTTGACTGAGTGTGGGTAATACACCCATGTTTCATCTAATGTTGAGCAGTGCTTGCACAGGGTCGCGGCTTTCTGTGGTTCTCTCTGCCTGCCCCCCAGAGTGAGTACGTGAGAAGTTGGGAGGCAGCACAGACAGAACAATTGACCCAAGAGAGCTGACCTGAACTTGCTCAGCAACAACTACTGAGAGAGTTGAGGCTTTCTTCCAAGTTAGCCATTACTCAGCCTGGCTGGGCATTGATTTTCATATGGGAGGGGTTGAGTAATTGCCTTTTCACCACTTCCCCCTACCTCCCATTTCCTTCACTTTTTAAACTATCTTATCTCAAATTATGAGTGCTTATTTTTCACTTTTGCACTCTCTATTCTCTCCCACTTCCTACTGAGGGAAGAGGGAAAGTGAGTGACTGAGGGAGTGACTGACTCTGTGTGGGTGCTTAGTCCCTGGATGGAGGAAATCCACAATAATTCATAGAAGTTCTAAAATTTTAATATTTCTTCTTTGTACAAAAATCGTTATCTAATAACATTATATGAGTTGCCCTGTTGTGATCTATCTTTGATAAAAGAAGATTGCATTTTATTTAATTTTTATTTCCAAATTTTTGTTCTCTCTTATTTGAGATCAAGTGCTCAGTTTTGTGTTTTCATGCATAGTTATTTCCTTCTCTCTCTTCTTCCACAGTCTTAACTCTTGGTCTACCCATAGCATGATATAATTTAAAAATATTTCTCAGTGTACCTGGAATTTAAGCCTAACTTTCTTTAGAACATGTGCACATAAAAGGAAATATTAATGGCTTTAATTCACAAATGTAAGAGGAACAAAATTTTTTCCTGTGAGAAACTGGTCAAAGGCCTGACACCAGACGTATGGCATACTTCAGTAGGACATCAACAGCATGAAAGCAGTCCCTCATATCTGTCAGAACTGCTTGCTGGAATATATTGTCACAAAATGGTGAGTTTTCAAATGCTACTACTGGGAAATATATACATATAAACAAAGTATAGCATCTGGGCCTTTTTCAGCAAGTCACATCCTATATAACATGAAATGCAGGAAGATAGTTGAAGATAATTTACATTTATCAATGGGATCATATTATGCAGAATGAATTCAGTATTAATTTTGTGTTCATATGTAGACAAAATTAATCACTATTAAAAAGACAAAGTTATTATTCACTGACCATGGAAATGATGTGAACTTTATCTAAACTAAGAAGGAAATCTATATTGATAGTAATTAGACTAAGGGAAAGTAAGTATAAAATGGACAAAAGATCTAATATATCTTGTCTTAAATAGTAGTTAATAGTGAAAGCTCAGGAAAAATTTACAGAGAAGAACAAGTAAAAGTAGTACCCCCACTGTATTCTTTCGTATTCTGTTTGGCAATTTACTCCTCAAGAATTTTCTGAACTAGCTGAATAACCAGGAATTTTTTCTGTCTCCTTCTGAATTTATGCCAGCACTTAGTGTTCACGGCTTTCCACAGCAAGGGTCCCACAGATCAGCTAAGTATTGCATGAAAAGTAATTTTAATTCACATGTTTTGAAATTACCTTCTGCTAGTTTCTTGTGAGATCCACGCTACCAGTACAGGAATAAGTGTTGAACAATTACTCTCTATCAATTTTCTGGTATGATCAGCTCCATGGGTATCTCAGATTCCCACTATTAATCACCTGTTTTCTTCCTTTGGAGAAAATTCTTTCAGTTGATCCTTTCATTAAATCTATGTCTTATCACTCTTGTCCAGACTTTTTACATTTTGACTTTAGTAAAAGGTATGAGATTTGAGTTATTGACCACCCATATTATTCAAACATGAGTGAGCAACTGGAATTGTGTCTACCTTCAGTCACATAGTTCAATTTAACTGTCAGAACAAGTAGAGGGTTGTCTCTCTCTCATACCAACACATAATTCCTATATTTAGTAAATATATAGAACAGCTGCCTATTAGTGTAGGAAAGCTAGAAATGTTCCTGACAGTTATTTCCTTAATACTTTAGAGAATTATTAATTTTTATATTTTTTTCAAAGAAGAATTGCAATATTCATTGCTGATCACAGGTCCTTGAAAATGGATTAGAAATAATTCCCAGGGCAGATAAATTGTTTTTATTTCCTCTGAAGAGAATCCATTAAATTATTACATGACCTCTTAAAACCATCACGTTTAGGTTTTTACCTTTTTTTGTCCTCAAGCTAAAAATAATCACTGAACAGGCCAAAATAATACGCTAATATAAATTCTTCTTCTGCCACACTTTGCACTGAAAGCCATTCAATCAGTTGCACTTCCGTAGAGAAATAGCCATATATTGGTATTGGCATTAGTAAGATACCGACATTTATTTGGACTCCTTATGAACAACTTTATCCTGTGTAAATTTTAAATGCTATACTACTTTCTCCGTTCATTAGACCTCTTACAGGTCTTAAATTATAAAACTTTTGAGAAACTTTTTTTATTAAGATGATAGCCATTTTCAAAGATTATTTAAATCATTATTTCAAAATTTCACTTTCTAAATGAGTGTAGTTTGATCTTTTTCCTTTTTCTTGAGGAGTTGGTTTTGGTGAGAGCTGTAAAATAGGATTATTCATTGATTAGATACAAAAAGCAATGTATTAAAGTGGAGTCATACTTGAAATTGTAATGTAGTATATATTCAGTTTGGTATTAAGAGGATCTTTCAATGACTTTCGGGCAACATGGCTTTTGTACATGTTTTGATGTCATTCATAATGTTGCCTCTAAAGTTTTAAGAACAAGTAAAAGAGCATCTAACTTCCCTACAAGAGCTAAACTGAAAAAAGAGACAAAAGAAACCTATACAGATCAATCAGTACTGTTCAGTTTCTCAGCTGAAAAGTTAGTACAGAGAGAGAGTGACTTGAAGTATATAATGGTATCCAGTCGATCCTTCTCTAGGAGCCTGCACAAATGCATTCATAGAGACGAAACATTCTGTTATAACTACCACTCGCTGACCTGATTTAGATTGATATTCACTTTAAACAGGTAAACAGCCAAGACGGCCCTTTGCTGACATTAAAGAGCAAATTCCATAGTGGCAGTACAGTTTGAAAGCTATTTTAACAACAGACAACTAATCGATGAATATTGAAATAATGTGTTGGACTTCACCTCTGTTATGAATGGATGTGGGGGTTTAGATGAGTCCATGCCTATTGCCCAGGCCTCCGGCAGCAGGCAGTAGCTTTATCAAGGTGGCCAGCACCCCAAAACCCACTCTCATTCACAAGTTCTTTAATAATGGCTGATTTGGTCTATTATAGAATGAATTATTTATTTAATAGACACAAAACTAACAGACATAAGACTTAAAACAAACTACTACTACACAGGAATAAGGACAAAAAGAGGCAACTAGTTAAATACCCGTGGGGTTAAAGGTACCATTAATTTTACAGCTAGCAAAGACATAATAGGATCCAATGTTTCTTACCATCCAATTCCTGATAGAGCAAACATCAAAATCCTTTTCCTCAATTCCCAGGAAAGTAACCATGAAATTTGCATCCAAACTCCAGGAAAGAAATTTCACACGCTTTGAGGCCATGTGGGTAGAAGGCTTCTGCCTCTGTGATAATTATGTGGGCTTTTATAGACATAAGAACCGTGTGTCTTGGTCAAGAATATTTATTTTCTTTTATCTCTTCCTACATTTGTTCTCTAGACTATGTTGACTCTTAGCTGGGGGCCTGAGCCCTTTTGGTGCCGGAGCTGACTCCATGCTGGGCCTGTGACCCACCTGGGCTATCTCTTGCATATGCACCAACCATCTGTGGTAGAGAGGAGGTAGACATGTCCTGCCACAACCTCTCAAGAGAAGTTTGATGTATCTCCATTTTTTACAGCTTTTCTACTGAAATCTTCTCAATATCTGTATATCACATAGAAATATGATTTTCTATCTATAAATATGCATACACTTATAACACATAAATATCTAAAGTTCCAAGAATTATTTTATTTACGTATAAGGGTCTGCCTTTAGCACAGCAAAAAAAATTATTCAGCAGTTCTGGTTTTTGACTTTTAATAGAGTTTCAATTGAACAACAAGACACTTCTCTGTTAAAATAGGAAGATGAGTTCAACTCAATTATGGCTCTAACACTGGCGTTAATGGGGTCCTCAAGAAAAGCTACAAAATATTTAGGTAGGAAATTTGGAAAGCAAAGCATTTAGGCTTTGAGCTTCTAAATGAATGGAAGCAGACATAGACAATACTGAGAGGTGTCAGGGAGGGTTTGGAGGTGTGATTTTTGGGTTGGTGTCTTTTAACATTTTGAAAGAATTTGGGTTTGTTTTTTTAGACATTTTGTTTGTTTTGTGTTTTTTTCAACAGCAGTGTTTTTAATCTTGTTTTATAGTATATACTCTTTTTTCAGACTTGGATCTGTAGGTGATATACAGAAAGCAGATTTCTCATTTCTTCATTCCTTCATTCTAAATGATAGTGGCTTGATTCAAAATGGAATAAAAACCTTGGGTTCAACTGCATTATATTTAAGTAACTTACCATCTCTGGAGAATGGTGATAATAAAGATATAAATATTTTAATTCCTTACTTTCTATAATTGTATAGAGCTTTTTTATTTTTATTTTAAAGGCAAATCACATCTATTGGCCACCTGAAAACATCTGCCTTGGTATAAAAGGATCTATATGGATTTTCTTCTAGTATTGTGAATTTAACTAGTTAAAGGTCTTTTCTACTTCATCACCACATTTGTCATTAGATATGGCGCTCTCCATCAGATTATTTAGATCCTTATTTTAAATTGGTACAAAATTTAAAGTGGTACTCTTTTATAAATTTACTTAGGACATAAAAAATTTTAATTGTCTTAAATTTTATATACATTGATTATAATGTTTTCTTCAAATTTCCAGTTTCTGTAATTCTTGTATTGCTATTTCCTGTTCTTTGAAAAGGCAAATTTAAAAGCAAACAAAAAAGTTCCAATGTCACTTGTTCATAATCATGAGATCAAACTTATCTTCTCCTCTGTTCTCTTTTGCTTACCATCATTTTGATTTTATGTGTGAGAGGTCACTGAGGGTTGAGCTAAATTTCTTCTGTCTGTTACAATAGTGTTGGTTTTGTATCTGCAAGAAGTTTGGAATGGGCATAGAGGTTGACTCAGATATTTAGGTCCCACACCTAATATCTGACCATGTCTTAAGGACAGAAAAGATAATTTGTTTTTTACCTTTGACTGAATAATATTCATTCAGAGTGTGCAATACACGATGTGGCTATTCTGTTCTGCAGACAGTCAGCAGTGCTTTGACCATGAAACAAGTTGATAACATCACCATCTGTTTTGCCAACTTTCAGTTTCCTACAATTTCAGGCTGCTGTTTCTGGGAATTTGTCGACTAAAGTGAATCCTTCCCTCCTATTTCCTCTTGCATGAATGGGATTATTTTTCAGAGAATACTGTTGACACATAAGTGTTTGGATGTTCATTGCACCTTTCATGGGCACTTCAGAAAGCTTTTGAAAGCATTATCCTCAGTGAATGTAAATACCAGTGTAGTAGTACAATTTGTAAATTATGTGCTATGAAAACTCATGGACCTGTCTGTGGACAGAAAGTTCCTGAAGTGGATAACTTGGCAATTTTACTTGCTATGAATAGGCTGATGTCATGGTTTCATCCCAGCTGGCAGCCAAGCACCACACAGCCACTTGCTCACTTCCCCACCAGCAGGATCATGGAGACAACTGGGAAGATAAAAGAGAACTTGTACATTGAAATAAAGACATTTAAATAGGAAAAGCAAAATCTGTGCACACAAGCAAAGAAAAACAAAGAATTAATTCATTGTTTCCCATGGAACAGGCAGGTGTTCGGCCACCTCCAGGAGTGCTCATCGCGTGTAACAGTGATTTGGGAAGACAAATGCCACCACTCCAAACATCCCCCTACTTCCTCCTTCTTCTCCCCAGTTTATATACTGAGCATGATGTCATATAGTCTGGAATATCCTTTGGGTCAGTTTGGGTCACCTGCCCTGGCTGAGTCTCCTCCCACTCTCCCATGCACTCACAATCTCCTTGACAGTGTGGCTGTAAGAAAAGAAGAAAAGGCCTTGTGTCTGTGTAAGCCCTGCTCAGCAATAACAAAAACATCTCTATATTATCAACCCTGTTGCTGATAATTTGTTCAGCACAAATCCAAACCCAGCCCCATACCAGCTACTGTGAAGAAATTTGACTCTACCCTAACCAAAACCAGCATAGACAACAAATAGAAAAGAGTCATTTTATGAAGCTAGAAGTAGAGGAGAAAAAATGATCAACAGGATTTTAAAAGTCTTCAAATCGATATTGGGAGGGCAAGTCATTTACATGTTTGATGAAGACATGGGGATGTGGCACAGAGGGGTTTAAAATGGGGGTAGAAGATATAATCCTTTTTGTATTTGAAATAAAATTGTTAGCAGTAATAGACCATTGACTGACATTTTAAATTATGTTATGTCACAACTTGTGATGCCCTTACTATGTAAGTGTAGACTTACAACTTGTACTCTTGTTTACAGCTTGTAAAACATTTGTGAAGCCACATTTCCTGATATACTCTAATCAAAATATTTTTGCTTCTGTGATATCTGGAAAATTCTAAAGCAGGGTGATTTACAGAGTACTTAAAAAAGGTTTCTGGAAGAAATATTAAAAAAATCACGTACTATACATCACAAACTGCTGTCACTCCTTTAAACCCCAGCATGAACTACAGAGAATTTATGTAAAATCACCAGAAGACTATGCCTAATGTAAATGAAACAGTCTGTTTCCCCATCTCACAGTCACTTTATGTTTGGAGAGGTTTCAGACAGAGATAGACTGTGAAGTAGAATGGTCTGTACTATAGTCTATAATCAATGTAAAATTATATTAAAACTTTTATATATCTTCCTAAATAAACTCTGATATTCAATAATAGAAATCCTAATAGGAAAAGACTAGACCAGCCCACTGATCCAATACAATAAGTTTTAGGATTCATCATCAGAAAGTCCTTCCTTTAGAAAGAAGAATATATCTCCACTGAACCTGCACTCAGGGAATTCTTAATTTACAAAGAGACACTACTCTACCGTTTGGGGGCAAAGTTAAACAATTATGAGCCACCAAACAACCCAAAAATACACACAAAAAAGGTATGTTTTTTAAGCAACTTAATTAGGAAAGCATATGGTTATAAAGTTTAGAAGAAATTAATTTCAGGCCTACCTTTCCCATTTGTTCTGGACATCAAAAATATCCTGATAATATTTATTGAAAAGAAACAACTGTCTAAACAACAGCACATATTTTCTCCTAAGATTAGCCTGTGCAGTACAGCTGGGAACATCCCACTGCCTCTGCAAGTTTTTGTTGTGTCTCTAGTCCCATTGAGGAGGAACCACTTCTTCCAGCTCCCATGTGACATAACCCCAGATAGCCTGAGATCACATGCTGAATAAACATTAATTTCACAATTATAATATATTGCAGATTATGTACAGAGGACCCTGCTGAGACAGTTGTCCTGAAACAAAATAGACAACTCTTAAAAGTACACACACTTTGGTTCTGATCCACCTGGTTCAACAAGCTAAGAAGCTGTTTGATTTCTTGTGTAGTCACAGTTGATGCAAAATACTCTTTCTTTAAAAACACTTCTGCACAGTGGATGAGATTTTTCTCAAGGCTTGTGAGACCACTACCAAGTCTGAAACTTCTCTCCAAATGCTTTACGTTATTCATTAATGCTTAATCAAGATATCCATTTTTGACACTTCTCCTAAATATTGACTTCTACTACACAGAATGTCTTCTGATATGGTCAGGTAGAGCCATCTCACAGCTGGAGAGTAAACACAACATTGTGTAGTGGCCTAGTGTTTAGTCTCCTTAAATCCGGTAAAAGGATGGGGGTTCTTGAAGGAAAAAGTCATAAATTTGACAAAGAATTTAAAGTTTCATGTAACAGTCTATTTACCTCTGAGTGTAGCTGTTATAACATGAGACCTATTAAAAGCACTTGAATGGATGAAGCAGGACTCCTATTTTGCTGCCAAGAAAGTTGAAAATGTCAGCTCTAAATATTAACAGTTTCTTACCCTTTTTAGTATTTACTTGGTTTTAGTTCCTAATACAGTTCCAACCAGGAACACATTGAAAGCTACTCCATGTGTATTTTTGTTCTTCTCTGCCTTTTAAAATGAGAATTTACTTCCCTAGATTTCAGCAGTTTCCCAGCTCATCACAAAATGATGTTTCACTTCTTTCTTTTTCACACGACAATGACTGAGAAAAGAGAGGTGGTAACTGCTTGGTTCTGGCTAATCAGAACTAACCTACAGCTGAGCTGATCGTGACTTTTGTGCAGTAGCAGCAGACTAATATTTAACGGAATCCTATGGTGAGCTGCAGTTACAAAGAAATCACATTTTCAGCTTATTGTGCTCAACATGGATATGTTTCACAATGTATCACACTGAGCACAGCCGCATGGTATGACTCCAGTTTTTACTATGCTTTTGTGATGAAAGGATTGTTATGTCAGTCATATAAATTTTTGGCATAGAAAAAACTCTTTCAGTTCATGAGAAAGTTTCATTTGCTTGAATTTTTGTGATCAAACCAAAAGTTTCGTTAGCGAATGCAAATATTTGGTATAAAAATATATTTTTATGCTTAAAGTATGATCCAAAAAAAAGAAAATCTGTGGGTTTTAAAATTATTTTTGGTCGTCTTGCATTCTTATGTTCTTGAGGATCAGGGGGTTGTATGGGTTTGTCTCAACAGCCCCTTATATATTTGGTGATAGGTTTCCTGTTCTTACTGATATCTCTAGATCTTAACAAAGCATCCACAGTATCCTTTAGTAAGAGAAAAGAGTCAGCCTTTGTTCTTTTCCTCCAGAGTATGATTAGAATTTTATGAGTGTTGTAATACTAAAACCTCAGACACTATTTGTGATCTCCCGGGCCTTCCTGACTGACTTGCTCTGTCAGTCAGGGCAGGGTTCCCCAAGTCTTTACTTCTAAGAGCTCAGTTTTACAAAACTGCACTAAACAACCTGCCTGAAGCTTAGAAATTGTAAGCGTGTTATTTGCATAATTAACCTTTTTTTTTTGTCATTTTAAAATCTGCTTTCAATCCATCTATTCTTGCACAAATTCAGTTCAGGATACAAATGAAGATGAAACCCTCAAATAATTAAATAAATAATACTCTTGACATTTTTCTGTAAGGTCCATTAACAGCAATGAATATATCAGATATCATAATTCTTACACAGGTATTGTATTCTCTCTGTAAATGATTAATAGCACAAAATGTATATGAAGCTGTGTTCAATGAGACCTGCTGAAATTCACATAGTTAATAATGCTTATGTTTGTCATTATGTATAAATGTGATGGGTACCTTGCCTATGTGCCCAACTCTGCCCAGCTGCTCTCTCGCTCCCACTCCCCAACAAGACAGAGGGATAAAATAAGGTGAAAAATCTCGTGGGTCAAGATTTATGACAGAGAGATCAGCCATGAATTATGATCATGGGCAAAACAGACTTATCTTGGGAAAAAGTTGAATGGAGTTGTTGTGGAGGAGTGGTTCTCCTCAGAGCTGGGCATTGGGATCAGCACTGTTTAACATCTTTGTCAGCAATATGGACAGTGGGATTGAGTGCACATTTATTGACAGCTGTGTGGTGAGGTGGGAAGGGATGGTATCCAGAGGGACCTGGACAGGCTTGAGAGGTGAGCCTGTGTGGATCTTGTGAAGTTCAAAAAGTCCAAGTGCAAGGTCCTGCACATGGGTTTGCCAAATCCAAGCACAAACACAGGCTGGACAGAGAATGAATTGAAATCAGCTCTGAAGAGAAAAAATTGGGGGTATTGGCTGACAAGAAGCTCAACATGACCTGGCAATGTGCACTTGCAGCCTAGAATGCCAACTATATTCTGAGCTACTTCAAAAGCAGCGTGTCCAGGAGGTACAAAACTCATTCTGTACCTCTATTTCAGCTCTGGAGTCCTCAAAACAAGACAGATGTGAACCTGCTGGAGCAAGTTCAGAGGAAGGACACAGAGGTAATCAGAGGTATGGAGGACCTCTTCTGTGAAGACAGGTTGAGAGAGTTGGGTTATTCAGCCTGGAGAAGAGAAGGCTCTGGGCAGACCTTATAGCACCTTCCAGTAACTAAAGGGGGCTACAAGAGCTGGAGAGGGATTTTTTACAAGGATGTGTAAGGGTTAATGGCTTTAAACTGACAGAGGGCAGGTTTAGATTAGCAATGAGGAAGAAAGTCTTAACTATGAGAGTAGTGAGGCACTGGAACACATTGCCTAGAGGAGTTGTGGATGCCCCATCCCTGCAAGAGTTCAAGGCCAGGTTGGATGGGGCTTTGAGCAACCTGATCACAGGAAGATATCCCTGCCTGTGGCATGGGGTTTGGAAGTAAATGACCTTCAGGGTCCCTTCTAACCCAAACCATTCTATGATTCTAAGATTCTATGTATTGAGCATCTCACATTGCTCCCAGACATTTTGGTTGAACAAAGCTCTTCTGTTTAGTCAGGCGATGTGTAAGTCTGTCATAAACAGTCTCAGTACCTACAGTGGCTCATACATGTGCTCTATCCTGTGTACCTATTTTAGGATGAAATGGATAATCATCCAGAGGTATTTAATTGTTTCTATGGATTAAAACGGGGACATCAGTCTTGATCACTGGGGAGAGTGCAAATCGGAAGTTCAATTTTCCTGAATTGTTCCCACGTTTGTTCCTTTTTGATTTACCCTACTAAAAACAAAACAAAGCAAAACAAGACAAAACCAACAAGACAAAGCCCTTTATTGTGTCAGACCTAGAGTAATATCTTTAAATATTGTATTTAAAAACAATTGCTCTCAGAAGATATGCAGTGTCAAAAGACCCTCAAATTCTGCCTATTTGCTTCTGTTGCTTGTCTGAAAAGGGAGAAGAAAGAAAACAATTATCATCAAAAGCATAAAGATCTCAGTTGGTGATCTGGAGCAATAGCAAACACATTATAATTAAGCAGGAAAAAGAAACCTTTCATTCAATAGTTTTCAAAATTATATGTTAAGAATTTTGAACTTTCTTTTTCCCTGGTTTAATTGAAGACAAAATATTAACAGATAAGTCCATGAAATAATACGTGGCATTTTTTATTCCTTAACCAACAGGCATTTCTTACTGAAAAACTACAACGCAGCAAAGTTCCTGATCAATCCTTGCAGTGCAATGCCCTCCACTGTGAACAAATAAATGGTATGTGTGAAAGATAATTAGATAGTGGCTTGGAAATAATATTATATCATCATAGCAGAGAGTCACAGGTCATGCCCATACTGTGCAACAGAGGGAAGTGCAGACTTCCTTAACTGGCCCTGACTGATTCAGCTCTGCAGCAAGCAGCAGGAGAGTTAAACCCAAGCTGTATTCTGTTTGGGCTGATTAATCATGCTAACAGGGATATAGTGTTACTGGGACTGAATCATAAAAACATGCTGGGTGTTATGCTGCTCTATGGAGAAATGATGGCTTGAGCCAATGAGAATGAATATCTCTATCAAAATATTGTATTCTGCAGCACAGTCTTCATAAGTTTCAAAGGGCACTCTTGCCAGGATTTGTTTTACTGCAACAAAATAGGTTTGGGTTGGTTCTTTCTTCTTCAGGAGGAATTATATGGGTGTTCTTATTAAAATAAATTCAGGGAATCCCTTAACTGGAAGTGAATTTTTGAATAATACAATCATTGTTTCTGCAAATTTTAGTGTTTCTTATGATAATGTGATTTTAGTTTGCTTTGAATAAACTGTCTTCTGATGTTGCCATAAAACATTTTCGATTTCAGGGCTTTAAGATGACATAGTTTTCACAAACAAGTGAAAACATATTTCGTGTAGGTATAGAAACATAGAATCTTTGGAAAGGTTGGAAAAGTAAAATCATATAGTGCAACCTTTCACTGACATCACCTTGTCAATAGACCATGGCACTAAGTGCCGTCCGTGTTCAGTCATACCTCAAATACTTCCAGAAAAGGTGACCATCTTCCTTGATGGCCCACTACAAAGCTTAACCACCCTTTCAGTGAAAACTTTTTTTCTGATACCTAATCAAAACCTACCCTGGTCCAGGTTGAGAACATTTCCTCTCATCTAGTCACTTGTTACCTGGGAGAAGAGACCCACACCCAGTTCACTAGTTCATCTTTTCAGGTAGTTGCAGGGAGTGATATTCTCCAGGCTAAATAACTCCACAGACCTCAGCTGCTCTTCATAAGACTTACACTCTGGAGACTTCATCAGCTTTGTTGCTCTTCTTTCAACACAATCCAGAGCCTCAATGTCTTTCCTGCAGTAAGGGGCCCAAAAAATGGACAAAGTATTTGAGGTATGACCTCACCAGTACCAAATACAGGGGGATGATCACTGCCCTTGTCTTCTGGTCACACGATTACTGATATAAGCCAGGCTGCCATTGGCCTTCTTGGCCACCTGGGCACACACTGGCTTGTATTCAGCTGCTCATGTTCATCTGGCTGTCGACCAGCACTCCCAGGTCCTTTTCTGCTGGGCCACTTTCCAGCCACTCTGCCTGTCGCCTGCAGCTCTGCATGGGGTTGTTGTGACCCAAGTGCAGGACCTGGCACTTGGTCTTGTGGAACCTCATATGATTGTTCCCGGCCCACTGATCCAGCCTGTCCAGAAATCTCTGCAGAGCCTTCCTGCCCTCCAACAGGTTGACACTCCCACCCAACTTGATGTTGCATGCAAAATGACTGCAGATGCCTCCTATCCTCTCATGCAGGAAGTTGATAAAGATATTTAATGGGACTGGGCCCAATACTGGGTCCTGGGGAATACATTTATGACCAGACACTAACTGGATTTAACTCCATTCACCACAACTCTTTGGGTGAAGTTCCCACTTTTCCCAAGAATACTGTTTTTTGAAGATCTTGAAGTGGAAAAGACAATAATTTTCTATCTTGTCAAGACAAGTCTATGTGTGTAAAAGTTTCAAACAAACTCCATACTAAATTCCTGAGTCAGAGCAGAACTGTTTTACAGCAATTCAAATACTGATTCTCATACCTTATCAATTCCTTTATCTCTGCCTATCTTGTAAATGTTCTGGAAATAGGATTGGACAGACAGGCAGGTGACTGCAGTCTTGTGTCCTAAGCAGAGTCATTTAATAGTGATAATAAAGGGAAAAGGTGAGCTATTCTGAGCCTGCACAATACTACTCTTTATATAATGCCAGATGTGTGCAAAGAACACTAAATTTTCCTTGTGCCATAATATTTGTTTCAGTTTCTTCAGTAGAATAAAAATGATACATATTTTATGGGCTTATAAATGTAAAACTTTCATAAAGTACATTCAAGTAAGTTGCCAAATAAATCAGGAACATATTTTAAAAATGTATGAACAGTTGCCTACTTTCATGTATAAATTCACTTTAAAAAATCTGTATATGTCAATATAGTAACTGAATTAAAGCTGTATATCTAACCTACAGTCCTCCTCGCTTTTCTGTAAATCTTCTCCTTTGTCAGAAAAACAAACATTTAGGTGAAAACTTATGATAATGGAGACTTCTTTCTACAGTAACTTTTTTTCACTCTGACAGTAGCCACAACGTGACATACAAGGTCTGAAAATACCACCTACATCAATATTTAATGATCTGTTATTGCTGACTTCTTTTGCTTGGTGTGCAGTAAAAAGAAATGTTTCCATTGTAATTTTCAACCTGTATCCACATTTATCAATACAACAGCACATGAAGGGAAGGGAAGGGAAGGGAAGGGAAGGGAAGGGAAGGGAAGGGAAGGGAAGGGAAGGGAAGGGAAGGGAAGGGAAGGGAAGGGAAGGGAAGGGAAGGGAAGGGAAGGGAAGGGAAGGGAAGGGAAGGGAAGGGGAAGGGGAAGGGGGAAGGGGGAAGGGGGAAGGGGGGGAAGGGGGGGAAGGGGGGGAGGGAGGGAGGGGAGGGAAGGGGAGGGAAGGGGAGGGAAGGGAGGGAGGGGAAGGGAAGGGAAGGGAGGAAGGGAAGGGAAGGGAAGGGAAGGGAAGGGAGGTGAGGGGGAAGGGAAGGGGGAGGAAGGGAAGGGAAGGGAAGGGAAGGGAAGGGAAGGGAAGGGAAGGGAAGGGAAGGGAAGGGAAGGGAAGGGAAGGGAAGGGAAGGGAAGGGAAGGGAAGGGAAGGGAAGGGAAGGGAAGGGAAGGGAAGGGAAGGGAAGGGAAGGGAAGGGAAGGGAAGGACCAAACACAGAAGCAGAAATCCATTTTACATATAAAGCTGTTGCCAATTCCATGCTATTTTGCTCTTAGATTCAGTTTTATAGTTCTCTTTTGCATTCACAATGCCTATTCACAAAGCCTAGCTAAAATCTTCCTAGCTATGGAGATAGTTTTCATGCATGCAAATAATTGTTATCAGCATCAAAGAGAGCTACACGGTCATCAAAAGGGAGTAAAGGCTGTACTTAGGGCTCATTTATTCTTTTTGTACATGGCAAATTTCTACATCCTTTGCCATAGCTTGAGTGCATTCCGTACAGGGATGGGGACATAAAACCACATTGTAATCCTGAGATTGCTTAAGTAATGGGCTTATCCAGAGTGTATGCTGAGAATGGTGTTCTATGTGTTGCCATCTGACACTATTCAGGCGTCAGGGGATCCATTTCTTTCTCTTTTTCTGGAATAATGACAAGAAAGACCCAGCCAAAGAAAAAACATGATAAAGTGTCCTTGAGGGCTTCTTCTAATGGTTAGTACAATGGTTTATATTACTCAAGTAGGGCAAAGTTATTCAAATGACAGCATTATCCGTGCCTTACAAATGTGTAAGGACAGCAGGGAATATTTTCACTTCTTGCTGTAGCCCTAGCACAAATGAAGTATATAAGCTTAATGTACATAGCTCAGCTCTTCACCCTTGGAAAAACGCTTATGTTGTTATGATCCTCAGCAACTTCAGGCTGAAGAAAGATGAGCCTGAGATAATTCAGATGTCTAAATTGCTATGAAGGGCACTGTGGGAGACAATCACCAAGATGTGAATGCAACTATTGCCCTCTTCCTCGGAGTCTTACTCACAAATCTTTGTGAATATCTTCATAATTCTGGATAGATCCAATGCTACTGGAAGTTTCTCATTTCTCTTTGTTGCTCATAATAAACGGTACCTAATAACACAGATCATCTTACTGAAGTTAATAATATTCTTGTTAATGGTGCAAAATCATAATGAAATTTTACCCCATACTATCCCTAAAATCAAAATAAAAAGCTATTGTTTTGAAAGAACTTTAGTGAGGTGAAAAATTGGACAGGTTGCAGAACTCAAACGGTTGTATTTAGTTCTATGAAGACAAGCTGACTCTTCATTACCTGTTTTGTTCTTTGCAGAAAAGGACCTGGGATCCCAGTGGGAAGTTAAACATAAATCTGCAGTGTAGCTTTGTAGGGAAGAAACTCAGCCTGAGCATCACAAGATGAACCAGTTAGAGTAGTGCCATCAGGTTCAGGGTGGTGACTTCTCCCCTCCATTCAGGACTTGGGAGAGTAGTTTTGGGTTCCCCAATACAAGAAGGGTGTTGCCGTACTGGAGCAAATCCAACCAAGGATCACCAGGATGCTCAGGGGCTGGAGTACATGATGTGTGAGGACAAGCTGAGAGGTGGGTCTAAGGCAAGAAGAGATATAATTATGTTTCAGCTACTCAGTGGTAGAGCAAAGTGGGGAAAGATTTGCAGATGCAGAGTCCTCCTGAAGTTGCACAGTGATAGGACAAGAGGCAATGGACACACATAATGCCGTATAGGAAATTTCAATTAGATCTGGAGATGTTTTTACCATGAGGGTGGCCTAACACCATGACAGGCTGCTGAAGAAACTGGGGAACCTCATTCTTGAAGATGCTCACAACTCAGCTGATCAGAGCTCTGAGCAGCCTGATCTATGCAGGCCCTTCTCTGAGCAGGTGGATGGACCAAATGTTCTCCACACGACCACTTCAATCTAACATATTCTAAAATTATGTGATTATATGATTATATGAAAACTTTCAGGTTTGGAAGTTATCTAGTGCTGTTTCTGTGACATGTCATCTATCAAACCAGTCATTTCTTTAGAGAATTTTATCAAATTGGTCAAGCATGACTTCCCCTGACTGAATTCATGCTGACAATCCTTGATGATTTTCTTGCATTCGTATGTCTGTAAATGACTTCGAGGATTAGCTGCTTCATGAAACGTTGCATGTATCAATTACATTGCTAAGTTAGTTAAATGAATACATAAATTAATTACATACATTTGCAACGTATGCAAATTTGTATTTGGTTGAACTCCTTTGAAAGATAAGATCATTGAAAATTTATCATTTAATTCTCAAATTTAAGGTTGCAGATGTACTAGATAAATCCTTATCCTACAATATACTGAGGCACAAATTTACGTGACACATCTCTAAGAAAAATATCAGTTAATAAATCATCTGGTGTACAATATGCAATTCAATCATAGGTTGGCATAGAAACTAGGTTCAGCATTCTCCCTAGCAGAGAGAAAGCAGTACAAAATCTTTAATACTTGCAAGCTGTTACTCTTAACTGCCTTATACTCTCAAAACTGAGGTTTACTGTCTAGAGACACTTATAGGAAACTAAGCCAAATAAATCAAGATGACTGTAATTGTTGCCATGAATCCTGACTGGCCTCTTTCCAAAATAACTATAAAATGTTGCAATTGAGGGTTTGGCTTTATTGTATATTTTGTCTTTATTATTACTTCAATCCAAATACCAAAATCCCCTGTTTAGCTTCAGAGTTCCTTCAGAGTTGAGCTAATTTGATCAACAGTGGTAAAGTGAATGTTGCTGTTGCTCAGGATGATATTACTTAGGGGACTACAGAAAAACTTCTCATTCTCTATATGTTATGTGATTTTTTGCAGTGATTTCACTCACCCTGCTTTTATCGAGTTTCAGTAACTTAAATGTGACAATATGATACAACATCTGTAGTGCAGACAGATTGAGCCTAAAAAAATGGATGTGCTGTCCCACTGAGGAAGATAACATTGCATACGTAAATATCACTATTGGAGATGGTGTTTGGAGACCAAACCCCACATTTATTACAATCCTGTAGCCAGCACAAGATAGATAAATAAATCAAGTTAGATAAATTCAGTCTTCAGTTTGTAGCAAAATCCTTCCTATTGTCAGTAATGAGAATTCTAGAACAATAAAAAAGTACAATGGTAGACACTATTTAAGGAAATTAATAGATTTATTTTATTAGTCCTAACTAGGTATTATTTTTCAAGCATATCTTTTTATTATGTCCAGACTGAATAAGTCTAAATTAGTATGATTGCAGCTTCAGGAATCAAGCTCTGTTACACATATGTAAAAACTCTTCTAAAACTGAAAGTGGAATAGGATAGATTACTTTTAATAATTTCAAAAATCATCAATGTTTTGTCTTAGTAGGTTTAAAATTTCTTACCTCAAATGTTAAATACTTATTGGAATAATGGTGATTTTTAGGTCAGATGACAATAATGGGATTTTCTTGTAACAAAACTAAATTAGTAGACATCACTTTATATAGATGAATATATATATAATATATTATTTGTATGGATTTATAGAAATGTTTTTCCTTGTTTAAAATAGGAGTTAATAGTGACCAGAGTGCATATTAGAAAAAGGGAGAGATGGAGAGTGATAAGAGGTAGAAGCTTAATTTCTGCTTTAATATGAAAATATTTCTAGCCCTGTGCATCTCTATTCCTTGGTCTGAAAGCACTGAAACTGGAGAGAAGAAATGTTGTAAAAGGAAATGTTATCATATGGAGACATGAGGATGTAACAATAACACAATAAATAGTACTGCTTTTCCATTCAATTATAAATAATCTTTTTTAAGGGGAATCACTTTTTGCTATTTTTAAGTGGAAAATAATCATTTATGTTTCTGTGAACATATTTAGGAAAGCAGTTTGATTATGTATTTTAAATGATTCAATTATATGAAATGGAGAAAAAAAAGAAACTGTTTAATCTGATTTTTTTTTCATTTCCAGTTGTGTCCATACCCTTTGATGGACCCAGCCTTGATTGCTAGAGTTGGTTCAGTGTCATAGATACCATGCAGTACCTAACTCCAGAATTCAAGGTTCTGTCCACCAAAGGATTAAATGGTATCCACACATAAAATCTTTGCTCTTTCACTGCTTTTATTAACAAAAGTGATTTTATATATAATGCAATGGAAAAGTCCTTGAATTATTAATGGCCCAGAAAAATCAAATATAGTGTATACTTTATCTGTAGAGTAAAGGAGAAGGAAGCTAAGAGGAAATAATTGCATCTTGGGAAAGCTCAGCTGTGATATCTCCAGGAAAATGGCTGAAGGCATGTCTTTTTCCACCTTATGTGGTAGTTTAATGCTCTTAATAAGACATTATAACAAAAGAAACATTATTATGAGAGAAAGTTATGAACATTTGGTATATTCTCTTGAGGACTTATTTCTTATATTGATATTGTTTGGACTGTGACAGACGAAACACTGATAGTTTATATATCTTGTTACTTTAGGATGTACAAGGTTTGCCTCAAGCCACAACAGTGAGTCTCAAAATGATAGGAAACATTTAATCAGATGAAAGATGGTCTATATATGCTGAAACAAAATACGTAGTTAAGTTTAGAATGATTAGAATACTGGAGTTCACACATCTTTCTTGAACCATGAGGCAACACAGGAAGCAGAATTTCCTTTTATTACCTTCAGAGGTGATTTCTTATAGTCTTAGGGTAAAAATCTATGATTAAGTCACAGTCCTTTAGCATTTCATGTTGTTTCAGGAGAGTATCGATATACCATAAGGGTATTTTCTTCATTAGATGTATTTACATTAAGTAAATTCTACACAAATATTGCAGGAATACAAGCACAACACAAGATATTTTGGTATTTTCTGAAAACCCCGAAGCCTAGTTTAATCATGGTTGCAATGACTAAAAGTCTCTCTAGGGCTTTTGTGAACTGTCTAGTTATGGTGGTCAGAGAGAAGATAAAAGCAGGACAGCTGGGAAAGGAGGTAGGAAGAAACATCTCCAATGTCAGAGAAACTTACTATGAAAGTAAACGGTAGTATTGGCAACAACTACTAAGATCTCTCACTTGAAGTTCTACCTATCATTCCATTTTCCATTTGTATAGATTTTTGGCTTATTCACGTTATTTCAACTCTGATGTAATGTTATTTGTCTAAACAACTTGTTTGCACTCAGAGATTAGCCTAATTCTTTAGTAGAGATCACCTTGTTACACTGGTTTTCCTTACAGCATCCTTTTCAATTTATTGTAATTTAACCCTAGCCAGCAACTAAGCCCCACCCAGTTGCTCAATCATTCCCCCTCAATGAGATGGAGGAGAGAATTGGAAGGGTAAAAGTGAGAAAACTCATGGGTTGAGACAAAGATACATTATTAGGCAAGGCAAAATCCACACGTGAAAGCAAAGCAAAACAAGGAATTCATTCACCACTTCCTGTGGGCAGGCAGGTGTTCGGCCCTTTATAAAAAGCCAGGTTCCATTACACCTAACAGTGCTCAGGAAGACAAACACCATCACTCCTGCTTCCTCCAGCATCAAATGCTGGGCATGATGTGATGCAGTCTGGGCTGCTCCTTTGGTCAGTTGGGATCAGCTGTCCTGGATGTGTCTCCTCCGAACTCGTGCACCCCCCATCCCTGCACAGGTGGGTGGGGTGAGACGCAGAAGAGACCTTGGGTCTGTGTGAACACTGCTCAGCAGCAATGAAAGCATCCCTATGTTATCAACACTATTTCCAGCACAGATCCAAAACACAGCTCCATAACAGCTACCATGAAGAAGATTAACTACCATAGTCAAAACCAGCACAAAATTATAGATGAATAAGAAGGTGCTCTGAACACCAGATTTTGTTGCCTTCAGAGAGGCTATAAATTGCAATATCAATACACATGTAGACCTCAAATTTTCATGAAAATATGTCTCATTGTTTTCTCCTGTGTGGACTGAAAGGAAACCAAATCAGAGCCAGCCTTTACTAACTTGCCTTTGTTTACTGACTTTATGGTTGTGACAAATAAGCTCATGATACTTTTCTCACTGATGGCAATAAAAAGTAATATATCAAAGTCAGTGGCACTTAAGAAGAATAAAGAAAGGTAGAATTCATTGCAAAGTCCTTGAAACAAGTGGAAATATTTATTTTGTCCTCAGAAGGAAATGGCACTTGTATGACAATACAGGAAATTCCTTGCTTAAATGTCTTGGCTTCTCATCCTCTAGAATCAATTCAGAAAGATAGTTTTGCTGTTACCTGAAGAATATGATCAATAACTCTTTATGCTGAGTAAGTGAGCAGGATGATGAAACATTATTAAATGGTTCAGAGAGTACTTGTGCTAGGCATGCAGCTGAGATCCCACTTGACACTGGAATGAAAGCCTTTAAGTCTCATAGGAGTTTTCTATCAAATGCAATAGGTTTTATCTCAGGCCTTGTAAAAGAGACAGATGATTTTTTTTTTCATTTTGTATGTGTGTGTGTGTGTGTGTGTGTGTGCACATATATCACATCAATATCCTTCATGCTATTAGAAAGTAACAACATTAAAAAAAAAAAGAGCATTGGGGAAGGGATAAAAAGAGAATACTTAAGTATAAAATATGTTCATTAGCAAAGACTGAAAATCTAGAATCCAGGAAATATATGTGGCAATTATACTATAAGTCACTATACATAACCTATGCCGTGCACTTTTTTTTGCCTTTTCTGATTTCAGTTTTCTGTGAGTTGTTATCTAATATTTGATATCCAAGAGAAACCAATGTATGTGGACATTTTATCTTTTCTGTGCTTCTCAGAACTTAAGGTATTTATGAAAGTCTTTGTCCGTCATGAATTCCAAAATCTATTTAGGTCAAGCACAACATCGTGGTCCTAAAATACAAAAATTAAAAAATTTTCTAATACCTCACATATTTGGAAGAGGGGTATCCACACACCTCCTAGTTCTAATGCTATGATCAGCTTTTGAAATACTCATATTAAATCTGTAAGAATAGATACTTTCATATTAAAAAGAAGAAAGAACTGAAGTGGTACTTCACTTTTTCTTACAAAACAGCTCAATGCTAAAGATTCTCAGCAGATTATGAGTAGCTACTGTGCTAAACTGTTTGCTTCTCCAAAAATGCTTTCTTTCCAAGGGTCTCCTTTACATTTCAATAAACTCATTCTAAATAATATACTTGATTACATTTTTTATATCTAAAATATGGTCTAGAGTTTATCTTGTATATTCTTTAACTCAAATTCAATTTGTTCTATAAACAGAATTTGTTTATGTAACTGATTAACTGGCATCAAATTAGGTCAAACACTGTTGACACAGTTTGGAGCTGTAATTGGTTTCTCTAATTGGTAACTATAAACCAGAATGTAATCAGCTCAGAGTAAGTACACTCCGTGCTATTAACCAGTAAAGTTTGGGATCTCTTGGGAAAGCTTTGCAAACTGTACACTACAAACCGGATTAAAAGTCTATCAGCTTCTGTTTCTGTTTTGAAATTTATTTTGTAGAGCCAGCCACAGAGAAGTATAACATATTTTTGTTTAACAGCGAGCAATAATGTTAGCACCTCTATCTTGATGTGGAAGCCTCCACCTTAGAGAACAGATTTGAACGTTATATCCTTTTCCTCACTGTAACTGAAAAATCAGATTTCAGATATAGTAATCCTGACTGAAATGTGATCAAATTATGTGTATCCTTTAAACAGTTCTATCTCTAGTTAATAAAGTTATGCAGAAGTGCAGAAAAATCAGGGAATTTTATGCCTAAAAAGCCTTACGCAAAATCATAAAAAAAAATCTGCCAGCTTGTTTGGGATGATCAAGTACATCTTCTACTCTCAGAACAAAATCCACAGAAAAAATTTGTGATCACTTCCAGTGACTGGAGTCAGACTGATCTTAGTTTGCAAAACCTCATTGTCTGAAAGTAACATTGTCCATATGACTACTAACTGAGGCTATGCTATTTCTTTGCACAAATCATAAATTCTATGGATATGCAAATAAGACTAGAAGGACGTTTCTGCCCAATATCTGCTCTACACCTGCCCTCTTTCAGTTTAAAGCCATTACCCCTTTTCCTATCACTATCTGGCCTTGTAAAAAGTCTCTCTCCAGCTTTCTTATAGTCCCTCTCCAAGTACTGAAAGGCATAATATTAATATACAGTTACAGAAGTTATTTTCATGTTGCTGGTTTTTTTGGTGGTCAGTTGTGTCAGATTCTTCTTGAAGTTCAGGATTTAAGTAACAAATGAACGAGAGACTATACATTCTAGAGTAGCACAGCAACATTTTACTACAAGCCTGGCTCAATCTAGTTTAGAGAGCAGTTGCCATGCGAAGAGAAAACTTAATTGAAAGTAGTGTCTGACAAGGTGTCTGGGGTTGCAGTTATACTTGAGTCGTTCTTTTCCCTCATTCTATATTAGTCTGTTCTTATGAGACAGTAAATGTGTAGATACCTGTAAAGTGATGAAACAAACTCAAGAATGTGTGTACGTCCAGTGGTACTGTGTAAGCATTTTGTTGTAATTAGACCACAGTGAAACATCTTGTTCTGGGGTACTCATTAAATCATGGCTATCAGTTGAATTTAAATTTCTTGGGGTTTGGAGTTTTTTTGGTAAAATCCTTCTAAAATTCATAGAAGGAAAATATTGCTAATAATCAGTATTTTTCAAGTGATGATAACATTATCTGTTCTTGAATATTAAGTAACTTAAGTATTGTATGCTCAAGGTTAAATATTTTTGGAATTTTCCAGTTTTCAGAAAAGAGTGAAGTCTTCCTTATCAAATCAGGCCTTTTATGAGCAGAATAAGAGCCTGTACTTTTCTTTTTGAAAAGAGTAGTTCTTGTAAACCAGCACATTAATATATTCATGAATATTTTAAGTTTAAAGTATTTCTAATTCTTTGATTCAGAGTGTAAATTTATATAGATTTTCCAGTCTATGGGACCCAGAAATAAAATGCAATTAAGACAGAAAAAGAAGGTAATAAGGGACTCTGAGAGATCATCCAATCCACTGAAAAAGTCCAGCAGAAAATTGAAATATATTGAAAATTTGCCTGTAGAGTTTTCACGTTATGTACAGCCTTCTACTAATTATTTCATTTCTATATCAGAAATGCATCAAGTCCTATGAAATATAAGGATGAGGTTTTTTCTTTTTTTTCAACATCTTAAAATCTAGTAAAGGAAAGATCTTGACCCGACCTATGACACACTGTCTCTCTTTAAATAAAACAACTTTGAATATTGAAGCATCATGCCATATCTAACGAATCAAATATGCCCTCAGTGTTAAGCCTCAGTAGATTTGTTTTATTTGTTCATTTCAGTTTGCCTGCAGTCCTTCAGATTACAAATTGCTTAAATCCTAGAAGGTACCATATCTTGGAGGGGATAAACCAAACATTCAAATTCTCTTTATCTTCTTTACATAATACTAATTTGTTTTCTCTCAGCTCTAATTCAAGAAAGAACAGTGAAATATTAATAATACCCATATTATTCACCATGTGAAACATAGGCATCTAGCAGGCATTTGAAGTGTTGAATACAATAGATACATTTCCTTAGTGCCGCTTCCCTTTACTGCTGCGTCTGCTTCAGTTCATGTATATGTATTTATCTCTAGATAGGAGCTTTCCAATAATCAGTGGTATGAGAGGGTGTTGCAGTCACAGTGAAGACAAAACAAAAGGGTCACAGCCTCACTAAGTAGTGTCTACAGGGACTTTTTATTATTTTTTTAAGGTATCATTGTTGATACCTTTATAAGGCCATTAATAATTTGACTTCAAGGATTATCTCAAAGGGAACCTCCAGATGACATTTTTCTTGACAATAATAATTATGCACTTATGGGCATAACCAGATCTTCAACACCAATTAAGCAAAAAGTACATACGGGCTATGAGTTAAGAACCTCGTGAGGTCTCATTGAAAAATAAGCAATAAAAAAACCAAAACCAAACAAAAACAAGACAAGAGACTAATTTTCAAATGAGCAGTAAAATGCCTTAGTACAATGTAACTCCTTTCAATTGTAGCTGTAACATTGCTTAATGATTTGGTCTGATTCTTTAGGATTAGGTTGCTTATTACCTGTTTCATATTGAACATGCATGAACATTGAACATCATGCATGTCCTTTCTGTTATTTTATCTTTTTCAATTAACAGTATAGAAATAGTCCTGCTTGAAATCATGACTCACATAACTCAAAATTCTATTAGAATTTGTAATTCAAATTGTGTCTACTGGAGACATGATACTTGGAAGACGATAAAAGAATTCCACACCAAGAAAGCAGTAAAGAAATATGACTATACCATAAGTCTGCAAACTGTAGGAGGGTCCTCTTTGCCACAGCAGCAAATGAACAGGATTTTAGGAGTGAGGTAATGGTGAAAGGAATAGGAACCTAGGTGACATTTTACTAGATTGCTGATGAAAGGGAAGACATTTCTTTCAAGGTTGTAAATCTTGTGTTGCAGCCACGTCTTTAGCTTTTATATGCAGGGAACCCTCCCTAAGAAAAGAGGACAGCTGGACAATAGTTCATCTGACAAAGTGAGGAGATATCATCTCTGAAAGTAAGTTTCCTAGTCCAAAAAGCAGAGCTTTTAATGATACTTGATAAAGGAAAGTGCATGAAGAGAAAAGAAGGTATGGAAACACAGTAAAGAAGTGACTCTCACACTCCTCATGTGAAAACAGAATGACCAGGGGTCTATTTCAAGTATTGCAGTACAGATGCATCAGTATGGAAAACAGAATAGGAATTAAAAATTGATTAATTGTGCAGTGTTATGATATCAGTGGGGTTCGAGAGTTTTCATGAGATAGTACAAATGGCTGGAGTGCTGCACTGGATGGACACGGGCTCCATTAAAAGAGCATGCAAGCTAGCAGCAAGAATTGTGACATTTCATAAAGATTAGTTGAAGAGCAATGGTAAAGTTAGGGAGGAAGATTCATCTTGCAGGTGTGGAGTCCTCCTAAAGATGCACAGTCATAGGACGAGAAGCAATGGACACACAAATTGCCATATGCAAAATCCAATTACATCTGGAGATGTTTTACTTCGAGGGTGGTCAAACAGCATGAGAGGCTGCAGTAGATGGGGAACCTCCACCCCTGAAGATGCTCACAACTCAGCTGGTCAGAGCTGCGAGCAGCCTCATCTGTACTGGCCCGTCTCTGAGCAGGTAGAAGGACTAGATGACATCCAAAGGGCCATTGCAACTTGTGTTATTCTATAGTTCTACAATTATTTTGCAATACTTAAGAATTCAGATGTACATGATTTTTGAGAAGTAATAGTGCTGTTTGCCGAGGAAATAATTCAGTGAGGTTCTGAGGTTTCCACTTTTCTACTTAATGCAATTGCACATTGATCAGTAGTGGTTCCAATGATGTTTTCTAACAATAGAGGAAAATGCGTATACAATACAATAACTTGTTTCTTACCACCTGCTTTTACTTTTCCCCATCTTATTATTATTTCCAAACTCTCACTTTGGATATAAACAAAAAATATATACATACGTGTGTTTAAATGAAAACCTCATTTGTGCATCACTACAGCCTCAGAGATTTGACATTGAACTGAAAGGAAAATAATTCTGGTAGAAAGTAAATGCGGAAATTTCAAATTAAATATAATGACTGAAAATGTAAATAAGAAACAAACCCTGCCAGTTGCAGCCCACAATAGAATAAAAGGAAGAGTAAAGAAAACTCTTTAATTCTACTGAATCTAATCCAAATCCTTGCCATCTCCTAAGTATTATTTCTGTCTTTCCTTTTGAATAGATATTAACAAGTAAGAGTTCCTGAAATATTTTTTGTAATTTGTGTATCCTTTTTAATGCGAGCTTCTATTCTTAATTTTATAAATCAAATATTTCAACTGCTTTCATTCTCCCCATTTCTGAGAGAATCTTATCAGATCAATAATCATGCTCCATGCCTCTCCTTAGTAATTCTGTACTTCACTTCTGCCTAAGTAGAATGAGATATCATCAGTATAACATTCAGTGCAGCTTACCATCTTTATAAATTTTGAATAACTTTTTCCTGTTTAGCAACCATACTAATCTCCACAAATTTTCTTCCAAGTTATTTCATATGAATTAAGAAAAGCATAACTGATTGTTTTTCTGCTCTGTGTTTATGCATAGCAGAATTTCCTTATTTCTATTTATTATCTAAGTTTTGATGGAAAGTCTCACAAATATTTTAAGTTCTTTTACTGAAAGTGAGTTTAAATAGGTCAGTAATGTACTGAAGTGTAAATAAATTATAATTATTAGCTACATATAAAGGAATTAGTACACAAGCCACTTTAAAAATAAAGCAAGGTTTTAGAGAGTAGAAATTAAAGAGTTCTGGAATGTAGCTCTGCAAATACAAAATACAAGTTTTAGTTTCCATATATCTGTTACTCCTTCTAGCTGAAATATCTGACTCCTAGATAATACCAAGATTTTGAATTCATATTGGGTCATTTTCATGAGAATCTACTCCTATTTCTTCTAGGTTTTAGGTTATGGGCTAAGTGCTATTGTTTCACAATCTGGCCACAAAAATAGATTTAAAAAATATTGCATTTGAGTTCAGGTTCTTACAGCGAAATTATAATGTGCTGTGTTTGCTTGCTGTTTGTCTTTGTAACTGTAGATGTCATTGGTTACTTTAGCACTCCTCTTTTTGTGATAGATATTTCTCAGTGCAGGCAATTAATATTAAAATTTTGCTATCAGTCCTGGGAGGTATAATGCTCCATTTTCCTCTTCAGTCAGGCCAGCAACAAATGGAAATTGTATCTAGGAAAAGTTTTTTGGTTTGTTTTCTTTCATCATAACTATATGGCTTCACCAGTGAAAACCCATTGAAGGGTTTCATATTTCATCTTAACTGATCACTCAGACATCTTTTAGACCTGATCGAGGAATCATTTTTACTTACTGATTACAGATTTGTTCAAATCAAAGACATATTAGGTCTCTTTCTATTTGTAAATGCCCAGGTTTTACAGAAGATAAGAAACTGAAGATAAGACGCATGGATTTTATTTATTGTATTTTCCCCAGTAATTATTTGGACTTGAAAGTTTTCTGCAGAGAAGGTAACAGCGTTGGGTTCTAGTAGTTGGTATCTGATGAAAGGCATTTTTCCTCTCTTCCCAGACTGTAATTTCATTACTTGTCAATTTGTTGGCAGCTAACACAGTTGACTCGATAACTTGATATAACTCTCGAATTCTAGGCCAACACACACAATATCTATCTTCTAATAATTTTGCAGCAATTTGGAGTTAGAATCATAGAATCATCAAGGTCGGAAGAGACCTTTAAGACCATCAAGTCCAGCCACCAACCCAAGCACTACCACTGTAACTTCTAAACCAGTAAAACATATCACCCAGCACCATATCCAGACACCTCTTAAACACCTCCAGGGGTGGTGACTCCACCATCTCCCTGGGTAACCTATTCCAAAACCTGACAACTCTAACAGTGATTTTTTTTTTCTAATATATGGTTATATATAACTGAAAGTTATTTGCCTTTAGAATTATTTCTCGACCTCCAACTGGTTTTTGGATAAATCTACCTGTTCCATGATAATCCATGATAGGAACAGGCCTTTTTTCTGGTAGCTGCTCTTTAGGACTGAAGGACTTACTTTTCAAGACAAGCTTTTCTAGTGATTACTTATCATCTTATATTCAGTCATGCTTGGTTCTTTAGAATTGGAGCTACTCCAAAACCTTTTCTATTACTATACTTCATGACTGATGTCTAACTATCAGCATGATCCACAGCCTCTAAAGAATTTTTTAAAGGTTCTTAGCATGTTATGTTGAATTCTTCAGTTTCATAATGTGTCTGCAGCTCATTTTTTGTTTACATCAGTATAAAGATTTGCTGCTGTTCTTGGCACAAAGTAATTGAATTGAGAACCACACAGTAAAGTGCAATTGATTATGTATTTAAATTTGACAGTTTTTTGGATACCTATTTTGCAGTTCTGAGACAAACATAATATTTAAAATATGGAACATGATAAAAATCAATATTTAACCTTAATAATCATCAATAACATAGAATGTACATCTGTTCAAGCATATGTGCAGTTAAATAATGTGAAAAAAATTCATAGCAAATTAATTTGGATTTTTTGTGTACGGTACATCATAAAACTTATTTTATTGGTTTCTAATATGTTCGGAGAAGATAACAGGGTATTGTTAACAGATAAAATTGCTGGCCATGAATGTAGCCAGGAAAATAGATACCACATAATCCTTAAAAGTATTTATAAACAAAAAACAATTGTAATTTTCAGAAGAAATTTTTTTGCAATTTCAAAGTCACACTGGATATTACTTGAACTCATATTGAGGAGGTGGAATAGATTCTTATGGTTTTCAATAAGTATTTGGCTTGAGCTAGTGATATTACATTAGAAACACTGAAAAAACATTGAAAGTATGAACGTGGTATTTGAAGCTGAGATTCATTTCACTTTACATCAGGTACCTAAAACTTAAAGATCTCACCTCAACTACATTGACTGCACAGACACTAAAGAGGATCCTCATCGCACTGATCAGAAACATCTTTTAGGATAAAGTAAATTACTTTCTGAAGGAGCTTATATCTATCATGTGAAATGAGAAGACAAGTGAATAACTAGGCTGCTTTAAGACAGCAAGTTTTAAAATGAGCAAAAAAAAGATAAAACAATTCTTCCTTAGAACCACAGAAAAAAAAATATAGATGACATCTCCTAAATTTATTTAAGGTACTAATTTAAAGTTTTGCCTCAGTATGTCAACAATATGTAACTGTAGTGCATCAGGTATTTTTATAACATTGCAATATCATTCTAACCTTCCTCAGGCTTTTACTGTGGGTGAATGAAATGTTAGAAGAGCAGGTTTTGGCAACTTATTACCTTATGGCTTTCTTTAGCCTTATTACTGGAGGCAGTGTGGGCCAGTTCCCTTTTTTTTTTCTCCAGAATGGTGTAGCACATGGAGGTTTTAGCTCTGCTTATCTGTTAAACTTATGCCTGACTGTCAGATCTTTCTTAACTCATTTAGTGAATAAAGAATAATGATAAATAGCTGACTATCTTGACCAAGAACAATACAGAATTTTTGTAAAGACTCTAACTCTCTAGTGGTCATAGGTAGACCTCACAGTAGTGTCTACAAGGGACCAAACTAAGCAGAATTAAAAGCCAAAGTGTGGTTAATAAAAATAATCAAATACCTGTCCAGCTGAATTTACTTCACTATTCCTCTAAAGGAAGAAAATAAAGCAATTTTTTGTGTAAGACAAGAAATTTGCCAACATATTCAAAATTCAACATTTACCACTGAAGCTGTCAATTATATACTACAAAAGTAAATACGTCATGTGCTTATTTGGTTCTGACAATGTATACCCAAGTCTGTTTTTCTAACTGTAAAAGTTTTCATTCACAAAACCCTCAGGAATAAAAAATTCAGTTATATGAGTACTTGATAAGACAACATTTAAAGATATATAATTTAAAATTCTGTATCTTTATTAGAAAAACAGTCTTTTATTAGCACAATGTCTGAAACTACCATGTAAATTAAATTTTGGTACAAATAAGTGAAAGCAGTAAAAAGGATATAAAGGGAAGCTACTGTGGAAAGTGAACTAAAATGGGAAAGGAAATTAGCTGTGGCACTGCAAACCACAGGGACTTTTGTGCTGTGTGCAGCCCTGTCACTTGCACTGCCAATGCTGTATTTGCAGAGCTCACATTCTCAGCAGAATGTGTCTGCCACTGATGTATTGCAGAAAGGCTATCCTACTAAATACATATAAATACATCCTTTCTGAGACTAAATGGTGTTAACACAATGCAATGAAAGCAATTAATCTTTACCCAGATTACGTTAGCTGAAAAATAGGACTATAAAAACTGATTACATAAGATTTCTACTTTAAAGAGGGAAATAAAATCTGTAAAATGTCTTTTGCTAGGAGAAAATAAACCAAAGGTGGTCAAGTAATGAATTAAGTGATACTTTTGAGAGGATCAAAATGAAGTGTATTGTTAAACATTAGAGTATTTTAAGGTGGTCTTTTCAAAAGATGAGCATAGAAACTGCTTTCTTTCTGTTTCTTAGTCTTAACTGTAGTTGAATCTCTTTGTGTTTCTAGAGGATTCTCTTCTGAAGCCCTTAGAGTGAGAGTGTCAATCTCCCTGGAAGATTTATTACTGAATCAATTTTATTTGGTTAAACAGGCACATTTCTTCACGTGTGCCAGAATCATGACACTGCTTTTGTTCCTACCAGACATTTTAGCTAAGAGAGCAAAAATGCACTGAAATAAAAGCAAAGAAACCAACGGGAACAAGAAAATAATAAGGAAGACTCATACTTGATGTTTCCTTTTTCCTGGGCAAATTCCATTCAAGACCCTGGTCTATCAGAAAGTGAAGGGTAGGAATGTTTTAGGCATGATGCTCTCACAAAGATAGAACTGCTCTTTCAGATAAAGACTAAGATAAAAAATGTTGAGTAAACAAATACTGGAAAGTGCCTGGCAAACAATTTACTGATAGAATTCTCCATTCAGATCAAGTGGATTATAGACACTGAAGTGTGTCAAGGACTCTAACTGAAGAGTGAATATCAGTTTCTCTCAATTTTGAAAACGCTACTTTCTTATTCAGGCTTTTGTAACATTAACTCAACGTCAGAGAAATAAACAATTCAGTATCAATATTAGGAATATCTTACAAATTTTAAAAAATAACTAATTTCTTCCATTTGGGAAATGAAATATAAATATATGGGAGGAATGACAAAAAATTATTAATACAGATGAAATAGATTATGTCTTTGGAAATAGAAAATAGAATAGAATAGAATAGAATAGAATAGAATAGAATAGAATAGAATAGAATAGAATAGAAGAATATCTCAGCTAAAAGAGAACAACAATCAACCCATCTAGCTGCCTGACCAATTCAGGGCTGACCAAAAGATAAAGCATGTTGTTAAGGGCATTGTCCAAATGCCTCTTAAATACTGACAGGCTTGAGACATTGACCAGCTATTTAGGAAGCCTGTTCCAGGGTATGACCACCCTCTCTGTAAAGAAATGCTTCCTAACATTCAGCCTAAGCTTCCCCTGGTGCAGCTTTGAGTCATTCCCATGTGTCCCCTCCCTGGGTCCCAGGGAGAAGAGCTCGGCACCTCCCTCTGCACTTCCCCTTCTTAGGAAGCTACAGAAAGCACTGAGGTCACCCCTCGGCCTGCTGCTCTCTTAACTAGACAAGCCCAAAGTCCTCAACTGCTCCTCATCATACAAATCAAAACAGATTTCCTTGCACCTTACTCAAATTGTGTTTAACATGGATATCCTGTAGTCACATAATATATATGAGATAAATAAGAAAGATGTTGAAAACATGGGAAACATTGTATTTATTATGTATCTGTGGAACAGCTCTGCATTTCTTCTAATGATAACTATTTTTATGTTGAAATGAATACCATTCATTTAACTATTCCACTCCACAAATTAACTTGTTTAAAAATATATATTTTCCCTAAACTATGAAATGCTTAACCTTAAAAGGAAACCTGTAATAACTTATAAAGATCAAAACTTCATTTGAGACTACCATTTCAGATTTTAAATGGTCCAAAACAAGCTTCAAAATCTTGTTCAGTTCCGTTTGTGCTATTATCTCTGTCTTCACCTACCATGATCACTCTAGAGTTGCTATTAAATATTTAATCATAATAATGTTATTAATATCTGACCGGAATTCAGAATAGTAGGAGAAAATACCTATTATACAGTGACCTTTATGTGTATGCTCTAAAGGCTAAATGTTAAGAAGGTACTTGGTCTTTGCCTGAGAATGATTGATTTTCATGTTATCACATCCTGTCTGAATTAGACAAGTTCACGTTCTACTGCAGAGAGCAAAATTTTCTATCTTTGAGATGTGTATTTCATATCCATGTGCTCTAGAATTTGTGTCTACAGATACTATAAGTTACATGTAAAGTCAATTAAATTAAAATTAAATACTTTATCTACATTTATGTATTTTAAGTACACTTGCTATTGTAAATACATTATTTAAATTTATATTAAAATATTTTTGCTTATCACTACGTAACTTCTCCTAACTCCCCATTCATTTTTCCCTTCTTATTGTGTACAGTGAGAAGAACATTTGAATAAAGTTTAGTAGTATAATTTAATTTATGCCAACCTGAAAGTGCAAGGTCTTGGAATTTATGTGGGCTCACATTGGTTTGAAACAGTTTTACCTAGCAATGGTTTAGCAGCCAAGTGACTGTTACCCAGCCTATTCTACCTTAAGGTCAGAAAAACCTAATATAGTCTGATAAACCTAAGGAGTTGGTGCGTAACTAAAAACACCTATCTGATGTTGTGTGCCCTAGTGTGCAACTCTTTATCAGGAAACATATATGAATGAAAAATGTTTTAAGCCCCAAGAACAAGTAGGAAAAGACTGTCTCTATGAGCATCAAAACTGCTTGCTGCAAACTCAAGATGCTTAAGACTGGCTGAGACAATTTATCTCTACTTTGAACATTGATACTGCGGGCCTTAGGATGCAGGAGAACCAGAAACATCTTTCTCTCCTTAAAACCACTGCAAACTCCTGTTCCCACAGCACTTGGCCAACTTAGTACCAAGGGGTCAGGGCCCATCTCTACTATGGCAAAAGTGTGTAGGCTTGCCTGAGATTGCTGAAAAAGAACTGTGAGAAAATCTGTCAAAGAACAAGAAAATAATAGTACAGGCACCAGGAAAACTGAGATCATTAATAATTCAGAGCATCAAAATCAAAGACTCCAAAAAACTCCAACATGAAAATATTTAAAACCCTAAAGGGAAAATAAAGCCATCAAAAAACCCAAGAACATCAACAATATAACAAACAAAGAAGCAAACCCCCCTAAAAAAAACCAACAAAACAAAAGTACCCAAAACAAACCCAAACAAACCCCCTTCCCCCCCCAACAATACAAGAAGTATAGAAACTATAGCAAGGAGTTATCAAATTATTTGATCTGTTCAACAGTACTGGCTTATTATTAATTATGCTTAACAAGTTATAAGACTATGGGAAAATGGGAAGATTATGGGAATCTTATGTTATAAGATTCTGGGCAAAAAAGCTTACTGAACTGAAGGACAAGACAATC
Source organism: Lycocorax pyrrhopterus obiensis (assembly GCA_014706295.1). Classification (NCBI taxonomy): domain Eukaryota; kingdom Metazoa; phylum Chordata; class Aves; order Passeriformes; family Paradisaeidae; genus Lycocorax; species Lycocorax pyrrhopterus. Next base: position 22,850,855 of record JACSVZ010000001.1, on the reverse strand, counting down.
GTGTTGGAGTCACTGTCCCCATTCCTGGAACAAGGAATAAAAAGGTACCAATGAAGAAAAGGAGAAAGGAGGACTAGGGTAAGGACAAAACGTCAAAGACAGGAGTCAGAAAGTACGGATGATGTTTGCAAGGATGAGGTAAAAAACAAATAAACCAAACTCCCAAACCCCAACTTCAGAACAGCTAAGACAGGAGTGCAACTGCCATCAAGTAGCACACAGAAAAAGAAAAACCACCACCTAGTCAACAAGTGATGGATTTTATGTACAAAGAATAAAGCACCAGTCAGGCTAACAGGCTGGTCCTTTGTCTCCTGACTGACTCTTGTCAGGCAACTAACTGCCGCTCAATTGCCTGGACCTGACATGGACTGACAGCTGCCAGGTTTGATGCTTCATGCTTCAGAAACCCCAAGTGATTCTTGCTACACATTTTTATTTTACTTTCCCTTGTATTCCCTGTTTTAGAATAAATATAATCTCTGAATGAAGCTTTTTTCCTCATGATTGAGACATTTAAAACATTTTTCTTTCCTTTGAATTATCGAGTGCCTACCATGGTATAAGTTCAGGACTAGGACTCTAATTCCATCCAACCAGTTTTATTCTCTCCCTTCTGACTACATAGTTTTTATAAAAAATATCTTATGAAACAAACACACAGACAAACCTCAACCAGCTGTCTTATCTTATTTAAATAGTCAATGAGCTCATGAAGTACTGAAGGCAGCAGAATAAACTTATCAGCTAAAAGCAACTTGATCAGGGAGTCATATTTCCATAAAATGCAAGAAAAAGGGGGGAGAGGAGGAGATAGTTTGTTACATTGCATTTAGTTATGAAAAAATAGTGTATGAAAAAGCAAATGTTTCAAAATCTCTGGAAAGTTTACAGACTGAAAAAATTTCATATTTATTCTTTCTGCAACTGTATAATGGCTTCAGAATTGGAGGAATTTTTAAGAGATGGAATAGAAATTAAAGTTAAGCAGTACAAATAAAACAGAAAATAAGTCCAGTCCCATATAAAAAACCCACAAAATCCTTTGTAGCTAGGACGTGTTAGTCCCATTCCATCATTCAGGTATGGCTAGAGTGAAAGGGTAGTTTAGCAGAATTACATACTCTTGGACTAAATGTTGCTGAGACTAAACAACAGATTAAATTTTGATGGGCTGATCCCAAATATGGTGATTGCTCATTTTTTATAACTTGCAGGTTGAATAATTTGTTTCATCTCTTTCATCTCTTTTTTTTTTTTTTCCTCCGCATCTCTATAATATTTTTTAAAAGAGCAAAGACAGAGTTCCTGCATTTTGTAGACTACAAATGTTGACTATATAATGCCATCATTTCCATGAAAAGAAAACTCAGGAAGAAGTCACACCTGAGAACCGTGGTCATATTCAGTATATGTGCAGATGTGCAAGTATCCTCTTGCTTGCAAAATAGTCATTCTAGGGGAATATCAGATGCTATCATCTAAAATGGAAGATTACAAAAAGAACTATCTCAAGATCATTCTTGCCTAGATATTGGTACTGGCAATAATTATAAACTTTAAAAGCTGATCAAATCTGGGGCCTTGTTCAAATTCTTTTGTAACAGCAATGCCAAGGAGGTGGACTGTGTAAGTGTCCAACTGAAACTGTGGGTTCAGGAACAGGTATTTCTATAAAAGTGCTCTTTGAACAAAAACTTTCTTTAAAACTTTAGAAGGTAATGACACATGACATATTTGTAAAGAGTACAGTGGTATTATGGCTGTAATTTATCTTTAAAAGGCGCCATCCAGAATGTTTCTCTAAATTAATTGAAAAAGTGGTCTGAGAAATAAATGGGGGGAGTTATCCAGGAGCCAGACTCTGTCATGAAAATGAAGCCACAATATTTATTTTCATTAGGACATTAAAATCAATGAGTATACTTTGTGTCTTACTAGAAAAGCTTTAAAAGGAAGAAAGAGCCAATAGGTCTTAAAAAAAAATTGTATTTTTGAAAACTTGTGTTACAAAAATCTGTACAAACTCTCACAGAAGGTTGTGCAAAAATTGTTCTATTTTTCTCCTACAAAATTATAGTAAATTATTAATGCCTGGATCTCTGAAATAGTACTCAGAATATTTACATTAATTTAATTCCTTTAAAAATTATGCTATAAAATAAACTAATTACTTTTGCTCATTTTATTCAAATAAAATCAATGATTTCTAACGCCATTCCTGACTATGTTGTTTGCTTATTATGACTGAAACCAGCACAACCAAGGAGCTGATGGGGAAAAGGGAGAAAATTTGTTGTTTTCCTCTAAACTACACTGAATTCAAAGGCCAATGAAGTCAATAGAAATCTTTCCATTACCTACAGTGAGCTTTTGATCATGCCACAACTTTATACTTCAAAGGATAGCTCCCTCTCATCCTTTAAGGTTTTTACCTCTTTTAGGCATCATAACTTTGCTTCCCTCTATGCCTCCTTTTTTGCATTTCCTTCAGAAAATCTTGGCCCACTTTTCCTTCTTTATTACAGGAGATTTTATGGAAAAACCAGCTGAAAAACAGCAAAATAATTCTATTCACAGCAAGAGGCAGACTTCACAACTTTTTGTGAGAGACCAAAGACCCATCTATACTCTGTTGTCCACAAGAGATTTAAAATTTCTGCTTGTCCTGAATACCATCTTTGCTGTTTATATCTGAAAAGAGATGTTTATACATGGAAGAGACATTTGTGGATTCCACTAGACTCAGCTACTCCTCTTTGTCTGAAATATTTGTACTTTCATTCAGAAAGGAAGTGGTACTCTCTAGGGTAATTGCATAAAAAGTAGGAGATTTTTATTATGCTCCTTCCTTTTATTTTTCATAAATTATTTTATTTCTATGTTAATGAATACTTCAATGTAACATGAAATTCGTCATCATAAAGTGAAAGTATATCATCCCAGACAGATGGATTGAAGTGTGACAAGTATTTTGTAAGTATGACATTTCTTACAAAACAGAAGTAACTGAGAACAAGGGGAAGGAGATATCATGATAGAAATAATAATTTAAAAAAAAAATCTATTCTTGTCAATAAATGTAGTGATAACGCTCTTTAATTTACTTTCTACTAAAATGAGTGACTAGAAGGTGTATACTTTTATATGTGGTTTGGGTTCAAGTAGAATGAAAGCTATATTTAGAAAGAGCTTTTTTAAGCACACCTGTTGGTAGTGCACTGAGACAAAGGAATAACTTTTTAGTATAAGATGCTGTCAAGAAAACTTAAAAAAACCCCTTAAAATACATGAGTCCTTATCCAAAATGACTTTCTGCTGTACTCAGCTATCAGTTAATGCATTAGCAGTACAAATCTATTAATTATTTTCAGGCAGCCTTCCTGCCTGTACTTTACAGAGTACACTCTTAGCAAAGAGGAAAATTTATAAAAATAGTTACAGAGTTCATTCAGATGTCTGTGAGCAAGTCAAATTCAGATCTTTGATGATTATGAAAGATGTGGTATTTAAGTAGGGCATATTGTGAAGTTAATGACTAATTAGAGTTCTCGGCACCATTAAAACTTAAACAAGTTTCGTTTTTTGAGCCAAAATATGCCCATTAATTTTAACAGTAAGTTTGTGTCTTTTAACTATGAGAGTCTTATAAAAGGCATTGCCTTCTTCCACCAAATTATTTAAATCATTAAGCCATATTTATTTATGTCAGAATAGAAGCCATTATGGGAATTTTAAATGGAAAAAATATAACTATTATTATTTGTATCAGTTATGTCTATAATTTCACCACAAGGATAAGTTTTTGGAATGACAGCATGCAATGCAGTGTAGGAGTAAGGGAAAAGAAGCAAACTTTGGATCAGATCCCTCAGGCACATTTAGGTGTCTCTCTTACCCAACAAAATGAATTAAGCACCTACGTGCTTTTGAAGATCTGTTTCTTAACAGACTGCTTACCCTGATAATTGAGATGAGGAAAGGAGCAGATGTGGAACTGCTTTTCTCTGCCTCAGTATTATATGCTGAACTGAGGAAACCAAATCTTTAGTCTACTGTCATAAATCAATGATGTGAGGGAGGTCCAGCTGCACTTTATTCTTAACTATTTGTACATGTGCCTTTTAGAGAAAAGCTCTCTAACAAGTTATTAGCTGCACTAATTGTCTTGCAGTTGAATGACCACATCTTGAACAAGAACCACAGAAGGGAAACATGAAAAAAATTTAAATGAGCCACAGTCATCTATTTGTCTAGAAGACTGTAGAAGTTCAGCCTCAGACTTAATTGCCATTTGATCCTTTGAAAAAATATCCTGATATCGACATTTATTTACACTTCCAAGGGTTTTCAAAGAAAAAATAAAGGTGACAGTTTGACTTTATATTTTGAATTTAATTTAAAAAAATGATATGCATTGACAGAAATTCTGAGTATAACTTCTGTACTGTGATCTAGTCCATCTAATTTAGTCTCTATCGATTTGAAAGTCTTCACTTCAATCTTTATACATATTATGCTAAATTAATGAAAACCAACTAAATATGTGTTTATTGAAAGGAAAAATCACATTTATAAGAAAAAGAGCAAATACTCTGCAAAAAGTGTGAAAGATGGATAACTTAGTGGCTGCAGCAGCTACAATACTGCATTCCCAAAAAGCTATGCTAGAAGCCTTCAAATGAAGTAATCAATGAAAGCAAAAGTCCTCCAAATTCTTGAGAAATGGTAAATCTGATTAAGATGAAAACCATAGGTCCAGTCAATATGAGGTAAACTTGGGTCCTCAAATTTGCAAGACATCCTGTCGTGGTTTGACTTGAACTGACAGGCAGTTCTTCAGACCAATCACGCTTCTCTCAATTCTACATATAAAAACCCCGTGGAAGGCGGGATTTTAGAGAAGCTTTTCTCCCCTGTTCCGGCTGAGGTGGGCCCCGTTGCCCGGGCCGCAGGGCTGGGGACGGGCGCCCCTGCCTCTTGCCTTTCTGCCTCTTGCCCCTTCTCTTAACGCTGCAGCACGGACTCTAAACTGTAAAGAAAAAAGCGATTCTTTTGAGCCGCGAGTGGCGATAGCTAGCCACAGGGCTGAAGTCATCTAACGCAGTATCCTGAGGAAGGGGGAGCTGGCGGAGCCTTCAGTGCAGCCAGCAGACTTCGCAACGAACAGAAGAAGACACCCTTTTCCTACATAGTGCACCCGGCAGTGCAGAAGGAGCAAGGGGAGGCTCTCTCTCCACCTTAGAGCCTGAAAACACCCTACAACATGGCAGCTTTCAGAACCAAAGAGAAAGAAAAACGGAGTCACGTGAAACGAAGCTACAAGGGCGGTGCTGCGTGGTCCCACTCAGAGCTTAAAAATCTCCTTTCCTCGCCGTGGTATGAACTGTAATATTGCAAACTGTTTGTCTCTTTAATCCATGTTAAAGTATGTGGGGGGATGAGCATTTTTTTCTTGAGTAGCTTGTAAAAAGTTAAAAAATACCAATGCTAAGCTATGTGTATAAAGCAGAAAAAGAAAAACCTATACAGCCTGGTGGCAGAAAAAAAACCTTATGTTCAAGACAAAAAGAAAAATGATTCATTCTTAAACGAGTAGTAACCCCATGTAAGAGCCTGTGTCTTGCAGTTGAAAGAGCTGGGAGAGGGCTCATGGAAAAGAGATGTGTTACACCCTAGCAGAGATTGTTAATTCTAAGCAAACCTGCAAAATGGTGACAGTGTGTAAAACCAGGCAAGGCAAAAGAGAAACCCCTTTTTTCCCTTCCTAGGATTGTAATACTGATTGGGAGAGGGAAAGGTGGGGGAGAAAAAGAGTTCTGAAAGTTTGTTCTGTTGTAGCCTTTCCATCTAAGTCTGTTAATAAATCTCTTATATTCTGTCAAATAGTGTGCCTGCTTTGCTTTTTTCTTCTAATGCTTATCTCACAGAATAAACATCAAAAGAGTAATGTATATAATTTAACTTAAAAACCCACTACACTAAATTGGTGTTTCCGCCCGCTTGCAAACCGAACCCGCTACACATCCACACATTTAGTTTAAAGTTTCTCATGTAAGGGAAACGTAAAGTAAATGCTGTCTTCTCCTAACTGATTCACACAGAGGAGTCCTGATAAAATAAAGAATGAACAGGAAAGGTAACTTTTTTCAGCCCTCTGAAACTGAAATTCGAATCCAACCTATCTCCCTGTTGTACAGCTAGAGTGTTATCAGTTATGAAATCACTTAATAAGAGTGCTTTATTCTTAAAGACTGAGAGTTAAGCAAGGCTGCTAGAGTTTGCTGCAATAGTTATATTGATTTAGAAGGATAATTGGAAGCCAATCTAGGATTATGTGAGAGAAATAAAAGTCTCTTGTGAAAAGAGGTCTTGCAGTTGAGACCATATAATACTGGTATGAGTTTCAATTTTGTGAATGTTCACACTCCTGCAAATTAGACACATACGATATAGAATTGATATATCTTGGAACAAAAGAGGCATTTTGGATAAAGGACAGTTATTCCATGATGACGGTGAAGACAGTGAAAAGAGTACAAATTATAAGTGCGTTAACAAAATAAACAGTAAACCACCAGAAATATCAAAACTGGTTTCAGCAATTTAATATCTAGGAAACAAACAGGAGATACTGCTAATCTGCAGCAATATATGATATTTCACTGTTTGCTGTAAAAATATTTTACACTTTTAAAATTTAAAAATTTTCCATGGGAGGAAAATTTTATGTACTGAGGGAAGGAAGAGAGAAGGCGAAAGAGAGGCTTAAAACCTTATTACTGTAGTCAGTATCCAATATTCAAAAGCTTATACCTTGGTAACGTTAAAACCAATTTTGTCTGAAAGCAAGGTACTTCTTTTAAATGAGAATTACTTCCATGCCAAATTCCATCTCAAAGCTCTCATCCATTTCAGCTCTAGGGCTTCTTATAAAGAGGTTACAGGCTTCTTCCCTCTCCCTCCTGCTCAGTAATGGTAATAACAGTTTTTTTTCACTCTCCCTGCATTTGAATATTACAGACCTACTTTTGCTCAGACTTTCTAAACAGCTCAACATCCATGCAAAATAATCAAGAAAAATTTCTAAACTGAATGAATTTACGATTATCTACAGCTAACAACAAAAGCAGAAAACCTTGTATTCTCTTCCTATAACAAGAGCAAATCTTCTCCCCATATGTTTTCTTCAGCACTTGAAAAAAAGCCCTGCTTTTATTTCAACTGCATTAATTGATTTAATTTTTTTTTAAATGAAGCAAAGCATAAAAATAAATTATTCAAAAAAGAATAAAGGAATTAGAAATGTATTGCGGGGGTGGCAGAGGGATTTAATTCTTACATCCATGAAGAAAAGAAATGATAAAGACATACTTGTTTGAAAGCAAAATTCCCAGGCAAAATACTGCAATTGACACATTTGCCTATATGAGATGTTGTTCCTACCTTATCTGCACCTAATGTTATGTTTATTATGCTTCCACAGACTTAACATATTCACATATCTTCTGTCATCTTTCTAACATCTGTAGAAACTGATTCAATATGCAATGGATCACAAATTTTAAAATTAGTTGCCTTTAAAATAATTTTAGTGTCATCTACTTTATTTAGAAAATAAAATTCGAAAAACCTCACACCTTCCAACTATTTTCCTTTAGAACTTAAACATAAGCAAGCAAACCCATTATTTCTTTAAACACAGAGGAAAACTTCATATTGAAATGTGCTTAAACTCTTGAATTTTGCAAGTTTTATAGCAAAGTATCTTATACTGCATATCTCATTTAAAGCATCTTTACTGCAAAGCAAAGGCTCCTTTTGAAATAACTGCTTCTTTTGAGTCTAAGTTATGATCACTAATATCAGTTACCAGATTCAAATTTAGTATCTAATCGATGATTCTTTAACTTAATTTTAATTGGGGTTGTAAGCTCTCATCAAATACGGAACTGATGAATCTAAAAAATCTTATGATTTGTATAGACCAGTCAAGTAATACTTTTCCAGTTCTTGATGGACATTCCAAAGGCTCTGGGGAATGTTATTTAATGCTGGTGACAGGTATTGACTGAAGACTTTTACAGTGTAGGTGTTCTCCTATGCTAATTAATGCTATCTTAAGCTGAACAAGAGACCTGACCGGTATTTTCCCTTGCCTCGTGTGTTGTTGGCTACTCTTCATTAGTGATGGAGACACTCTTAAGACACCAACTTAGACTTAGATTACTATTTGTTAGACAGGTAAAGTCAGATAAGGTGAATCTCACACACTGTGCCCATAACTCAGTTGGAATATTTGTTTAAACTAAATCTACAAAATGATCTCATTAATCATATTTTCTTATGAATTATTCATATAATGCTTCATGTGATCTAATTATGAAATATCTATATCTTTGTCTAAATCAAGCTAGGAGTAATTATACTTTACTGGATTACAGGCAATTAGTTTTATTATTACTGCAATCAACTGTACAAATGCAGAAAAAGCAGTTTTTAGATCTGCTATATTAACTGCATTTAAAATGAGGGGAAAACTCTTAAAGGCTTGTTTTCAAATTATATCTCTACAAATTCATAATAAGTGATTAGAGGTCTGAACGCAATACTTATGTTTCAGAAAATTAGTTACAAGTAAAACTAAAAAATATCTATGACAGTAAACCCGTTATCAATCAAATAGAGGGTAGTAATTAGTTACCATGGAGATACAAATTGCTTAATTTTACATGCCAAATAGAAATATTTATTTTCAATTTTTTTTTTAATAGTTCTGTCTCCATTTCTCTACTCGGCTGCTATGTATTTGTATTTGGTTTGTGTGGCCAGGTTTTGGTAGCAGGGGAGCAGCAAGGGTGGCTTCTGTGAGAAGCTGCCAGAAGCTTCCTCTATGTCTGGCAGAGTCAATGCCAGCTGGCTCCAAGACAGACATGCTGCTGACCAAGGCTGGACCAATTGGAAATGGTAACAACTCTGTGTTAATGTATTTCAGAGGGGAAAAAAAAAGTTATTGTGCAAATGTAATTGTAGCCAGAAAAGAGGGGAGTCAGAATATATGAGAAGAACAACTCTGCAGACACCAAGGTCAGTGGAGAAGCAGGGCAAGGAGGTGCTCCAAGTGCAAGAGATTCCTCTGCAGCCTGAGGTTCAGCCCATGGTGAGGCATCTGTGTCCCTGCAGCCCATGGAGGTCCACAGGGATGCAGAGACCCACCTGCATCTCATGGCAGAGACACACGCCAGAGCAGTGGATGCCTGAGAGGTGGTTGTGACCCCATGGGGGCCTGTGCTGGAGCAGGGTTCTGGCGAGGACCTGCAGACCTGTGGAGAGAGGAGCCCACACTGGAGCAGGTTTCCTGGTAGGACTTGTGACCCTGTTGCGGACCCATGCTGGAGCAGCCTGTCTTTGAAGGACTGCGCTCCATGGAAGAGTGACTCACATTGCAGCAGTTTATGGAAGACTGTTGCTTGTGAGATGGACTCACATTGGAGAAGTTCATGGAGAACTGTCTCTAGCTGGAGGAATCCCACACTGGAGCAGGGGAAGGACTCCTCTCACTGAGCACTGGCAGAAACAAGAAGTGATGAACTGACCATAACCCCCATTCCCTGTCTCCCTGAGCTGCTGATGGGGCAGTTAGAGCTGGGAAGGAGGGAGGGGTAGGGGGTAAGGTGTTTCTAAGGCCTTATTTTACTTCTCATTTTCCTGCTCTGATTGTGTTATTTATAAATTCAATTAATATCTCTAATTCAAATCTGTTTTATCTGTGATGGTATTTGATGAGTGAACTCTCTGTGTCTTTATCCCAGCTCATGAACCCTTCCTTATATCTTCTCTCCCCTGTCCAGTTGCAGAGGGGAGTGAGAGAGAGGCTTTGGTGGGTGCCTGGCATTCAGCCAGGGTCAGTGCACTACGATATTGAAGACAAATGGGATAACCTTCTGCCAGCACTGGGAGTGGGTTCAGCTTGTCTACCTACCCAAGAACATGCTAAGGAGGCTTGGAATGCTAGAATGAGATGTGCTAGTGCAAATCTGAAACCTTTTGATCGCCTTCCCTGCCTGCCACAGGCATTCAGTTGCCTGCATAGCATGGGCCCAAGGCTAAGATCTGATACACACAACATTGCAATCTTGGCTCAGACAGCTGATAAAATTGCAGAGTTATGAGAAATAGGCATCAGAAGGCCTGCAGAAAGGTTAAAAGACTTAAAATTAGAGAGATTCCTGGCTAATATTTGTATCAATTACCTGTAGGAGGTGATTGACTTGCACCTTCTGTAATTTCACAGATGAACTTACATTGGTGGGGGTGCTGATTTGTTGGAAGGTGGGTAAGCTTTGCAAAGCGATCTGGACGGGTTGAATAGATGGGCCAAGACCAATGGCATGAGGTTCAGCAAGGCTAATGTCGGGTCCTACCCTTTGCAATGCTCCAGGCTGGGGAAGAGTTGCTGGAAAGCTGCTCAGTGGAAAAAGACCTGGGCATGCTATTTGACAGTCGTCTGGACATGAGCTAGCATGTGCCCAAATCGGCAAGAAGGCCAGTGGCATCCTGGCCTGTATCAAAAGTAGTGTGTCCAGCAGGACCAGGGATTGTCCCCTTGTAGTCAGCCCTGCTGAGGCCATACCTCAAATCCTTTGTCCAGTTTTGGGCCCCTCTCTACAGGAAAGACATTGAGGTGATGGAGTGTGTCCAGACAAAGGCAAAGAAGCTGATGAAGGGTCTAGAGAGTAAGTCACCATCCCTGGAAGTGTTCAAGAAACAACTGGACATGGCACTTAGTGCTATGGTTTTGTGGACATGGTGGTATTTGGTCAAAGATTGGACTCCATGATCTTGGAGGTTTTTTCCAACCTTTAATGATTATATGATTCTATGAGAGAACCCGTGGAGATGCAGTCATTAGTAGATCAGGACTCAAGAGGAAAAGCAAGAGCAGGAAAAGGTACACAATCTTTAAAAGGAAAATAACAAAATATTTAATTTGAGTGCTGTTGAAGCAGATCACTAAGCACCCATGTCAATAGAGCTGGTGGCAGCTGACTGCTCTGCAGCACTGTTGAAAGGTAGAGTCCAGGACTCGCAGTGGTTGAACCTTTTGCATGGACTAATGCTGCTACACCAGCAAAAGTGTGTAAGGTGCCTTGTGCAGGTGGAGAATCTTGATGCTTTGCTTCATACCTTGCTGGAGTCCATATAACTTTCATGTCAGCCAGAGTTATACTGTGTGCTGTGTGTATTCTGCTAATAGACAGTCTTTGTGCATGGCCTTAACAATCAAGGATGGGAGGCAAAAATGATGAGCACTTTGACAGAGAAAATGAAGATCCAGATTCATGAAGTATTTGTAGTAAATAATAGCTGAAAGCTTGCAACCAAGGGATTGTGGTGGAAAGTGATATTATAGTTCATTTTAGTGAAGTTTGGAGGAAAGCAGAAGACAAGAAATTAAATATAAACTCTGTGGCTTGCTAATGTCAAAACATGTTCAACTTAGAACTTCAGTAGGTATCACAAAAATAAAGCCCAGTCCTCAATCCAACAACAATCAACACTAACAAGAAAGACAACAAAAGAATTTTTCTACTTCAGGATAAAGTATGGAGTGGTGTTATTATTTAATTTATTTATAGGCAATTAAAATATGACATTATGAAAAGAATGAAAAAAAGCACTGTTATAGAGGTAACCTGTAGACCTGTAAAACAGCAGTACCAAAACTCTGTTGGACTCGGGGTCGCACTGGGTTTACACAGTTTTGGTAGTGCAGCAATGGCTTCTGTGAAAGGAGAGAAAAAACTATTGAGATGATTGAGAAGAGACCAGAAACATATGTGTCAGACAGAGCAAATTTCAGCTGTGTCCAAGGTGGACGAGACCCACCGGACCAAAGATGAATGGTGCTGGTAGTCCCCCCGTGAAACATTATTTAAGAAAGGATAAATAGTGCTGAGTGGTAACTGGGAGAGAGGAGTGAGAAATATGTGAGGGAAACAGACTTGAAGAAAACCACATCAGGGAAGAAAGAGGAGAGAAGGTGCTCCAGGTGCCAGAACAGAGATTGCTGTGCAGCCTGTGGAGAAGAACGTGGTGATGAGGTTTTCCCCTTTTAACCCATGGAGAGGCCACATCAGAGTAGGATCACACTGCAACCCATGGAGAACTCCACACTGAAGTAGTTGGATATGCTCTGAAGGCAGCTGCCAAGAGAAGCACTAAATCTATAATGACTGTAAGAAAGGATAATTTTCGTTGCTTTGCTGATAAGCAGTAGCCAATAGACAGAGAAAATTAATAAAGGGGAGTTTTTTAAAGCATATTGATTAAAGTAACTCATTGACATACTGACAAAAGACAAACCTGCAGAACTGCTGACAGAATAATAATCAAACACCTGAAATATTTAAAGACAAGAAGGAGCCAGGGGGTATTGGTGGGGGAAGAAGAGAGATAGAGAATAGAGAAATATCTGGATTATTTTCTCTGGCTATAATCAAACAGAATATTTTTTAATTAAAAATCAGAGTCAAACACTTGGAGTTTTTTTTCGCTACCTTCAGAGCACAGGGGGAAAGGAAGCAGAAAAAAAGAAAATTACTTCCCATTTTTTTAAAAATAAGTTATTCAACATGAACAAGTCTTTTGGTGGAATGACTTTATTTTATTCTTTTTATTCATTGTATCTAAATTGTTACAGTAATCTTTTCCTTTGTTTGTTTATACCTCTGCATCTACATGTAGATAAAATCACAGGGATCCAGTCCACTGTCTGGACAATGCTAGAGAAGTTATAGAAAAAAAAGAGAGTAATAAACGAAACTAATTAAAAGTAGGGGTATCATTCATTCTTAATAGGAATCACTAATACTGGTGCATCTTTCTGGTACCATGTATGCTATGCTGAGTGCGGTTCTTTATCAGCAGTTTTCTGAAATAATGCAATTAAGGATGTAGAGATAGTACTGAGATCACATAATCTCTTGAGATTTCCCTCGGTCCCTGAAGATTTTTTGGTGACCTAGAAGTATACCTGAGATTTCTACAAGAGTCTATAGGGAACTCAAACTTTCAAGTTCAGATTTCCAATTCTTCAGCATTTCTGAAGTGCTGAAGTACTTTAATTTCTTGTATTTCACCTGTTCCCCCATTTTTATGTACTTTTTTTTCCTTGAGGTGTATGGCTTTCATTTATTTAAAGGATTTGCAGAACTTTCTTGATAGAGGAAGAGACAGATTTACGAGTGCTGACTAAATTATAGATAAAGTGAATACATTTTTCAGATGTAAAATATTTCCTGATATCAGTTTAGAAACTACCTACTGGTTACTTACACTTAGTTGTAAGAAAATCTCAAAGACTGCAATACACTGGCTAGAAGTGAGATAATTTCTATCACTTGAATGTAAAACAATCAGAACTGCAAATATCCTTCTTTTAGGGGGAGATGTTACAAGAAAAATAGTAATGCGAATTTGAAGTACAATCCTACAGATAGAACAAAGTGTTTTCCCTAGTGCTTTCCAAAGTGCTTTTTTGTTCCAGAAACTTGTTTAATTCCAAGTTTTTATTTTGCCCGTATTCCATAACTATGATCTTGGGATAAAATAGGAACAGAAAAAAATGCTAGAAAAGGTATAGAGGTGAAACCAAATCAGCTAGAAAAATAGAAAAGTTTTATCCTTCTCTTTTTGATTCAGAAACTATATAAGAAAACTATTTATTTAAATCCTTCAATATTTTATAAATATTTGTATGATATACACATTGAATTCCAAAGTAAAGAAATTTGATAAAGATTAAAAAGTGGTTTTAATGTGTTTTTTTAGAAGCATTTCATATGCATATGAATAGAACAAAACTTTTCCTTTTACCAAAATTCAATATTATACATAAAGAAATTTCTAGGTAAAACAGCAATAGAAATTAAGGGGAAAAATCCTGTGTATAAAATTTCTTATTTTCAACATTTGTCTTAATACAAATTTGTGCAGTTTATAGAACTTTGAAATGAAACAAATTGGAAAACTGAAACAGTAAAAAGCACAACTTGACATTTTTGAGTGCAAGTTAAGCGTGTGTATGTGTGTGTGCATATGGGTTTTGTAATAAATGAATGCCATGACCAACTTTTTAAGCACTAATATTCTTTCAAGGATTCAAGAAAGACAGGACTTCAAAGTGTTGCCCGAGCATCATGAGATTTGTCTTCACAGGATTCCACTTGACTTCATAGTCTCTCATCTCTAGCTGACATTACAAACGACTAATTAATTTAGTGCCAGGAATTCATGCAGCATATGTAACTAAGGATGAAGCAGTATCTTTTCAGGTAAGTAAAAAAAAAAAAAAAAATTACAATCTGAATCAATGTTAGAGGGAGAACAATAGTTGAGTAGTTATGCTGTTGTCAATTATAACCCAAATTTGCATTTCAGAAACTAACACGCAAGGAAATTCGCCCATGGCAGTTGCACTCTACTATAATTTAATTTGTCTTCCCCCATACAAAAAGCACTGCAATGCTATACGCGAGCAAAGTCTTTTTGCTCAGCTAACAATAGCTAATCTGCTGTCCTCCGCACTGAATTTTTGTTCAGATCAGAGCACTGCTCACAAATGCTGACGAGCAAAGGTGAAGGTTATTTCAGGGTGATGGAGCAAGTAAATAGTGGTGGAAGATCTGCAAACTACTGTTGTACAACCTATACTGTTCCCCCAAGTCACATGATACATACTGTTACTGTCTCTTAATATTACTTCTATTCTGCTTAATTCATTGCAGGATTATTACTTTTTCCAGAAGCCACAGAAATTGTGAGTTTGCCACCATATTTAGATGCTTGGGCCTTGCCATTTACACCTTGGAATTTGGGGATATACAATTAATTAGAATGTTGGTTTCAGGACTCAGAATTTGTCCTATGAAGTTGCATCTTAATTCCTTCAGGATGCTAGAGGTGCATATTTTAGATTTTAGGCATTTCTTATGCCAGTGTGGGCTTCCCACGGGGTCCCAGCCTCCTCTGGTCATCCACCAGCTCCAGCACTGGTCCTACACAGGCTGCAGCAGCTCTCTCCTCCACTGTGGACCTCCATGGGCTACAAGGGCACAGCTGCCTTACCATGGGCTGTCTGCACCATGCGCTGCAGTGGAATCTCTGCTCAGGTGCCAGGAGCACCTCGTGCCCCTCCTTCTTTGCTGGGCTTGGTGTAGGCTGGGCTGTTTCTCCCACATAATATCACTCCTCTCTCCCAGTTTCTGTAGTGCAGCAGTTTTACCACCTTCTTAAATACATTATCCCAGAGGTGCTCCTACCATCGCTGATGGGCTTGGCCCTGGCCAGTAGTAGGTACAGCTGGGACCCAGATGGGGTTGGCTCTGTCAGACATGGGGCAAGCTTCTCACAGAAGTCACCCCCTGAAGCTCCTCTGCAACCAAAACCTTGTCACTCAAATCCAATACCACTAAATGAGTGTCAAAACTGATCATTTGCTGTAGTTTTCAAAATTCAAATGTTTTTAGAGGATTGTTTACATAGAGTGTATGTCATATGGTCATGAGAATCTCATAGGTAGGCTATGTTAGGAAAGCTTGCCTCTCCATGTGAAAGTCAGAGTAAATGTCCACTATATGCTTAAGAAAACAGGACATTGTGATTTTTATATTCTCTGGTACATTAAAGACAGTTTCAAATAGCAGTTGTCAAAGAAAATTTATTCAATACAGTGGAGAAAAGAAAGTCTGTGCCTTAGCCTCGGCATTCACACTTAAGTATCAGTCTTTTTCTTCTGAGATTCTAATTCTCTATGCAAACTGATAAATTAAAGAGAAAACCTAATAAAAATCATTAATAAATATGGTCAATAGAACCAATCAAGAATAATTTCTCGTTTTAAGGATATGCTTCGTTTTAGAAAAATATCTGAACATCATGAAAGACTGTATTTAATTCCAAGATTTAGAAAGCTGATCTGTCCAAAATATTTCAGGGTTTCATCATTAAGTCATAACTAATTTTAATCTCAAGGAAGGATTGTTTCCTCAGTGCACTTTGCTGCAAATGTGATCAAATTAATAGGATGGAAGAAGGAGGTAATCTGTAGCTGAAAAATTATAACACAATTGAAGTACATCACTCAGGACCTCAGAATGTAATTTTTTATAAATCTTGGGAATAAATATATTTTATACAGTTGCTAATTTGTGTTTATAAAATGTGTTCACTCTAAAAGTAGAAAAAACTACTGTAACTGAAGGATATGCGTTGTTGCTCATTTTGCCAAGTTAGATATATGTACCAATTAAGGTTTTGTTCACCTTTTTGTTGGCTTGTTATGTTTTCTGCTGTTAAATCCAGCAGAGTTTTTCGAGCATACAGAAGAATGTGTTCAAAAGCTTGAAGCAATCTCTTTTAGGTAAATAATGTGAAAGTACAATAAGTAGTGTAATTCTCAGTGAATTTCATGTTGTCCTTTTCGTGATGAAGCAGCAAATATATAAACAAACAAGAGAGAAGAGGGAAAGGAACTGTAGGTTACAAAGGGAAAGAATAAAGAAGATGAGTTCTCCAGGCAAGAAACTTCAACAAAGAAACTTACATAAAAGTGGTTTGGGGAAGGTCGACAGTGGAAGAGGACAAAGAGCAATTCTACAGGGAATTCACTTTTATAGGCTATTTGATAAATTAATTGGTGTTATCTGTTTAAATAGAAGTTTATGCTACTTGTTAGAACCAAAAAACTGAAGAAATCAGACCTTCGACAAATAATGGTGGTGCCAAGCAGTAGGACAAGAAGCAATGGGCAGAAACTGATGCACAGAAAGTTTCACCTGAATATGAAGAACAACTTTCTTGCTGTATGTGTGACCATGCACTGGAACAGGTTGCCTAGAGGGGTTGTGGAGATATTGAAGAACAATCTGGACACTATCCTACTGAACCAGATGTCTCCACCAGTGGTCCCTTTCAACCTTACACATTCTATGATTCTGTCATTTAGGCCCTGCTCTCAATATGTAAAGCGACCAGTCTAGCTAAGCTTGCTGACACATCAAACAGTTCAGTTATATATGTAAAATTTTATTATGTGAAATTTTTTCTTGATACATTATGTTCCTGCCATTCCCATACTCTGCTGCTCCCTAGAGCATGTCTTGTGAGTATTCATTTGCTGTTCACACTCCATGACAAGAAAAATTGCTGGGATACTTGTATCAATTTGTAAGAATGGAAAAAAATATCCAGTAGGATTTTGACAAAGTGACTTTTAGTGAGCCTGGACTTTACTTACAAGATAATGGGTTATAGCAATAAATGATGCATTTTGTAAAAAAAACCCTGAAAATATTTTAATATGAATATTTCTATTGTTGTTTATCTTTTTGTTGTGTTTCATTTTGTGATGGCAAAGTGTACATTATAGCTGTTCTGTATCAAAGAAAAAGCTTATTTGCTTCAGATGTTCAACAAGATTTTTCTTCAAGTTTGAACTATTAGATGGAGAAAACATTCTCCATTTTTAGAAGCAGGGAAAGATTAGAATTATCTGTTTATAAGATATGGATCTGGCCTATATGTCTTATAGCACTACTGAAAATAGTGCATGCATTAATCTTTAGGGATCGTGAAGCTCTGATAACATGGAATGCACTAGTATAACCCCAACACTAACTAATAATCATCTTAATTAAGTTTTAAAATACCTTATAATAATATTTTAAAATGTTTACACGAAGGCAGTCACATGGAAGTAGGAACTCAATAGATGTATCTTTCTATAACCTCTGTCAGGCAAAACAATTCATCTTTAGTCAATGATTAGTTCCTCCCTTAGAAAGAACCTAACTCTCAGGTAAATAAGATGTATATTCAAAAACAAAAGACAAGTTTGTGTATTCTTTGACCATATTAATATTGCTCCTCCCTTGAGACATAAGCCCACTCAACAAACCTCACCCATTGCAAATTGAACTAGACTCTATATTCATCCTTGCAAATTGTGCAAAAGCTAATCTGCTATCGAGTTCTATGTCTGTAAGTATATATCATTATAATTTAGTTTTAAATATGCAAATATTAACAGGATCCTGATATTATTAATAATAACCCATAAATCTTTAATATAAGCATATTTCAAAAATAAAAATAAGAAAAAGTCAGTCCGGAAATGTAAATGGATTTCCAGTCGTAATGCACTTATTTACATTGGATTCTGTAAAAACTTTGGCAAATACCTTTAGAAATGACAATGCTTTTCACTTTATCCCATGCTCTTTGTTATGTCCATCCTTGGTAGTAAATACTCTTTAATAAATGTTATAAAATAAACCCTATTTAATAGAACACAGAATGATAACATTTCTAATGCATCATGCCTAAATTAGTTATAATTACTACTTGAAAAATATATTTTATGTGATATATATACCCTTTAGCATTGGAAGCAAACCATAAAGACAATATTTTTAATGCACATTTTGCTCTTGCTTAAAAGTGTTCTGATGATAATTGCAAATTATAACAAAGTAGTTTACTTAGAGTACGTTTTCCAAACTATCTTTCTAGAACTATCTTCTTTTAAGATGGTGTCTAAAGAACACATACACTGTGACATTTTGTGACCTAAAACCCATGATCAGACCCTTAAATATAGACATAGTAAATATCAGATGCCTGGCTATACGAAGTGAACAGTAAAGCAACAACAAAGGTCCTCAGGGTTTTGCGACCAGGGTGCTCTTGGACTGAAGGGACTTAATATAACACTTTTCACTTTCCAAGAGAGGTTTTTATCCCAAACCTATGGGCTATTTCTGGAGGAAGACAGAACAAGTAGATCTATTTCCGCAAAAAGAACTACTGTAGGTAAAAGGTATAAATCTTTTGGTAAGAGGAAAGCACATAGAAAGAATTTTAAGACCTGATAGGTTAATTGAGACATGGAGAAACCAGTCTGCTGCAATGTGTCTCTATTTCACATAGAAGACCCAAATAGCAGTAATAATGGCCTTCAAATTCTAGGAACAAAAAGTTGTGCTGTACAATGAAATTTAAACTTCAGAGCATTAAAATAATTTACACAAGTAGAATCAACAACAAGTTTATGAGCTTAAAAGTACAGAAAACAAAACTCTAGGGGACTTGGGAACTCAAAAATTTCAAAATTATTGGAATATAAACTATTTAGTTTGAATTTTTGGGATACATTGACACTGTCTAAACATATTATCTTTTTTTTTTTTTCCCTGAACACTGGGAATTGAATAAAGATGATGAGACTATCAGTTTTGAATTATGTTTACAGCATGCCCAGACATGATGAATATAAAATATTCTGCACATGAAAAAAGTACTTTGTTTCCAGCAGAAAAAGTGAATTGAAGGGGTACAGCAGCCTTCATAGCTCCAAGTATGTCAAGTCAAAGTCAACTAGGTAAATACAAGGCAAGTCCTGATAATACAGTAGGCCAGGTTTAGAGGTTAAGTACTCCATAGATCTTCAAGATTAACAACACTCAGTGGTTAAAAAAATCTATCCAAGCTGAAGCTTTCACTAAAATTACTTCCTTTTACACCTGCTTCCACTTCAAACTTCATTTAGTCAAGGCAGCCTCTACTGTTCCCCTCAAGTGCTCATCCTATTTCTGAGAATAGCTTTCAATACAAGGGAGAATGTTGTGAAATATTTGATTATAGGGATTCTCTACAGAAGGTTGAGTCTTCAAAATATAAGAATTTCTCATGGTTTAACCCCAGCTGGCAACTAAGTACCACACAGATACTCACTTACTCCACCCTACACCCCAAAAGAATTGGGAGGAGAATAAAAAGAACCCAACTAATATCCGTGGGTTGAGACAAAAGCTTAATTTTAATTAAGGGAAAAGTAAAAGAAATAGAAATCATAAAGGTCTTTGTAAAGGAATTTTTTTCCTTCCTTTCTGCATGTCAGAATTCTGGCCATACTGGTAAAATAAAAACTATGAGAGTATATATGCAATACATATATGGCAATATAAATAAATATATATATATATGCACATATGTCTATATATTTATAAAATTCTGTCAGATATCAAAAGAAAATATAAACTGTATTATAGATTGCGGTTAGTTGCAATATGTTATTAGCAGCATGTAATTTCAGCTGCACATTTTACAAACCAGATCTCATTTTCACCTTTGGATAAAGGCATTATCAGAAATGATTGCAGTATCTAATAAGTGTGCTCTAGAAATTTCATCCAGTAGCCCCTAAAGACCCTGCAGAACAAGGTAGATCATATTATGCAGTTTTATGGATGTAGTATAATATAGAGGAAGATAGTTTGCACAGTCAGTCTCTTTCTCAACTCCAGAAACATACTTTTCCCAACTGATCTCAGCCTAATGCATTGATAGGAATACTAGAAATTCAGATACTGACTTAAAATAACGTACTGAAAATTTTTCCATAACAATTTAAAGTTAGGTTAGAAAAAATAGATTAAAATATCTTCGCGTATTATTATTTAAACCTCCTGATTTTTCTAACTTATCATGGAGTAATTTTCCATTTTTTCATTAATTTCAACTATATATTTTAAATACATATATTTCTATGATAATTTAAACTTCATTGTTCATTTTCCTAAACCAGAGTTATTCAGTTACATTTGTCTTACATATCCTTCCCAAATAAAATGTGTTGACTTCTCAGCAATTTTAAACCAAAGAGTTGTTCACTTTGATGATTATAATTAGTCACCTAAGTATTTTAGACATTTTCAATGAAGTGGTATTTATCTTACGACTCTCTTTGAAGAAAAATCTTTAAATTGCATGTGATTAATCGAGATTCCCATTTTTACCAATACTACATCATAGAATAATATTGGGATAGATTTTGTAGTTTCTTAAACATATAATGGCTGTCCTTCTTTCCTGTGATGAAATTTGACCAAGGAGGTCACATGTTGCAGCATCATATCAGCAGTAGGGAGAAAATCTCCCTGGATATGACCCTAAAAGCAAAAACCCACCAGTGGTTTTATATGTAAATTCTTTTCATACAGGAAAAAAATTCACACAAACAAGGAAAATTCAGAATTTCATTTCCCCATGTAACTTTTAATTTTAATTTGTTTGCTTGTCAAATGCCTTTATGTTGAACAAGTCTACGTTCTTTTGGAAAAGTGTATAGTACTTTGAGTTTTGTAAGGCAAAATTCCAAGTTATTCACATAAAGATATTTTTTCATTTTCTTTACTCTGAATTGTGATCTTAAATAGTTGAAATAATAATAAATAATAATAATAAATTGTGTTAAATAATTTTTAAAATAAAATTTAAAAGTTTTTCTTGTGCTTTGTTAGCTTTTCTTTTTCCCTGAGCTGAAGAGTCAGTGAAGAGTCCGCTCCATGATATTGTCAAAATTTGAACCCTCAGCCTTCAAGAACCTATCTCTTGGTCTGTATCCCAAACACATAGAGAAAATTATTAAAAAAAGACAACATGCCCATACATTTGGACTACTAGATACCATTGTCCCTCTTGAGACATGGTCTGTCATTACCCAGCAAAGAAAATAATGAAGCGACTCTTCCATTTTAGATGCCACTTGGGTTTCTGGTGAAAGATCTATAACAGGAATACCTGTTCTGTTCTTTCATCACTTTATAGTTCCCAGTATTCCAGGGTGGTGGAGGGTGTGTCCACTGCCCCTGCTTTAGCAGCAATATAAGCCTCTGTTTAGACTGTTTGCATCGTCATCCTTCCAAAATTTCCCCAAAGAAAAAAAAGTCAACTTTGTAAAACAGTGACAGTTTGTACCCTGGGGAAAAAGGGAATGGAATTTTGCAGGCCAGTTAATTTAACTGTTTTGCAATACCATTACCTCAGCTGAATCTCAAAGATTGATACAAGCAATACTACTGTGCAGTTCCTTGTTAGTACAGAAAAGTATTTCAACTGGGAAGGATCAGGAAAGCAAAATGTAAGGATTTCAACATATTCTGACTGGGATATTCAAAACAACTTTTTAAAATTCTTTTGCAATGATTTATATGATATAAAAACATGGCTTCATTTGATTTAGAATGGTTATGAACTTCGGTCTATTATCACATTGCCGTATGTCCTTAAGGACTTGCAATTTCAAAGATTTTTCAGGTCACCTTATAGAAAATAAAAACAGAAAGTAAGCGTTATATTTTAAACTGTGTCACTGGATTGGATAAGATACAGATGAATGCATGTTTGAAAAGTGAACTAACAGTCTTATTGTCTGGACAGTTCCAATGATTAAAGAAAATACCAATTTTTTATACAGTATGCCAGCTGCAGATTACAGAAGTAATACTGTCATGCTTAACTGCAGTTATTAATCTGCCAGAGACAGCAATGTGGATATCAACAAACTGGAAATGTTTGGTCAGTTGTTGAACTTCGTGCACCAATTTACTGCCAAATTTTAGACAAACACGCTGTAAATTAATAGGGGCTTAAGATGAAAGTCAGAATATGGAGTTGAGAGCATGGAAAACTGAAATTTCAGATATCAGTCTCTGCAATGACAGTACTGGGATGTGGAAATGTTATTTATAAGGGGCAAGTCAAGTGTTCAAAATCTAGCTCTGGAATGGTGATTCTAGCTTAGACTAGCTTAAGCAAACAAAAATTAGAGTTATGATTTTAAGGCATTATTCTTTATCTAGGAAAACTTGCAGTCACAGAGAGAAGACTCATGACCGAAGGTCAAAAGCGGCAAATATTGCAGAGGAACACATGAGTAGAAATAGAGCAGTAAAACCACACCTGACTGTAATGAAGGTTAAATTTCATCTTTCTCTCCAGACAAATGATGGTATTTCACTTTCTTTGACTGATAAAAGTCACAAAAGGGTCAATTTTTCTATTATTAATGCATTTTGCCAAAGAGTGTAGAAAAATACATAGCAGATAAGATTTCTGGTTTTGGGAACTTTCCTGTACACTTTCCACCAGGTTAAAGCCTGTTCTGTTTTACTTTTTTTCTACTGAGTGTTTTAGAAAAGAAAACAGAAAAGAAATACTTTGGTCAAGAATTATGCACATACGAAATAAACCAGAAATAGAAAATAATTAAGTTAAGAGTGAGAAAAAATTTGGTACAGTTTCATAGATATCATATGTATCTATAATGAAATTGATCAGTCAAATACTGTAGATCACTGTGAGGTTCATCTCTTCTAAACAGCTTTTAAAATACTTCTTTAGAATTCAAATCTAATCCAAATCTTTTTCTGGCAACCACACAGTTTGTGAACCATGACTTACAATAACTGTTCTGGAAGATGCGCCAATACTTTCCATTCGCGGAATCTTGGATATAACCGGAAAAGAAATAGCTGCTGGTTTATCTGACAGGTTTTTCCAGGCGACACAGTTCAATCTGAAAAAATAGGTTTTAAAAATGAATAATCAAAAAAAGAAAAAAGAATTGGCAGAATTGACAAACAAGACTGTAAAGACTGCATGGAGGTAAAAGCCCAGAACATATATGAATTTACCCATCATATGAAATTATATTTTCTGTGATACTGTACAAGATATATAGTTGTAGATATATAGTTGTAAGCACTTAATTAAAAATTGACTTAAAGGAAAGCTGTAATTAAATTAATTTTTCACAGAGCTGCATACAATTTATTTGGTCCTGTATAGGAAAGAGAGGTTATTCCTCTATTATTCAGCCTTTTTCTTTAAGCAAGTAATTATTTTAAATCATCTATTTTAATAGTAAATTCATTGTGATATAAATACAAGACCTTGTTGAGCAGTGCTGCTTGTAGTCTATCATGAGTCAGACTGATGTAAACTAAAGCCACTTCTATTAATTAAGGAGGCATTTTAAAAATTGCAGGAGGCTGTCCATGGTTCATGGATAGAAATTAGGAGTATTAACTTCTAAAAAATATTTCCAAGATCTTTGACACCTTGAAAGTCATTCTGCATAGTGTAGTTTTATATACAAAATCATAATTCATGTTGCATAGCATTTCCTTACAGGATCTTTAATCCAACACATATTCTTTAAAAACTCCACAACATAGCACAGAAACAAAACAAAAACTGTGTGGAGATTCTATTAGAAAGGCAAATTCAGTCTCTATTTTCCTATTCTCACTCAGCAATTCGCAACAGACACAAGTATAAAGGCAGTATTAAATAGGTACATTCTCTGATTGTAATAAAGAACTTGTGTTTCAGCACATGACATCTGTGGCAGAATTTGTCATATCAGCATCTCATGCAAAAATAAAAATGGATTATTTCCCAGTTATATTGATTATATTATTGTGATTGATATGGGAGGGTATAGCATCATGATTTTTGGTCTTGCCTGAAAAGAATAGCTTTAGACAGCTCACTTTCCAGAGAATTCTTCATTTTCAGTTGGTGTGATATTGCACAGCCTATATTACGTGTCCTTAAGAAAGCTAGCATGAAGATTTATTTTCCATCATTTTTTTTATATTGACCACAGGCCATAGCTATGCTCATCATCAGTGCATTTCACGTTCACATCCCACAGGAGCTTCCTTCTCAAATGCACCAAGCCATTTATCTTCATTCTGTGGTTGAAATCTATTGTGAATCTCCTGTCTGTGTTCTTTAATGCAGCTTGACCAGGCTGGCTGTGACATAACTACTACATCAAATCAGGAAGATTTGGCATTTTGTTAAAATACAACTATATTGCATTTAGAATATGCAAAAAGAAGGGGGGAAAGTGGGAGGAAGTGGGGAAAAGCAGAAAGAGAGAAAAGGGGTTTTTTTAATGATTTATTGTGGAGTTTTAGTATTTTGAAAATTAACATTACTATTTTCCGACTCTCAGACTGATCTTAATGTTTCAACTGTTCAATTTTCTGTGATGTTTAAACCCACTTAAGTATGAAAGTAAAACTTACGGATTTTGCAAAGTTCTTGAGTCCATTTTGTAATTATCCCACTTATACAAATCCTCTGTAGTACATTTGATTTCAGTTAAGGTTAGCACATTTACACTTCTGTTACTGCCCACAGAATTTGTGTTTTCATATTTCTTTTCAGTTTCTTCCTACTGCTTCCACTTATTTCAAAGAATTAGCATATTTTTCCCGTTATAGAGGTAATTTGCACATATGAATAAGGAAAATGGAAGAGGATGCTTTTCTCTAATTTCTTTCACTTTGTTTATTAGCTGTATGTTACACTTGAAATATTTTCCTATCATATTACAGTAAATATTATTTGCTGTTTTTCTTTGTATTTCTTAGAAGACAAACCAGCTTATTACTCCTGTTCTCCTGTCTGACATCTGTATTAAGCTGACTTTTCTGAGTTCAGTCACACAACAGGATAATGACGTCCCACTGTGGGCCTAGGCCCATGTTTACACTCCAGTTATACAACATCATATCAAATTTATTGACTGATCAAAACCCCACCAGATATTTTGAAATATTATCACACAGAATTTACTGTCCCATCAGAAATGGCATGGTGTAAATACCAAAAATACTTTTTTTTCATTATGTGGTAGAAGAGTTTCCACAGATCCAAACTCTTTCATCCTTACTTATACTGTGCATTTTAAGACCTGCATACTTTCCATGCCATTCTGCAAACACTCATCACTGTTTCTTTAAGTCTAAAATTTAATACCCTGGACTACCTTTATTTTTCAATTTCATTTTTTCTGATTTAATGATCACTATGCCCACTGCAGTGCTTGAAAGAGCTATGGTATTTTGGCAGATAAATTTATTCGAAGTAGCTATATTCTCCCAAGCTTTAAGAATATAGTACATTATGTACAACAGAAAGGTATTTATATAAAATAAATGAAACATTTAACAAAAAAACTCACAACAAAACCAATTTTTATAAAGCACCAAACCCATGCACAGAGGGAAGAGATATGATCAAGATCTATAAAAGGTAGGAAAAGCAAAGGTTTTCATCTACACGTAGAAAAGTATTTATTCATAAAAATCATTTCAATGAGAAAGTAGTCTACAACCTCTTATTACAAAAGTGTTGTTATTTCACCCCAAGCTGCTGCTCATTCACTAGGCTACCAGTAGGATTGGTGAGAGCATTGGAAGGGTAAAAGCTGGGAAACTCGTGAATTGAGGTAAAAACATTTGATAGGAAATGCAAAGGTCACACACACACACACACAGAGAAGAGCAAAGGAAAACAAGGAATTAAGTCACTGCTTCCATGGGAAGGCAGGTGTTCAACCATCTCCGGGAAAACAGGGCCCCATCACATGTAATGTTTGCTTGGGAAGACAAACACCGTCATTCCAAACATCCTCCACTTCCTCCTTCTTCTCCCCACTTTATACACTGAGCATGATGCCATATGGTCTGGGATATCCCTTTGGTCACTTGGGGTCACCTGTCCCAGCTGTGTTTCCTCTCAGCCTCCCACGCACTCACAACTTACTCACCAGTGTGGCATTACAAAAAGCAGACAAAATCTTAGCTCTGTGTAAGCCTTGCTCAGCAATAACAAAAATATCTTTATGTTATCAACCCTGTGTTCCGTACAAATCCAAAACATAGCCTCATACCAGACACTGTAAAGAAAATTAACCCTATCCCAGCCAAAAAACAGCACACAGAGCTAATGAAAGCACTTTCATTCTGTAGCTCAATTATGAACACATTCTAGTTATTTTTCCTTTCTAATTATCTCTTTGGATCTGTGTGTCATAAATCTTATCTGATATGGTATAGTTTGCAAAATATAGCTACTTATTGTCTTCACAGGCAAATTAAGTTAAAAAGTCTGTCTGCAATTAATAAAAATAAATAAGGAATGAAGGAAACCAGAATTATGAAACTTAGCTAAATATTGCTTTCAACTCTCTGCCATAATCAGAAATATTTAAACAGAAAACAGCACTCTTTAAACAGCTATTGTTATAAACTCCTCTTTAATTCCAGCAAGTGCAAGCCAATAAAGAAGTGTTCTGAAGACAGTATTGGATAAAACAGTGAAATCTGTTTTCTCTCTGCAATGGTTGTCTAACCATTGAATATAAATCGAAACTAATCATGTAAACTACTTAGAGAGCAGGACTTGAGCATCCAATCTTCTCTTTGAATGATGTCAAAACTTCCCAAAGTCATACCAGGTACTAGACTCACAGAGTATATTGTTGTCTCTTTTATATAAAAAAATATGCAAATATCAGGATTGAGCCCTTAATCCTGCAACATTCTGACAAGTTCAGGGGAAATTCTGTCATCTTGAAGGTATTTAATAAGTCATGGAATAACACACTAGTTTTCTTCAGACTATAATAATGGTTTCTAATATTTTTTTTTTATTTTCCTGAAACAGAACAGGGACTAATCTAGTCTAAGATATTGTTTCAGTCTACTCTGTGAAGTTAGATACTATGAAAATATTCTCTCCTGTAAATAATGTCTAGCAAGGTATCCCTATTTGTGACAATCACTGCTGTAAAACAATACAGAAAATTTGTTTTCAAGTTTACTTAGAAACAAGCAATATATGTAGATAAAGAAATATTTTAAATCAAGTAAGCAATTCTCATTTTAATTGCACATTTTTTTTCTTGGAATTTAAGTAGATTTTGAATCTAATCCATCTAGATTGATAATATATTTCTTTCATATAGATGCATAACTACATTTTGTACACAATGTTAAGCAGTATCACTGAAATAAATATTTAATTTTTACAAGACCACCAAACAAAATACTTTAGATTTTTCATATTTAGACGTAATCTAATATTTTAGAAAGATACCTATAGGTTATATGTGAAAATTGTGTCTGTTCCAAACCCAGTGAACAGATTTAAAAAATTATCCATTCTTTCCAATGTTTCTCAGAAAAATAGCAACAAATGCAATTTATAAACATGAATTTTATAATTTTACGGGCTTTTTGAAAGAGCAATAGCTTAATCACTTAAATGTGAGACTGGACCAGATTCAATTGCATTAATTTTTTTTCTTAGTAAAATGCACAAAGACTTTCAAAATTATGAGGTAATATTAAAAACCTTTAAGGATTAAATTCAGGAATGCAGTTTGCCAGTTCATGCAATACAATAACTATGTGCAATGTTGTCATAATAAATCTAATAACATGGTAACACGGTTCTTCGCATTGTTGTCATTAATAATTAATACATATCAAAAATATCATTAAAAATTCTCTTTATAATTGTGTTGACAAACAGCTTAAAAATAAGAAATTTTCTTAAGCTGAAAAATCACCCATGTTTTAGACTGATACAGGATATTATCATTAACTTAATATCCCAAATGATGGCATAATAATGCTACTTTTCACATGCATTAAGTCTGAGTACACATGTGAGAGAAGCCTAATCATTTAAGTGACATGCATCAAATAATGATTCCAAAGACAGAGGTGTCTAAATGTGGCTTATAAATGTGACATACAAGCATTCCACTCATGCATAACAGTAAGCAGAGCAAAATACCAGATAGTCCCTTTTTGATTGTGTGGGTTTTTTGGGGGGTTTTGTTTTGGGGGTTTTTTGGGTTTTTAAAAATAATTTCAGGAATTCTGGTATAACATGCCATGTAGATTATTTGAACAAGTTAAAAGGGTGTGGTAAATACAAATGAAAACTTAAGCCACAGCAAATTATTTTATATGTAAAATATAGGAATTATATGTAGCTTAGCCCTTTGCAAATAATGTGTCCATAATTCTCATCCTTACTCTTCCTCAGTACTTTACCGAAAAATGCAGGTCTCCAGTTTCATACAACATCTCAGTTTAATGGACTGAACACTGCAAGTACTCCCCTTGGAAAATGTAAGTATAATTGCTTGTTATTTTAACGTTTATGAGTTGATAATTCATCAGCCACTGAATGAGTTGATAGATGCTCTGCACAATATTTTTGGTCTTCTATGCACTAATTAGGAGTAAGAAATCCTCCCCTAAAATACGGCTTTCAAAAGGCTTGAAAGGAGTAATTTTTGGAAGCAACATACAATCTATTTACTTGATGGACCTGAGTGGCTGTTTTACCAGTGCTTTTTCATGATTTAGCAGTGATATCTACATGATGATTCAGCTGTAATAATTGAACCATTCTTTGTAAATATTTCAGTCATATAGCAATATGTTGTTTCTAGAATGTTCCATTAGGTTGATTGTCTTCTGACAGCAGCAATCAGTAATACTCAGCATTATCTTTCAGATTAATAAATGCCTGCAGTTCTCTTGGTATTATAAAGGGCCATTTAAGTCCTATTTTTATGTGTTTCTAAACAGATTTTGGCCAAATCATTTTCAATTCAATCACTGATGCCTCACTCTAACAATATAAAACATTAAGAAAATCAGTCATGGTGCTTCTAGTTTAGGTGAAATTCTATCCTGATACAGGGGATTTTTGTTGGTCTAAAAAAATCCACAAAAGTAAAATGCATTTTGGTCAGCCATTAAACTTTGTTATTTTATGACTATTAGAGACCAGATTTCTGATATGTAGCCATAAACTTTACACCACCTCATTTTTTCAAAGTCATTTTACTCCCCTTAATAAAGTCTTATGAAGACTGAGAAACAGTTTTCTGCATGTACATTCTAATTTTGGAAAAAATACCTTCAAAAATATCTGATGAGTTTTGGAATAGATCCTCTACTCTCTACATATGCAAATAATAATTAAGATATATTAAAAAAAAAAGTTGTATATTTGACAAGTTAGATACATGACAATGTTGAAAAACGCTTCCTCTTTTATTTCTACAATGAGAACGGGTGTGTAATGATACATTTCAGGTGCTAGCGTTAATTGTCTGAGACTTCCATAGTCCAAAAACCATGCTAACAAAAAACATGAGATATTTCAATGATTCAACCATTCATTTGGAAAATTACCCAAAATTCTGAAAGGGAACCTATATTTTATGAAACTCTATTACTTAGAGCTTTTTCCTTTCCATTTTATTTGACCTGACAGTGGGCATAAGAATACCATAGGAAAATACTTGCTTTATTTTAGTCTCGTAAAATACCAGGCTAATTAGTCATTGGAAAAAAAGTCCGACCCACAACCATGGCACTATTAGCACCATGCTCTCGTCCACTGAGCTAATGTCAGTTGTTAATACCATACCTTAAAAAATAAAACCAACAGCAGGCAGTGTGGCTTCTGGTAACAGGGGCATTGATGTCCCCAGGTACAGCAAGTGATGATCTAGGGCCTGGGGCCAGCCAGGGGCAAGAGGAGATGGGACTGGAGACCAAGACCAACTTTCCTGAAATATTGCTGGGGGAAGGGATGGGTGGCTGGGCTGAAATAGAATCCTGGGCCATGAGCAGGGGTGGGGAGAAGCTCTGGGTGTGCTGGACAGGGACTGTAAGGTCCAGCTGTTCCCTCAAAGCCCTGGGCTGTTTTGTGTTATTTTGTACCTACAAGAACATTAGCCATTTAGCAAGAATAAATTAAATACATCATTTATGACCTTGTCTGTGTTGTCAAGTGGATTAAGTTATTGATGAATGCCTTTGATAAGAATCTTGAAAATAATATTATTTTTCTGTATGTTACTAGAATGTTATATATGATAATAAAGAAAAAAGTACTAAAATTCAATATTTCAAGATGTGCATAAATTAGAGCTGCACAGAAATACCACTTGTGCTGATGCTTATGCTACTATGTGTTTAGAATACTAAGTCTTAATTAGATGCATAACTAAAATATTTTAACTAATATAACTAAAATAATTTTAAAGTGATTAGTTGTGAATAATAGAAAAAAAAAGTGGAAAATTTTCAAAGCTCTAGGTTTACTACTAATTTTAGGAAATCTGTACAGACACTGTTGATGGATTACAGCAGATATATGTACTTCTTTCTTTTTCTCAGTGAAAAATAAGCAAATTTTAAAAACCTAGGGAAATGCCCTTGTTTTCCAAGAGAACAGACAGAATATTTTCAGGACAGAGCAAATGATGTATGAAGTTCTTTTGTCCTCCTACAGCTCAATACATCTATGACTGAGAAACACCCCAAAACTTTGATGATCAGGTTACCTTTGTCACTTCTACACTTTACAGAAAATCTGCACTTGTCCAGGTACTCTATGCAGACAGGCAAAACAAAAGCTTAACATACATATCTAGCACATTTCATAAACTGTTTTCTACAGTTTATAGAAGAAAATTTGAAGGAAAGGCCTATTAGAAAAAATAGTATTATTTATCTTTTATTCACAATTCTCCTTTAAGCAACCTCTGAAGAAAACCGTTTTATAAAATGAGGCAGAGTGGAGAAGTGAAGCTCACCTTTTTCTGTCAAACGCAAAACATAAAATTAAGTAATCTTGATTTTAATTTCCATAAGATGTAAAAATGAATGTACTACACTACATAGAAGATTAATCCAGCCCAACAATATCACTCCAACAACTTTGTCCAATATTTAAGGACTAAGAAAGAATATTGGGAGGAGGAAAGTGAAAACAATTTTTTTTTTTTTTTATGAGGATATTAACAAGTTCATAGCAAGGTCCTGCTCTGGAACCTCTTGAGCCAACAATATTTGTATTGATATTTCCATGCAATAACTCTGGCTGGATTGATATTCTATATTGTGTAGTTAGCAGGTTTTTCAATGTGAAGAATATGGATTCCGGAATTCTGTAATGACTTCATCATGCTACTCACAGTCTAACTCTGCGCTCTGTGGAGGGCTTCCTCTTTGAATCTGCAGCTTGCCAATGTCCTTGAAGAATTCTACATTTGAGGAGAAAGTGATCAATTCTAAGTGCTCAGTTTCTTAATGACATACATGGTCTTATGCTTATCATGTCTTCTCTCACTTTGAATACTGGAGAATGCTTTTAATTTAGCTGCTCCCTTACAGTGGCTCTGCCTTTAACTGTTTTAGCTCTTCCTCTCTGTACCTGACCCAGATGTGTTATATACATTGTGACTAACATATTCAAATTGAGGACACATAATATAGATTCTAAATCCTGTTTCAATATTTCTGATAGTTTCTTAACAGCTTTTGTCATTCATTTCTTCCCTGTACCTCTTTTTTTGAACATTATATGACAAGTTGATGTATTTTCACAGAATGCTCTTTGATTACTTCAGGGTATCATGAATGAATAATAATTGTCTGGTTAAAAACATTATCAGATGTATAAAAATAAGAATATTATATCCTCTGTACATTATTATTACATTCTTGTTGTGCTTAATTTTGTCAACATTTCATTTCTGAGCTCTTCCCCACTGCTAGGATTCTTCGCTCCTTCTTAGTCTACTGGGGTCCATACTTCATAACATTTTCACCAAACTCTGTCCATAGAAAAAATTTTGAATATCTATTTTAAAGTACTTTCATAGATTAAAAAATGCTATGTATTTTCTGTATGAGAGTCTTTGTCTGAGCAAGACTTTTGCAGGTGAAAACTGAGAATTACACAGAGCACAAAATTTCAGATTAAGGGAATGTTCCTTGGCTGAGCTTATTCTGTGAATCTAACCCATAACACTGTTTTTTGGAGTTTAAAACCAGATTTAAGCATTTGGGGGAATTTTGTTAAAAACTTAATTTTCTTAATGGCTCCTTTTTTCTTCTTTTTTTACTTGAAACATTTACATGGAATTTAATTTTTAGTTCAATCCATTTTTCTTATATTTTGTGAAAAAAAGCTTTAATCACTGTGGAGAGAAGTAGGAGTAAGAGATGCTAGAATAATCTAGTATACTTAAGTTACCTAAGGATTAGAATACCCGAAGGATTAGAATTCTTCATTAGTGTTTCAAGCTCAGGATACACTTCAGTCACTCATTTTTCATTTGAAGTAGAATACTCCCGTATGGGTCTTTGCACTGAGATATTAATGATCCAAGTGCCTGTTGTACCTTGCCTTGCAAGCTGCCTACTTGCACGTGCTTGCAAGTGCAGGCATAGTTAATTCTTATGGGAAATCCATTCCTTACTTACACAGACTAGATTATGAAGCCAAACGAACCTTACAAAGGAAAATTCTGGTTATAATCACTGAACAACATTCAAAACAATCTTTACAAAGAGCAAAACTCTGGGAACATATCCCCCTTTCCCTCTTCCCTCAGAAAATACATAGCCAAGTGGGAGGATGCACTCTCCAGAAAGGTAACCTGTGTGCCTGCAAAGTTGTACAACAAGCTTATCTTTTCAGGGGCATCTCTGGTAAATGTATTCCGACATTGTTGATCAGTACAAACTGTATGAATTAATATTAAAATATGAATTACTGCTGCACTGAATATGAATCAGCATATTTACTGAATTTGCTAAAAGAAGATTTGCTTGGATGAAGGTGTCTGATGAATTGAAAATGAAGCTTCTTCATTATAGCCCAGTGCATTGCAATTGGCTTATGCACCCCTGCAGAAATTCAGTTTATATTTCCCTGTGCCATTGCAGAATGAGAAAAAAACTCTTTTCCAAACTGTCATTTTATTAAAAGAATTATGTTGGAGACTCTCTAAGAAAAATATAATAACAATCTGCACTTTCTGTTCTCTGAAGTATTCATGAGTCTTTGTCAAGGGAGCCAGCTTTCTCATCCACATGCTGTTGCAGCTTGTTTTCTGTTTATTTGAAATCTTGTAGTGTCTTGAGCATCACCTGGGAAATCAAGGTCCATGTCAGATGTGTTGAAGCCCTGATGATAAAAGCTGATGATTGGATGTGACTTAGCTTGAACACAGTCAAAGGCTGTCTCAAGATAAACATCTGATGCTAAAAGACTTGGAAGATGAAACTGGTGATGTCCTTACTCTAATTTTGGGAAAGATAAAGCAGAGAATACATTGCAAAAAAAATTCATCTCTCAAAATCTCCATTACAGGGATGCAGAAGTACCACAAGAGATATGTGCATTCTCGGGAAGATATGCATTAATATTCATTGCAAAATCTTACACATGTCAAAAGATATCACGTCTTGGATAATAAAAGAGTAATTATTAAACACTTTTAGCAAAAGAAATAGATCTGACCAGGAAAAAAAAATAAAGAGGAAAGAGTAAAAAGACTTTCAAATATAAATTTATGCTGATTCCTTTTTTTAAAAAAAGAAAATGAAAGATGTTTGCATTTTTTTGGCCTTGCATCAAAGAAACAAGTATTAGTTTCAATACTAGAAATCATTTGAATGATGTCAAAAATTTGTAAAAAATCATCAGGGACATAACTAGAGCTTTGCAGTTTAATCGCCTGAGATCTTATCAGTTACCACCACTGACAGCGCAAAATTGTGTTTGTATCTTGCTGATTTTGACAAAGTCCATGTTAATCAAGCTAGAGAGTTTGTTCCAGGGTGAGTGACCGTCCTTGCAAGTTACAAAGAGCTGTATCAATGACCTTCTCATACATCTCCAGCACATGACCCTATTCTAGAGGGTTTCATAGAATTTTTTTTGGTGGTAATTACTTGCTTTCAAAGCTCAGATATTTTTAAATGTTATCTGACTTCCAGAACACTGTAGTGCAAAAATCAAACACTTGTTTTTATTGTTGTTGTGCTGTTGGATTTTCTTTAATAGTGTTCAGATATGTTAATATTTTCTGTAATTACCAATTGAAATTTAGGCAGTCTAAATTACAATGAGTGTCTCCTTTTGTGACAGAAACATATTTTTCTGGCTTGCCATTTTCTTCCTGGTCGCTTTTAATATATTGTTATGAATGGATGTGGGGGTTTAGATGAGTCCATGCCTATTGCCCAGGCCTCCGGCAGCAGGCAGTAGCTTTATTGAGGTGGCCAGCACCCCAAAACCCACTCTCATTCACAAGTTCTTTAATAATGGCTGATTTGGTCTATTATAGAATGAATTATTTATTTAATAGACACAAAACTAACAGACATAAGACTTAAAACAAACTACTACTACACAGGAATAAGGACAAAAAAAAAAAAAAAACCTAGTTAAATACCCGCGGGGTTAAAGGTACCATTAATTTTACAGACAGCGAAGAAATAATATCACTTAGGATCCAATGTTTCTTACCATCCAATTCCTGATGGAGCACACATCAAAATCCTTTTCCTCAATTCCCAGGAAAGTAACCATGGAATTTGCACCCAAACTCCAGAAAGAAGTCTCACATGCTTTGAGGCCATGTGGGTAGAAGGCTTCTGCCTCTGTGATAATTGTGTGGGCTTTTATAGACATGAGAACCACGTCTCTTGGTCAAGAATATTTATTTTCTTTTATCTCTTCCTACATTTTCTTTCCAGACTAAGATGTTGACTCTTAGCTGGGGACCTGAGCCCTTTTGGTGCCAGAGCTGACCCCATGCTGGGCCTGTGACCCGCCTGGGCTATCTCTTGCATGTGCACCAACCATCTGTGGAAGAGAGGAGGTAGACACGTCCTGCCACATATATGATGAAAAGATATAAAGTAGAAAAAGTTCAGGTAACATAAAGTCCTGTGGTAAAAAGAACGGAAAATTGCTGTGAGTTTTTTGTAAAAAATATCAGATAGCATTTTCTTCCATGTGTGTATTTTGAATTAAAAGACATAATTTTAGTTTATTATGTTCCTGAAATCAAATTTCCTCAATAGAAGAGGAAAAGAAAAAGAAACCAACTCACTTCATCAAGACTGAGTGAAAAGGAAACCTATTTAAAAACAAAAGTTCCAGCCTAAGAGTCTGACTTGAAAAGAGTAGGGCCCTTTACTGAACTGCTGACTTATTTTCAAGCAGGAAATTGTCCTTTCTGCTTAGAAAATATTCCATTCTGTTAGGAAATTATTATGGCCTGAGGCTAAGCAGTTCCTGAGTATTTAGAAAATGCATTATTAGATTAGCAAAGTGAATATTACACATCCTTTGTTTACTTATTTTTATCCAAAAAAACTATGTTACACCTTCACTTCACTAGAGACAACTAGCAGTAATATTTCAAAAACATTATGTTGGGGCAATCTGTAGAAATGTTTTATTTCTAAGACTATAAACTTTATTATTCTCTACTTAGGATGATCATCTTAACATGGTGAGTAATAGCCACAGTTTTCTTTCCAATTTGTTTGTGTGTCTCAAGTTTTCCCTCTGCTACCCCGTCCTGACACACTAAACAATTTACAGTTAGAATAGTTAATGTAGTGCAGTACTTTGTTAAATATCTAGCATTTTTTACTTCTTGAGGAAAATCCTCCATAATGGATTCCTTTTGTTATGTGTTAGTCTTTTCATTCACTGATTTTTGCTGATATAGACAACGTTATTCAACTGACCAGAAAGTGAACATGTTCTGAAGCATATGGTGCCACAATCATTGTTCATATTTCAAAAGCCTTCACATAGATGCATGCTGCTTCTTTTCATTAATGACTTCATCTAAATGCTTTCCTAATGCTGTCTTTCCATATTTAAATAACTCTAGTCTTCCACATGGAATTTCTACTGAGCCAAGCTTAACACTGTAGAAGAGATTTGAGGGTTTTAGCATACAAAACTCCCACATGATGACATTGTAATA
This sequence comes from Lycocorax pyrrhopterus obiensis, assembly GCA_014706295.1. Classification (NCBI taxonomy): domain Eukaryota; kingdom Metazoa; phylum Chordata; class Aves; order Passeriformes; family Paradisaeidae; genus Lycocorax; species Lycocorax pyrrhopterus. Next base: position 22,814,311 of record JACSVZ010000001.1, on the reverse strand, counting down.
TTTCCATGGGTTTAGAAATTGGTCTAAAATAGATTTTTGAGATGACTACCTAAATTCATGGAGATAAATGATAACTAAAGTTATGAAGACGTTTCAAGAAATGTTAGAATTTAGTTTACACACCTGAAGTTCTCTGAAATTTTAGATTAATTAGTATTTTATTTGAGCGATTAAATAGGAATGTATTGAATTGTATTTTATTCACGCTAAGAATATTTTGAAAAGAAGCCAAGTTCTGATAGAAAATCAAATTTTGAAGGTAGGGAGAAATTTCAGTATCACATTCTCATATATATTACCACATCTGAAAAAATAGCACCATTTTGGATAAAAATTTTGTTATATAATGACTGTCACTGTTTTAGTTCCAAATATAATTATTCATTAACATTTAATCGTATAAGCCTTCATACACTCTGAAATATGATAAAAGAAGATGAATAACCCTTTAATATGACCTTGAGCTGATAAAACCTCTGTTTCTGTGATAAACGCCAGTTTGCATTTATAGCATGGCTGCACTTTCAGTTGTCAGTAAAATAGTTTTATGAAAGTTCAAATGAAAAAAATGCAACATCTTGAAGACTTGCCTAATATTTCATTTATAGTAGGTAGAAGATACATAGCTGGAGCAGTTTTATATGTAAGTCATATATCATCCACATAAAAGCGTTGTTGGCTATTCATGTAACTATCAACATAAGAGGACATATCCAAGGTGAATTAGAAAATCTCTCTCGTCATACCAGTTTATACACTGTAGATGCTTCTTTCAGGAACTGACAGCCCTAGGGATGAGTTTGGCATTTAAGTATATTCATCAATTCATTTTTTAAGGTATTCAAGGGCATGAAATTGAGCTAGTAAAATGCAAATCCTAAGAAGTTTCTAATATGAAAGTATATATTATCTTTGCTGAAAATTTAAATATTTATTTTAGAGAGGAGAAAGGGAAAGAAAATGACTCTTTTTTTTTTAAATATCAGGATTCACTCAGTGAAGTGTGGCATCACTTCTCATTACAACCTTAATAATATCTAAAGTGGAATACATAGTTATTTATCACGGCTTTTGATGATAGACAGGCTTACAAAAAACTATAATATGTCCTTGTATCTCTCCAGTACAACACATACCTCGAAGAAAAAAAGAAGCTATTAACTCACCCTCTGAATTATTTAGGAAATAATTCTGTTGGCTGTTCATACAGTGAGTGGATAACTAAAAGTTACGTGGCTTCGATAACGACTACATTTCATCTCTGTAGGTAGAGCCACATCTTTTCACCAGAAAAAAAAAAAAAGTATTCTGAAATATCTCTATTTGAGGGTTGCGAAAGAAGGAGCGTCGCTACTTTATTGTGTGGCTTTAATTTTCACTTAAGAGTCTACAGTGGGAAGTGAATAGCAGTCTCCCGTGCTGCCATTTTCAGTATCTTAAGTCCCAGAAGAGAATTTCTTTCCTAAACAGAGAAAAGGAGCCAACTGGGTTTGCATTACCTAGCCATCAATTCCCAGTGGAAACCAGGGAATGAGAAAGGAAGTTTGCATGAATAGTATGGGGGAAAAAAGAAAAATGTTTAATGAGAGTTGAAACTGTGATCCTGTTCATTTCACTGCATGTGCAAGCACCCATCCTGGTGTAATGAACTACAGACTATTCCTTTTGAAGAGGTATAAATGTGTTTTTCAGGGTTGGAAAGCAAGTAAATTCAGGATATTAGGCGGTCTGTAAGTTTATCTGACACCTTGTTTAGAAAATGCTTCAAGAATTTACTTTCCGTAATATCGTGGTATAACCCCGGGTGGCAACTAAGTGGTGTCCAGCCGCCCACTCCCGCCCCCACCTCCCATTGTTTGCTAGAGCTCAAAGCTTAATCTTTGAATTGAGTACCTATTAATATTGAACATCTCAACCAACATATCTAAAAGTCAAACTGAATGTCTACAAACACATGCAAATACAGGGTCTACTGACTTATTTATGTTTTTGTGACTGAAATAGATGGATCTTCCTTTATCAGGAATACTGAGAAGCATTTTACTGCACAGGAATTCTAATTGTGTCTTTCAGCACAAACAAAGGCAGCAGAATTGGATTTAGAAGCTGGAAATCTAAAGGCTACCCCATGGAGAACTATTTTTAATTTACAGAAATCCTTGGACCCAGTTAGCTTAAAAATAAACACCTGCAAGAAGCTCATTGAATTTACTAGGAAAGTAACTAAATAGAATCCCTTCATCCTAGCATAATGAGCTCCATATCAGGTTACCCTAGTTTTATATGACAGTTCAATATATTAATTGCTTCGGTGTTTATTTATCCTTGTAGGGCACAGAGAAGAAAAAAAGATTTCCTTACCATGCAATTTCAAATTTACCAGGAAAATACCTCTTCCTAAAATTAACATATCAAATGCATGGTTTGGTTATTTAAAAAAAAAAAAATCTTGGAAAACTTTTGGTTTTGTATTATCCCTATGGAATTTTCCTACACATGAAATATTTGGGTATACGATTCTAAAACTCCATCACAAATCTATGCAAAAAAGCTATTGCATGCTATAGAACACCATAAACATTTCGTGCTTTGCAAACGGCTCTATTCTTTATCTGTAAAAACACTTAGTTTAATTTCTTATACATTTATCATATCTGTTTCAATTCAAAAGACACTAATTTGCATGTATGCAGAAAAATAATTGAAATTCCAGAAACTGGTCAATAAAAATTGTTTCATAAAAACAACAAGAACAAAAAAACCTGAAAAGGTTTTCTTTAAATGCAGGGGGGTTTTATGTAAAGTCAAAGGTAAAAAATTGCTATAAGAAATACATAGTCCTAGTAAAACTTCTTAAACCTAAAATAGGGACTAGAAGAATTACAAAGCATACAAGGGTGCAAAACACAGTTTAGTATCATTTAATGGGTGGCTCAGATGAGCACTTTTACACTTTTATTTTTTGTCACTTAATCCTTTCTTAGGGATTGCTGTAATCACATAAATGGCGAAGCACACTTGCATCCCAAATAAAAAAATACAGTGAAAATATAAAAAATCCTGAGTTTGAAGGGACCATAAGAATCATCAAAGTCCAGCTCCTGGTCCTGCACAGAATGACCCCCGTGCCAGAGACCCTTATTAAGGAAGACTAAAACTGGTGTCAATTTCTTTACCTATAGAGCGAACAAATCTGACCAAGTCCAAGAAATAGATATGCCATTCATATTTTGTTATTTTATTCTGAGTTTTAGAATGTTTCTGAAGGTAGTATTTACTTTTGCCTACTTAAATCTTTATTTAAATAAAAAATGCTGATTTCCCCTGAGGCCTTTATATTTTACAATGCTAATATAGACAACAGTGAAAAATTTCAGTTTAATATTTCATATTTTTCAATGCTAATATAGACCACAGTGAAAAATTTCAGTTTAATATTTCATTCTATCAAATTTCATTACAATACACTTCAAATTAACTGACCTATTTTTCCTGAAAACAAATGGAAAAAAGTTACTAAAAAATTCCATTTCAACATTTTCAGAAGATGGTAGTCCATTTCTAAAAAGCATTTAATTTTAGATATTTCTAGTTTAACTTAAATGTAAGAATTTGAGGGGTGGGGAGGGTTATTTATTGAAGTATAAAATCTTTTTTGTGTACAATCATGGTGTACAAAAGTCTTCTTCAAGTGTGTCTATAATCCCTGCAATACTGAAATTAAAATTTGGATCCTGTGAAACAAAGAGAAATTACCATTGTTATTTTTTAAGTGAAGAACTGATATATAGAGTGATTTCAGCAAAGTACTTCCATTAATTCCAGGTGTTCTGAATGATACCACTAGTAGCTAATTTCCCACATGATTTAAGAGTGTACATTCCAGCAAAACTTTCTTTCTGAGGGCTTCCACTTTTTCTGGTAATCAGGGTTCTGAGCTTCGACACAGGCACCTAAAATTGAGAAAAATGCCATTAACGACTGTGTGTAAAATGTCTGGGTTTTAGTCAATTAAAAGTTTTTATCCAATTAAAATGTGAATTGTCTATCATCTAGTAAGAATTTCATACCAGATGCAAAGATATTATCTAATAGTCCAAACTAGAATTCAACTGTCTTCATAAAGATATTCCCTTTTTTTCCCTTCCTAAAAATCCCACTCCTACAAATGTATAGATGATCCAACTCCTTTGGTGGCTGCCACTCCACTGCCAAACACAGCACTGAAATATTTGATTATAATTATCTCAATATTTCTGAAGCATCAGACCCCTGTAATTTACAAAATCTTCTAGCTCTTCAGACTTTTAACTGAGAAGTTCTGTATAGACTCTGATGTTTCTCTTTTATTCTTTTTTATGAACACTTGAATTCCCTTTATTGCTATAGCTATATTAATCCCTTCTACGATTACAGAACTTGAAACACATTTAAAAATTAGTCAGTTGAGTTTTCATCTATCTAAAAGTAAATAGAAAAAGTGTGGGACTTTAGGTATGTTCACGGGTAATCTTGATAATATGTTTAAGGAGTGAAATTATGAAAAGAAGCAGACAGCAGTCTTTCTCAGACTTCAAAATCCAAGCCTGGGCTATAAGTCTATGAGGTGATCTGGTGAAAGATGAGCCCCTATTTGGGCTGTGAAGATAGGGAAAGACTTTCCTCTTAAAGTGTAATGTTACTTCTCCCTGACTCTTTTAAATTCCATCTCTAACTGAAGGAGAATATTCTGCCAAGAATGGAAATATGTTGTCTTATTAGCAGAACCTAAATGTGTGGGACAAAATAAGTTGGGTGAATGTGACATAAAATTGTCAACTTTTACCTAACATTTATGAGTAAAATAAAATATATTCCCTGCCATTGGATAACGCCCCTTAGCAGAGGGATTTAAATCCTTAAATCTTCAAAAGATTTTTACTAAATAATGGATCTCTTGAATGGAGTATTTTCACTTAGCTGAAAGACGAAATCATCTTTAAAATTGTAAGGTTTTAACAGGGTTAAAAACAGAAGAGCTAAACCATATACAACATGTCACTATGACAAAAACAATTTTCTCAAAAGCAGTTATAAAGAATGAAATCTGCTGTTAAATTGCATAAACTTGTCATGCGCTATCACTTTAAAACACAGCTTGCATCTGAATTTGACATTAGGATGACATTGAAATTTATAGGCCAAAAAGGAACAGCTGTATCCATTAAAGCAAACAGGTACAGCCAAATTCTTTATACTGCAACTAAGAGGAAAAACACCCACTGGTGCTGTATATAGTAGATGGCTGTTTCTTTGAAGCTAATAAAGTGCAAAACTTTCTGTGTTGCTCTATAAAGCCTCACTGAGGCATTTGACAGTCATAAGAATTAGTGGCTGGATTTAAGGAACATGAAGCACTATTGAGAGAAAAATTCTGCCAAGTACTGAAGGAGTTCAAAAATAGCTTGATATGACTAATTATGCATAACTGAGTTTTGCTATGATTGCTATCTACTAAGTACTTGTTATAATATATGTGGCTGTGCTATACTGGGATTTTTTCAGAAGGCCTCAGTATATACAACCTCAAATTGATGAATAGTTTTGATATTTTCCAGGAGAATGATTGTAAAGTAGAAGTTATTCATGTCTTCATCAATCTCTGAGATCTAGTCGTATCAGCCATGTGCAAGACCTAAATTAAATAACTTTTAATGCAAGACCTGAATTAAATCTCAACTCCTATGTCATCCCTTAAAAACATGTGGCCCAGTCCCAGGTTCTGCTGAAGGTAGCTGAAGTCCAGGTTCTGCTGATAGCTGAAGGTGTACACAACTTAGTGGAGGCCCTGAGGTCAGTGTGCCTTACTTGAGCAAGAGCAAAGAGCAAAGGTATTGACATTGACAGACTTAGCAAGACACAGTCGTTTCTCTCATAAAATTGAAATCTGGCAGTTTCAAGATGGGGATTTAAAGCTGATCCTCTTTTTGAATAGGTAGTCTTCTACTGAGTCCAGGTGACCAATTTGGAAAGTTTGAAATTACAAGTCTTTCTATAAAAGACACTTTTCTAAGCAAATGACAGTGCGGGCAAGCTGTAATTCATTTCTGTCTCTGCTCTTCAGCTAAAAAACCCTTTCTATTCTAAAAAGTTCATATTAAAACTATCTAATAAATATAAAGTTTATTACTACTTACATTATTATATATGCCTTTGCTATTTCATATATGTATGTGTATAAATAGTGTATATGTATATAACTTGCATATATTAAATTTTTGTTACTCAAAGCTTTTTTGCCAAAATAGCTAATGTTTTCCAGAATTGGTGGGTTTCCTCTAGAGAGCTGTTGTTTCCATCTACATAGCAAAGAATTGAGTCACATAGTTAATATCCCTGTATGTATAGAGAAGCGGTAACCTGTGCTTGCACAATTATAATGAAGTCTGATGGTTTTAATTGGTCCTATCAATTTGCATAAAAATTTACTTAGCTTTCCTGTGGCCTTTTTCCCAGTTTGATCTATTCTAGTATCTTAATTTCAAGAGCATTTCTCCTTGCTTAAAATTCACATCTGACAACACCAATAAGCACTTTGAGCCACTCTTTTAATTCCTTTCATTTATCTTCAATAAACCGTAGGTAGACGCAGACACACACAAAAGGATGCTTCAAACACGGCCATCTCAGCTCCACAAATGAAATTTCTAAATAAAGCTTCCAGTCACCTAAACTGAATCCGAATAATTGAGGACACCATTCAGTCTCTTAGTAATAATTTTCTGCTTAGCTGAATAATTTTTTGTGACTCCAGGATTATAGAAACTTGCAAAAGCCAAAATAACACGTGCAACTAACCCAGAGAGCCTACGTGTTCATCCTAATGTACCCCATGACTCAATAATTACAGTTCAGGGATGAGCACAATAAACAGAAGCTTCTTAAATCTTAAACTACCAACTCATCAAAGCCCAGCTGTCCTTGAAGCAATGGAGTTTTACAAGGTTAACAAATTCACAAACACTAGGGAAATATCTATGTTTTTTGATTTTGTCCATTTATAAAAGAGTAGTGAGATCAAAAATCTCTTCAATTCTTAATTAAGTAATCTGACCCTGCAAGGCTTCCTGACTGTCCAGACTTCTTGTATGAATCAATTTTCTCTTCTAACAGCTCTTTAACTGGTTCTGTGCAATGTTCTTAGTGTTGACTGGAGCACTGCTAAAAGAAATGGAAAAAGCCTGAAGTCCTAATTAACACATTTTCAGGAAGGATTTACTACTCAGCTTTGATGTTTCTTAGACAGAGAAAAATTAAAAAAAAAACCAAAACAAAACCAAACAAATAAACAAACAAACAAAAAAAACCCCAAACCAAACAAACCAAAACCAAAACCCCAAACAAAAAAACCCCATGAACTAAAAACAAACAACACAGATGCTTTCATGCCTAGGGTACCATGGTAGGAAGTTTTATTCATATCCAGCTGCTGTTACCACTCTCCTGTACCATCCTTTTGATATAGATGGATTCTCTCTCACCAGAAAAAGAGTAGGACATGCCACACAACCCACTGAGTCTTCTACTGCTCTGATCTACTTTTCTTTTTTGGATAAGCTTTTGCAGTTAATCCTAAAACAAAATCCAAAAATAAAGGTTTCTTTAAATACAGTCCTGTGTGGCTTTGAAATACAAAAAGAGTCTCAGTTCATCCATGTTAGAAAATGCTTTTCTCCTTGTCTCTTTTTCAAAAACGTCTTCCACTTGTTTTCAAGCTGGCTCCTCTCCTATGAGGTACCAATAGTGATGGGTTTGGTTTATTGTCTGGTCCCAGTCAGGGTGACCCAGGCAAGGCTTTGTTAGTGACTCCAGGCAGCCTGGAAACACAAACCTGGAATCTGCAGCCCTTGCCCCTCCAACAGCCCTCCTACTTGTTTACCTCCTTTCCTCTGTCCTATTGTCCTTCCAGATAAACATCCAGTGTTTGGGGTTTTTTTTATCTGCAAGGATGCATTACTGGCTCATATTCAACTTGGTGTACAGCAGGACTGCCAGGCCCTCTTCTGCAAAGCTGTTTTACAGCTAGTAAGAGCCCAGCATGGATAGGCACATAGAGCTATTCCTTCTCAGATGCAGGACTAGCACATTCCTCTTGATGAACTTTCTGAGATGCCTGCTTGCCCATTTCCCCAAGCTGGAAAGGTGCCTCCAAACGGTGGTATAACCCATTTTCATACCACTATGTAGGCAGTCTCAGCCTTGCACAATGTTACTGATATAGTTGCCTAGGCACTGCCTTCCATGCAAGATTCCCCTGGGCTCCTCTCCATTTTTCTGTGGGGTCTCTCTGTTATGTCTCTCATAACTTGTCTCTGGACCTGTGAGATCCAGGTCTCCCTGATGGTGCTACCTGCAACATTCATCACTTTGTTATTCAGTTGTTATTCAGGATAAGTATGGTCAGCATTATTTCTGTTCTCAGCTGTCTTTTCCAACATCTTCTTCAGTTGTCTAAACATCATTCCAAAGCCTAGTCAACAGAGTAGTTGCTTGTAGTTCTAACATTACACCTCTTTGAAAATGCATGCAACCCACATTTTCAAATCCCATGATTTATGTACTGCAGCTCCAGATAACGTCACACAGCATTTTAAGTTTTTATATACTTAATCATCTGATTGTGACAGAAGAAAAAATGGTTCTGATTTCAGTATTGAAGATTTCCATACATTACATGGTTAAAAGAAAGAAATTATAAGAGTGCAGAGGACATTCTGTTCTGTTCTGTTCTGTTCAAAGCTATCTCATAGAATACCAAATGAAGTGTACTCAAATGATCGATAAAATATGCAAATTATTGTGATGGAGTATGTTGTTTTTACTTTAACACAGTATCATTTATTTTCTAAACACAATCTTGTTATTGATTAGATGTGGAATTTATTCTACTCTTTTAAATTTAAATTATGTCAGAAAAGAACCAGTGACTTATAAGAAAACATGTTGGATTTTTAAAATTAATCTTAAACATTTGTCCCTTCTGGAAGCAACCCGCTACTAGCAGTATACAGAGAATGATTTGAATGCCAATTACATAGCATTTCCTGCAAAATAATATGCTGAAGGCAAATCAACATTTAGATCACATTATCTGCAATGTAAATGAGAAAGAAAAAAATATAGTCAAGTATGGTGAGCAATGTATTAAGTTTTCAAGATCTTTTTCATTTTTTATTAATTAATTTATTTATACCACTGAGTCAGGAAACTCTGCTTCAAAGGGACAAACCGTTGGATATAAAAATCTGTTTAAAATGAATGATTTTGCATCCACAGTGATTTTAAGTATATGATATATTACACAGTTGGATCAAATGCATATTTAGTCACTATCGACATCTCTAAAATATCCAAGAAAATCAGCTCCACGACACTTTTTTCTATTCTGATACCTTTTAATAGCTTGTTAATTTTCTCTGTGGAGGCAGAAGTCTGTTGCCCTTCTCTGGACACACTCCAGTACCTCAATATCTTCTTGTAGAGAGTGGTCCAGAATTGAACACAGCACTCAAGGTGATGCCTTAGGTTTTACATTTCATATTTTTCAAATCCTGTACTGCCTAGTGTGTAACTCTGAAGTTTCTTGTAGCCTGTTAATTTCTGCTCTCTCGTGCTAGGTAGACATAACAAAGCCTCTCCAGGCTTTGTCTTCAAGGACACCCAGACCGTCCTAGGTCCAAAAAGTATAAACCAAAAGCCTTTGAGAAGAGGGCAAGCTGAGGGGAAATTACATCATTAACTGAAGCTTTAATTGGAGAATTAACCCTGATATGCAAATGAACCAAACCTATAAAAATGTGAAGAACTCGTGACCTGTGGTCCATCTTGGGGTCTGTCTCGGCAGTAGCCTCTGGCTCCCCAGGGTGTACTTTCGAAGGCCTTTCAAATAAATACCTACCTTTATTCCCTTACTCCTGTCTAGTCTCTGTTTTAGGTGGCCTCTCAAGGCATCAAAGGTATGGCCTTGACAGTGCTAAGGACAAGGGGACAATCACTGCCCTGGTCCTGCTGGCCGCACTATTTCTCATACAAGCCAGGAGGCCATTGGCTTTCTTGGCCACCTGGGCTTATGCTGGATCATGTTCAGCCAGCTGCCAACAAGCATAGCAGAGCCTTTTCCTCTAAGTGGCTTTCCAGACACTCTGCCCCCAGCCTGTAGTGGGTTCATGGGTTGTTGTGCCCCAAGTGCAGGACCTGGCACTGCACCATATTGAACCTCTGCAATTGGCTTCAGTCCACTGATCCAGATTGTCCAGATCCCCTTGCAGAGTCTTCCTTCCCTCCTGCAGATAAATACTCTTATCCTGTAAGAGACTGGAGAAAATGGTTACTGGCTCAAAACAAGTGAAATATGTGGGAGGGAAGAGGGGACACACATGCACACACGCACAGACACACACACTTCTGTCATTTTGAGCCAGTAATCATTTTCTCCAGTCTCTCACTTGCTGTTGGCAGCAAACTTACTGAGGGGGCACTCGATCCCCTCATCCAGATAATTTATAAAGATGTTAAACAGGACTGACCTCAATACTGAGCCCTGGAGGGCAACACTCAAGACTGGCTGCCAGCTGGATGTAAGTCCATTCAGCACCACTCTCTGGGTCCAGTCATCCAGACATTCTTTTACCCAGAAAAGAGTGCACCCATCCAAGCCATGAGCAGCCAGTTTCTCCACGAGAGTGCTGTAGAGAAGGTGTCAAATGCTTTACTGAAGTCCAGACACGCAACATGAACAGATTTTCCCTCCATCCACCGAGGGTGCCATCTTGTCATAGAAGAATATCAGGTTCATAAATAGTGTCTATGAATTTGACTTGATAATTTTCAATGGCCTTTTTGGATTTTACAAATAGTTTTTTTCTTTCACTTTACTCCTTTGTTGATTTTGCATTCCTAAAATGCACATGCCAGTTTCATATCATTCTTCTCACTTGCTAGACGCATCAGTTGAATGAAAATTTATACAGGAGTTGCAGTTTACCATTGTATTCACTGCTGACCATTTCTTCTACGTGGTGTTGTAACATACGTTCACTATCTGCATGTCCACTTCTGTGACAACCATTCAAGCTGTTAGGAAGCAATGGATAATCTGTGTGTGAATTTCTGATGACAAGCAGCTGATAATTAATTCTCTTCGGTTTTGGTTTTTTCCCACCTGACCTTAGAGTGGGATGTTTACTCAAATATTTAATGTTGCAAAGACTGTGGCAACATCCTATTATATTTTCCTCTGAATAGCTCAACCCAATCCTCTTTTTCTCAGTTATTGGCAACAGTCTGACAAGTCTTAAAGAAAAATGAAAGGGTGTCCATAATATTGTGAATTTGTTGCCAGGACTTATTGTACTATTAGCAAGCTGGTAACAAAAAACTGGCTTAACATCTAGGAATCTGCCATTTTTATCATATACAATAAAGTAGGTCTTTCCTGCTGGGCTTTAGTGGTAGGAAGACTACTACAAACTAGGACCTCATTGTTTGATACATCTTTCATCCAAACTTACATAATTCCCCCAGAGATAGGGATAATGGAATTATTGAAGCCACTGATTGTAGTAACTGTTGAGATTCTAATCTTTCAACCCGAAGGAAGAAAAAAAAAATTGATGTCACAATAATTCTTATTAAAGCCTGAATATTTCTTTTAATATGACCGACACTAAAAGAGAAGTTTTCGAAATGAGAAGATACCACCATCTGGTGTTAAAGTCTAAAGAATGCTGCCAAGTTATATAAACTTGAGACCCCTTCTTTATTTGGCTTCATCAGCTGTCAGAAGGAAAAAACTAAATTGTCCTTAGCAGACTGCAACATTAATTGGTTTTCTCTGGGTGGAGACAGCAAGAGGCAAATTACTTCATTAAAAACTGTGCAAACAACTAACATTTAAATCTTGACGAAAATTGTGTGTTTCTATTTATGTCTTGGTTTTATGTTTCATTTGGGGAAGGGGGTGTTCTTGTTTGGTTGGTTGGTTTTTCGTTTGGGTTTTTTTATTGTTTTCATTGAAATCCTTTCATTAGAATGCACGGTTTTGGCCCAGTAAGGCTTTACACACTGTTTTCTTGCCTGGAAGGCCTGGACTTCTGCTACTGTAATAGAAAGACAGGAAGAAAACTCAGATACACTACATGTCCTATGGGAAAAACTGAGAAAGTACCTGTTTTCAGAAGCTTAGTCATGGCTCAAATAATTTAATTGACATACATTTAGGTGAGACATCAAAGTAATTAGGGTGATTTACTCAATAATGGGTTCACAGTTAACTACTTTAAGCAAAACTTAAGCCATGAGTTTTGCAGGGAATTATGCTACTACTCCAAATTCATATCAACAGACTCCTCAAACTCAGAAATAAAACAAAAATAATTAAGAAAAGGAGAGACGTTTTATGATACATAACTTTTCCTTTTTGTAGTATAAATTAGGTATTAGATTTAGAGACAAAGGAGTTCATCCATATAATACCCTTACTCCTATGGAGTTTTAAATATGTAAAAGAGTTCTAACCTACTAAGAAAGGAAAAATAAAACCCTTAATTTATCAAGGCAGTGAAACACTGTGACGATGTACAAGGAAACAACTTTAGAATGTATTGGTCCTCCTAGCACCATAAAATTACAAACTCCCCTGTTTCTTCAAAGGAAAGCTGATTATCTCTTGCTTTATGCTCAACATGGTACGTATCTTAGGAAAAACAATACATTTAAGCAGTGGCCTTCTACTCTCTGTACTCGATTCATCTGCATGGAAACGTGCAGAAAGAAACTCAGTCAAGACCAAAAAAATCAGCTTATGGTTGTACCAGCAAAATATTCTATATGTGAGTATTGATAAACAACATATTTAGTTACTTCTTCAGAACTATTTATGTTTCTTCTAACAACTCTGTTTGGTTTTATTCTTTTACTTTATTCACTTAGATCAAATTAGAGAAAAAATATTTTTAAGTGAGACAAAGAAGAATAGTATCATCAAGTAGAGCATAGAGGAACACAATGTAAGATTTTTAAGGTTACATTAACCCTAGGGAATGGTCTGAGGTTGTATCAGGGTAGATTTAGGTTGGGTATTAGAAAAAGGGTCTTCACCCAGAGGGTGTTTGAGCACTGGAACAAGGTCCCCAGAGAAGAGGTCAGCGCACCAGCCTGTCAAAGTTCAAGAAGTGTTTGGACAATACTGTAGGGCACGTGGTGTGATTCTTGGGAATGGTCCAGTGCAGTGCTGGACTCAATGATCCTTCTGGGTCCCTTCCAACTCAGCATATTCTGTGATTCTATGATTAACTACTCTAAAAACAATAGCTATTGTAGATGGAACTAGACATTGATCTCACAATAACTTTCCAAGAAAAACTAATCTCAGATTGATTTTAGTTATTTCTGTTGACATTTTTTTCTACAGATGTTTGCTAACAAATGAGACCAAACATGATCAGATCAGAAAGCATTACAAATACATGTACATATGAAAAACAGCAGTGAGCAAATTTCAGTTACTGCTATTAATGTTTGACTGTGACTTAGTCATTAAAAATTTCTTATGGTCTTCAGTTTCTAATGGGATTGGTTTACTTAGTGGCACGGAATACGTAATTAAAATGTAACTATTTAAAAGTAGTTCCAAGATTAATTCAGACTTTATATATTTCACATTGCATGGAAATGGATAATAGGTGGTATACCCATTGACAGTGAGAATCAATATCTAATTACCTACAGCACACTCCAGCAAGTCAGTATAGATGAGAACCTGAAGCATTTATTTCTAAGAAAATCCCAAGGGTAGATTCAATAATGTTCTAAAAATTACTTCTGAATGTCATTTGCATACTTATTTTATAAAGGTTTCCTTTCTTTATCCTGGTAATATTTTTGTTAGTTTTCCTTGATGACTTTTTTCTGAAAGTTGCACTTGCAATAATCACAACTGTTTTCTCTGAAATCAGACTATTGAGATGTAAAAAAATGTAAAGTCATCAAAATTTGTATTTTGCACACTGACTAATTTGCATAAGAATTAACTAAAGAGAAAACCACCCATGCAACACTACTATTGGTATACTTTCTTGCATGTTACAACACATGCTCAAGTCACCAAAGGGATGCAACTGATACGGTAACAGGAGAGCAGGACTTGATGCTGACAAATCTCTGACACAATTCCAAGTTCTCTAGAGATCTTCTTAACTTGTGCTACATTAAGTTGCAATTTTTGTGAGAATGTTTTTTTTTTATTTTGTGAAATACCCTTTTCTTTGGAAAAAAAACCAGAATGTCTAACATTTTCTAACATTTCTAACATTTTAGTTTAAAAACTTGATATTACACTTCCGGAACATGGAGGATATTGTCAGTTTTGCTCTTTTACTCTCAGGTATTGCAGGAAGCCATGGCTCTCCCCTGATTCTGCAGCCAAATTGTCTTTGTGGTAACTAAACAGTGAGAGGAAAAGAACTTGGGTAGCCAACCCCTAGCAGTGGTCCAGGAAACTGATAAAAATATCACAGACACAGCAATGGGAAAAAACCCACAAAATTACTGTTGTGGTTTAGGAACAACACTCCCTCTCCCTGTCTCCCACTCCCTCATGTGAGAGAAACAAAAGGCAGAGATTATGGGTTGGGATAAGAACAATTTACTCGTAACAACGAGACGAGAAAACAAACAGTAACAGCAACAATATCAATAACAAAAGTATACAAAAATAGGGTGATTTACATACAAAAATTGCTCACAGAGCCTGAACTGACATAGCACAACCATGAGACAATAAACAAAATGGTGAACAGACCCTTCATAGTGACACTTTTCTTACGAAAGCCATGGCCCCCTCCTTCCCAGAAGTGAGAATCCCTTATTTCTCCCCCCAGTAGATGGTATAGAATAACAACTCAGGCATGTCCACAGGGCTCCAGGCTTCACACCCTCATGGCTACTGAGAAAAAGGAACTCTGTCTTGGCTGAAAACCAGGACAGTTATAAAAAATATTTTTTTTTAACTGAATTATATTGTGATGTTCATCTCTGCAAACTGCCCTCTTTGAGAAGAAGCAAACAAAAGAAAAGGAAAATTGCTTCTCATTAAATTAGGTCAATTAATCTCTTTTTGAACAACAGAAAAATATTTAAAATAAAACAAAAAAGGAAAAGATAGATTAGGGTTTTTTTTCTGAATACAAATCTGTATCTCTTAAGAAAGAAATGCCAGTTTCAGCAGAAATGGCAAATACTGGAGTTCTCTCTTGTAGTGTTCCCTTGTTTTATTTGTGTGATTTCCCATCTGGTATTCAATTATGATAAAATATAAAGTCTACTTCTGTCACTGTGAATTTAGATTAAATGAATGTAAGTGCTTTAAAAAATAAAATGAATGCATAACGTCAGAGTATTGGTTCATTCTAAGACTATTCTTTCTAAGACTTCTAAACTATACATAATTGTGGTCATACATTCTTTTTTTCCTGCTCAGTACTCTGTTCCTGTCATTCCTAGCTGTATGAAAACCCTGCAATTAGTCTACTTGTTATAAACTGTGTGGATTTAAGTCTGTGTCTTTTTAATTTGATTGAAAGGTGTTCTTTTACAGCAGGTTAATTTAATCAAAAAGAAGTGCAAAGAAAATTTCTCCTTCCTGCACTGTTATCTCACTTAAGAAATATTTATCTCTTGATTGCTTAGAATTGAATTAATCTAATGGGTCAATGCAATTGGGATGATGGTGTAATCATACACTGGAAAGAACTTGCCAGTAACGTGAATTCAATGCCCAGGTATAAAAACAATTAAAATAACCAAACAAAACTACAAAAACCCAAACACATGCCATATTTCTGCTGAAAATTCTAGGTAGGACTCTGACTATAATAACTGCAGCTTGTTCTGTGTGAAGACTTTTAAAATCATTTATAAAAACCAAAGAAAAGCTCAAGCAAGATGATTATGCAGCAAAAGAATCATGTAAATGACTGCAATCTTTTTGCAAATCTATGTTGCAAAAAAACAACCAACCAAAAAAAAATCCTTAAAAAATATAATGTATTTGAACTTCTATGAAACTTAATTTCAGTTAATTAAGTGAAAGTTACATTACAGAAAAAAACTATTTTCATCTATTTTATGTTCTAAAATTAATTCTATGTTTGAAAAGTTTCATTATTAATATACTTCTCATTCTCACAGAAGTCACTGTCTTTGGTCAGTTCAGGTCATCTGTCCTGCCCATGTTCCCTTCTGGGTTTTTCAGCAGTTCTGCATGGGCAGAACACGGGAAACTGAGAAGTCCTTGATTTGGGGTAAGCACTGTTCAGCAACAGCCAAGATATTGTCATTATCTCGTTATTAAAGTTCGTCGAAATGCCTGAATTAAGGTGCAAGCAAGACCATATGCCAGTGACAATAGTATGGGTCTTATTTGATAGTAAATATGAGAGAAGGAGAAAAAGAGAAAGAAAGAAATAAAAAATAGGTGGGGCGGGACAGAAAGAGGGTGACAGGGACAGAAAAAGGAAAATACCACCATTCCGTGGATCCCAATGATGTTCTGTTGATCCTGTCCAGCTGGTCTTCTTGGTGGTGAAGTATGGATGCTGAAAAAGCTCCAGCAGAGAATTTCTTCAGCTCTCTGCAGCATTTTTGTGAGCGTTCTGTCTTTCCCATGCAAGTAACTCAAAATAATGTTACAGTTTTGTAAACTTCTTGCAGCTGCAGGTTGTTTTGCAAAATTGTTATGGTTCTAACTAGAAAAACATTCAGAGATGGGTGTCTTAGAACTTGACCAATCGCCTTAAGGGGTGGATGGCAAAAAAACAATTACCTTATGCCATTTAATACACTTTGCGAACTAACACACAAAAGCCTTCTGAGAGATCATTAAAGCGCTTCCATTTATCCCTGAGCCTGGACTTTGTGTCATTTCTCTAGTCGTCTGTGGGGAAAACAGCGACAGTGAAGATCCCCCCCAGAAAGCATGGAATTCGATGGGTTAATATAGCTCAGGCTAGGTAGGAAAACCCAGGCATCTCCCTGAGGGGGAGGAGTTTGCCATTGTCTCTTAAAACAGACTCCAGGTTTGTTGCATCACATGCAGTCCTGTGGTGCAAGGCTTCAGGAATGGCTCTGGGGGGCACTTTGGGGCGTTCTTTGATGGATTATGACACCCCCTCAGCTGCCTCTCATGAGAATGTCCCGTGGATGTGGGGTTGGGCGTTCTGCAGCTGGGCCAGTTTGTGTAAGGGAGGATGGGTGTACACTGCCTCTAACCAGAGCTTACACCCCAAACCTCCTCTCCCTCCTGCCTCATTTTGGGGGGAAGGGGAGGAGAATCTCTGCCTGTGGTATCCCCCGGCCCAAACTCAGCCAGGGAAGAATCTCTGCTGCGTTTGGCTTTCTTGTGGATGTATTCCTCTCCTTCCTCCTTGTTTGTTTTTTCCTCGGCCTGAGATGATTAAAGAATGGGTTTTCCCTTTATCTAATCTTAGTGGTTTAACTTACAGTCCAAAGCCCCAGTCAGGTATCCTCACGGAGGCTTCTTCGGTTGTAGCTTCTTTATGCAGTTGTTGTTATAACAAGCAAAACTTTATAACAACGTTTGAGGCATGAACTATTTCAGTCTCTGACAGACATCAACATTATCAACGTTATCAACATTATTCTCAGCTTAAATCTAAAAACACAGCACTGTACCAGCTACTAAGAAGAAAATTAACTCCGTCAAAGGCAAAACCACTACAGGTGTCCACAAAATCCAGAATGGAAGCACAAGGATCAAGCTAATACAAATTTGTATTAAATAGACCTTCCAATTTTTTAGTTGCATTTATCAACAGAGACATCCTGGTTTATATACTTATGATACAAAAAAGAAAAAGAAGAAATAACAACAAAAAAAGAACTGTGTCTTTAGCTGCTGTGTAGACTGAGCTTCATTTATGCCTCAGGGGTACCAATCTGTTGGCAAGGACAAGTAGGAATACCAATGCTCCTTTCTTTCTGAATCCCCACAATTTAGGAAAATACAAATCTTTGCCAAGGAGGAGCATGCAGGAGCTTTGCCAATGCAAGGTGTTCCAGAGATGCAGTTAATGAGCTCATCGTCTACATATTGGCTACATGCTGTCAGGAACAGCTCTGATGTCTCTTTGGGCAGCAAAACCAGGATATAATCCTTATGGGGAAATCCTCATAGCAAATTGCTTGAACAGCTATAACCACAATGTTCTTCATGTGGTTTCTGCCACCAGAGCCCTTAAGCTCAAAATAACTCTGGCTTCCACTAATAGAAATGATCTGGTGATCTATTTTTGTATAACATATTCCCAGTTATGGATTTTAGACAAAGATTTATTTATTATTTTCTTAGTCAGGAACTAGTTTGTTTCAAAATTAAGAAATAACCACATTAATTTTATTGTTCTCAAAGTTGATCTCTAGGCCAATTTTTTATTGTTTAATGGGTTTGAGGCATATATTTAGTTGGGAATTGGAGCTCTTTTTATGAACTGGAGTAATTAATTTGAGATACCCTGAGGATTTTATCTCTTGCAGTACACTGCTTTAGCTATAGATTTGGAAAGAACTACACCTATTGGAGGAAAATGCCTAAGGGAATTCTGTACAAATAAACAAACCTGTCTTCTCTGCATCCCTACTTCTTTTTTATGCATGATGCATTATATTGCTTGAGAAAATAACATTTATTCAGTGGACAGGGTTATCTGTGAAGTATAATGCTACTGCCAAATTTTATGCTTCTACTAGATAATAATTCTAATTGTTTGTGAGCAGGTCTTCATCGAGCTTTCTTCCTTATGTCTTTCTCATTTCCCCTCACAAACACAAAATTGTTACTCTCGCTACCTCAGGACTAAACTCAGTGTTCTCGGAGAATTCTGCTTTACATCCAAAATATTTTGTGTGGCAAAGTTTTGACTAAATTAAAAAAAAAAAAAAAAAAAAAAAAAAAAAAGCTTAAAATCGTAATGAAATTTTACTGTCTTCCCAAAACTGGATTTTTGCAGGATGATTCTGTGTATTTCAATCAACTACTATTTCTCAAGTTATTAAACACAGCTGCTCCTCTACAAGTCTTTTATTTCCCTTTCCCCTCCTTTCTTCTCCTTTTCCTTTTCCCATGTATTTTCATTTTAATTTTCTATTTTCTTTTTCTTTTGCTCTTGTTCTTTTTTTTTTTTTTTCCTGGATGGTCTTACCTGGAGGTACCAAGACTCAGGATAAGAGTCTCAAAATACAAACTGTTATGAAAGCCTATGTTATTTAATTCACTCTGTGTTAGAAAAAGTTAGAATCTAAAATGTAGTATGAATAGTTAGACCACTACCATGAAGTGGTTCAAACACAGTTTCAATTAACTCAAGAATAACTGCTCTTTCAGAGTCCCAGAAAAACTTCTCAATCTAGTACTTTGGACACTCTAGGGATCTCAAAAGCCATCTAGTCTTCACAGGCAAGCAGGCAACTGGACTTGATTGAAATGGCATCATTTCAGCTAGCAGATTTCAATGTTTTGGACAAATCTAATAAAAAGGGGTTTTTTTCCTGTTTTTATTCTCTTTAACAGTAAAATGTTGAATGTAGGAGAAAAAAAAAATTTAAAAGATAGGTCAATACTATATGCAAAAAGGAAGTAGGTTATACCATTGATACAATTGTTGATATTCTTAGCTCATGAATTGGCATCTCATGCTTTTCAGAAGACTAAATAAATTTTTTAAATTCTTCTAAATATAATTTTTTAAAAATTTAATCAGGTTGGGGGGGGGTCTAAACACTCTGCAAGTATGTTAAAAAATACACAAAAAATATGAAAGCTATGGACAAGGCAGGTGAAGATTTAAATGCTCAGATGTATAAATGGAATGGAGCTTATTGGCCTGAATCTTAGTATCTACAAATGCACTAACAGTTCAGTGAAATACAAACAGTTATTTTCTGTGGTTTGCTTTGGGGGATTTTGTTATTTGGGTCTTTTTCCCTTCACAATAAGCCTAGAGGAACAAGGATTGTTGCCCTGTGATGAGGACAATTCCTTCAGTGTAGGAAGAGAGACTTTGGAAAGTTCAAGCTAAACTGAGGCTTGAGAACATCTCAGGCATCCCTGTAGAATTTTAAGTTCATCAATTGTTACATATCTTGGAATTATAAATGTAATACTAATGCAACATATTTCAGCTTCTGTGTCCTAACTAATGCAAAATATCTGGTCATTCTGGAGTGCATAGAAACTTTGAAATATTATGTTAGACAGCAAAATAGTTTGAGGTATGATCATCTAATTTTTAGAGCAAGCCTAGCCTCAAAAATATACTAATGTTTGATGCTAAAATTAGCAAAAAATATTTGGTATTTTCTGCACACAATTATATAGCAATTATTTGGTCTCTGTATCATGCCTAAACCTTAATATTAATTTTAATCTGAATACCCTTAGGATATTTACAATATGGGAAGTGTTTGAGAGTTTGAACAGAGTATACATGTTATACATGTACTTACATATATACATTGTGCCATCTGTCTCAGCTGTAGAAACCCTCATGCTCTCAGAATAATCTATCAAAACTTTCTTGAGTTCAGTTCACTCCTGCTTTAATTTGATAGTCTAATCACAAAAGCCTCTTACTACATTTAGAATGAGTTCCTTGAATTTCTAGAAAACCACAAATAAATAAAAAATTCTGAAATACCATGTTTAATAGTGAGTAGTAAGTGATGATCTAACAGCCTTGATCCTCTTATAATGTATTATAAAATTAATGCTTTAAAAACATAATAAGAGAAAAAAGCTCCCAGCTGTTTGTAAGGTTAAATATTTTCAACACTGCCTTTCTTTACCATTTTTTTCTTCCTATTTGTTGTTTTCAGCTACGGTGAATTCACCCTACCACATGACTGGTGCAAGGTGTCATTCACTTCATTATTTACACTGCTATATCGTTTATCTTGAGCAGAATGTTACTTTGTGAGCAGACAGAAGATAAATTTTGAGTCCTTTGACGGAGATATCTGTGAAGAGATCTTAGACTTCATTGACTACCCTTCAGTGTACGGAATTCACAGGATGACTGTGAATTTCTGGTTTTAAATATAAAGCAAAATCCTTTGACAGTCTTTGAGGTACAAAAGGTGCAGGGACTCTAGTACATGTACTGAACTGTACTGAGTTTTCCTGAAAAGATAAAATGGATACATCCATTATTTATACCTCTCACTAGAGCTGAGCAACTTTTTCAATTAGCTGATATTCAACCAAGTGCTACAATAAGGTATCTGATCTGGTTTGCATATGTTTTGACGTGCCTTTCTTTTTTATTAACTAGAAGATACTGAAATAGGTAAAAGACAATTAGAGAAAAACAAGGAAAAAAGGCACTTGTTTCCTCATTGCTGGAAGCAGACAGAGTGAAAAAAAAAACAACCCCTGAAACACTGCAAAAAGAGAGAATTACAATGCAGACAAAAAAAGACTGCAGAAGGCTAATGTGTGACAATATATAGGATGTAAAGCAGACTAAGTAAGCATCAAAGTATCACAAACAAGCAAACAAACAGAAAAATAAAACAAATTAATCAAACCAAACCTCAGAGAAGTCCTTAAATGAGCATAAGAAAAAAAATAGCTAAAGATGAAATTAATTTTAAAATTTGGATTCAGATCAAGAAAATCCTTTTATTAAGAGCTGTCTCCTGTGGTCTGCATATGAAGGAACACTGTGTTCTACAAATGAAACTTTCACATCCAACCTTATTTAGTAGAATATGGTGAAAGGAGAATTGTCATAGAATCATACAATGTCTTGTGTTGAAAGGGACCTTAAAGATCCTCTAATTCCAACTCCCCTGTCACACGAAGAAGGGACACCTTCCACTACACCAGCCAGATGTGGCCCCATTCACTACAACCCCTTGGGCCCTGACCTTACACCAGTCTTCACTCACTGCATAGCGAACCTGCTTATCCCACCATTGGATAACATCTTCAGAAGGATGCTGAAAGGAACAGTATCAAAAGTCTTACTAAAATCCAGAAAAACTATGTCCAGTGCCATCCCTTCCTCCAATAGGTGTGTGACTTTATCACAGAAGGGTCTCAAACTATTTAAGAGGTTCTTTCCCTTTGGAACCCACATTGACTGTGCCTGATGATTGCATTATTCTTTAAATGACTTTCAGTAGCACCCAGTATAATACATTCCACAATTTTCCCAGAAAATAAAGTTAAAATAACAGGTCTGTAGTTACCTGTGTCTTTTCTCATGCTTTTCTTCGTGTATTGGAATAACATTGACTGTCTTCCAGTTAGCAGGGAGCTCCCCAGAGCCCCAGGAGCTTTGGTAGATGACTGAGAGGAGTTTAGCCATAACACCCACTAGCTCCACACCTTTCAGTACTGTAGGATGAATCCCATCGGGCTCTGTCAGTATTGTGAAGATTCAGCTGATAAAGCTGTTCCCTTACAATTTCAGTGTCCACAAAAGGAAAGCCAGTGTTTGCACACTCGTGGTTCCAACTTAGGGACATGGGCAGGCCCAAAGTCTATCAGAGTAGTTAAATACTGAGGCAAAAAAAGCAGAGTGCCCCCTTTTTCTTCATGTCTATTAGTCAGATGACCATCTTCATTGAGATAAGATTATTTATGTCAGTGCACAGACTTGATATATGTTTTATAGATGGGAGACAATTACTTAAAATTTTCTATTCTTTCTTGTCTGTCATTTCAATGTTGATGAAGCAAAATGTACAGCCAGAGCTCTTTAACTGGTATGATTATATTGGTTGATGGAAGAGCAATTGTAACAGCTTTCTTTTCTGACAGAAATTCTCCCCAGAACTGCCATGCTGTAAATACGTACATGGTCATTTCAGCTAAAAATTCAGAAGGCTGTCAAATACACAGTTAGCTACATCACTGACTTCTGAACTACTGACTCATTACAGTTACAGCATAGCAGTTTCTATGTTCAATTTCTTACTTTGTCTTTGACCTTTACTTGGTGTTCCAGAACTAAAAAAAGAAAAAGAAAAAGGTTTCTCTAGCCCTTTCCTAAGAGTATTCTCAGTCTAGGTATATGATGAAGTTAGATAGTCAGTCAATACAAACCCTTACATCTCCATTTACTTACTGAATCTTTGGTGATTAATGCAGGTGAAGACAAAATATAGTAATTTGGACAGGTAGGTATTATCTAACAAATTTCATAGAAATGCATTTGTGCAGTAAAGTTTGTCAGTGAACACTTAACCACCTGGATTGTGCAAATGAGTGTACAAGTAGGCATATGCAGTAATACACAACAGGGAGACATTCATTTTAAAGAAAAGACCTCCATGCTATACTACTCACACTTGTACAATTGGCATAATCAGTGTAAAATATATATCTTATTTCTGTAGTGTTTTTCTTGAGATTCAATAGTATACAATAATAATATGTGAAGACTCTTCTTCTTTTCCCACTCACTTTCTTTCCCTTTTTTAAAGACTCAAACCTCTTTTATATTCAGCTTGAATGTCTGCTTCTAATACTGTTCTAGAGCACAACAATTTACAGGGAATTGAAAAAGCAATTTTCTTTGGACAGCTAGCTATTCTCCCTAATTTTCACCTGCCAAACTCTTTTCTATGAATGTTGACTCAATCAGATAAAATGCAGGCTTTAAAGATGTTTGATTAGCTGCCTGGCTTACCTTTAGCTACCCACTTTGCATGTAAAATGTCTACATACCCACTGCTCTTCACTTTCCACTCTTCCCTGACAAAGCTTTCCCCAGAGCTGCAGTGAGCAATGTGGGCATGAGCTAAGACAACAAGCACTCTTCATTTATGGACTGCTGATAACTTCTCGCTTATTAAGTGAAACAAGAATTCAGCAACAGCAAAAGCAATATGCATATTACTTACAATGCACACATTCATTTTTTTTTATATGTTAGTTCAGTTCTTTACATCAATTCATTTGAAATCACTACAATACTGACTGAAGAAAAACCTTTACGTATTTCTCCTGCTGTACTACGACATACTTCGCAAAAAATGAAAGCCGAGTGGTATATCACTTACTTTATAAGATTCACTTCCCATACACTTAAGGATTTTGCCATCATGAGTTACACTGAATAGCCTCTTCTTTTGTAAACAATTCTCACAATCTCAGTGGAATGACTTAATCAAGTAGTCTGTTAAAAATATTAGAATATATGACTCACAGATTTTCACATGGAATATAAAAAGAAACTGAGGATCTTAATACCTCTAGAATGTTGCCTAATTTTTATGGCACTAACTGGAAAAAATATTACCTGCTTATATTCTTAGCTGTTAGATATTATAAAATTCTGAAAAAACATTTTAAGTTTATAGAATGTGGGCAAGCTGTTAATGTGAAAATGATGAATGTGAACTTGTATATATATGATTGGACATGTTTTAGACATTGAAAGCTAAGTTTCCATCAGATGAAAGCAGAGTTAAAATTAACTAGATAACTGAAAGACCTGAAAAGATACTAAAATTTAATTAAATAAAATTGGTGGCACCCAATTAAAGTAATTGTGCTCTGTCTAGGAGCTGCTTTGAGTCTCTGGAACAGTATAGCAGTAGACATATTCAAATTAGCTTTGTAGAACTATTACGCATTCATTCAAAGCATTGCCCTACTGCTTCCCTGTGTTTTATGACCAAGTTTATATACATGTTTTCCTTCCCTCTGCATCACTTCTAGTGCCCCAGTGTAACTACAATTTTTATCTTTAAAGTTATTTGAAAAAGAAAGAAAAAATATGTTGCAACTGTCAGTGTAAGCTGACAGAAAGTAACTGAGATTTCATACGGAAATCTCAGAGACTCTGTGGAGCTTTTTTTTTTACTTAATCAACAAATAATTCTGATACCATATACAGTATCGTGTATTGCAAAAGAGAAAAAAGTATAAAATTCCTGTCATAAGCTTATTTTAAACTCCACCTTTATGGCTTCATTTTGCCTGTATGGAGCATTAGTAAAGAAACACACTTATTTAAAGATTGGAAGTCTAGTTGCAAACTTAAATTTGTCAAACATTTACTAAATATTTTCCACTTTTTCCTAGATCCTGAATAAGTCCTCCATATCTACTCTAATTTTAATTTCACTTAATTTATTTTTGCCCATTCATGGTATTTCAGATGAGAGATATCATAATGTCTCTTCATTATCATCTCTCTAATGTCAAAACTGAAGTCCTTTTCGATTTACTTTTTCTATTTTTTCACTGACTACTTTTATTGGATTTCTTTGTAGCCATTCCAGATTTTCTGGAATGTGTGGGAATAAGAATACCCATGGATTTGCAGATGCAGTTTCACTATTGCCTTGTATATATAATTAATACTACTGTGGTTTGACTCTGTATGCTGTAGTATGTTCACTCTAGGATTAAATTTACCACTTCATGGCATGAAAAACACAGGCAGTTTTGTAGTTTGTTCCTCTGTCTCTGTCCCTCCCTCTCTCTCTCTCTCTCTCTCTGCATCTCTCTGACTAGCTACAGATTATTATCTGTTTAATGCTGTGACTTGCGTAATTTATGCTGAAGTAACTCTGCCATGAAAGCGTGTTTTTCATCTCAGTTAATGCAAAACATATCTAAGTCTTCTCCCTTCATATTTAAAAGTCAGATTTTGTATTATTCACTCAAAAAAAATCAGAAGTTGTAACTTTTTTTTAAGCTCTTGCTCTTTTCAAAACAAAAACCCCTCTTTGATATCAATTTCCACATACTCCTATGTGGAACATGCTCTCCTAAAATAGTGATATTCAAGAAGACTGTAAGATTTATCTGACCAAATAGAGGCTCTTCTAATTTACAGATATTTTGTTAATCAAGTTCCCTTTATAATAAGAAGAAAAATTCATTTCCAAAGCTGAATTTTGTCTCTTCCTTAACTAGGCATCTTAAGCAGACCATGTAAAATTGTTTTCATAATACACCCTTCCAGACAGTAAAAAGTATTGTTATCATAGGCACATTTGTTGGAGCAAGGCAGTTAGGTTTCATAATGTACACTGATCATCTAAATGTGTATTTCACAGCATCACATTACTTCTGAAGCAATTCCATAGTATCTGTAGCTATATATATTTTGGGTCATTATTGTCAAAAAAACTACTGCTTTCATATTGTTTTAAGTAGAGCCAGAACACTTTGACTAGATTTGATTTAGACACTGTTAGGGGGTTCTCCTTTTTACTACAAAATTTAATCTTATGTTCTTTTTTTATCAATATAATTTCTTACTATAAGCAAATCAAAATTTTCTTCCACCTAAAGTGAGTGTGTGAGGGGGAAGCAAATAGGTAAAAGATACAAGTTGTACCTGAATTCTTAACAAAGCTTTTTGATTTTCTGCTGGAAGTTGAACACAAGTTCAAAAACAACAACAAAAAATTTTGCACTTGGCTGTCTTGCAAAAGAACAACAAAACCAAACTATGCGTCTGTGAGTGCCTAGCACTTTGCATAGTGTGCTAGATAAATAATTTTATATTTTTCAGTACAGTTAACATGACAGTAGCAGTTTATTTCTGTAGCATTTCTGTTCTATTGTTATGTTCACTCAATCATTATTTGCTTTGAAAACTATACAGATATTGGAATAAGAGTGAAAAAGATTCATCTTCTCATGAATGAAAGTGTCAGAGTTTAGTCCTCCTCTGTTTTCAGGACTTCTGTCATGGTATTTTCTTTCTTTTTACTTTTCAGAGGATAATTCTGTTGATTAGGTATGCAAAAGACTAACATTTGATTTTAGAAGGTTGTTTCAAGAATTACCTGCAAATAAGCTATCCAAAGTCTGTTGAAATCAACAAAATACCAGAAGTTCAAAAGAGCTTGAAGTAGGTCTCTATGATTGGGAATGAAAATGAAGGCATTTTCCCCCTTTTCTTTGTATTTCTTCTTTTTCGTTTTTTTGAGAAGGTTGAGTTTTTTTGGTTTTGTTTTGGTTTGGATTTGTTGTTACGTTTTCTTTTGTTGGGCTCTTTAAGGGAATAGTCTGACTATTAGAAATGTATTTCCTACTCCTTAAAACAGTGCTGTCTGTTTTAAGACAACTTTGCATGTGCCATTTTACCAGAAGGCCCTAATTCATTAAAAAAACAACAAACCAGCAACTAATCTACTGATCCTGACTGGGATAGAGTTCAACTTCTTCACAGAGGACAATATGTTGCATATTTGTGATGAAAACATTGTTGATAACATCGGAATGATTTAGCTACTGCTGGACAGTTCTTGCACAGTGTCAAGGTCTTGCAGCCTGGAGAAGAGAAGGGCCCAGGGAAGCCTTTTAACAATACCTAAAGCCTTATTTCAATACCTAAAGGAGGCCCACAACACAGTTGAAGAGTGACTTTTTATAAGGGTATGCAGTGATAGAACAAGGTCTGATGGCTTTAAATTGAAAGAGTTTAGATAAGATATAGAGTTTAGATAAGAATTTAGATAAGGTTTAAATATGAGATTAGAAACAAATTATTTACTGCGAGCATGGTGAGACACTGGAAGAGGTTTGCCAGAGAATCTGTGGATACCCCATCCCTAGCAGTGTTCAAGGCCAGCTTGGATGGAGTTCTGAGCAACCTGGTCTTGTGGGAGGTGTCCCTGTCCTTGGCAGGGAATTTGGAACTAGGTGATCTTTCAGGCCCCTTCCAACCCAAAGCATTCAATGATTCCATGATTCTTTCTTGCCTGTCACGATGCCCTGCCAGTGAGTAGCCTGGGGATACACACAGTAGGAGTCATTTACTCAACTGACCGAAATGATTTCCCATGCCACATTGTTCTCATCATTACAAAATGGAGAAAGAATAAGTAAGTGGGATACACATTTCATGGCATTTGTCTTGCTGAGTAACTGCTGTGTGTGGTAGAGCCCAATTTTCCTGGAGATGGCCAAACATCTCTGTGGATGGGAAGCAGTGAATGAGTTCCTTGTTTTGCGTTGTTTGGGCAGCTTTTTCGTTTACCTATTAACCTGCCTTTATCTTAATCCCCGAGGTTTTTTACTTTAAACCCTCTGATTCTCTTCCCTATTCCACCAGAAGGAAGTGAGTGTCTGGGTGGTGCTGAGCTGCCCACCAGGCTTTAACTATGACAAGTAAAAAAATATGCAATACGAATTTAAATTAGCTTGAAATTGTCATCTTTATTTCACTTTGGAACCAAAGGCAATATTTGAAAACAAGTTTTGTCATCAGAAATTAACCCAAAATTAGGATGGATAAATGCAGGACAAGATTCTATTTCTCTCCTGAACTTTCTTGCTGAGTGAACTTTCTAAGTGCTTCCTCCTGCTGTGTATTTCTCTTGCAATCTTATCTGTTTTTCAGCTGGGATATCCTTCCAGTGCAGACACTGAACAGATTGTTACTCTTCATTGGCAGAAGACAGCAAGATGTTAAGAGATCTCTCCTGATAAGAATCCTGCAGGTAGCACAGTTTAGAATCATGGACTACTGAGAAAAAACAGAGGAAATGTCTGAACCTAATGTATCTAAACCAGGGAAATCCAATTTTTCCACCATTCCAATCATGAGATAATAAATGTATTTTTGTCTTTATTAAACTTTTAAAAATTCTACACTAAAATAAAATCTTTTTATATTCTATTTATACCTTATCTAAATATAGTAGCATTAATAATAGTAGAATTCAATTAACAGTCATATGTTTATGTTTAAGAGCTGAGAAAAGCTAATGAACCAAAATTAACACATTGGTTTGTGCTGGTTGAGTTTATTAATTATACACCTGAGTATAGATACAAAGTTGGTTTTATGGAGACTGTTAAAGGGAATCTTAAGATTATAATCTAGATATCAGTTGCATTCAAATTTTTCAAACAATTGTGTTTCCACAATTGCCACTGAGTGAGAAGAGCATGCCTCTAGAGTTTTCCAGCAAAAAGTATTGATATTGAGTATTGATATTGATATTGAGTGAACACACATCATAAGGCACAGATAATTTGTCCCTTTGGATAACCTTCAAGGGTTCTGGTCCCATGGTCAACTGGACAAATTTGGTTGAATTTAAGAGCTTCCAACACAAAGAAGCATATGAAGATTTTTAGAACTGTCGAAAGAAAAATTAGGTTAAGTTATGGGTGTCCCATCCCTAAAAGGCAAGGTTGGATGCAGCTTTGAACAAGCTGGTCTACTGAAAGTTGTCCCTGCCCATGGCAGCAAGGTTGGAACTAGATGATCTTTAAGGTCACTTCCAAACCAAGCTATTCTATGATTCTGTGGTTCTATGATACTATGAAGATGTAGAAAAGGAAGGGGACATCACTTAATACACACCTACCTGAGATAACTCCTCAGGGAGTCTCATCAGACCAGGGAATGAAGTGACCCTGAAAGATAACTCTGGGTAAAAATGGGCTGCCTTATATTTTGGCAGTATCTGAGAGTCATCTTCTTTTATGGTAAGTATTTAGCATAAATCAGATTAATTCTGCTTTAAGAGTTCATGCTTCTGTCCTTATCCATAAAAGGAACCTCTGAGTGACTGACTGAAACCCAAGTGTCTACACCAAAAATCCCTAACTTTAGTTGAAACTAATTTTCAAAGACTAAAGTTAAAGTATTTCAATTCCTGTACCTCACACAGTGGGAAAATCCTCTTGTGGTACTTGTATGGAACTTCAAACTGACAAAAGAATGCAGAAAACAAATACACTTTAAAATTACTAAATTTTAACCACCATATTCTTAATTTTTTCTAATGTTGGTGGTAGTGCATTTTTCAGGGCCAATTTATTATTTTGGATTTCAAAGAAGTGCTGCAGAAAGTAACAAAAATTAACAATTAACAGTCGTGGTGTTTCTGCTACCAAACAAATTTTGAGAAAGCTGAAGTAGACACAAGAAGACTATACCAAAGAAACTTTTGTATGCTTTATATATCTTCCGAATGATGACTTTGTGTAAGGACAAAGTTGAGAAGTATCAAGGTTGTGGGTGAAAAGCTGAGATATTAATTATATATTCTAGACTATTTTGTTGCAATCTAATAGATGGTAGGTGGTGTTCTGTCCTAGTGTTCTTCAGCTGAGAGACTTATACGAAGTTTCTCTTTCCACATGCTTGCACACCCTCAGTATGCTTTATTTATTTAGAATACTGTATGAAATTAATTAGTTTTTTCCACCTTACCAACTTAGACATTATGCTGGTAAAGTTTGCTAATTGTAAGAAGAAGCCCCAGGTGTCTTATCAATCATTTTTTTGGCTGCCAAGGCAACAAGCAGAAGACTTGGAGTTGGCAGCATGATTACATCAGCTCATATCAAAAAACTGCTATATCAAGAGCAAATAAACATGCTTGTATTCTGCCTTGTATGTGGTGAATAACTACATTAAATCAATTTCAACTGTCTGTCAAAGTCAAATTTATTAAAGCCCAACACTGCAACTGAACTGAATTTTTGAAATCAATATGACGGATGGCTAACAGCATGAGGTTTGCACTTGCATTTACATTTTGAAAGACTGACCTTTTCCACCGTCTTTGACTTTTCTTTAATGGGCACCCTTCCGAAACTTGAAAAGTAAGAACGAATGGCTTCTTAACATTATAAAAGCAATACAAACACTATGCTGTTTCTTCCAGAATTATATAAGCCACAAATGGAAGCAGAAACATAAAACAGCAGAAATAAACTCTCCATTTCTCAACCTGTCAGCTACATAAAAAAGGCCCATTAAAGCAGAGTAAGTGGCACACACAAGGGCAGCTGCTGACACAGGAAAACTTCATTGCAAATACACAGTAAGTCAGAGACATTTCATTTTTATTAATTTAAAAATATATCTAGAAACCCTGCCAGATCAATCAAATTGACTCTCTAGCCCATGACTTCCAAGCAACTGTACCTTGTTGGCTCCAAAATGCCATAAGATTATTTGACTTAGAGCTAACTTTCCTTCAGTGCTTGAATATTTAAAAGAAGGAATGTTTTCAGGGCTTGGAAAAGGCTTTTAAAAAATTAAAAGCCTTCTGTCTTTTTTTAACATTTTGAAAATACCATCCACTCAAAGTAGAATTGTGTGATTTTATTAGATGTTTTTCTCCCCATAGATTATTCTGTTTTGGGGATCTGAAAAATGTATGATCTCAAGTCACCTATGTCTCTTTATTAAGCATGAGGAAAAGGGAAGCAGTAACAACTTGTGGAAAACAAAAAGTTAAAACCTCCCATGATTAAGAAAGAGCTACAAGTCTGAACCTTGCCATGATGTAGCTATAGGACATTATATTTTATTTAGTTGTGTAACCACATTCAGCAACTTTTGCCCAAAGACACTTACTCCTGCTTCTGTAGTAAAGTTGTCAACACTTCCTATTGGAATACTGTAGCTGTTAATTGTACATTTAATTAAAAGATTTCAGATAGGGAAAACAACCATGTAAAAATAATTTAGAATAACTAGATTGCTATGACATGTCTCAGAAAATTATTGAATATATGCTAATAGAAATTTTTAATTGAAAATAAAATAATTTTTCTTACTGTCATCTTGGAGTTTGTTTTCCATATAACAGAAAGTTTACCAATAGTCTCAAGGCTTATTGACAAAAAATTTACTTAAGGTTTTAATTTATTTAACTATGAATCCAACATACACGAAATAATGTGTAGTTTGTTTCACATTGCTTAAAGAATGTGGTGTTCTGGTTTTGAAGTAGCTAAATTGGGGAGTATAAAGAAAATATAAAAATAAGCCCACATTTATTAAGTCACAATGGAAATCTTCTAAATAGAATTTATAAAATATTAATCAAAAGACATTTGTCCTTTCTGTTATTATACACTTTTGTTTCCTAAAACTTATTAACTAATGAGTATAAACCAAAGAAAATTTAAGCTTACAATAAAAACAGAAATAAAATAGCAACTTTGTCAGCATGTTCATTCATAAAGCCCTACTACAAATGATTAATACTGAGGGGAAAGAAAAATTAACTGAACGTAGACTATGAACTAAAAAAGTACCACCCTTGTAAGAATTTTGCAACTTTGTAAATGGTTCTAGGTGGTCTTGCATGAACAAGGGGACTGGACCAGTTGCCCCCCCAACATCTCTTCCAGCCTCTGACAACCTGTCATTCTGCGATTCTGGTGAATCTAGTCTTTTTTTTTTTTTTTTTTTTTTTTTCAAATTGGCTGTGGCTATCCACTGAGGGAAAAGAAACAATGCCATGTGATCTGGGTAGGGGTTACATCATGCATAAAAGAAAATGATACAGATTTTATAAGGGTAATTCCGAAGCAGGCAGTGAGTCAAGCTATAGCTGAGCAGTTCTGAATATGGAAATAAATCAAATGCTGCTCAGCGACAATTTACAAATAAAAGATTATATATGCCAAGTGTATTATACACTGTGAACAGCTTGCCCAGTTCCTCCTACAAATGAATCTAAGCTGCCGTTTAAACATATTTTAAGAACGTAACATCCCTCCTGGAGCATGCCTACATGCAAAATATTATCTTTGCTAAAATAAAGCTTTTAAATTTCAAATGTGGCAACTGCACTTCTTTTCTCAGAGTAGGTAAAAAGAGCTTCTAAATATCGAATACATATATGATGAATAATGCTGCATATAGGGATAGTACTGAATACCAGATAACACAGAATAGCAAATAACAATATATTCTTATCCAGCTGTTGAAAGAAATTCATTCTTTTTATGATTTCACAGTACTCCTCTAGGTGCTTCACACAAAAAAAGACAGCAGAAGTGATGCTTTCCTTGGATGCCTAAACATCAGAGGTTAAGACAATAATACATAATTTAACACATATTGTGATAAATATTGAGTCTTTTCTATTAATGCTTGGAGAGTTTTTGGGGGAGTAATATATTTTCCTAAGTCATAACGTCCCCACCAACCTTCTTCTGCTCTAGAGAAGGACTTGGATTGCTACAAATATCCATCTGTTGCAATGTACTTTTATCCCTACAATGGCTGTCTCGGGGCTGACAAAGTCACCATGTTCCTGATTGTCCTCGTTTGAAAGACAGGTGTCTGTCAAGGAAGGCAGAAGCCTCCCCTGAAATGGAAAATGCAACCCCCTTCCCTCCGAATTATTATGATTTTGAAATTAAGGGGCTTTCAGGCAAAGATATGAGGGGTAGGAATAACAGTTCTTTACTAATATATATATATATGTATGACAAGGCAAACAAACAACAATAACTATGGCAGTAACAGCAAACACAACCACAAACCCAGTGCCAGCCTCTCTCGGCTGTCAGGCACCCCTTCCCCCCTTCGGTGCAGTTCCAGTCACAGCTGGCAGGGGCGGCTCGGGGTGCCGGGAAAGGGATGGACGAAAAAAGCTTCAACAAACCCTCTGGGCAGCTGGTCCCGGTGTCCGGCCGGACCCTCGGGAGCAGCAGGCTGGAGCAGCAGAGACGAGCACAGATCCCGGGTGGCAGACGAGATGTATCAAACTCCGGGGCTGCAGTGGGAGCTCCGGGAGGTCCCAGCCGGCAAAGGGTGTGTAGGGTTATAGTGTAGCGAAGGGTCCAAGCGGCAGCAGGAGCAAAGCGGCTGTGGCCGGGCTCCCAGCAGGGAAGGGAAAAGGTGGGCTTGGGAATCCGGGTTTCTCAGGTGGAAGGAAAAACCGACGAAAAGAAGAAACCTCCAGCTCTGACCCACACCTTCTTCACACTGAGGGCACCAGCAAACCCTGCTCCCCCACCCCCTAGGTGAAAAACAAGTAGCTGGTTGTACCCCCGCCCTCCTTGGCCGGCCCTTTTGTTCTTCTTAAGCACCCAGTGATTTGTCCCCTTGGAAACATATATGGGAAAAATTCTTTAAGAGAAAAAGAACAGGAGAACTCCTCAAACCCCCAACACTGATCAACTCCTACATAGCTGTGGGAGGTAGGATATAGCCAGTTTGCACTGCCTGCCACCTCCATGCTGTGGAATCTGTGGGACTGCACATTCAGAAAAGACTAAAGGGCAGGTACTGCTCCTCTCATCCACTTACTGCCACTTGTTTTCACCACTCCCAATGATGGCAGTGGTCTGTCCACAAACGGTAGTGGAAAAGATGGTAATATGCACATGTCAAACACTAGAGATGCAGGTAAATCGCTGGTCATTTTCATCGTAAGTGTAAGTGGACAAACAACTCAAATGCTGCTTTTGCAGTGTAGCATTTCAGCACAATTTTGTTACATTTTAGTGTGCATTTTAGGGCCAGGTTATGAACGGGAGGTGACGGTGACTGAGAATTCAAGAGTTTTCAGAATGAGGCAAGAGTTGAATAAGCAGGAGTGTTGATAAAGCATGTGAAATATAGTGAGAACATGGAAGTAGGGGACAAAACAGGCCTGGAATACTGACTTTCAGTGCGCTGGAAAGAGTATGCTGAAAAAGGGAATGAAAGTACGTCATGCAATATTGAAAATCAAACAGACGTTTCCTATAACTTCTTTTTTATTCGTCAGTGTGCATTTTCTTCTGCTATTTGGCATTTAGGATCTTAGATTTCTTTATTGAGCAGCTTTGTTTCATATGTTTCCAGAGATACAACTTTGGCAGAAAATCCACTGATATTTAGGACCACTGCTCAGTGGAAATATATTGCTAAACAAGTCCTGCCATCTAAAGTATTTAGACACCTAGTGCATTCATTTTGATAACAGACAGGCATTCAAGGGTTCAAGTTTGTGTGTTTCGACAAATATTGTTTCAAGTGTGGTTTCACCAGGATAAATGCTACCATACAAGGATTTTTAATACTGTAGTTGTAATGGTTAAAATTGCCCTATCTGACATAGTTATAGAAGTAAAGTCTTGTAAGTGCAGACCAAGCCCTTGCCTATAGGAAACTAAGATGGAAGATTATGTCTCCCTTGAAAGCACCGTGTAAATTTACAGCAGTAGATAAATGATGCAATTGGAAAAGTATTTTTTTTATAGATTTCTCTGAGAGTAATGTAGGCTGGCTGTGAAAGCAGTACTTTCAGAGGCTGAGAAGCTCATAAAGGGAGACGGTGGAGCTATAGGTCATTAATACAAGCAAGCAAGCATCCAGTAAAATGTGATGCAAATGAAATATGAGATGCCTAGGAAGGCTTTAATCAGGTTGATGTAATAGCATACATTTTGTGTAAAAGTAGGAACATGCTTTTGGACTTACTGACTTATTTTTCTTTTTTATTATTTTTTCCAGCTGGCTTACCCTTCTATCAAAATAAATTAAAGCAAAAAAAAAAAAAATCAAAACAAAAACCAAAGAAATATGGATGTTAGTGACCAAGTGCAAGCAGTGAACTAAAAAAAGAAAATGCCTTGAAATTTGGCTTCTCAGCAGATTCAGATACTGTACCCATTAGAACTGAATGTTCATAAAAGGTGTCACTCTCTATAGTGCTGATCCATTGTAAAAAAGAAGGATAATTTGAAGTCAATCAGCCACCACTTTTCAGCAAAGAAATCAGAAGATCTGCCATTTTTGACATTCTATCCTAAAGAAAGTTCACCACCATTACAGTAGTCTTAATTTCCTCATGTCATTAGTAAGACGAGATTTAAGAGATGTGTGAATTCTCAGATAGGAAATGATATTATACTTTTTAAACAAAATGAAATGCTCACAAATGCTAACTGCCTGCAGATTTGGATGGTTAAACAGAAAGATAAATATGTTCTTCACTTTACTATTAGGCTGTACTGTTGATCTTCATAAGATAATGCTGATAAAATTTTCACAGACCTGTTGCATCAAGGAGAGGAATTACTTGCCTTCAGTATCAATACTAGCTGCTTCATAGGGAAATTTTTTACATAGGGCATGGTTTTCCTCTCAGAGAAATTTTATTATGATTGTTATTGTTGCCGCTATTATTTTTAACTTGCATCTGAATATCTGTTACTCTGTCTTCTATATGCCTAACACTATGTAGTATTTAAGAATATACTTCTCTGCATTGTGTGGCATTTAAGCATAATTATTGGGTTTTGCAACAGTAAAGAAAATTCTTGCTATGAATACCACATAAGATTTTATGTGCAACTTTTACAATTGAATCTCAGTATAGATGATTATACAAAAAAAGTGAACAAGTTTGAACATACACCAGGTAAAACATGCAAACCTATAAGACAGTAAAAAGGCATGAACTGCACCCCACTTCCACCCTTGCCCTTCACAGAGGGTTTTAAGAACAGATTCCACCTCTTTGCTGGTCACTCTATTTCATCTGCACGATCTTTTCTTTCAGGATGAGATCTCTTTGGATTGTAGCCTCTCTAAAGCAAAAAGTAGTTTTTAGCCAAGTCAAGAAGTCAATGTCCAACTTACACTTCCTGAATCCACTCTTTATATCACAGACTGGATGTATATATGGAAGAAATCACATCCTTTCGTTTTCTCAGAACAAACGGGTTTAGAGGGTGCCTATATGTGTTTGTGTTACTGGTCAGAAGATGAAAAAATCCAGTTAAGGGGCTTTCCATTGAGAATGCTTTTCAGCATCTGACTGGCAGAAATTACAACTAGTAGACTTACATTCCAATTTTCCTGTGTGAATAACTCAGTGCTTTCCACATGCCACTAGCTGTAGCTTCAATAAATATGAATAGGATTTTGGGGCTAGAATTAAACAACATCCATTAAGTCTTCAACATTGTAAACATAACCAATTTTTTTTATGCCTCTCTCTAAGAGGACTTGAACTATCAATACAAATTCATATAAAAATCTTTGTTAGAGTTCTAATTTCAGTGGGGTGTGGAAGAATTTTTTCAGGACTTCTCTGTTTTAAAAATTCTTCAAAATATTTTTATTAGCTTAATTTTGGTATAGACTTGCTGATCCAAATGTCTGGTGTTCATATTCGTAATAAATTTGAGATGGTTTTCCAAAATTAAGCCTATGGAGATGCAGTTTTTTTCAATTTGCATCCAAATGCTCTTTTGATAACTTCAAAAGGAAAACAAAAATATCCTCCATTCTTCTTTAGCAGAAATACACTCATTCTGTAGGTGAATCTACAACTACACAAAAATCTATCCAGAAAGCAGCTATCCAGAAAGGAGTAAGTTGTACTGCATGTGAGGAAAAAAAAATTGAAGAAAATTGTTGTTCAAAAAAAGGTAAAAATAAACACCAGGAAAAACTGCAAATTCAAGTTTGAGAAAAAATAACAAATAAAAGAGGAAAAAAACTTTGAAGAAATCTACTATAATGTGATGCAAACATAGTTTTCAGAGCAACCACAACTAGCACGTTGCATAATTTTTAATGGCTCTTTTTATTAATATTTACTATGTGACCCATGAAAGTGCATTTAATAATATGAATGCTGTAATGAAACTAGTTTCAACAAGATGCTTGCCAAATACTGCACATAATGTTACTCAGAAATATTTTTTTACTCTGAAAAACTTGGGAAAAAAAGCAGTAGAGATTGTACTGTCTATTGGGCATTCATCCATCAATTGATTTTTTTTTTCTTTAAAGTCTGTAGTAAAATTAAAGCATCACAAATTACCTACAGTCAATTTCCAGTTAAGATCGTGTAGCAGATTTTGGTTAGATGACTTTTAACGTTCTTACCAAGAGAAGCGGTGTTGAAAAATTTTTCATAAGTGCCCAATAAGACAGTTTGTTACATATTTTTCCTCAATATTGAATTTCAAATACCACATATGCAATCATATGAATGAACTAAATAGATTTATATATGCTTTAGTATGATTTATATTAATTTTACTTGAACATTAAAGTGTCTAAAATACAACAGAAAGAAAAATTGAATTAAATCAAAGGCCAAAATAGTCTTGACTCTATTATTTTACATCTTAGCTATGAAAAGTGGTTTTCAGGTTTTTTGAAATTTTTTTCTCAGTCTTTTGAGTCTGATGCTTGCTACCTGCTGTGACTTGGAACAAAGAATACATCTCTTTACTTGCTTCTTGCTTCTTTGAAGTTCTATAGCCTTCTCTGCTTCCTGAAGCTAGAACTTGAGACCCATCCCTGCAATAACCGAAAATTCATTAGCACTCAAACAGTTATGAAATCTTCCTGTAGGCTACTGTTTGACAATGAGAACTTCAGATATTATGAATGCTTTCTTCACTCTGTGAAAATAGAACCTGACACTATGTATTTGTTTTTAAAATTCTCAAGTTCTAACTTTTAGGACCAAACCCAAAGTACCTCAAAAGTTTCTTCAAAAAAGAAAAATAACTTTTTTTCTTTACCTGACATGTGTCGAAGAAAGAATGACCAGGATACTAACATAGGTTTGTTGAATGTGTACCTACCTTGTATATAACAATATTATAAATGCAACTTCAGCCATCAAACATCAAGAAGATTCCAATCTTTCATCTCAAGTCTCTGAAGAGGAGAAGTATATTGCATAGTCAGATGGGTACTGACCTAACTAGCTGGGAAGTGCACCACTTGTGATGTGACACAATATTGAACTTCAACACATGTAGACAGTGTTCCACAAAGTACTCAGAGGCTTAAAAACATTTCTATCCCATTTAAAAAGAGTATGTTTACTATGTTGTATCCAAAATTACATAGTTACTTTTGATATTTCACAGTCTTCTTTTTCATTAATATGGACGACTGTGAAAGATGTAATTGTCCTACGTATTTTCTGAGGTTATTATGATAGCTCACGAAATCTGTTTTTAATAATTCCGTAATATCTACTCTGTGCTGCTTCTGAGCCAAATCAGATGCTCCTGTAACTTTCTAAAAGTTCCTGTATGGTTAGTACATTACATTTTGTCAAGGGAAGGTCTATTTCATTTTAAAATAACTATTTCATTTACATTTATATAGATCTATTCAAATCAGATGACTTCTAACGAAAAATTCAGAATTCTATGAATAGCAAATTTTCCTGCTGAACATTGTGCAGAAAGAAAATATTTTCAATTATTTGCTTTTAGTTTTTAAATAGTCGACTTCATATTTTCCTTTTTTCATTTTCTTTCTTCAGAAAGTATAATGCAGTGAAAAGAAAAATAATATGTGCAGGTTTCCCTAAAAGCACCTTTCTAATGGTGTGACCCACTCACCTATGCTAGGAAAGTTTCAATGGTCTTTTTGAAATGCATAATTAAACACCTGCTGTTGTTTGCAAGCCAAATGCTTCAACAGTAATATTCCTCCTGTTATGCTTTTCCAATGTAGTGGGAAAATTAAGAGGGTAGAATCCATTTAAAAGTATAAAATGTCTCTATAATATTTTCCATAATAACAAAGAGAACCTCCTTCTCAAATAAGTTTAATTTAATTTTATCATCTGAAAAGTAAGGGAGTAATCTTGCCTTCATAAGAGGTAAAGTACTTGGAAAATTGACTTCAAGAGGACCCATGATATTTTTAGCATGTAGAGAAAACTCAGTTAATACCTGACTGAAGTTATTCTGCCTGCTAAAAATCAGTCATTGACAAGAGGATTTGATTAT
The DNA here is from genome assembly GCA_014706295.1 of Lycocorax pyrrhopterus obiensis. Lineage (NCBI taxonomy): Eukaryota > Metazoa > Chordata > Aves > Passeriformes > Paradisaeidae > Lycocorax > Lycocorax pyrrhopterus. The sequence continues at coordinate 22,774,749 of JACSVZ010000001.1, read as the reverse complement.
AGGAATTCATTTTTAAAAACCAGATAGGAGTCTCATTTTAAAAGCTTTTTAATTTTAAATTATAGGAATATTTTTTAAAAATTATCGCAGGTCAGACCATACTTTTTAACAAATTAAATTAGTTAAGGAAATTGCTAAATTATTTATAGCAGTCAATGGGTTGCACTGATCTTGAGAATTTTGATACCATTTTAATGTACATTCAAACACTAAAATAATTTTACAGTGGAATCATGTAAAAATTATTGTTAAATATTGGTTAGGCCAATGTTTCCTATTAGAATAGAATAATTCTAAAGTACAGTAAATGGATAGTACCGTAAAAACACCTTAAATATTATTTTGCTGTGTAAAGTAGAGAGAAATTTCTAATTGTCTGTGCTTTTTTTAACTAGGGTGATATAATTGAAACATAATTTCTACTTCTTTATTGGCCTGTACTAACTTCTGCTATTCAAATCGATTTAGATTCTAACTTGTGTAGAAGAGACTAACTGGTTCTAAACACGACATCAGACTTTGATAATACACTGGGAATGTGAAGGACACCTGGGGATGTCTTCCTATGCGTGTATTCGAGCTGGTGTGTACCAATGTCCTCAAATCTTTCCCTATCAAATAGAAGGAAACTTTTGACCATCCACCAAGGGTTGGTGGGGTTATATTTAGCTTGGACATTATAACAAATGTTACACTATCAGCTCAAAATGCCTAAGATAGATGATGTGATTGCCTAAAAAGCCGCTTAAAACATGCTGGCATTTGGAGTGTGTCCAGTGTGCAATACAGAATCACTGCGATACAACCATCTCTCTCCTTTACAGACAAAGGTTACAGACCCTGTGATATAGTTTCATGAGGGATATACAGGGAGGATGCAGGGGAACACCTGAACACATGCATGACTCTAGGCAGCATCTCTTTCACTGTGAGCCACTTGGTGGATGGGGACCATTGGGCCACAGGGAAATTTCTGTGTGCACAGTGCAGAAATGGAGCACCATATCACAGAGAATGGGGGAGTGACCGTATTTTAAGTCACCATCAGGTACTATGGAGTCTGAGTCCTTTCTCAAAAAGAATCCAAATCCTAAACCGAGGGTGCCTTTTGCACACCTCCTGTATTATCTGGAGACTTGCACAGAAGTGGGGGCAGAAAGGAATGAGCCAAAAAGGAAGCAGTTACAAATCAAGTACATACTAGTTTTTCCAAAAGAAATGATTCTTGGGAAACACAGACCATTTTGTTAAGAAAAAAATAATAAAAATTGAATGCTATCATACTAGGGGCAGGAAGATCCTTTTACTTGCTGCTTCTGGGAGTTTTGACTCTTGCACCTCAGTCAGTGTTAGTGCATTCATTTACCAAACGTCTTTTTAGGACAATCCTTTAGATATTGCAGTCCTGAACAGATTATTTCATTGATTTTAAGTATGATCTTTCAGTCCTGGGTGCAACAGCGTTTTAGGACAAATTGTGTCTTGAGAACTGGGTACTAAGTCAGAAGAAGAACACTTTATTAAGTAACCATCCTTACCCATCCTGTGAACAAATCCTGCTGTTAGCCACATTTGTATGATTAATATTTACATCTGATTATGGAATGACAAGGAAAGAAAACTCATGCAGACCACCAAAACATTTCAAAGAAAATTTTAACAAAATTTAGCCTACTCTTTAAATAGAAGATACAGACTTTACAAACATTTATGTAACTTTGATACAATAAAAGTAACTACTAGAGTGTAGTGGTTTTGGCAGAGTTTGTTGGCAAAGGTGGTAGTGGTTATGCTGAAGCTCCAGTCTTTTTGAAAAGCTTTTCAAAAACCAAGGGACAAAGATTTGCAGTATCACGTTTTTGGAAAGACTGTTAAAAAGTCTTGGAAAGGTAAGATCATAGATTGTATTGAGTAGTGTTTAAAAAACCAGAAACTAAAAGCTGGAAAAGAGAAAAGTATCTGTGCTGTATTAGATATTTGTTGATCATGTACAATGAGAGGCTAAACAATCTCCACTTCTAGAAAAAATGCAGTCATTCTATCAAAAAATGATGAACTAAAAGCCTCATTGTCTTTTGAATATGGGATTCTAGAAAAAGTAAATTTGCATTGATTCCCTTGCAGCTGAAACTGGAATTTTAAAATATCAATAGTCTGCAGCAGAAAAATTTGGCAAACACCTGCAAAAAACATTACATCTGTTAACAAGCCAATTACCCTCTCCAGGAATGGCTAGTCAAATCCACAAATTAACCCATTGTGAGGATTCTGAAACCTGATATGGCAGCATTTGGAATGATAGTGAAGGGAATTTTACTGTGGCCTCTTCCCCTCTCCCTTATGCTTTCCCTTTACAACCATTAATTAAGACTGAAGTTGGTAACGGGGGGGGAGAAGAAAATTCGTAAGGCAGTGTGTACAATTCCCTGGTCTCTTTCAAAACTGCTGAAATTGCAAGTTTTCCAGGCATTCAGAAGAGTCTGAGATGAAATATATGTGGCGAGTCTGTCTGCCCAGGGAAGACTGGATTTCATGGAGTAAGGAAGAAGCAGGAGGTTATTGAGGTCTTGGCACGTTTTAACCACAAGTCCTAGAGATCATGATTCTTCTTTAGCTGCATGGGTGGTATACTGGGCAAGAGGAATGAATCTGAAGGACAGGAGAGACCTGCTGGTTATTAAAACTACTGGATTCTCTGATCTAACAGCTTCTGTGGAGAAACCAGCTTGTACTCAGGCTATGTATGAGAGAGGTAGGTTTACCTTATGTTAGCACCTATCAATCCAGCCAGATTAACCCTTCTCATTCAGGGTCTTCCAGACAGTCTCAAGACTTTTGTAGCAAACTTTTAGGATGGGATATGGGAGGTTCATGTCCAAAACATCACAGGTCCTAAGCATCAAGAAGCATGTGAGCAGCCAATGGATGTAGCTACCTGGAGTGGATTTGTGTAGGAAATAGTGAGTTATGGATGCTTGATGGGACGAGTTGGATTGTTATTGTTAAAGCTCCTGAGCATCCCACAGCAAAATTTTCTGTCTGGCTTTCAGAGGAAAAATGGTTTATTAAGGTTGAAATGCTTATGAAGGCTGCCCATACAAGACTTTTAGGATTTAATTTACTTTGTGGGCAAACCGGGAAACTCCCAAAAGGAACTTTATGAAGGGAGAGGCACTAGGTTGCCAGGGATACAAACAGAATGTGAAAGAATGTGAGACGATTTTTATAAATTTATTAGAGGCATCAATACCGTTGTCTTCTACTAAAGTTACTAATGTAAAACAGTTACCCCTGCCAATAGCAGCACTTACAGGGACTGGAAAAGTGTTGACAGATTGGGAAGAAAAAGAGCCATCACTAAAAAGACTCATTCATCTTATAATTTACCAGTGTGGCCAGTAAAAAGCCAACTGGGCAGTGGCATTTTACAGTTGATTACCAACAATTAAATGCTAATGCACCTGTAACTGCTGCAGTTCCAAATATTGCTGAGACAGCGACACTGATACAGGGAGCTGCTCATGCTTGGATGCCTGCTCTAGATTTTAAGGACATATTTTTCATGAGTCCTTTACTTGAACAGAATGAAGTGTAGTTTGCCATTACACAGTGAGAAATCCGATATACATTTAACAGGCTCCCTCAGTGGTGCAAGCATTCACCCATGATTACTCATTGCTGCACTTGCTGAATTTTTACTGATGGTCTCACACCAGATGTGAAACTACCAAAATACAGATGATATTATAAATGGAGGAAATTCCCACAAAAACGTAAGGGAAGTAGTAGCAGCAGTATGGGAAGCATTAAATGAAGCAGAATTTGAAATGTCACCTGAAATATGTCAAAGAGGAAGTAAAGAAGTAAAAAGTTGGGGTATTCAGTGGACAGCAGGCAGCACAGTTGTTCCTCTAGATACTGTAAGAAAAATAGAATGAATACAGATGCTCCAACCTAAGAAAGAATTACAACAGTTAATGAGGATTTTATTGGAAAAAACATGTAACTGGATTTTCTATCATTGCTCAGCCACATTAGGTCACACGGGCAAGGAAGCACTTTATTTTGCAGCATAGGGCAAAGGATAGCCCCTAAACAGGAAGAGTTGTGAAACTACTCTTAGAGAATGCCCTCAGTGTAGAATAAAATTACAATTAGATCACTGTGCTAAACATCACCCCCACAGAGCAGTAAAGAGAAAACCTTGTGGACTACTTGGCAAATTGATTTTATCAGGTCACTCAGACCCTCTGCAAGATACTGATACATCTTCAAACATGTATAAGTAATCTCTGAGCAACTCATGGCAACTAAAGGTCAAAACGCTGATCCTGGTTCTCAAGTCAATTACTCCTTCCTAATACCATTCAAACTGATAGTGGGTCACACTTCTCATATGAGGAGGTACAACAATGGGTCCAAATGGAAGGAATTCAGCGTGTATTCCACACCCCATATTACCCCAAGAAAAATGTAATCAGAGAAAGGGCAAATTACTTACTGAAAAGGAGCCTTAAGCCACACATGACCCAGTAGGACACTTGACTTTCCTGAATACTTTACCAACTAAATATTTAGTATGGGCCCACCAAGCATTCTTTGCAACATCTGAATCAGGTATTCCACTTTCCATTGAAAGGACATATCCTATGGCATTGCAGCCAGCCTGTTATGGTAAATTTACCACAAATCAGAACTGTGCCTATTACACTAACTAAAGCTCATGGACCACTTGCTTGGGAACCTACTGATGGCAGTGGTTACAAAGCATAGAATTAGAGCATGGTGGATTTTTCCTTCTTTTCAATGGGGAATCAGTCTGGTCAAACCCCCCTGAGACTTAATATTTTACTTTCTCAGGAATGATACTGGGAATGATGCCAGCTTATCTCCACTGAAGATCAAGTTAGGCACTGAAGGACTGCTTATCCTTCTCATAGAAGAAATCAGCACCAGAATGAAACAAACTGGGCACATAAATCAACAAGCCCAATCCACTGGGTAGAAAACCCCACTTCTACATGTAATGATAACTGTGGTACAGCTCATCACCATTCTTAATCCCAAATACATTTATATTAAAATTGTTAATGAAGCAAGCTGTAATTGTACAAATTGAGGATCCCTGCTCAATAACATGAATTTGACAGCAGGAAATATAACCATAATATGTGAAACACAATCTCTAAGCAACAACAGGGAAATTACTTAGTTTCCAACATGCCTCCTTCAGAAGTGGAATAGATGTTACAAGGCCAGCAGCTGTTCAGTGAACATTACAGTGAGTATGGAGAGAGAAGTAATGTGCAAATGGAGGTATAATGAGTCCACAGTCGTAACCGTGATGATGCCTGCTGGCACAGCAAAACTCAAACCCTCTAAATCCTTCCCACTACCTCCAAGGCTCTTGATAAGACTCTTTGAATCTCATCTCCACCGATTTCTAAAAATAGACCCGTTTCCATCAAATAGAAAAGTCAGCAACAAGTGCTATTTAATCTTTCATGGTCCTTTAAATGAGTGGAATTATCATTGCAGATTAAACTCTCTGCAAGTAAACCTGTTAACATCCTGTGCAAGGTGGCTATCATGGTTGCGCGGACAGAGCCCCACCTCTCCAAAACGATCAAGGAGAGATGTGACTAGTATCCCAAGGGCAGGATTATGAATATTAAAGTGGCATGAATGCTGAAATCCTAGCAAACAAAATAAATGACATGTATAAGGGTCCATTAAGGTTGTGACTGACTACTTGGCATGAATTTAAAAAATATGTGTTATGAGGGAGAAGAGAAGATTAGTAAACTAAAGCAGCTCATCAGTAGGTCTTTTTCTGTGGAATATGGGGTTATATTTCTTAAAGTGGTTGAGGCTTATGCTCACCGGAAGGCCCTGTGGGACAGACACAGCTGCGGCTGGAAGGTTGGAAGCCGGGTGAGGAGCGAGAGGCAGCTGCGAGTGAGGAGAGAGTCGGTTGAGTGACAGTCGGCAGTGAGACTGTGATTGGCTGGAGGAGCGTGTGGACAGCACATGAGCGGGAAGCTGATTGGGTGATAGGACGCATGGACAGCAGCATTGCAGCTGTGCCAGCCAATGGGTGCCCTTCTGCTGCTAAATTCTGTTTGGTTTCGGTTGTGTTCGGTTGAGATTAAGGGTATAAAACGGGGGCGATTTTTGGCAATACACGGATTTTCTTTGAGCGGATCTTCTTTGAAGGGGGTCTGTCATCTTTGCTCCCCATTGCTACATTTTTCTTATCTTGAAATAAAAAAAATAGCGTCATTAATAGTTGCAAAACCAAATTTTTACGCAAAGAATTTAGCTTAACCTAGATGCCAAAAATCCTCCTAAGTAAAGGTGACTGCTGATGTTTTGCTATTGTGTGAGTGGCATGTGGTGCATAAGTAATTTAATGTGCAATTCTTCTCAGCAGTAAGTCATTCTTGACACGACATTTATAACATCAGAAAACATAAACAAGAAAAAAAGAAAAAAGGCAAATAATTCCGCTTAGATAGTTTGTACTGTCATTTTGACTAATCATCCACAATACATTTGTTACCTGTAAAGGAGAAGAAAATCTTTGCAGTCTGGGAGGTTTAAAGAGTACTTAGACAGCATTTAATTGAAAAGATTATACAAAAGCATTCATAGAATGATGGATGTTTCACCCCAGAGAACTCATGACTCTGTCTGGGATATTTTTACAGATCTGAAACAAACATTTTGTCACCTTTCATTTTGTGGGATTCAGGAAGAAGTTGAAGATTGTAATGCTGTGCTAGAAAAATCTCAGTAAGAGATTTTTTAAAATTAGAATGCATAACTCTATTGTAATGTCACAGCATATTGTTATTGTCAATGATGATTAGGAAAGAAAGGTTTATATATTTATTTTTCATGAAAGCAATCTGAACTAATGCCTATGAAAGCCACACATACACATGTAGGCTTTAACATGCAAGATAGTCTGGAAGTTCAAAACATAAATTTTTCAAGTATTGGGCTACAGGTTTTAATTTCAAAATATGTAGACAAAATATGAACTCAAAGTGTGTAAGGTGTATATAATCTTGGAGCAGAGACTCAGCAAAATTAATTATTGGACTTTAATTTCTCCTTTGCAAGAAGGTATAACTATAACTGGGATGGATGGATATATAAAGTTATACCTTTATACCTATAAAGGTATAACTGGGAGGATGACTACAGCATGACATCAGCAGCCCCTTCCTTTGGGCTCAAGACAGATCGAGGTTCGCACCCAGTGTGGTACATTTACCTCATGTTATTCCACATAGAACACTGTGAATAATCAAAAACTGCAGGGCAACCCTGTCAAAGGTGTGTTTTAATATATAGAAATCCCATGGCGTGAAAATTTTGGTAGTAAGGGTAAAATTCAGATACGGTCAGAGACAGCAGAGGGCCTAACTGGTGCAACATGTGAGATATCCAGTGATAACAAAGTGAGGATGAGAGATATAACACTCAGCTGTGTTTGGCTGGTTTACATCAGGGTATTTTAAAAGGCACCAGGTGATTACCTTTAAGCAACCAGGTGGATCCCTAGCTGTTCACATGATTTCCCATAATGGTCAATAGAAATCTTGTCAATACAATTGGCGGACTTTTATTCAGCTTAAATTTAAGTGCCTAGGACTTTTTGAAATTTTTAATAAACTTGGAATTAACTATAAGGGCACAAAACCCACTAGAGTTCTCTGCGTGTTTGAAACACTCTGAGGTAATTAAAATGAAAGTAGATGATGGCATGAACTGATATGAATTATGACTCTACCCTGGAGCACTGGACAGCTCTGGGGTCCCCAGCACAAGAAGGACATAGACTGCTGGAACAAGTCCAGGGGAAGGCCATGAATTTATCATTATTATTATTATCGTTATTGTCATTATCCACTTGGATGACTAAAATAATATTATCATTCCTACCCAGACAAATTTTAAAAATAGCAATATTTTTTCTGAAGTGAATTAAGCAGCTTTAGTTCAGTCCAACACTGACCTGCATTTGTCTGTATTAGATGTTGCTTTACCAGATTTCCGGTTCTGATTGTATTGTACCATTTATTCTATCCTTTAGATCAAAATTCCAGGTTAACTGATTATCTCATGGAATACAATAGTATTTTCTCAGCACAAAATATTAATATGTATCTCTGGAGTCCCATAGATGTAGAACTTGTGGAAGATATCATGTATCTGGGAGTTTCTCACATGCAGAAGATAGATTCGGCTCAAGAAATCCAAAAGAGAATATTAAAAATCTCCAAACAAAAACAGTTCCCAAGTGAAAGAAGAAATATCTTTGAATTCTTTTCCAGCATTTGACTTGTAATTGCACAGATCAATTATTTTTATTGAGTTTCTATCTTTGTATCTTAAATATTTTTCATTAAAAAATATAAATGTATCATAAAGATCTATGAGGTCAGTTCTGATTGAACCAAGAAAAAAATGTTTTGAAATACAGACGAAAAGTTATATTTTTTAAAATCAGTTTACTTTTATCTTTCCTTTTGTAGTAATCACAAAGTTTAAACGACCTATGACCTAGTATAATAATTTTTAAGTGATTTTTTTCTGTACATGTAAGTTGCATCACTGTAATGTTTTCATTAGAAATTGAACATGGCAATCTAAAGGAAGATGATATCGCCTACTACTAAAAATAAAAATTTAAAAAATATAACATTAATATAAGGCAAATTTATCTTCCAGCACAATTATTGTCCTTATACAATTATTTTCATTAAAAATATCTTAAGAAAATAAATTAAAACCTCAACAGAATGGCACAGCACATCAGGTACAAAATAATATTGACATACTGAGCAGGGGTAGACTTAAAATAATTAGTTATTTTAGGCAACAAAAATCTGAAAAAAATCTGATCCTACTAATACAGAGAAAACCGAATGAATTATTGCTAAACTTAAATAAGAATTGATATTCTTAAAGTAAGCAGTAGGAAATGTTTTGGAGGAAAGAAGCCTAGAATTATACAGACACAATGCTTTCTCAAAAGATAGTAATTGCACGATTAACAATGGGAAGATTAAAGTAGCACTACAGGGAGATTATAAATCATGCTGAACTTCAACATAGAGATCTCATCTCTGTTCATAATACAGCACTAAGACTTACCGATATCAACTAGGACATCAATAAGGCATCTGTATGAGATCACTCTGTTCCTGTCACCCATTCTGATACTATCAGTTTCAGTCAATTTTTTGTTCCCTTTTAAAAAAGATAAAAAGTAATTATATGGTCTTAGAATTAAATTTTCTATCAAAACAAACAGAAGAACTTCTGCATTTTCCTAATCTTTTTGATTAGTGTTATCACAGGTAACAATATTGCTTATTTTCATTGTTATTAGCAATCTTACATGGAATAGATTCACACCTTTTCTAATTCATTTATTTCAGTAAGGCACTTTGATAGTGCTATCACTTATCTCTAAGGGTGAACATATCTCATTTCTCATGGGGCTTTTCCAATCATTGCAGTTGTTAATAGTATTTTGAGGGTTTTTTCGTCAGCTAGTTTAGTGAACTTCTTTCGCTTTGGATACTCATTTTTCTTCCTTAGTTTTTCGTCAGGGACTTCAATGAACGCCAAGACAGAAAAGAAAAAGAAACCAATAGCATATGGTCTGCTTCTTTACAGATTAGATATTAATCAGACACTGCATGCAAACACCACTGTAACAGAGAGGGTACAAAAGGTATATATATAATAAGGTGTCCTGTCCTTCCTCTTTGTCATTCATGTATTTATATACAAAACAGTAATTAGTGTAAATGCAAAATAAACTAATCTGTAGCTCCCTAGGCCCTCTAGTTATTTCCTTTTATAAGATTAGTTGTAAATTGCTTCAGAATGTGAATGATTGAGCCACCTTTTCATTTATTTGTAAAAGTGCTTGACTTGGAATATGCATTTGTTTTTGAACTTGCATTTATCAAATGAATATTTTCATTATTTTTGTAGAGAAAATTCTGTTTTCTACTACTTCAATATTTGGCTTAATTGTGTATTTCTTTTATTTTGATTTCAGAATGTATTTTTATTCTGTTCTTATTTCTCATATTATACATAATTTAGAAAACTATTTTCGTTTAGTATCATTCTTCTATTCTGATAGCTCAGCGATGACACTGACTCATTTTTTTCTGCTCATTATAGAAGTTTTTATTTCTGTTCCCTACCTTTGCATCAACTAATGAATGCTTTGAGTGCTTTCTGACAAAGTTCTGCTTCAATTTCTGGTTAGTATAGAAATGTTTTGTTGTACAGAAAATCATTCTCAAGGGCAAAGAGTCCAACTCTTTTACCTTGAGATGATCAAAACCTCTCAAAACCAGATATAGCTTCCACTGGAGAAGTCCAATCCATCAAGCATGAAAACTGAACTCAATATAGCAAAAGTCATTTTCTACCTTGTCAGAGTAAAAAAGTGGCACAAGATAGTCACATGTCTACATAAATCTTCACTCATTGAGACAAGAGGAACAAAAATACCAAGTAATTCATCAGTTCTGAAGAATGTGTCCACTTCCTTATTAATAAAATACCTATAATGTCTTTTAATTAGACAAACACATTTACAAGTCAGTGTTTCCCAAAAATAGCTGTCTAGAAACAAGCAAAGAGATTGGTTATCTGTGTTAGGACATCATACTTTGGAGCTCAATGTTTTTGAAAAGAAGTTTCTCAACCACTGCGTTATTTGACTGTGAACGTAACTAGAATATCAGTCAGAATACAGGAATACACAGTGTCCTTCTCTCTCCCCTCAAACTGGAAGGAATCCAAATGTCGTAGAGATAATCTAGAACATATAAATAGGACATAGGATCAACATATACGGAGTTGTTTTGTTTTCTTTTTCAGAAAATCACTATAATAAACCAAAGACAGAACACAAATTGAAAAAAACCCAACAACAACAAAACCAAACAAAAAACCAAACCAAACCAAAACTACAAAAAAACATCCTCATGTTTCAGAGCACTTTAGATCAAGGTCACAAGGTTTCATATTTTTTCTGTAGGTTTATAGGGATCTGTAGAGTTCCTTAATCTTAGTTAGGAACCAAGGCTACTTACAAAAATACAACTTGAGGTGTCACATTACCTGGCAGAATTCACTGCTGTCGTTGGCTAGCATTCACAAACCTGCTAGATTGCTGGAAGTCCTGCAACTAATGAGACCTAGGTCAACATGATGTCCCTAAGGCATCAAGCTAATATTTCCAAGTTTCTGAATAGTGATTGCAATGCTCTGCCTTGCTCATAGAAAGCTTTATTCAGTATCTACTGCTACACAGGAAAAATGAAAAGGTATTGATCAATGAAACAAAATGTTGTCACAAACATAAAAATAACCAAAACCACCTTGGGGGTTATAATTGCTTTTGGAACTCTCTTATAGTATTTGGGAAATGAGTCTCAGATTCTTGTAATTCTTAACTTGAAGCCTAGGCCTCAGCATAGTGCTTTCATTATTAACAATAAACATTCTTATTCATAAAACATCTCCCTAAAGTGTTATATGATTTTGGTGCGTGATTCAAAGGAAAAGTTTGCACTTGGGAATCTCAATAGAAAAAAAAGACACTGAAAATTTTGGAAAAAGTGTGTCTTAATCTGAATATCATACTGGAAATTTTAGATTAGTATCGTCCAAAAATCTTGACATATAATTCATCCAAGTTAGATGAGGTGAAATACAGAAAGGCATATATGGGGTTTGCTTCATGAGGAATGATAAGTAAATAGTTTGAAAGGGTCTTTGCAGAGAACCTGCACAAGGAAGGCCTATCATCCACTTCCTGTAAAAGAGCTAGCATGGCCAAGGCTATCCAAGGACCATAAGAAGGCAAAAGCTCCAAGGAGAAGAGAAAATTAAAGTTGTTGGCAGTAGGAAAAATGCTTTAGTACCTGCAGCTGTTCACCAGGAAAAGAAGTTCAGGGTCCAGTAAACGGAGCTGGTGCTGTGAATAATGAGCAATGAGCTTCAATGACTGTTGACTCCTTCCTGCAGGATGAAGAATTATCTATGTGCCAGCCAGACACAATAGAAGAGATAATAATGACAAATTATGTCTAAGAGGTTCAAACTGGACATGAGGGAAAAAAAACCCAAAACTAATCTAGACTACTTGGAGAAGCGGTGTCTGCTCTCATCCAGTTTTGGCAGGAGTTGTACTTTGAGGTTACTGTTGGACTTGATGACCTCCAGAAGTCCCTTCCAATCAACATTTATATTAATCTGTAATATTCTACTTCTGCTGTCACTCTGTAGCTGTGCAAGTCTCCTTGAAGTCCCGTGTCAGACCTGCCAGGCCCATAGGATGCTTCAGATACCTTGTGGAATCCCAATTCATGCTAGAAGATTATGTTTTGTAAAATCATAGTCCTTGATCATAAATCCAGTCCTGTATTAATACATTAATACAGGGATACATCTGATAATCTGGCTTTTTTTTTTTTTGATAATTCATGTGTCAAAATTTCCACATAGTTAAAAAATATGAAACCTTTAACTTTTAGAGACTACAAAGAGAAGTGAACCTTATCACAAGGGAGAGCCTTATGTGACACCAGTTTTTCACAGAAGCAACCATGGCACTGAAACCTGACAGTTGATTCATGTCTCTGAAGTTGTTTAGCACCTTCTGCCCAGAAAATACATTGCAGTTCAAATGTTATCACAACATTTTGTGACAGTGGATCAGTTAGTATAGGTATAGAATGGAAAATCTATGTTAAGGAATTAATAAGACCTTGTTTGATGCAATCTATGTATTTTATTAATTAAAATTAATAAGGCAATGATACCAAATCAGTACTTAGCAATAGCACTTGCAGCTCTCGCATTTCTCACTCACGGAATTTCCATTACCCTTGGGTGCCGTGTATGGCTACAGCAGCAGTGCAGGAGTCCCACTGCCCACAGCTATCCTGACGTGTGGCCCATGGGTGGCACCTGAGCTGGATCAAACCACTGACAAGTATTTCTCTCTTGTTTCCTTCACTGCTATTGGGTAAATCTCCACTAAGCATTTGGGAACTCAAACATCTGGAGATATTTCTTCTGCCTGAAAATAGATTAGTTCCGATGATGTGGGTTTTATGTCTTACCTGGCAAAAACTGTCTTTGATGACTAAAGATACATGTATATGGGGACAGTCTTGAAGTAACATAGTGGAATGAAGAGATTACTTTGCCTAACTGTATATGTAGCAATGTAATTGTATCCATCCTTTCTACAGTGAAGACCTTATGGTATTTATACACTGTGTGCAGGAAGTCTGCTCTTTTGCATGCGCAATAAGTTGTTATATAGGCAAATGCAGATGTACAATAGTCTAGAAATATGCTACCAAGCAGGGTAATTTAATTTTCCTATAGAAAAGTTAAAAGTAGCTTATTTTCTGCATAAACCCAGTCATTAATTCTGCAAGGCTGACATTTCTTCAGAAGAGCTGAAGGATCATAAACATCCACATTGTACTGAACCAAAATTGTTTTAGACTCATTGACATTTTCATTCTCAGCTTTCAGTGGTTTTTTCCCCATCATTAAATCAAAAACACTCTAATCATTAAGGTGAAGTAAGTTGTCCTTCCGTCTAAAAATCAGAATGAAAAAGCCCAAATATTTCAATAAGGTAGGCAAGGTCAGCACATTTCCAGTTTCTAATGTGTGATGGAAATGTATAGGGAATGACATCCAGTGAAAGAGATGGTAATGATTAGTCTTACTTGTTCCACATATGTTATTGAAGAGGTGTTGGATGATGACAACTCCTATTCAGTACCATTTTGGGCTGCATTTGAAACGGTAATCTGGAGGAAAAGTATTGTAAAAAAGGTTTAGCAATTTAAGATACGCAACTCCACAAACTAAATGTACTGTGGAATCAGTAAGATAACACATATGGTAATGGGCAATTCATGTGCTGATTATTTAATTTTTCCCCTAGAGGAAAAAGGTTTTCTGGGTTTTACCATCTGAAACTTAGTCACTTCTTTCTGATAATGCTTTTACATGAAAGTGTCTTAAGGATGTATTGGTGTTGTTGCTTAACCCTGGTCATCAGCTAAGCACCACAAAGATGCTTGCTTGCCCCCAACCCCAGGAATGGAGAAGAGAATCAGAAGGGTAAAAGAGTAAAACTATGAAAAGTCATGGGTTGAAATAAAGACAGTTCAATACAGAAAAAATTGCCAAACCAAAAATCCCGAAAGAAAAACAAAGCCAGTATAAACTAGCGCATCCTCAGGCAAACTACTTTCATATAATTTAATTTAAAAATAGTATATATCATACATAGTTATGTCTACAACATACATATATAATATGTCTGATTATTTTTATTTATATTTAATATAATAATGTATTCATATTTAATAATTATATGCTTATTCAAATTTTTAATTATGATTTAACATTTAAAATTAGATATATTTAATGTGCAATGATACACAAAGAAACTGTATTTTTCAATTACATTTGATTGTAATTCATTGTTTTTGTAAAATTTCCAAAACATATTGATACACTGATGTTCTTAAGGATTCTCTTTCACTTAAGTGTGAAGAAGAACAAAGAGATGATCTAATAAGATTTTCTGTTGTAATACATGCTATTGTCCTAATCTGTTTCTATTTAACTTGCCTACTTTTGCTCATTTATTCAGTTCAAAAGGAGATGGTCAACTTCTAGGGTTGTTTGCTTCCTGAAGGAACACCTCCAATGCAGACTCTCTTATAAATAGAAAAAAAACACTAGTAGAGACAAAATCACTATAACAAGAAAATGTCCACAAAATCCTTTGCTATTTAAGCATCACAATCGAGTACTTGAATATAGTAATGTCCAAAGAAGGATAGATGAATATGTGAACTAAGATGTTCTCTTTAATTATATTAAAACATTTTCAGCATCACTGTTTTAGTGAGTGCACAGACCAAGAGCACTACAGATGTCTCAAATGAAGATTCAGAATTTACATCCATACAATTCAGAATTATCTGTGGCAAAGCTGGGTTATTTAGGTGATGAGTCCAAATAGAAGAACCTGTACTTTAGATACATTAATCTGATCTGACAAATGCATGGTCTCAATTTAGTTTAGTGAAAGGCAGAATTTGCAGTTGGAGCTTTTCTGCTCAAGAAATGCATTTTATAGTATATTTTGGATAATTGCCAAAAATTCTTCATTTCACTATACAAGATAGGTAAATAATTTCTAGATTCTTATGGTTGTAATTGGATTTTTCCCTAAATGCCTTTTAAATTCGTATATTAAATGCAAGTTTAAATTATTGAAAATATTTCAGAAACATATTTAATTTTATTCTGTTTTCACAAATACAATCTTTCCATTAAAATGTAGTAAAAGAGTAGTAAAAAGCCCATTAAATTGTAATTTCTTGCCTTTGTAATGCATCTATTAACATTCCAATTACCATAACATTTGTACATAAGTCATAGCTGTCTCCTCTACTAAAGGCTGAATACTAGAGATAGTATTTCAGTCTAACGTTTCACAATTAGAAAATTGGGGGGTTCTTTCTTCAGAAAGCTAATATAGTATTTTTTTGTATACTGGCTTACACTGGTTGAATTAAAACAAAAAATAATTAAAAACTTTATTTCATGTTCTGCTATTGATATTTACACATCTTAATAGCAGAAAATTTACAAACCAGTGCAGCTAGCAACTTCCTTGGTCATCACTGCTGTATCTTAATGTATTTGAAATGAGGTCAATGAGCTCAGTTTTGCCTACACTTCAAAATGTGCACACACAGCATTTGATTAGACAAAAGTTTGAAATATTCTCCAGGCAAAAATAAGAGAAACTGCATGCTCCACTAGTCCTTACAAGCAGAATAACACTACAAGATACGTAGACTGCCTTTTTTGAGCCAGTGTGATCAAATAAAAGGGCTAGATAAGAAAAATATATAGCAAGATATCATAGAATTGGTTTCTTAGAAGACTTAAGGACACACAATCCCGAATGTTATAGACATAGACTAAGGGGACACTGACTGTTTTATAACAATACCTTATAATATATATTTTATTTGAAATAAAAATTTAACTCTGGGGAAAAAAAATTGTATGCTTAAGTCGTGTTGTGGACAAACTGCATCTGCTTGTGCTCCTGGGCAACCAAAATTCATGTAAGTGACACCTTATCAAAATCTGGCTAAAAAGCCCTAGTGATTTCATTAGTTGTGACTTAGCCCCAAATATAAATAGATTGGAATTCATATATAAGCCTCTGCACCTGACTTAAACTTGTACACATTTGCCCACCACGTACCATATAGCCCAACATATCTGGAATGCAGCTGAATTAAGGATTGGGAGAAATTTGTATTTTGAATTTTTCACTTTTTTTTTTTTTAAATTTCTTCATTTAGTTATTAGTATCACAGATGAAAAAACAGTTGGAAATTTTGATTCTGTTTAGAATCCAGCCTCAGCAGCACTTCACACTTCAAGAAAATGACCAAAATGGCCTGTGCTGAGGTATATCCTGCCTTCACTGAACTAAGACATTGGCATCCAAGTTAATCCATTTATAACTACCTCAGGTGTTATTTCATTATAATCTAGTCACTTACTGTAGACAGGTGTGTGAGTACAGGTTGCAGTTTGAGTATGTCCATTCTTTACGTATATTTTGTCTTGTAAACATACAGACATAAACAAACTCACTATTTTTGTTTTATTTATTTCATTTTGATACGTTATCTAAACATACCTGTTAGTATGTCTGCCTCTTTAAAAACAACACTGTTCTTTAAAGAATTTGTTACATTTTTCAGTTTAAGGATCAGATGCTACAGGTTTAAAATGTAGCAGTAACTACATTAACAAGGTGTAGCTAAATACTGCTTGTGTTTTTATATAAGGGTTTTGTTCAAGGCTTCTAGACTATTTATAAAACATTGATGCTAATGACACCTGTTGCTACAATTCTCTTATTGAAGTAAGTGGAAGTGTGTGGGAAATTGACTGTGGATTAAAAGATAATGGTACAGAAATTATAGGGAAAAATACAGTTGTTCTTCCCTGGATGAAACACAGTCAGCATCGCCAACCTTCCACACACAGTACAATCTAAGGAGCGGAGACACCGGGGCCAGGCTCTGTCAAAATCAACTGTGGCAAAATAACTCTCCGTGGACTGATGCGTGTCCCCATTCTGAGATTGTCTCAAGTACTATATTAAGATATCTGCCCTCAAGGTATGAAACCCCTCACTGAGTAGCATGTGTCAATAAAGTCACTCAAGCTCCACCTAAATGTAAAAAACATAGTATAAAAGTGAGTTAAGAACGGGGAGAAGTCAAGGGAGACTTCGCAGTAAATTTTGGAATCAGTCAATGGGCTGAACTTGTCTTCTCCTCTCTGGCGACACCTGGGGAAGAGCTGCGCTCTATGCATGCTGAATGAGTACCTTGAGCTAGCTTTTGTTAGGGATGGCAGCTTGCTAGTATATTGCTTTGAATTGGTATATTGATTTGAATACATTTTTGCAGTCAGATATTATCAGCAGCAATCCTCGAACCTTAACCTGTCACAATTTTATTAATAAAGCATTATTCTGTAAACTCTTAATGTGAGTCCTTCAAGGGCACTGGCAGTCAGTGACAGTGGGTAAAGGTGTGGAGACCCAGGAGGGGGTTTTTCTGTTGGGTGTGTGACCCTGAACAAGTTAGTCAAACCAACCTCTGACCCAGTAAACTGCTCAGTGAAGGGTCCCCAAAATGGGATGCTGGAAGGCTTGTCAGGCACAAGGGTCTCAGCATTCCTGGGCTGCTGAAACACTAGTCAAATACTAAGGCTTTGAGTAAATCTCTCCTTTTCACATGACGAAATATGTGACAGCACATAGTTAAGAGAGCAGATACATTCATTATGTGCATAGTTTTTAAAAAATCT
This sequence comes from Lycocorax pyrrhopterus obiensis, assembly GCA_014706295.1. Taxonomy (NCBI): domain Eukaryota; kingdom Metazoa; phylum Chordata; class Aves; order Passeriformes; family Paradisaeidae; genus Lycocorax; species Lycocorax pyrrhopterus. The sequence goes on along the minus strand of JACSVZ010000001.1, from coordinate 22,756,746 downwards.
TTTAAACCTCTTTTACAGGTAGAAGAGTATATAAATCAGAGGCCAGAAAATAAAGCAATAAACATAGTTCCCTGCTGCAAAAAGTGTTGAGTCTTAATTTTCCTGGTAGATTATCAAAAAGCTCAAGAGAAAATGGATGATCAGAGAAAATAAGCTATCTTTTTACTTAATTTAAAATGATATGGTGATATTTTGGTTTAAAGCCTACCCAAAAGCATGTTTTAGACAAATGACACCATGACTAAGTCTGCCCTGCTCTAACCCGCTAGATGGTTCTGTTGTCTCATGGGAAAAGAAAGCATAGGTAATTGGGGTTACACAAAAGTACTTTAGACGTGCAGGGAAGAAACAAAGAAGTAAAGGTGAACTCATAGCAGTTTTTCAGAATTATAATGCAATGTGGAGCCCAGAAAGCAATAGCAATGCAAGTAGCAACAGTTAACAGGAAAAAAAAGCAGAAAATTTTAACCTGGAGTGATGTGGCCCATAAACCATTGAGGGGATTCCATGGTTCTGTGATTCTTCATTGTTTTGCAGAGTACTGACATAAGGCTGAAACCATTAATTGCTCTCTGGATCCAAATGCATCAGGATCTTGAGATAATCAAGATTTTATTAAGAGACATAGTGAACAGCACAAACAAATCAAGATTAATATTATTCCTAAAGCCTCCCTGTCTCCTGTTTTTCATAACTCTCTTAGCTGATTGAAAGTGAATCATGACAAATAGGGTGGTGGCAGCTGCAAAAACTGACATAGAATTGGGATGTAGTAAAGAAAAGTTGTGACAAATATGCAGTGACTATGCAAAAAATGTCACATAGTCTAATGCTAAGTTTGAATTAAATCTTTAAAAGGTACCTCAAGAGTTCTGAAGCTAAGAAATAAAAAAAGGAAAATATCTTCATCATTTTTGACCTTCCTTCTTAATTAATCAAATAATCAAATAATAGATTTTACAATCTTCATGAAAGCATTTTGATTAAAATGTTTAGATACATGTTAATAAGTATGAAGTATAAAAATCTATAGGGAGGCACACCAAGGCTTAAGTGCCATAATTGACATCATGATGATAGAAAGAGCAATTTAAGACTGTTTTATCCCAGGTATTACTAGGCCAAGCTCCCCACTCTTGAAATCCAAACAAGATTTTGATATACATACCAGAGGCAATTCCTGTTTGCATGGCATTCATCCAACTTCGTTTAAAATAACGCTGTAAAAAATGGAATATTAATGTATACAATGGCAATAGAAGAAGGAATCGATTGCTTCACCACCAGTGCCTTTCCAAGTTTTATCTACTATATTCCCATGGGAAGCAAAATCCCGTATGCATGATTTATACTGTCCTATATCATTTACCTATCTACATCTGCAGCTCATATATATCTGTGTTAATAAATATGATGATGATAATGATGAAGAAATTTAGCCATTTTAGCCCACCAATTTCCTCCTGCTTGAATCTTCAGTGAAGTTGAAATGAAAAGTATGTGACAATGCCACAACTTCCAATAGCAACAGCTTGTGCTTTCATAAACAACGGATTCTGAATTAATTCAAGGTACAAGCAGATGGACAATTTGGCTCAGTTGGCAAAAACCTGCTTTTTGATCAGAAAGACATTGAGTACTCTTTTTCTTGATAGTCTTTCCTTCCTAAAATGAAAGTTCATAGAAAGTGTCTCTTAATTGTCCATGGCCCAGTAAAAGACTAAATTATTGACAGTTAGAGAGCTAGTTAAAAAGAAAAAACAAACAAACAAACAAAAAACAAACACACAACTAAATGCTTTGCACTTTTACATCCTGATTTTATGCAGTTATGTGACAGCAACAGTTATGTGACATCTATCAAATAACTTGCCTTTAGCAATGGACAACAATGGACACTGT